>JANDEH010000020.1:8385000-9000616 GCA_024610705.1 Tetragnatha versicolor
TTTTAATTTATTCCTGATTCTCATAAGATTAAGAAAAGATAAAAATATGAAGAAAAAAAACCGTCCAATCAGAAACACATATATCCTCAAAAAGTGACAAGTTCCGACTTTATTTAAAAAGAAATCTTACGACCAAATCAGTTTTTGCAAATCTTGGGAAATATTATTGGCTTCTTCGAAATCAAATAATAAAACTCATTACTAATGCAAATCAAATAAGTCCCTCTCTCAAAGTGATACACTTCCTGACTACCTTTCCAAAGAGAGATTTTCTTCTTTTATTTATTTCTGTCAACCCGCCCTCTTCTTAGAATAAACCTAGATCACCGCTCCACTAAAACTGTCATCTCGAAATTGAAACAAATAAATTCTCCAGACATCACCCCATGACTTAACTCCCTTTCCCCCAAAAAACAACATAATCACATCGCGTGCGCGTTCCGTCTGGAATAAAATTTCCACTCCGTATAACTTCTGACCGGTGCCATCATTTACATAAAAACGCCCGAAAGATTAAAAGAGGGAAGAGTCAGAGAAAAAAGCACCTTTTGCGTTTAATCCCCGCAAAAGATCGATTATCTGCAAATCGACAAATCTCTTACAGAAAGATCGATTTCTTGGATATGAAGCATCGAATGCAAAAAGATCGATTTTCACACATCAGACAGAAACACGAGTGTGGCTCTGGGGGGAATGTCCTTCCACTTTAATTTGGAAGATATAAAAATATTCGTTATTATTTTTTTTTGCTCTAAAGTATATCCAAATAGGGAAGTTTTAAGATTTTTTGAGCATTAGTTAAAAATTTAGAATAATTTGTTAGTGTAAGGATATTTAAATGAAATTAAACGTCGCCAATTCTATCGACAAGTTAAAGCCGGAAGAGCATGTTACTTTGACTAAAAATCCCTTAACCGCGCAGTACTACCCTGTATTGCATAACATAAGATTTCTATCTATTTTATTTAAGTTTCAAAATTGTTACATCTATTTTATTTCTATTTTTAAACTATGTAAGCAGAAGTGATGGTTTTGGACTTTGTTACGTTTTCAGAAATGGCCTTTGTTGAACACGTCTTCAAGCAATATGCAATACAAACATTTTTTGAAAACAGAAAAAAATATAGTTCCCAGTATATAAGGAAAATACCTAAATAACAAAAGTTTACATAAAATATTACAAAAAATAGTTAATTCAATATTTTAAAATAAAAATCATTACTTTATAGTGAAAATCAACAATCGTTTTGAAACAACAGCCATTGTTTCAAATCAATGTTTCGGATTAATGATGTCACAAGTTGTTTTCGCGCCCCTTTTTTCTGGAGACAAATTAAATTAAAAAATAAGTAAGCATCGTAGTTTAAAAAAAAATTGTGCGCTTATATTCCTCTTTTATAGATCTCTATCGAATAAAAATAAATAAAAATGTTGGAATTGTCCATTATAAAACTTTAAAAAAATGCAAGTAAATAAAAAGAATCCGTTCTTTTCTTATCATTTGGCTTTAGTTGATTGAATAAGGAAGTCGCATGTGTCAGATTTTCAAAAACAAACAAGTGTTCCGTATGATTTTTTTGTATGGTAAAATGAAATATCTAGTCAATTTTTCAAAAAAAAATGTACAGGTAATTAAATATTTTAATTTAAAAATCGAGAAAAAAACGTGGCTGAAAACGCTTATTGTTTAAAGATGTCAACAATCAAACCATTAACTCCATTGCTTTCCAACAATGTTTATCGTATGATGACGTCAACATACGATAATCCCAAACTCTCGGCGTTTTCGCGCGCTTTTAAAAAGTGGATTTTTGTTAATTTTTTTAACAATCAAAAAATGTCTTGATCGGCCTCAAAATTTGGGAAGTTGCTTATTTTTACAAGAAGAATCGATTAAAAAAATATAAAAAATTATGCAACTTCCTTATTATGAATAATCTAAAAGTCTGTTGAGGCTAGTTTAGTTGGTTCACCACATCTGGAAATAAAAGGACGATCTAATATTTCAGCATTCGATACCTTGAGAATCGATTTTTGTGGGAAGAAAAGATCAGTTGGGTGAGAAGAGAAGTGCGAGAGAGACCCGCCATATGTGAGTTATAAATTAGCTGTCATTTGTAAAAGACAGGGTGGAAATTCGGGCCCTTGAGTAATGAGAATTGCAGTGGCATTTCATCATCATCTTTTCGTCGACTTAAAAAGTTTGAATTATGGCTGCCCATTGCCATGCTTCATATAATAATATATCGAGAACCCTAAAGACGGAAATGGTTTCAGTTCTCTTCTTTTGGTTTGAAGAAAGATCATTTTTGGGTTGTGAATTTTTAATGATTTATTCTGTTATAATACCATGTTGTGGTTTCGAAGGATAAACAGATGATTTGTCATTGGTTGAAGAAAATTAACGAGTCTCATTTATTTCCCGCGGATACTTTATGGATTTAATGCATCCCCATGATGGGATTTGTTATGTACTCAATATCCAATTTAGATGAACTGAGGTGTCAAGTGTTTGATGCTTTTCTATGCAGTTATTATAAATGCTTATTTAGCTACTAAAATGACTGATTACGCCTTTAAAATTAGGTTGATATTATGTATTTTATTCCTGCAAAAGTGTCAGAAGTATAAAATAGAAATAACTAATGGAACATCTAACAAGGTATAGGCTAGGAGTAAACAGGCATGTTACTAATCAGAAAAATTACATTAGGTAATATAGTAACCACATTCTTATTTGAGGGTTTAAAAATACAGCTAATTTATATTTACTTTTAAATTACAATAATTTGATTGAAACTAATATATATGTTACGGGCAAAGTGATTAATTGGGCATTATTAATAATGCCCAGAGTGGAGGCGGGCAAAGTGTTAAATGCCATTGAATTTATCACATTGCCCTACTCCACTTCGGTCATTATTAATAATGCCCGATTAATCACATTTCTCGTAATATACATATATAAAGAAAACTTTTTTTAATAAAAATGACTCATTCTAAAAATAATTTTACACATTTAGATATTTTTATAGTTTAACACTTTTTCAAAAAGAAATGAAAAGTTCATTTTTTAAATTTATGCCGGAATTATGTAAATGAAATAGAAAACATACTAATAAAAAATTAGTAGTATGTAAATAAAACACGATGCTCAAAATAAAATCTGACATGATTACACATACACATAAACAAATATACAATATCTTACATTACCTCAATACTAATATTTCAAACCAAGGTAAAATGACATTGAGTAACAACTCAATATTAAAATGATTTATCAAGCAAAGAAATACACCAAGTCTAAAAAGTTTACGTTAAAGGAAAGGGGAAAAATAAAAGTGCAGTTAACGTTTTTGCACACCGTAAGAAGAGTAAACTGCGGTGAGTGTATTTTTTTAACCGAGGGTGTTTTCTTTCAAAACTTTTCTCTCAAAAAAATTAATTACATCTATCTCAAGAGATTTTTTTTATTTTAGCGAGTGGGTAACTTCAGGACATTAAGGTCCGGAATGAATTTACTTAACATAATTGCATTTCTAAACGGATAAAGTGCCCCAAGGAAAGTGGACCACTGAAGATACCATAAATAAGAGAAACCTTTAAACTGCTGAAGTGTAAGTAGTTTACCTATAAGCTCTATTTTATTGCCTAAAGAACGTGTTTGTACAAGATATTTAAACCTAACATAAATCTTATGTAATAACGGTTTAGTAAAATTATCATCATTACTTTAATACCCCGTGTTTACGTGTTTAGAAAACTTCTAAAAAGACTGCCGTTTAACTATTTTTTCAAATCAATAATACATGTAATTGTGTGTGCATGAATAAGTGTCACATTTATAGGTTTACCTTTAATAGAATGCTGCTTCAAGGTTTGAAAATTTTCGTTAAGTATATTTTAAACCAAAAAAAGGCTTTTTACTTTAAGGTTAGGAAAGACGTCAAAAACCGTACACACAACTTTTTTGACGTATATTGGCACATTAAACTATATGATACTGGTATGCTAAAAAGTTCAAGATGGAAATTTGAGTACCTAACAAATGCTACAAAACTCGAAAGTTAGTGTTTTTTTTTCAATTTGTCTGTTTTTAAGAGGACTTTTTTGCTTGGAAGGAAACCTATAAAGTATAAACACGACAGGTTTTTTTTACAAATATCAGAAAAAACTACAAAAAATTCCAATATTTTTGAAAAATAATGTTTGAACGATCATATCTTGGTGGAATTGGTATGTTTTCTTTTAGCCCAAAGAAATCTAAGTAGTTTCTTCAAATATCCGGTGATTTCAAATTTGAGTCATTTCTTATAAACTCTTATGGCAAAATTCCTAAATTTCAAAGTAACCTAATTTCAATATTAAATTATAGAAATGGTTTGGTAAAAAGTATTCATCGATTATTTCTTCATTATAGTTTTTCGGTATTAGTTCAATGCATTTTTTAAATGATTATTTTTAAAACAGGGATATTAGCAAAGGATTTTAAAAGGTATTGGGGAAAGTTAGGGTAGAAATTTAATCTGTTTGACCAGACTAACAAGATTGCATACAAAACAAAATTGATGTGTAAGGAGAAGATGGCGAGACGTACTTATAGGCGGGGATTAGTGACCCAGAAAAGACAAGAAGACTTGGTCATCGACAAAGACATTCTAAGACCACTCCTTACTGCTTCCTTTTTCGGACTAGGTATCACCCTCTTGGTTGAAACAAAAACCACATAGTAAGAAATAGCTTCGATATTAAAAATAACTAAACTGGGGTTATTAAGGACAAAATTACGAGTGTTTCATTACTTTATGGGAAATGTATCAATGTTTTAATATCTCATTAAAATATACTTTTTTAACTTCAGCACCAAGATAATGTTACTAACAAAGAACGTTTTATATATGTTGTAATACAGGACAGAATTTCTAACCTACTTGATGCAGCCTTTTATGTTACAAAAAATTTCAGCTAAAACAAATTAATGAATAAAACCTGAATTGCAGAATTTTCTAATTTAACCTTTCTTACCGCGATGAACTAATTCAATAATCTTCAAAACTTTTTCCACATCAAATGAAACATAATATTCTTCTTAAAAAATAAATCAATTAAGTCAACGCTTATTTCATTCTTCAGATAAATAGTTTTATGAATCTTTCTTATCCACACGTTTCTTTAAAACACAATAGAACGTGTGGTACTGGAAACAAATTGAACCCATCAACTTAATTTCCTCTGTAAACGACTTATATTTAACTATAAATCAGAGAGAACTTATAAAAACCATTAGAATGCAATGAGAAAACTATAACCTTTATTGGAAAGCAACTGGAAGCTTAAAGTAATCTGCATACTTAATTAAGTGATCACAATTAAGCAAATTGAACTCGTTTAAATCTAATATGACAGAGTTAACGGCTTTGAAAGAAGAATAAATGAATCGGAAATGCCTTTCAACTAAGTATGGGAATTGGGGACCCCAATTCCTGTTGTACGCTGCTTTTTATCACCATAGTTGAAATTTTAATTAAACAAAGCGATATTAAATCATTTTTTTTGTTTCAGATACGTTTTTTTCAATTTTTTTATACTTCCTCTCAAAGAGAGATAAATTTTTATAATGTAACACTTAATTTAATGTCAAATAAATCAATTTCAGTATGGTATGTTTTCGGACGTTTTTATGAATTTTCCCCGTTGTTTTCAGAATCTTATATGAATGAAAACATGCTTGTATTTCTAGCTTAAGCTACGCTGATATGGTGTATTTTTTTAGAAATAACTAAAAAAGGCAGAATACTTAGTTTTCATTTTATAAAAAATTTTTATACACCTGAATTACACTTACTTTCAAAAGTTAAGCACAGAATTGTTTTTTTCAACCTAACACCTAGTAGAATTATTTTTCATAACATGAAAATTATACCACAAGATGTTTAACTAGTGGGAATACAGGGCCCTAGAACAAATTTTCCCTACCAATAACTTAAGGGGGTAAATGGGTCTTCCATTGATAATGAGGTTCCATTACATATTTAGAGCAGTGACAGAAACGTCTATGTGAGAGGTATTTAATGGAAAATTTTATGTTTTTTCTAAAGAATATTGTTATTCCTAAACTCAACGCATGTCTTCAAACGTGTTTGCTACCTTTAAATGGCATTTTTAAGGTTTTATTGAGAGATATCGATCTGATCATCATTTTTGGCAAGTTTTAGCCTCTGGGTCATTTTTGGTAAGTGGTATCAGACCGTCAACTACGTTATTTAATAGTTCTTGCATGTGCTTGAAGGCGTTTAGGTCTGGGGACCCAGAAAGTACCCTTATTCTTTCAATATCGTTACTTATGAAAAACTTTAAGATAGTCAAATTGTGATTTTTTTGCAGCTTTTTCACTCTTGAAGATAAATCCTTGACCCAAAATGTCTTCTAAATGGAGCAAATGGGACATGAGAACACATGAATAGAATTGTAGACATTAGTGAAAAACTCTTGGGCATATAGGGGGTGTTGAAACGGCACAAAAATTTGTACAGTTTTACAGAAACGGCATCTGTTATTAACGTTCAAAAAAGGACCATTTTTTAGTGTTTATGGACGTATATGTCGTAGACAGATTGTGAAATTAGACATTTCGTGAACTGTCTAGACATTTCATGAACTGCAGTCAGATCGTGTAATGGTCGATCAGTTACATGAAGTGGCTAAAATTTTTAGACAGTTCATGAAATGTAATCGAGCCTTAGACAGATCGTGTAATGTTCCAGAATTACATGAATTGTCTAAATTTTTTAGACAGTTCATGAAATGTCTAACAGGTGTTTTGCCGATCATGTAATACACAGAGAAAAATTCTAACAGAGGGTCCAAAATGATATTTTCACATTCTGGACGGGTATGAGGGTGCCACACGAAGAAACTTTAAATGATTGACGATTGACAGAGAGATCGGCTGTACATTTTGGTGACCAAACCCTGGGATTGGCTGTGACGTGTTAATTTAACTTGTCACTCAATCTGCTATTTTCGAAGGAGATGGAAAACGTTTTCTCGCCCAATCGGGCATTTTTTCTCCACCTCTCGTGACGTAGATGCTTTTTCCAGCTCGCTCTCAGTTCTTTATACGTGATGATATACACTTGTGAGAATTTCTTTCTCTTGGAGAAGCAGTGAAAAATTGCAGTGGATGGCAAGGATTTTTCAATGCTCGTGCAGAACTTCTGACGTGCAATGCACTTCAAAAAGATGTGCACGTGCAAGAAAGCTAACGTTATGTGTAACAGTCGATGTCACTCAAGTTTACCATGCGTAAATAAATAAAAAAGACGAAATATTTTATATTTTAAATTTTGTAAATAAGTGAAAAATGAAATTTTATTCATAAATAAATAAAATTGGCTGCTTCAACTAATATTTTATCTTTTTTTTAGTTTATTCCTTTCAAGTAATCAATTACTCCTACATATTACACGATCGGCAAAACAGCTATTAGACATTTCATGAACTGTCTAAAAAATTTAGACATTTCATGTAATTCTGGAACATTACACGATCTGTCTAAGGCTCAATTGCATTTCATGAACTGTCTAAAAACTTTAGCCACTTCATGTAACTGATCGATCATTACACGATCTGGCTGCAGTTCATGAAATGTCTAGACAGTTCACGAAATGTCTAATTTCATGATCTGTGTCTACGACATATACATGTCTGAAAAGAAAGAAATATCTCTAAAAATATCTCGATTATTTTTTTGAAATGAGTTTTTAAGAGATCGAATTTCTTCTCTGAAACTATTGCTGTTTCAACACCCTCATATGCCCCAGATATTTTCACTGATGTCTGCAATCGTTTATATGGTTATCTTCCCATTTATCCCCCATTATTATTTTTACCCCATATCGGGTCGTGGATTTATCGAAAAAGCTGCAAAAACTCACAATTTGGCTCCCTTAAAGTTCTTCATAAGTAACGATATTGAAAGAATAAGGCTACTTTCTGGGTCCCCAGACCTAAACGCCTTCAAGCACATGTAAGAGCTACTAAATAGCATGGTTGAGGGTCTGATATCACTTGCCAAAAATGATTATTAGACCGATATCTCCCAATAAAACCTTAAAATATCCTTTTAAAATTAGCACACACGTTTGAAAACATGCGCTGAGTTTAGGAATAACAATATATTCTTTAGAAAAAACATAAAATTTTCCGTTAAATACCTCTCACATAGACGCTTCTGTCACTGCTCCAAATTTGTAATGAAACTCAATTATAAATGGAGGGCCCATTTACCCCCTTAAATTATTGGTATGTAAAATTTGTTCTCGGGCCCTGTATTCCCACTAGTTGAACATCTTGTGGTATGATTTTCATATTCCACTAGGTATTAGGTTGAAAAAACATTCTGTGCTTTGGGAAGTGAGTGTACTTTAAACTACGTGTTTGGGGCCTCTGAAATTTATTATGAGGATCCGAAAGAATAAAGCAAATTTAATTTTATTGCATAAAACGAAAACAACTCATAAAAGCGTAAAAATACTGCAGTACTTCTTTATATAGTACGTAATTATGTAGGAAAAGTATAAACAATTTTTCCAAGTAAAACGTTGACTTATAACTAACTCAAAAGGTGCAGTAAATAAGCAATAAAATTATATTTTCCACAAAACTTACGATTCCAAGAACATGTAGAAGTAGATTATTATTTTTTTTCTCTGTCCTTTATTTACGTTTTAAAGACTGAAATGCCATTTTTTTATTAAAAAAATATTTATTATGATGGAAAAAATGTGAACAAAATAGTAGGAAAAATGAACAAGGAATCCAAGCATGACATCTTGTTTGGCACTAAATATCCTAATTGGATCATGTGCCATAAAACCTCAATCAACCAACCAACCATAATATCAATTAAATAACCAGTTTCCTACAATATATAGAATATCAACTAACCTTTAACCTTAAATTAGAACTTCGGAACTTTACATGCAAACATATTCATGAGAAAATCCATAAAAAATCCTCTTCCGTCAACTTTAAACGGAATGCTTTTCCCCTCAAGGTGCCAACTTATTTATCTAATCGAATGTGAAAAAGAAAACGGAGAGTGACAAGCTTGACACTTCCCCTCTTTCGCGGTCGAGTCAACCACAAAAGCCGTCCTGACTCAAGTCCCCCAAGTCTTTTGTGGCCTGTGTACATTCCTTAAAAGCCCGTGCAAAGAAATGTATCCCAGCGAAAACATTCCAACTCTTTCGATCATCCCACGGCCATTTTGACATCATATCATATGACGATGCGCACTTAAGTTAATCGAATTGAAGCCGCGAAGCATGCATCATTCGAGTCACGAACGTATAAACTTCAACTTCAACTCCAATACAAAGGCCCGGGATAATAGATGGCTCTGGAAGCGGTAAATGAAATGATGTTTGGGGCCACACATATAATTTCAAGATGGCTCTCTTTCTCTTTGATGGAGGATGGATACACTGGGGTGTTGGGCAAATAAACGGGCTAAATAAATTACCGACTGGTTTCGGATGGGAAAGAGGGTGATGGTTAGGGTGTCCCTTATTTGGGAGTTTTTTCAAAAAGTCAGGGAAACTTTTGCTCCACCCCCCAATTTTTTTCCATTTGGTACCCTAAGACTGTGTGCAAAATCTTAAATCGATCAGATAATATTAACACGTGCCCCAAACGGCCTAAAGTTAGAAAAATTTGACTTTTTTCTAATTTTTTTGAAAATTTTTTAAAAAATGTTTAAAAAATCCGTTTCCGAATAATAGGGCTCTAACATATTTAAACAATCATATTTGACCGTTTTTCATTAATAGTTTGGCCAAAATGCCCAGTTTGTAACCTAGTCATCACTCAGAAAATCATCAATTTTGTCCATTTTATACAGAGAATAGAAAAATCAAAAGGCAATGATAAACGACTTAAAACCGCAAAATTCTATGGCTAAACACCATTTGTAGACCATATTGATGTGGAAATAAATTTTTTGGAGCTCAAATTAATTATGGGTTGCTTAATTACAGAATCCATGTTGGATTGCATTAAAACTAAATAAATTCTGGAAAAAAGGTATGGGCATGTATGATATCGGTTAATGGGTGTTTGAGGTTTCTAAACTCAATTAAGACTAATAAAATTATCTTAGACAAATTTTTAAGATCTTAATACGCAATTATATAAGGCCCAGCAGATCTCCTAATACAAGTGCAAACAATGGTTTCAGAACTATAGATATGGTAATAAATTCTAAACACATGAAACTGGCAAGAGAAATTATGGAGAGAAACAAGTTACAAAACACTCCAGTGTGTCCACGAGTATTTTATTCCATAAGTTGAAAAGCTGAAGTTGATACAAAATTAACCCACTCTTCACTCTTCATCATAATTGAGTTATACTCTCAGAAGGTAAGCAATTAACCATGTTCATAGAGACAGTTCTTCTAATTTTATCATTATTTTATACATTAACATATAAAATACCAGCAGTTCAGCATATTAGTGTCGTTAAAAAATTAAACACTGTTATTTTGTTCGTGACTGTAAGAATGTTAAATATCAACTACAGTTTTTATAACTCTTCTACTTTACCCTTAGTTTTTCTTCGCACTGTCAACCTTTCATCAGTAAACGTCCAGGAAGAAGTACTTAGGTTTCGAGCAAATGTTTCGTGAAAATTGTTTATGGAATTAAATTATTTTAAGGTGTTCAGAGCCTTCTTTGAGAATGTAGAGGTAGGAAACTTACAGAGCGAAGAATAGCATACTTACAAAAAAGACTTTAAAGAAGGAATGATTTTAAAAAACTGTTGATAATATTTATGATAGTTAAATAGCCAATTAAGTGTCTTAGATTTTAATGACTCCAATTTGTTGAATGGCAGGTATTTTTTTATGTTAACGAATAAAATTATGATATATGATATAATAGAAGAACAGTCTCTATAAACATGGGTTAATTGCTTACCTTCTGATAGTATAACTCAATTATTACGAAGAGCGGGTTAATCTTGTATAAACTTCAGTTTTTCAGCTAACTTACGGAATAAAATACTTATGGACACACTGGAGTCTGATTTTTAACTTGTTTCCGGAATTTCTCTTGACAGTTTTATATGTTTAGAATTTATTACCATATCTATAGTTCTGAAACCATTGTTTGCACTTGTATTAGGAGATCTGCTGGACCTTATAATTGCGTATTAAGAGCTTAAAAAGTTGTCTAAGATAATTTTATTAGTCTTAATTGAGTTTAGAAACCTCAAACGCCCATTACCCGATATCAAACATGCCCCTACCTTTTTTCCAGAATTTTTTTCAGTTTTAATGCAATCCAATATGGCGTCTGTAATTAAGCAACCCATAAATAATTTGAGCTCCAAAAATTTATATCTACATCAATATGGTCTAAAAATGGTGTTTAGCCATGGAATTTTGCGGTTTTAAGTCGTTTACCACTGCGTTTTGATTCTTCTATTCTCAGTATAAAATGGACAAATTTGATGATTTTCTGAGTGATGACTAGGTTACAAACTGGGCATTTTGGCCTAACTATTAATGAAAAACGGTCAAATATGATTGTTTAAATGTGTTAGAGCCCTATTATTCGGAAACGGATTTTTAAACATTTTTTTAAAAATTTTCAAAAAAATTAGAAAAAAGTCAAATTTTTCTAACTTTAGGCCGTTTGGGGCACGTGTTAATATTATCTGATCGATTTAAGATTTTGCACACAGTCTTAGGATACCAAAAGGAAAAAAATTGGGGGGTGGAGCAAAAGTTTCCCCGACCTTCGATTTTAAGGGACACCCTAGTGATGGTATTGTTTGGATTTTCGGGCCCTGGAAATCTTAAGTAAGAAATTTGGTATGAATAATACCTTCTGGTAAGGATGATAAAGAGAAAAATAGAAGTTGAAGAGGCCTAATGGTGGTAAAGAAATAAGGAATTTACTATCAAATTCTTTTATAATCTGTTTTTGAGATAAACGGAATAATTATATATCTTCAAATAATATCACAAGAAGCAAAAGTTGTCTTTTTATTTACAATCACTCCTAACAACTGTGCATTCTTAGCTTCGAATAATTGACCTACAAAAAAACGTACCAGCAATTTTAGTATGGAAAATAATATATTGATGGGGAGCCACTCTAAACACACTATATATTTTCCCCACAGAAATTTTAATGAATTTAAAAATCCACTATTCCTCACCTTAACCACAGTAGAAAAAACATGGCTTGAAATTCCAACCGAATATAAGCTCTACTAAGACTGCCATCCATTAATTATTCATAATTAGTTTTCGTTCCGCATACTCGATTGCCGGAGATGAAAATAGGGAGGCTTTTCATAAGAATTCCTATTTGTACTTGCCTTATCCATTTCTAAATCATTTTCATGGCAAGGAGAGTGCTCTCAATAATTTATGTGCTCTGATATTAGATCAGAAGGGGCACGTGTGAAGTCCTTAATGTGCTTGATCCTGGTTTGGCAGTTTATTGCTAAAAATAAACTTTTAGCTTTAAACTTTTAGTGCTTTAAAATTTTAATTTATTATGGTGGAATATCTAATACAATTTTCATTCTTATCTTTATAAAATGAGTAACTATGTTTGCTAGAGTTGAAAATTTACTGATTATGGGATTCAAATCAATTTATTTAACTGGAAATTATTTTATTTAAATCATTGCTTTTATAATAACATTCTTCTATTATCTAAATGCGTTTATAACATTTAAAGGAGTAAAAGGAAATTATAAACATAATTTTATATTTTTCACAATAAATTTAGGGTGTATGATGTGGAAATGTATCATATGAACTAACTAAAAATTATTAAATTATTCCCTGACTATCTCTTTTACTCATGCTTCACTTTTTTTAACACCAAAAACTTCGATTGCAGTAAGTTACAGAATATACGAACGATTGTTATACGTATACGTTGGATTTTGAAGGAAAGATTTTATCTGGCTTGAAAGAAAACTTTAATATTTATACCTAATAACTCCTAGAACTAATATAAATTGTTGTAAATATATTTTGAAAAGATTGCAGAGAGTGTTTTTGTCAACGAGTACTGGAATGATTATCGTAATTAATTTAATACATTTCTTTCAATTTACTAAGTTGTTCCTTTTTAATAAAACTATTAATTTTTAGAGATCTTAATGCATATACGTATGTAAATTACAATGCCGACTGCTTCTTACTCCCTGAATACTGAGTAGATATTGAAACTAACAAGATACTGAGTAGATATTCTACGTCACGACCTCGCTTTTAACACATCATACTTGCAAATGCAATGGAAAACGGGAAAATAATATTCATGCATCATAAAAATATAACGACACCGCTTTACAACTCAACTTAACTTTTCATTTCAAAAGCGTATTTGCTTCCTTCAAAATGGCTGGAAGCACTTCCCCAAACTATTTCATTTCCTTCAGAGTAGTTTAGCTAAACGCCGCCTCATTACAGGAACGTTAAGACACAGTTAACGAATTTGCCCGCATGCCTTCCTTTTCCGATTTATCAGCCTCATTTCCCCCTTCAAAGACCCCCTCGTGCGGTGAACAAAGTCAAAATCGAATCGACGGAAGATTTTCGAGGCAAAATAAGCCGATGTTGTATAGGCCCGAATTCAAACTAGTACAAAACATCAGCAACTTCGGGACTAGTAATTCCAGAGAGAAACGCTTTGCGTCTCTACGAATCAAATTATAGGAAATTTGAATTTGTGCCTGCTTGGAATCGAGTTTCCCTTTTTTGTGAGTGGGGAAATCGTACCTAAAAAAAACGGACTTGCTTTTTGGAGTATGCCGTCTGTTACTCAATGTTTTTTTTGTTATAAACTAGTATTATTTTTTGTTGAATTGGTTGATTGTCCATGAAATAGAATGATTTGAAGGAAAAGAAGGTTTAGAGAGTTCATTGACTGCTCAGTTTCATTGTATGGTTATTTTTATTTTACGTCTTAACATAAAAAATTAGCATTTCTTACCTTCGCTGTCTAATGTCCATTGAAATCACTCTCACCATTATTGGGTTGAATATCACACGAACTTTTCTTCTATATCCTCTTATCTACATTAAATTTGAGAAAATTATGATTATCGATGAATCGGTCATAATTGGTTTGATGAAATGTGTTAGAACTCATACTCAACACAATGGACTGTATAAAAATCTCTTCTTTATTTACAAAAACAGGGTATATATACAATTTTAATACATACAGAAAAAACCATCTAGAAATAATAAAAATATGTACAGAACAGCGCCATCTCACTAAATACACCAATCCCAAACATTCACCCCCCGTTGAACTGTCTAACATTCAACATGAATAATTAACTCTACCAACTCTATACCTATATAAATCAAATTAATTAGTACAAAACACTTTACACTCAATTACATTTAATTTCTTACACAAAATTTAACTTTCAATTGGTAAAAGGCACACTCTAGAAATTGCTCTTTTATACTCTCCACGTTGGGTTTTTACTTTCACAACTCTGATTAAATTATCTTTCCCTTTATATAACTCCGTAATTCTACCTAAGGGCCATTTAAAAGTAGGCATGTTGTCCTCAATAATTACAACCAAGTCACCAACTTTTACATTGTTCTTTTTAAACTGCCACTTATTTCGTTGTTGCAGCTCACTCAAATAACACATACCATTTACTCCAAATAAGTTGTACTAACCTCGTGACTCTTTGCCATCTTTTAAGGGCACTCTCGTTCATACTAACCAGATTAGGCTCAACTATAGAGTTCATAGATCTACCAATTAAAAAATGGGACGGTGTTAAGGCATCTAAATCATCAGCACTAGAAGTTAAAGGACAGAGGGGTCGGGAATTCAAAATTCCCTCGATTTGTACACAAACCGTTAAAAATTCCTCGTACGTCAACCGTGACCCACTCACTACCCTTCTCAGATGATACTTTACTGACTTAACAGCCGCCTCCCACAACCCTCCAAATGATGGGGCTCTAGGAGGAATAAATTTCCACTCAATGCCTTCTTCAGACAAAAAACACGAAAGATTCTCATCAGGATTTTTTGCTAACTGTAAAAGTCTTTTGATTTCCTCATTAGCACCAACAAAATTCCTACCATTGTCAGAATACAATTTAGAGCACTTACCACGCCGACCAAAGAATCGCTTAAGAGTGGCGATGAATGCCTCCGAAGTAAGATCAGAGACAATTTCCAAATGGACCGCTTTAGAAACAAAACAAATAAATATAGCTATATACATTTTATGTAAAACACCTTTTCTTTGACCTTTATATCTAATCATAAAAGGACCACAAAAATCTACTCCAGAACAATTAAATGGATAATCAGGAGTTACTCTATCTTTAGGTAAATTACCCATTAATTGAGAAGTTACAGTGGGTTTCGCCCTAAAACACACTACACATTTATGTGCAATTTTTCTGCACAGAGAACGGCCGTGCACAGGCCAAAACTTTTCTCTGACCAAATGCAAAAGTGCAGTAGGACCTACATGCAGATGCTTCTTATGAAAACATTCAATTAACATTTCAGTTAACACATGGTCATTAGGCAAAATTGCAGGAAACTTAGTTACATATGGCAATTCTGAATTAGATAGACGTCCACCTACTCTAAGAATTCCATCTGAATCTAAAAATGGATTTAAATTCTTTAACTTACTATTCGATAACACTTTATCATTTTTTAACAAACTTTTAATCTCACAAGAAAACTTGTCCTCTTGAATCACCTTTATCAAAAAATTCTCAGCATTGCTTATTTCAGAAACACTAATTGGTCCACACATTTTAGGTTGTTTACACTTCGCATTAGTAATAAATCTAAATACATAGCTTAAAATACGCAAAACTTTTGCATAGTTATTACTTAAACCTAAAATTTGATTAACAAAGTTCATAGTCACTTTTATCACAAATGACTTGTTCTCACTTACATTTACTGGATCTCTGAGTTCCCCAAAGTACTCGTCCTGCTCACTTGGGATCAAGATCAGATCACCCTGTTCCATTGGTTCTCCAGTCAGGAAAGCGGGTCCTATCCACCATAACTTACTGTCCTGGAGTTTGTGAGGGTCCATCCCTCTGGAAATGAGGTCAGCAGGATTCTCCGCGGATCTAGTGTGAAGCCACTGCGCATCACACTCAGACGAAAACCTCTGTATAATAGCCACCCTATTCCGTACAAAGGGTTTTAGGCAAGTGGGGTCTTTTCTTATCCATGAAAGCACGATTGTTGCATCGCTCCAAAGAAACACCTTGTTTACGTTAATCTTCAAAGCAAGAAGCACTTTCTTTACAAGTTTCACTAGTAGTACAGCCGCACACAATTCAAGTCTTGGAATAGTCAGACTTTTTAGTGGCGCAACTCTCGACTTGCTTGTAACCAAATTCACTCTTACGTCTCCTGCAGAATTCGTAGATTTGCAATAAATCACCGCACCGTAACACAGTTCCGACGCGTCTGCAAATCCATGAATCTCTATGCTTACAGCCTTGTCCTGCACAATGCACCTTTGAACCTTAAATTGGTCTACTGTTTGTAGGTTCATCAAAAATTGACTCCATTCCTTCCCCTCTCGATCGGGCACCGGACCAGACCAGTCCAGACCCAGCCTCCACATCCTCTGCATAAATATTTTCGCCCTTGAGACCACCGGTCCTAAGAGCCCCAAGGGATCGAAAATCTTTGCAATGGTTGACAAGACACCTCTCTTGGTGTAGGATTCTTCTAGTTCCACCTTCACCTTGAACAAGAAGTAGTCTTCTACTGGGCACCAGGATACGCCAAGCGTCTTTGTCTCAGTTGAGTCGAACTCGTACATTTCTCGGTTAAATGTGGGGTTCAGCTCTGGGTGGTTCCCAAACCACTTATGCAACGTCATTCCTCCTCTTAGGCAGATAGCAATAAGTTGACGTTGCAACTCTTTAGCATCTTCTAAAGTTGCAGCACCGCTCAAGACATCATCCATATAGAAATCATTCCTCACGACTGGTGCAGCCTTCGGAAAGTCTTCCTCTTCATCATTCGCTAGTTGTCTCAATGTGCGCATCGCAAGGTACGGAGCGCTCGTAGTTCCATACGTCACTGTGACGAGCTCGTAGGTTCTCGGTGACTCGTATTCACTTTTCTTCCATAGAATTCTCTGAAGGCAGTGTTGACTCGGATCAATCCTGATCATGCGGTACATCTTTTGGATGTCTGCTGATAAAGCATACACATGAGTCCGGAATCTTGCCATAATGGAAAATAAGTCCTCCTGTATCACACCTCCATTGTACTGTATCTCGTTTAGGGATCTTCCATTTGAGGTCTTTGAAGAACAGTTAAACACAACTCTTAGTTTAGTAGTTTCTTTCTCGGGACGGTAAACTCCATGATGGGTCGCATAGTACGATACATCTGGCTCCTCCTCCTCCTCAGTAACTTCCTTCATGTGACCCAGTTTCTCGTACTCGTCCATAAATTCTCTATAGAGATTTAGATACTCTGGATCTCTCGACAGTCTAGTCCACAGCGACCTCAGTCTTTTGAGAGCGATCTCTTTAGAATCGCCCAAGCACGAAGGTTCCTCTTTGAGTGGCATTTGTACCACGTACCTTCCCTCCTTAGTCCTCCAATGAGTCCTCGCAAAATGCTCCTCACAAATCGAATTCTCACTACCACCTATTGACTCTAACTCATCGACACTTTCTACTTCCCAAAACTTCCTCAACGTCTCATTAAGATCCTCTCTAACTAAACCACAATGAATCTTATCTCTCACCGACTCATTTACTTTCCCACTAACTACAAACCCAAACACTGTGTTTTGCAAAATCAAGTTAGGATTTTGGATCAAAATTTGCTCCGGTCTCAAAAGTTCGTAAAATAGCTCAGCACCTAACAACAAGTCTATTTTACCCGGCACATTAAAGTTCCTATCTGCTAGTTTTATAGAATTCAAGACCTCACTCTTTATATCTAAAAACTTTTGTGGAATTATGTCCGTAATCCTTTTTACTTCTAACATTGTTAAATCTCTAACAAAACTTTTTCCCTATTTGCGATCGTAGCAAAAACTCTCTTTGTTATAGCTAAACTTGAATCGTTAACACACGATATTTCTGTGTTTATCTTTTGTTTTTTAAGCTGCAATCTATTTGAGTACTCACTACTAATTAGACAAGTCTGACTCCCGACATCTAATAGACATCTTACCTCCTGCCACTCTGAGTTTCTGTCCTTGATCAGGCAACCAATCGTACTCAATAAGGCGTTCGGCTCATTTTGATGCAGGCTTGAAGCTACCACAGGGGATCTTGAAACTTCACCTGATCGCTCACCAGCTACTTCTGTTTTTTCACTAACTCTTTGATTTCTCTGAAAGTGAATTAGACGATTATGCGGTTTCCCACAAAAACAGTTCTTGTACTTGCAATTAACGGCCGTACATTCTTGACCCAAGCACTTAAAACATGCTTTGTGCACCTTCAAGATTTCGATTATCTCTGGAACAGATTTCGCGTTGAACTTTGGACACGCGTATAATCCATGATTCCCCTTACACAAGACACATTTGTTACTCTTAACCTCCGACAAAAATACATTCGCAGCAGGTTTGTTGTACCGAAAGTTCTGGAACTTTGGTTTTGTTTCTTCCGAACTTCTACGAAACCCTTTGGAATTCCACTCACTGTCCAACCTCGACTTCTTCGTATAGTCCAGTCAAATTGTCCTAAAATAAGGCC
Organism: Tetragnatha versicolor; assembly: GCA_024610705.1. Classification (NCBI taxonomy): domain Eukaryota; kingdom Metazoa; phylum Arthropoda; class Arachnida; order Araneae; family Tetragnathidae; genus Tetragnatha; species Tetragnatha versicolor. The sequence continues at coordinate 8,403,791 of JANDEH010000020.1, forward strand.
ATTTTGGGAAAATTTTGGGGTAGAAGATATTTTTCGCTATCTGTATGTTTTTTGGGGTGCTGAATCCGAATCTGAGGTTTGCCAACAAAATTTCGTGACGGAACATTGTGAAAATTCGAAAAAATGGCAAAAATTCGCCCCTTTTTTTCGTTTTTGGCCCCTAGAACATTACCTTTGTACTTCTGAGCTAAAAAGTCAATACAAAAAATAAAGACCACTAACCAAGCTACAAAAAAGTCAATTAAAACTTTTCTCTCAGACGCATAGTTTCGGAGATAGAGCAAGTTGAAAAAGGGGCTATTTTCGTTCGATTGGTAAGAAATCCAAAAAATGTCACTAGTATCTCCAAAAAACCGCATTTTTGGAACAGGATACTATAAAAACTAAATAATGTTTCATATGAAATTAGCCATCTAAAAACTCCAATAATGATAACTAAATGCATTTTTGTTCGGTGATTTCTCTTAAGAACGAAAGTTCAACAGGAGATAATAGTATTTCTATAACTAAGTTGCTTCTTCGAAATTGCATGCAAAATTTTTCTATCGACTGCTTTATATGTTTTTGAGGGTGCTGAATCCGAATTTGAGGTTTGCCAACAAAATTTCTTGACGGAACATTGAGAAAATTCGAAAAAATTCCAAAAATTCACCACTTTTGTTCGTTTTATGCCCTTAGAACATACACTTTGCATTTCTGAGCAAAACAGTCAACACCAAAATAAAGAAGAGAAAACAAGCTACAAAAAAGTCAATTCCAACTATTCTCTCAGATGAAGGGTTTGGACGCTAGAGAACGCTGAATATTGGGAAGTTTTTGTTCCATTGGTGGAAAATTCATAAATGTCACTCGTATCACCGAAAAGTGGCCTGTTTTGGAACAGGATACTATAAGAACGGCTTCAATTATGTGCTACCCCCATGAAATCAACGTTCTGCATACTCAAATGTTAATTGATAAATAATTAAACATAACAATAAAATATGACCATTAGCAACATTTTGGGATTACTGCAACATTGCTTATTGTTAAAGGCTTTCATCAAAGTAATATACAGAGAAATAGGTACATACATGAAATAAATCGTGCATTTAATTAATTAATGCGCGATTAAAACCTTTAACAATGAGCAATATTACAATAATCCCAAAATGTTGCTAATGGTCGTATTTTATTGTTATGTTTAATTATTTATCAATTAACATGTGATTATGCAGAACGTTGATTTCATGGGGGTAGCACATAATTGAAGCCGTTCTTATAGTATCCTGTTCCAAAACAGGCCACTTTTCGGTGATACGAGTGACATTTATGAATTTTCCACCAATGGAACAAAAACTTCCCAATATTCAGCGTTCTCTAGCGTCCAAACCCTTCATCTGAGAGAATAGTTGGAATTGACTTTTTTGTAGCTTGTTTTCTCTTCTTTATATTGGTGTTGACTGTTTTGCTCAGAAATGCAAAGTGTATGTTCTAAGGGCATAAAACGAACAAAAGTGGTGAATTTTTGGCATTTTTTCGAATTTTCTCAATGTTCCGTCAGGAAATTTTGTTGGCAAACCTCAAATTCGGATTCAGCACCCTCAAAAACATATAGAGCAGTCAATAGAAAAATTGTGCATGTAATTTCGAAGAAGCAACTTAGTTACAGAAATTCTATTAACTCCTGTTGAACTTTCGTTCTTAAGAGAAATCACCGATCAAAATGCATTTAGTTATCATTATTGGAGTTTTTAGATGGCTAATTTCATGTGAAATATTATTTAGGCAGTTTTTATAGTATCCTGTTCCAAAAATGCGGTTTTTTGGAGATACTAGTGACATTTTTTGGATTTCTTACCAATCGAACGAAAATAGCCCCTATTTCAACGTGCTCTATCTCCGAAACTATGCGTCTGAGAGAAAAGTTTTAATTGACTTTTTTGTAGCTTGGTGAGTGGTCTTTATTTTTTGTATTGACTTTTTAGCTCAGAAGTATAAAGGTAATGTTCTAGGGGCCAAAAACAAAAAAAGGGGTGAATTTTTGCCATTTTTTCGAATTTTCACAATGTTCCGTCACGAAATTTTGTTGGCAAACCTCAGATTCGGATTCAGCACCCCAAAAAACATACAGATAGCAAAAAATATCTTCTACCCCAAAATTTTCCTAAAATAAATACTATTTGACTGGACTAGTAGACAAGAAGATATCACACTCACGACCTAACTCTTGTGGTTTGAAATACGACTCCCCCTGCTTTGTCCCTATATGACTCGTAAGCTCTTTGTCCAAGGTCATGAAGATCCTATCCGACACGATCAAGTCACATAATCCCTTAAAAGTGTCTACTCCTCTTATCTGACAGTAATAATCAAAGATCGCGCTTAATCGTGAAGCAAACTGGACGTAACTCTCGGTAGCCGCTTTTACAGCTTTGCGAAACTGGTTTAAGCAGTCCTGAGGTGTTGCTTGAAATTCTTTGAGAACCACACCTTTCAACTTCTCGTAGTCCCTTAAGTCCTCCTCTGTAATGTGAATCATTAAATTGTTAGCCTTTTCTCCCAAAAGATACAGTAGGATCTCCGCTTTCAACTCATCCGATACGTTTTTAACTTTAAATGCTCTTTCAAGTGACTGGAAAAATAAGTGAAATTAATCGGCTCTCGTAGGAACTGGTATACACAACGTCCTCACACTTTTGATCAAAGTCTCCAGATCTTCCACTGATTCTGGTTTTACTTCGCCTAACCTTTCCTTTCTCAGATTCTCCAACTCTAACTCTTTTTCCAACTATTTCAATTTAAGCTGTTCAACTTCTTTATCGGGAACGGCTTGCATCGCTTTTAATTTCTCGATCTCTAATATTTCACTCTCTAACTTTAATTTATTTTTATCTAGCAATGCCCGTTCATTTTTCTCCTTCCTTTCTAACTCCTTGGCCTGTCTTTCCTCTTCCGCTGCTTCTTTGATCGATTCAACTATCGTTTTTACTAACTCTGTTTCACCTTTGAACACCTCACTATCCTCAATCACGTTCCTGATCTCAATCATTTTACTACTTGTTACCTCTAACCCTAACTCTGACGCCAACATCAACAGTTCGTCCTTTTTCAAAGCGTTAATACTAACCGCCATCTCAAAGCTAGATTAATCCACTCAAACTACACGAAACCTAATCAACCAGATCAACTACCTAACAACATCCACTTGAACCTAGACAATCCGCTCAACAATAGCTATTCATCGACAGATCAAAGCTACCCTGATCACTAACTACACCCTAAAACTAGGCAACCTAACCTAAGCAACTATCCTTCTAACCTTCAGAAGATCAAAACCACAGCACCTACTACTAAGAACCAACTAAGGAAACTCACCCTAACTACGCAGCTCAAAATCAATCTCTCCTAAACTAAACCAACACACTTCATCTCTACAAATCTCACCTAACACTCAACCTAGCTCAATCTGACTCGAAAACTCCGGCTCTGCTGACCATATGTTAGAACTCATACTCAACTCAATGGACTGTATAAAAATCTCTTCTTTATTTACAAAAACAGGGTATATATACAATTTTAATACATACAGAAAAAGCCATCTAGAAATAATAAAAATATGTACAGAACAGCGCCATCTCACTAAATACACCAATCCCAAACAAAATGGTTTATTTTAAACCTAAATTAACTTTAAATTAAGCTAATTATTATTTAACTTACTAAATCTAGAATCCCTTAAATAGCTGAATAACAATTTTACGAACCCTTATATCCATTATATACATAATTTATAATATAAAAATACTGTATAATTATCTTAATTCATTTTTATAGTTATAACAACTTTTCAAAATTTATGTTTCATAGTATAAAAACGGCAATCTACCTAAGAAATCTCACTCAATACTTTATAAATGTTACATGTACAGGAATATTTTCCTTCAATAATATTTTATTTGCCTTAATTTTGTTACAAGTACTTTTAAACTAAAAATATATTAAAAATTTGACTAAATGTCAGTATTATAAATATTAGCAGTTTGATAATGATTGGCACTTCCATAAGCTATATAGCAGAGACAACATTATAACGGATTGTATTAGGAGATTATACACTAATTCTAACTTATATATGCCATAGTAATTGGAGCTGGCATCTCTCTATTGATGATGTCTAACGTACCATGTATCTCTATCATCATTATAGTTTGTAATTAATATTACATATTTTAATATTGGTAAAATACATTGATGTATATCTGAAATATCTAAGTAATTTTAAGATTGATTTTTTAGGTAAGTTTATAAATTTTGACATAAAAATAAATACTTTTATCACATAATATAGGTTTAAATAAGCGGATTGATTTTCCTTAATGATTTTCGTGTAAAGGCAACATACTATTGCTATCGACAGCACTACCTAACAATAGCAAAGAAACGTAGAAAAGCCGTTTGAAACTTCCCTCTCACTTGCATAAATCGTTATTTTCCGCATCACTCGTTCGATTTTCACATTATTTTTAAACTCTCTCGAAGATTTCTTATTCTTCTCAAAAGAGGCGGCTCTACCAATTGTTAAAACAGCTGAGAACACGCCCACATAGCTCAAAGTCAAGTTTGATTCCAACAGATTGATTATTTCCCAACACTTTAATCTATATCGAAATAAGAAGCAATTATGGTTACGCTAAAATATTCTTGTAAGACTTATCGAGCAGCAACAACAAAAGTATCTATTTAAAGAACTTTTGAAGCAACATGGTATTTTAAATGCATTATTCCTTTTGGGAAAATAAAGTTTAGAACAAAGTCAATAAACCGATAATGCGTTTGTTCATATCTCGTGAAACCATTTTTGAATTTGAATATTGCAAAAACCTGGCTTGGATGCTTTATGATAAGTGTACTGTTCGAATGCGATTTTGTTGGTTTAGTTTCATTCTCAGCAAACCAGCTCGCATTATATGGACCTGGGAAAAACTAAAGACATTTAGTTCTTTGTGATTCCTGTTAACTCAATTGGAAAATCCTTTCTAACGAAAGGAATGGAATGCTGAAAGATTACAGGTTTAAATGTGTAATTGAGGTGATTGCAAGGCAACAAGAAGCTGAATCAACCAATGAAAAGATGTTGGAGTTAGCTCATTGTTGCTGCAAGCACCTCAATTGTTACAACTGTTATTAAATTTTGAGGGAATTGTTGTTCTCGATTTCATGTATATTTTGGAACACTTCTAGTATTTTACGGAACAACATTGAAAATTAAAAAAACAGCTGATTCTGATACTTCATGGTTTTAATTGAATTGTCCGTTTTGAAAAGGGAATAAGTTCCAAAACCAAATTTTGAGGAATAGAAAAAAACTGTGTAAGTAATGGAATTTTTGCTCCAAAACCACCAAATTTGTTATGGAATTCCAGGAGAGGAATTTAGAGTACAAAATAATTATGGAAAAATAAATATAAGCGCATTCAAAAATATTTTACAGTTACAAAAAATTTATCGACTTATTCTCTTTTTTAACCTCATGAAACTTCGGATGAAAATAAAGCGTTATCAATGGAATAAGTAAATATATCAATGAAGTCAAAAATTCATTGGATAAAAAAGAGAAAAAATACATTTAAATTAAAATCAAATTTTTTAGTTTGGTTAAATTTATAGTACAAAGAATAAGAAAAGGAAAAGGAAAATTAACTTAAATATTAAATTTAATGAAAAATACAATAAATGGACATTGATTTCTCAAATTCAAGGGGCTACATCAGTCTACAGGGGGTGGTTATTTTTCCCCTTTACACCCATGCGTAAAGCGAAGCTTGGAGATTTTTTTTGCGCACAAAACAGTCCATTTCCCATATTTTGCACTTATTCCCTTTTTCAAACATTCGATTAAAATTTTAATAACGTGTTTACATCCATCCTTAATACGCTCCATTTGAATATAGAACAGATTTCAGCAGTTCATTTTACAAAACAGAGACTATGTTCTCTAAAATGAAAATAAAACCCTACACCGAAAATCTCAAGGGTCTACGTAAACAAATGTTTTTTGTCGATAGTGGAAATATCTGAAACATATACATCACGTAACACACCCTTTTTCGAAAAAGTTGCCACATAGACATCACTTTGAAGAGGGCTTCTTTGCATTTATATCATATCTCAGGCGTCATATTTTCTGTGCACTTTAACCTGATATCGTATAGAAGAGAACCCCCTGAGGCAGTTTGAGCAGCAAGGAAGCTGTGTTCCATTACTAGTTTTTTTTTCATGAATTGATATATTTAGTATGTTAAAAGGAGAATATTAAAAGTTTTATACTATGAAAAAGGAGCTCTATTTTGACCATGAAAACAAAATAGAAATTCGAATAGATAGCATTCCATAATACCTAAATACCCCTTCAGTCATTGTAAGTCTTATTGAACTAACAAGAAAACTATTATAAGAACTTAATTAGCAAGGGTACTTTTCAGTAAAATATTCCAGATAACAGATTCTGTGACCCCTGGATCTGACCTTGATACAAAAAACAGGAGAACTACATTGAAAAAAGGTATTTAGTGCGGTCCTTTAAAAAACACTTTTTCATTTTTCCTTCATTAAAAGCTTAAAAAATATGATATTTAAATCGAATAAATAGTGTTGTAACGGCTCATCCTCCTCTACATTTTAGTGCTTAGTATTTTTAATTCCAACTCTCCGTTACAAATTGGCAGACAATTAAGTAAAAATCCAAAAAAAACCCATGTACCCAAAAAACCCACGCTTGAAAATACTCAAAGAGTTAAGAAAAAATATGATTGAAATGTTTATTTTTAGAGAATAGAGAACAGATAAGTTAAAACAAAGTTTATTACAAATTATTTCTAAAATTAAAACTGATAAGTTTTGCAAATCAAGAGTTTTGTCTTCAAAAGACAACACAATAGCGTTTTTACTGTTGTATTTTTCTTCAGATGTTGAAAACGACCTATAATAATTAATGAAAAAAAACCTTTTAAAAGAACAACGTTTTTAAATGCACTAAAAAGTATAAAATAATTTTTTGCAACTCCTTGTAAAACGAAAAACGTGGGGATCATGCAATAATATTTACAGCCACTACTCCTGTCACTCTATTTACCATCATTATATCCACAGTTAAAAATTATTTAAATGAATGATGAAATTAAGTTGGATTAATTACCTAATGCATTATCCCCACGTTTTTCGTTTTACAAGGAGTTGCAAAAAATTATTTTATACCTTTTAGTGCATTTTAAAAACGTTGTTCTTTAAAAAGGTTTTTTTTCATTAATTATTTTCTGGTTTTTAGTTTTGTTGTGTAAAGTTTAGAATTCGCGACCTGAACCCCTGAACGCCTTCCAAGAATTTGATTCCTTTCTCTTTTTAATAAAACTAAAGGCTGTTGCTAGCCGACCGTCGTACGACGGACGGCAAGTCCCACGGCCATGGCGACCGACGTATTGTTTCGTACTGTATTTCACAATCCCTGCAAGATTTTTATACTTTATTAGCATAGAGTTAGTACTAATATAGAGACAGCTTAAACATCTTCTATGCTGTTCAAAGTGTGACCGGTTTTTCGGTTTCGTTCTGCCACTCTGTTGGCCAGCTGGAATTAAAATACATTCCATCGGTCACCTGCATCACCTTCCCTCGAAAAGAACACAAAAAGCTTCCCCGCGAAAGGGCGCAAAATGCTGCACCTCAGGGATAACAAGAGAAAAGGGAGCCGCACGAAAACACGATGATGGAATTACGAGACAAGCAGACCGCAGGAATAAGAAGGGGGTTACAAAGAGTCTGGGATTCACAAAAGTTGCCTCGGACGACGGGCGCCACAAGGCGGCCCAGAATAATAGGGCAAAGTTAGATTAAATAATGGTAAATTTTGTACGCACACCTGGGGGCAAGCGAAAAGCAGGGTGATAGTCACCCATAAATTTAAGGATACCAAAGTAAAAGGGTGGCTTACCATAGGCTATAGTAGACACAATAGGGAACACCAAGATTGGGTGATGTGCCCCCAGGACAGGCCTTGGGCGGGGACACACCACCCGAATGGTTAACCTAAGCACCACCCAGAAGGGGGTAGCAACATATAAAACTGAAGGGGGCGAGGAAACGGGGCTCTTAATATAAAAATTTTCGGATAGTGAAGTGCGAGGGTGCGGTTTGGCAAAGAACGCCCGCGAGGGCCAATATGCCTAAGAGCGATAAAATAACGTAACCAAAGGGAAGTATGTTTCAAATGCGAGTGCCTATAAGGATTATGTGTATCTTCGGATCAACAAATGGTATGTGCATTCTATAAAAAAAACTCCCACTTGGTCCTTTAAGATAATATGATATATGTGTATATTCTCAAGATAATTTTCTCATTAGCATGTATATGATTGATTATAATATAGTGTATTTGAAATGAAACTTATTATTACTATGCCCTTGGAACGAATAATGCACGATTGAAGTAATGCGAGGAGATTTAATATGAATTGAAGAAGAATTAAGAATTAAGCCAAATGATTGTTAAGTAGATTAGTATGATATTAACTGATTGGAGCATAAAATTTAATATACCACTACTCTTAATATTGTAACTGTATTTTATTGTATATATATCTTTCATATTTAATTTAATAAATCTTAATGTAAATAGTAACTCTGGTGTGTTCATTCTCTGTGCTGTCCTATTAAGACACTAAGATCCGGCCAAGGGAAAAAATAGGGAAAATTAAAGTTGAGAGAATAGATAACCATATTTTTAATTCATTGGAGTATTCCCTTTCCAACAAGTGGTATCCGTGACCACCCGCGAACATAACTGGGGAAGAAGTAAAAAAACAAGTATAATGATGACAGCTCTGAGAACAAACATGACTAGAGTCCAACAGTTCCAATGGCATAAAATTTTAACAAATATAGATTGTTTTATATGAAACATTATGTCACTCAAGTGTATATTATATATTTGTTTAACAAAAGGGGGATATGATTTGTCATGAGATGTGTATTTAAGGGACATAAAGAAAATATCGCGTTAGATAAGAAACATAATTGTAAATTAAACATAACTCAAACTGTAAATTGGTAAACACAATGGAGAATTTAGCCATAATCCAAAATTGGATACCCGTCTTCGACGGAAAATCGGCGGTTACGCTCGATTATTTTCTCGACGCCTTTAACAATCTTATTGAAGGACTTAACATCCCGGATTCTCAAAAAATATCAATACTAAAATCTAAAGTCAAAGGCGAAGCTCTCACTAACCTAATAAATAATGTGGAGTTGGCACATGAAACCAACTTAAAAATATTTAAATCAAAATTTACGGAATTCTTTCAAAAATATCAAAATCTAGCCCTTAGGCAACAAAATCTCTCCTTTTGTCGGCAAAAGCCGGAGGAAGACATAAGAAAATTCGCCGCTAGGCTCACTAAGGTAACCAGAGAATTTTTTGGCCAAATTAAATTTGAATCCCCCGAAATACAGATAATATATGACCAAATTAGATTAGCACGTCTTTTTGAGAGTGTCCTGCCTCAATATAGGTCACAACTTTTAAATAAGGATGTTTCCTCATTTGAAGAGGGCATCCGATTTATTCAACTACTGCAGACAAATGAAAAATATATCGCGCAGACTGCGAGTGCTCTAGGCGCAAACACCGTAAACTTGCCCCAAAATAACTCTCAACTCAACAGCGAAGATTCAACAAACTTAACAAAGGAGATCGCAAACCTCCATATAAATTCTAGGGAAGTAAAGTATAGATCGTATGGGATTGAAAAGTCGAGGGGAGAGCATTCCAAATTCTCGAGAGGGAGAAAATACGTAGGTAACTACCAATATTACTGCCCGCAGTACACCCCACCCCAACTGTATCATGACTTCGGAAATCATCGTTGGCATCCCCGGGAGCGCGAAATACCCCCCTACCAATACGAATACACGTATTGTAGACCGCAGCCCATTTGGGATATAAGAAGGCGATATAATAATAGAGAATACAGGTGGCCCACCGAAAGGGAAATTTACGAGAGTTGGGGAGACAGGCCTCGCATAGCCTATAATAATGCCACGAGTGGGGAGAGAGGTCGATATGAATTCTGGGGACCACGAGAGGTAAACACGCGCGCGCACGGGGAGAAATTTAACAGAAAATTCAACACACACCGTACGCAAAAAATACACACACCTAATGCGAATAAGAAATCGGTCACATTCATCAACACAACACAACATGGCACAGAATTCGCTACAAAGAATCTACTGCCGGTAGTGACCCTGAATATCGGAAAAACACCCATTCTATCCCTACTAGACAGTGGAGCAGCATGTTCATTGCTCACTAGGGAAAAATTTGAAGAAATAAAAAATGAGGTTAGCATAAAACGGGTCCCTTCATGGGTAACTATCAAGTCAGTAAATGACGAGCCTCTTAAAATTCACGGGTGTTATGAGATAACCATAAATATTGCGGACATGATAATTAAACACCCTTTCTATATTGTAAACCAACGGTTCTCCCATTATTCTATGATACTGGGTTATGACTTCTTAAAAAAAAATAATGTTACTTTAGATTTTGGCCGTAATGTGCTAATAAACAATAAACAAAAGTTAGAAATATCGGGCAAAGAGCGCAGATATAAACAACTTACGTATTCATACATATGCAAAATTAGTAAATAAGTGTAATCTAAGCCCACATGAAACGGCCATAATTACTTTACAAATAGGACCGAATTTCGATCTTAATCAAGACGTGATTTTAAACCCCTCTCTAAACAACAAAAATATTGAAGTAACCCCGGCAGTAGTATCTATCGGTAAGAACAGAACTACACATCTATTAATCACCAATTTAACTGCTAACAACATAATCCTAAACAAAAACACAAGAATCGCGACAGTAGACACTGACACAGAAGACGCCGACATAAAGAGCATTAGAAAAATCCGTAGGGAAGAACTAAACGAATCGGACTTTAAATTGGAACACTTAGATAATCCCACGAAGTCTAAGTTGCTGAAGCTACTCATGAAATACGCGGATGTTTTCAGCAAACGGTTGGGAACGCTGGGGCGCACAAATTTAGTTCAGCCAGAGTTCTCGGTTAAAAGCGACGAACTAAAATCAGCCAAATATTTCCCAGTCCCACATGCTCTAAAGGATATTTTAAGGGAACATTTAGATGAAATGTTAGAAGCAGGTATAATAGAACCTTCGAATAGTTACATCACCTTTCCACTAGTAATGGTGAAGAAGAAAAATAATCCCGGAACGCCGCAATCATATAGAACTTGCGTTGATTTTCGTGCTTTAAATAAATTAGTAACGTACTCAAACCACCCCTTACCCCTAATGAATGCAGAGATTGATAAACTTAGCGGATCTAAATTTTTTACAACTATAGACTTGAACCAATCTTTCTTCCAAATTTTATTAAGAGATGAACAAAAACGGTTCACTGCTTTTCAATCACCCTTCGGTGCTTTCCAGTTCAAAACTATGCCCATGGGATCGAGCTTTAGCAGTGCTACGCTCCAAAAATTAGCAGACAAAATACTAGCACCCTTAAGGCATTTAAATATTGCCAATTTCATTGACGACTTCGCTATTGGAGCGAGTAGTTTAAATGAAATGCTATTCAAATTGGAGCAATTTTTCATTCAATTAAGAATGCATAATCTTACGATCAATCCCAAGAAATGCGAATTCTTGACTAAACAAATAACATTTTTAGGGCATAAAGTAAACGAGCAAGGGTCCAAACCATCAAATGAAAACTTAATCAAAATCTCAAATTTTAAATCTCCTAAAAACTTGAAACAAGTAAGAGGATTTCTGGGTCTAACGGGCTACTACAGAAGGTATATAAAAGACTACTCTAAAATTTCAACCCCTCTAACTGATTTACTGAAAAACAAGGGAAGATTCAAATGGAACGCAGAGGCACAAAATGCTTTTGTAATTTTAAAGGAAGCATTAGATAAAGCCCCAGTCTTAATACACCCCAATTTTCATAAACAATTTATTCTATCCACAGACTCTAGTACGAGAGCAATCGGGGGCTGTTTAAGTCAATTAGACGAGAACACTGGAATAAAAAGACCCATAGCTTTTTACTCCAAAAAATTAAACGATACGCAGGCCAAATATCCTATCTATGAATTAGAGCTATACGCATTAACTGAAAATCTTCGCGCTTTTAAATACTATGTTTACGGAAGGAAACTGATCGTGGAATGTGATAATAAAGCCCTCTCCCAAATAAAAACACTCGAAAACCCAGCCACGCGAGTGACGAGGCAAATTCTAAAATTACAGGAGTACGATATTGATTTCAAACTCATTAGATCGAAAGAAAACATTGTGCCAGACATTCTCAGTAGATATCCTTTCCAAGAACAACAAGTCACCCCCATAAATGCATGCACTATAGAAATTCCTTCAATCGCGGATATACAACGTGAACAGCAGAAAGACGTAGAATTGAATGAAATCATTGAGAAGATAAAATTCAGACCCCAAACCTTAAAACTATCCGAACGCGACTACCTCTTAGAAAATGATTTACTATTGCGTCGGGTAAGCAACCCACAACATAATGGAAGAAATACACTACTAGTAATCCCCAAAAAGTATAGACCCAACATCCTACATTTAACTCATGCGAACCATGTTGGACATGAAAAAACGTACCAAAATATGACAATGTATTTCTATTGGAAAGGCATGTACGTAGATGCAGAGGAATTTGTGAAGTCATGTACAGACTGTTCACACTACAAATCTCCCAGGAGATATCCTCAAGCACCTTTACAAAATAATATTTTAGCCACAAAGCCTTTACAATACGTGAGCATTGATATAGTAGGACCCCTAAATGAAAGTCCATGCGGGCACAAATATATTCTCTGTGTAAACGACTACTTTACTCGTTACATGCAAATTTACCCTCTTAAGACCCAAAAAGCAACAGAAGTTGCAGATAAATTGCTTAATTTCATATCTATTTTTGGCCTTTTTGATAATTTACTGTCGGACTGCGCGTCAAATTTTGTGGGAACCATTTTAACCTCTCTGGCGGAAAAATTAGGCATAAATAAACTTAAAACCACAAGCTACAGACCCTCAACAAATGGGATGAACGAGGCATCTCATAAACAACTAAAAACTTCACTAGCCATCTTTGCTAGGGATAACCACAATTGGGTCAAAGGTATTGAATTCTACCAACTAATGTATAATGCGCAACGGCACAGCACAACAAAGTACAGCCCTCACTATTTAATGTTCGGTTTTGAACCTAATGTTCCTTACACCATTAAACACAAATTGTCCGAGGAGGAATACAACTCAATTCCCGAATATGTGGAAAATCGACTAAAAATATACGCAGAGGCGCAAAAGGCAGTTGAGGAAAATTTTAAACAAGCAGCGAAAAAACAACAGGAATACAGATTAAGCACAGGCGCGAAACACAGATTTTTCGAAATCGGTCAAAAGGTATATTTACACACTCCAAATCTGGAAAGAAATAAAGACTCTATAAAAAAACCCTTTTTCGACGGTCCATACACGATAGAAAAAAAGCATACGGACGTTAATTATACGATTAGGGACACGCGAAACCCACGTGCTAAATCGCAACGCGTGCATATTGAACGCCTACTACCGCACTATGAAAGGGTCCCAGAATTTCAATTAGCAGAAAATATATCCAACACTATCCCCAAATACATAGACACAGAAGCAACTGCGAACATAGAACCGACCCTTCCCCCCGAGGACGAATGGGATGAAGATTTCCCACTCGCCTATTTCGCTTTCATGAGGAACATAAATCCTCAACAGGCGAGAGTACATCACCCGGCAACCCCCTTAAAAAGTACTGAGTCCGATAATCAAAGCGTGGAGGGAACAGACATACCTGAGGCGCATGGCATACTAAACCCCCCAAATACCAGCCCGGGAGACCAACCGAGGGGGAACGATATATCAGGAAATGGTAGGCCAGGTGAACAACAAAGTACGGGTTTGAATGCACAGCTTGACGAAGAAAGGGATACACAAACTACATCAAAAACGGGAGCGGCCGATGCAAATAATGATACGGAACAAACGGGAGGTAAAAAGAGTAAGATCCCGCGTAAAAATTGGGCAGATCAGCCACGTCGGGACTTTTCGCTTAGGCCAAGACCCAATACATCAGTTTCGCAAGTTAGCACGGACAATTTAGGCACGCGACTTTGGAACTGGGCAGAGCAAATCACCCGTCCAACGGAGGAAGAAAATCACGGACCGCAGTCTCAAATTTTAACCCTCCTTAATAATTTAAAGGACAAGCTTAAAGATGACTAATGACTATAAAAATATCAGAAGAAATGGGTATCACGAAGTGAAACAAAACATGAATAGCGGCCACGTAGATTTTTTTTAAATAATAATATAGGGTAGGAAAAAACATATATATAAAAGAATAGGACACAGTCGAAAATGGGCTATGACATAAGAAATTAATGGGGATGTTAATAAGTGAATAATTCTTTGCGGGAGTGAATGGTTAATTGTGTTCATTATTCCTTAGGGGTATAAAATACAAAGTGCTTAAAATCTCGAACAAAATAACTAAAAAAAAATATAAAGGAAAAGGAGTAATTAAAAAAAAACTCATAGGCCAAACCCATCTTTACTAATATACGGAGAAATTTATAATTAAATGTATAAAAAAAAAATTACTATAACAAATATTATGCAAACTATGTGAACCATGAAAAATGTGAAATATAATGATATTGTGTAACACTATAAAATTGAATACAGGAAGATGAAAGTGTAACACAAATGATAACCGCGTAGGAAAACTATGTGAAGTATTAAATATGAAATTTTTTTTTTGAATGTTGGATAATTAAATGGCAATATATAAACTACATAAATCATAGATATAAACAAGGGCAAAATATTTAAACGGATCAACTTTTCCAAAACCCTATTAATGACAAAATAAAAAAAAAATATAAAATAATAAAAATTCTACTTTTGGGAGAAATACCAAACCCATTATTAAGTTACGTAGTAATAAATACTATGAACACAAATAAATAAATTCAGTAAAAAAAAAAATAACCAAAGTAGGATATCATATTGTGTATGAACTCAAAGGGAATCATGGGAAGAGTAAAACGGATGTGTAAAGCATAAAACTAAGAAAAACGTAATAAATTTGAATCAAGAACATGTAAACCAATGCAAAATTTGTGTAAACAAGGTCAGAAGGGTAAGGAATAGAATAAGGGCACTGTAAAGAAATATGGAAAGTAAATCCAATTTCAGGCCAATTCTTTTCCAAAATATACCTTTAAGGGAGGAACATAAATCCTCTACCAACTAATTTCGCGCGATCAATGAGGGAGCGACTGAAACTTTGAAAGATAGATAACCAAGACCACTTAACTTTTCAAACTCAGATCAAGAAATATACATAAAAAAAATATCAGCCAAATTACCAAAGTAGTTCAAAATTTAGGAACAATATAACCTCTTTTTGGTATCAAGCAACACATAAACGAATATCATCATATAATTAATAAATATATAAATATAAACTTGTAAAATTAATAAAGAAAAAAAATTATTTTTAAACATAAATTTTGTAAAATAATAAAAAAAAACGTTAATAAAAAAACAAATAAACAACAATGCAAAATGTACGGTGTCAGAAAAGAGAGTGAATCATAAAATATGTAACATATATAAGGGTGAATGGGGTAAATATGATAATGTGTAAAAGGTGAAAAAAAAAAGGTAAATATTGTTTAAAACAAAATAAATAATGCGTAAAATAAAACAAGTAAATGTGTAAAATACTACAAGGTAAATATTGAGTAAAAACAAGATGTAAAAGAAACGAAGTGGTAATAATAAGCTACTTACAATTTGTGTAGAATCCCTAGATGATCGCGTTAAAAATTGCGCAGCACAAAATATATATATTTCATAATTTCATCCTAATGGGAAGGATAGACTTCGTAAAGCTTGGAACGTAGTAGTAATATATGAATAGTCTCTAAAAATGGAAACAAATATCAGAAAATGACAGGTCAAAAGGAATCAAAATGTAAGGGATTGCGAAAAAAATATCATCAAAGACGAAATTCCAAATAAAATGGCTTTCTAATGATTTTCAGTAACCGTTTAATAATATGATTTTGTAGAAATGCTTAGAATAAATATCTCTATCTATTAGAATATAATCTCTAAAAAAATGAAAACAGATATCAGACGAAGATAGGTTAAAAACAAATCAAAACGAGTTACACAGGATAGAATTAAAAGGATAATTCACGCAAGAAAACGAAGTTCCCAATTCAAAATTTTGCATGGAATGTATGGATTAAATGGACAAGTAGATAAAATTAGAAAAATGATAGGTTTGAAATGCTTTAAAAGAGAAGTAATTAAAATTAAGAAAAGAAACCCCTATCAAATCTATAACAATATTTCTGGAAAGAGGAAAATAATGGGGAATAATAAATGGAAAAAATGAACGATACGGCAAAATTACCAAGCTGGCAAAAGGCACAACGGTCTGTCCTGCATCGAATTCGAATCAGAAATGCTCAGTAGCATAAAAAAATGAAAATCGAGATAGAAAAAAATGTCCCACGGTGAAACAGGGTGGAATTGTCCAAAATATAATAAAACGATCCCTTTTGATAGAACCCCACGCAAAGCCCATAAGAGTTGAGGACAAGCAGAATAAGAAAACACCTAAGGAGAAAGTGTCGAATAGGTGTGCGCCAATACACAAAAGGAATACTGCAGGCGAGAACAAAATGATCGTAAAACGAGGGGGTCAGTAAACGCGACAAACAGAATCGGTAATTGGGCAGTACCACACCAACGAGGGTGGTCCGATCAAACGACATTTAGAGCATCATCCGAGACACTTACAGTACTCGGTAACAAAATTATGCACGGAGAAGAGGGATTGATACAAATATGTAGAAATGAGAGGTACATGTAACTCGTCCTACTCCACACAGTCGCGAAATGGGAAAACAAAAACGGTGAAAATGAGTTGTTTAAGATAGATTGAGAGGAATCAGAATGTAAAATCGCATAGAAAAGAGATGATGGTAACGGAAAGGGATCATGGCGCGCGAAATAAACGGACAAAATGAGAATTGAAATAAAAAAAAAATTAAAGTAAAAGCAAAGAAAGTATACTGATGTTTTAAAGAGTAAAAATTGTAAATTAAGCAGAAATTAGATTTTACTGGAATTACCATGCGAATCCAGTATGAGAATACCGTATTGAAAAAATTTTGCATTGCCTTTGAAAAATAAAATTTGTATGGATATGTAAGTTGATAGTAATAAGTATAATGAAATATTGTTGCGTAAAAATGAATAATAACTGATATAATGACATGAGTGATACACTAATATTGATAACCACATAATACAACTTTGATGCTGAAATATTTTTAAGTTAGTGTTAGATGTATACCTAAAAATTTAGATGTTGTTAAAAGAGGCTTAACTTAAATTAAATTAATTTTCTACAAATATTTTGACTGACTGATGGGTTGAATGGAGGGATTGCATTACGATTTCGCGCCACACAAAGCAGCTAAAGAACCAAAATGAATACTCTACAAGGAAAACGAGGGGCGAGGGTATAAAGGAATCCGGAAAAGTTTAACAGACCCTAATACTAGACGATTAGAGGGGAAAGCCCGATAAATGTGAGCGTAAATTGTAAATACTTGTAATACAGACAGAGATCTAAAATACTAATTAGTGGGAAAAAAGGCCACGTGAAAGTTAGAGTACCTATACAGTAGACATAAATGAGAGTTCACATCACTGAAGGATTGGTAGATAAATAGAAATATGAAGTTTCGAATAAAAAAAAAATATGTTGAAGGGAATTGTTAAATGATAATGCGAAGGAGCTAGGTAATGGAAAAGAGTAAAAGGGATAAATTAGTTTTATTTGTCGACAAACTATTAGCTCTACGAATAGACAATCACTATGGCCTCGAGAAAGATACATTCTCGATGGTATGATTGCATATTATTCAAAAATAATATGGCTGATAGCTTAGTTTGTAGCAAGGAAAAAAATTAGTAAAACAGTGAAAAATACTATACACCGCAACTTGGAGCACTTGCAGTGAAGCGGATTTTTAGGAATATTTCGTTATTAAAATGGAACGTCGATATGAGATGAAAATAATAAATGAATAATTGAAGGAAAATTGGTTATCGAGGAATTGTAAAATTGTTTGTAAATATTAGCGCTGCGTATATAATATATATGTATAGAAGTAGATAGTGCCAATTCCTAAAATGAATATAAAGAGTATGGGAATGGGCATACTATAAAGGGAAGTGCATCGAACACTTGATCGCATATCAGGGAACTCCATTCCAACATGGTTACATGGTAGAATGCAGGCACCCTAAGAAATGTTTTAACATGTAATTGAACGGAAAGAGTGACATGATGTGTTCTATGAATTAAAGTATATAAGATAATGTGTTTAAAGTGTATAACGTGTTTAAGTGTAGTATTAGAATAAGGCGATTTAAAAAAAAAATCGCAGTATCTAACCTAATAAAGTAGAGCAATTAAACATAAACTTTTAGGTTAATTTATTTTTATATGGACCAGTGGTGAGTTTATAAAAATGAGTGCACTAACCTAAGTTGAAACAGGGACAGACCTTAGAGCCAGTGCTGGAAAAAAAAAAGCAGGACTATAAAAGGGTGCAGGAACCTGCCCCATGCTACTCGCACTAGAGAACTTGATTGCAATGCCCCTTTAAAAAAAACAGTACTGAATGGTACTGAAACTCAAATACTTTTCCTGCAAATACAAATCGCACATGTATTCGCACTGGTAACATTAGCTGATGACAAGCTGATCACCGCCTGTGCTTACAAATTTATTCAAAAGGCATGTACTGAGACTACAAATGCCTAAGACTACAATTTCGCAAAGTGTCCACCCCACTAACGTGCACAATGTAGAACATTGAACACTACCAACGGACCACAATTCCCCAACAGACCCATCGTATGACGCTACATCACTACCGGGACTACCCAGTTCCCAACATGAGGTCCTGTCCATCCATCAGGAGCCTCTCAATCGTCGTCGGACCGGTTCGTCCCACAATCCATGGGACAGCTATAACCTGACAGGGGTCCCAAACTCGGGATCTCCTCCAAACCCACACCGACTGCCAGGTCCCCCCCCCAGCCCGGTGGACACGGCACCCACTGGCGACCTAACGACCGAATCATAAGAGCTACATTCAACTCCTAGACGAGGACACCTCTGTGAATGGAAGGGTCGTTTTTCGTACCTGGGGCCTGAGCATGATCACATCGTCTTCCAGTCGAAACCCGTCTTCTCGCACTCATGACGTCACATTACGAGACTTCAGCAAAATGTCACAGCACGAAGCTTTCGACTCATTCTCGAAACCCGACAACGACTTCGTTTTTTGCCTACAAGCCGAAACTTTCATTCCGAAACCTCCGGAGCACTCGGTAGCGATTTCGAACAGTGCCGAAAAAATTTGCAATGCCTTTTCAGGAAACAATAACATTAATTTTCAGATTAATATTCCTTGTACATCAAGAAGTGGTCTTAAGAATTAATTTTCAACCTTTGGATGAAGCAATATCTTTTTTTTGCGAAGGAACTAAGTTTTCTATGCGTAGGTCAGGGCATGCTCAATGCACTGCAAATCGGCTCTATTAGTTTGAAATTGGATGAATATTCTATTCATAAAAATATACGTCATTAGGTGCTTGTTAGGATGTGATAATTTTTCTTTCATTGTAAAAAGGTATTTTTACACGATTTAGAGATTATATTAATAGAGTAAAAACCGTCAGGGAGTTTCAATAACCAAAAGTCATTCAAACCAATTCATTTAGCCTTCCGATTACAGATGGCAGCACATTACTGCCAGAAAATTTAAAGTCATTTTTATTTTTTAAACAGAGAATATTTGTTGTTTAAAAGGGTTTTTTTTATTGCTAAAAGTGTTATTAGGTTCAGGAAATATATTGTAATTATTGAAACGGTCCATAATTGTCAGGTTATTTATTTTTGCTAAGGCAATACAGGCAATATGGCGACCCAGCTACCCTGTTCGAAAGGACCACTCTTTTTTGATTGGCCAAACGCTTCTCGATACATTCTCGAAGGAGAAAGTTAGATCTCATGTCGAACTGAACTTCGTGCTACGGCCTTTCGAAAAGCAAACGAAGATTGTGGAATGACAAGAAGGTGTTTTCGGTTACTCCTTTTCGACTTTTGTCGAATAGGACTATAAACGATATGATCATGCTCAGGCCCCTGCTGGGACTAGGACTATGCCGACAAGCGTCACGTTGGTTTGTATTACTCTCCGTTTGTATTACTGTCACAGACTTTGAGCACCCAGGACTAACTTTCTATTGAACAGGTGCATTGCTAAGAAAATTCAACTTATAATTTTATTTCATTTTTATTTAAGTTTTCATTACTTTGGTATATTAGCATTCTTTACCTGGTACGAGTACCCTCAGGATTGCTTATGTTGCTTTTGAAATTACAATTTCTTGAACTAACGAGGTACACTTACTTGCATGTGTTTACTCACTTATATATATTTGCCATTATTTGTCTTATCTAATCTTACAGAATATATTTTGTTATTAAAAATGAATGGTGCAAAGGTGGCTCAGAATAAAATTAAAATATGCTAATATCAAAATTAGTTCTAAATTCTACCGGACATGGATGGACTCACATCGCCAAGGACGCTTGGGGATGTGCGGCCATCACATGAGGATTAGTTTAACACCCCTAACTTTGCCTTGTCAGTGGAGGCCATCGCCTGGGACGCCAGGGGATGGGCAGCCACGGCAGGATATAAATTATTTCTTTTGATTACATTAGATCATTCTCAGCTACCATAATATTGACTTTATCCTTTTTGCACGTACCACTGTCGTCCAAATGTTGAATGTATTACGATTATTTCTAATGTATTATTTGCACAAATATTTCAGGACCAAGTGGGGAACCGATACACGCACTTTCAAAGTCTTCTTAATTAAAAAAAAAAAGTTTCTGCTGTAGCATAACCTTTTTTTGGCGGGAGTAGGGTAGATTCTGTTGGCCAGCTGGAATTAAAATACATTCCATCGGTCACCTGCATCACCTTCCCTCGAAAAGAACACAAAAAGCTTCCCCGCGAAAGGGCGCAAAATGCTGCACCTCAGGGATAACAAGAGAAAAGGGAGCCGCACGAAAACACGATGATGGAATTACGAGACAAGCAGACCGCAGGAATAAGAAGGGGGTTACAAAGAGTCTGGGATTCACAAAAGTTGCCTCGGACGACGGGCGCCACAAGGCGGCCCAGAATAATAGGGCAAAGTTAGATTAAATAATGGTAAATTTTGTACGCACACCTGGGGGCAAGCGAAAAGCAGGGTGATAGTCACCCATAAATTTAAGGATACCAAAGTAAAAGGGTGGCTTACCATAGGCTATAGTAGACACAATAGGGAACACCAAGATTGGGTGATGTGCCCCCAGGACAGGCCTTGGGCGGGGACACACCACCCGAATGGTTAACCTAAGCACCACCCAGAAGGGGGTAGCAACATATAAAACTGAAGGGGGCGAGGAAACGGGGCTCTTAATATAAAAATTTTCGGATAGTGAAGTGCGAGGGTGCGGTTTGGCAAAGAACGCCCGCGAGGGCCAATATGCCTAAGAGCGATAAAATAACGTAACCAAAGGGAAGTATGTTTCAAATGCGAGTGCCTATAAGGATTATGTGTATCTTCGGATCAACAAATGGTATGTGCATTCTATAAAAAAAACTCCCACTTGGTCCTTTAAGATAATATGATATATGTGTATATTCTCAAGATAATTTTCTCATTAGCATGTATATGATTGATTATAATATAGTGTATTTGAAATGAAACTTATTATTACTATGCCCTTGGAACGAATAATGCACGATTGAAGTAATGCGAGGAGATTTAATATGAATTGAAGAAGAATTAAGAATTAAGCCAAATGATTGTTAAGTAGATTAGTATGATATTAACTGATTGGAGCATAAAATTTAATATACCACTACTCTTAATATTGTAACTGTATTTTATTGTATATATATCTTTCATATTTAATTTAATAAATCTTAATGTAAATAGTAACTCTGGTGTGTTCATTCTCTGTGCTGTCCTATTAAGACACTAAGATCCGGCCAAGGGAAAAAATAGGGAAAATTAAAGTTGAGAGAATAGATAACCATATTTTTAATTCATTGGAGTATTCCCTTTCCAACAACTCACACTTGACCCGCCTACGAGAGCTCCCATGTTAAAATTGACTTCCGCCACTCACACAGGTCCGACTTTTTCGACATGCAAGGTTGCCTGACCGAGAAGAGTAAGCTGTCTCTATATTTGTACTAACTCTATGTTTATTAGCAATGCGCATCCATGTGGACCTGATTCTTGCTGTTTCTATAAAATATTTTAGCGAAATAATTTTATTTTCAATAAATTAATAATTTAAATTATTTTTTTTAAAAATTAGACTAAGTAAAATATTTAAAAAACCACAATGAATTTAATTAAATAAGGAATGACTGTTAAACAAGAGCAATTAATTCTTGCAATTTTTATGGAATTAATAAAAATTTAAATTAAATTTACTGAAAAATAATAACCGGGCTCGAACCCACGACCTTCCGCACGCCAGGCAGACGCGCTACCTTTCCCCCATCGGGGCCACGCTTACCACAATCCTAAATACTTTAAAACCACGTCTTTAACCCGAGCATGCGCACAACGGTTACCCGAAGGTCGGGAAGTCACTCCCCTCCCAAAACTAAAAAGTGTTTTTTCTGAACTTTAACTATAATACATGGCTTTACTCTGTTTTGTTAAAATCATTGCACAGTTTTTGCCTCTAGCTATTATTCAGATGACGTTGGAAATTTTTGAAACACTAGTAATATAAAAAAGTGTTTTAAAAAATATATTGGTGACAAACTTTTCAGTAACTAATTAATAAAGTCAGTCCCTTTGATGTATTACAAATACAAAACTTGCATGAAGTACTGCACTGTGTATTACTTTGATTCTTACAAATTTTAATTTTACTTATATTTTATACAACACTTCTAAAGCCATCTTGATAACGAGAGGAGGCAAATTGCACAACAATGATTTTTTAACAATAAGGTCCTATAGTTGAACTTCTAAACTTTAAGTCCCCCTGGGGGTTCAGGGACAGCAAATTGAACCGAACTAACGAGATAATATCGTATTGTCATCCAGATCAAGTCTCTAGCTCATGGGGAAGTATGCTTAAAATTGATTACTAAATTCCTCCCGAACAGACAGATAGACAGACAGACGGACAGACAAGATTGAAAGTGACCTAATAAAAACGTTGTAAAATACAAATACTTCATACAATTTTTATAAAAAAAAGCCTAAAAAAATGGTAATTGGCACTGATATTTTATATTAAACCCCAACTATTAAATCTCAATAACCCATTTTCGAGTAAAACTTCGGTAAAGTGCTATCTTTTCATGGAAAATGGTTGTTTTTGGTATTATTGAGTTTTTATCAAAAATACGGAAGAAAAATCGAGAATTACTGAAACAACTATTCTATTTCTTTAATTAGTTGTATATCATGACTAATATTAAATATTTTTCATTAATTTTTATTTATTTTCTCATTCAATACAAAGGGAAAAATGTTTTTTTAGGCACCCTAAGGGTTTTTTCACCCCTCATTTGAAAGACTACCTTTTAGAACCCTAATTGGCCGACTGAGCTGAAATTTTAGTATTTTATTCTCATTATAACTGGACAACACAAAAGCACGTGAAAAATGCTCTAAAGTCTTTATAACATACATTTTTACAGCATCAAAATCTGCATAAATAAATCACATTTTTTGACAAAAATAAACATTTTCTGCTTTTTTAAAAACTAAATAATAAATAAACGGTTCTTTGACTAGTTTTTACTCTCCCTTCCACTCTAAACGGCATAAAAAGACATGGTACATGAGAATTTAAAATTATTTCAATTATTTAAATAAAATATCTTGATGGGTTTTTTAGGGTACATTTTGGAGTGAGTTTTTTAAAGGACAGAACTATTTATAATATATGGATAAAGCAAAAATTGTAAATTATTTAAAGCCTACGTTTTGAATATAAAATAATTAGTATTAATTGATTCATTGAATTAATTTAATTAAAACGCAAACATTCTTAAAACATAATATTTGAGCTTGAAATAAACTATACTTAATACTAGGTATCCTTTTTTATTTTTTTAGAGACGGATCTTGGTTTTCGAAAACATCCTTTTGAAAACTGTTAGTTAAAAAAGTGTTAGTTCATGAAAAACATATTATCTTCTTCAAGCACCTAAGAATACTTTTATAAAAATAAATTCAAATGAAAAATAAACACACCTCTTTAACCTAAACATACCTGAAAACTAAAAACAAACATGTAATTGAAATTTCAGAAAAATTATTGTATTGAAACTCAGTGGAGAAATATAACTTTCTTTTCAAAATTAATTACTGGAGAACCCTGAGGAGTTACTAGAAAATATCCATATGACATTAAAGGAACGTTTTTAATTAAAGATTTAGCCACCATAATTTTTATGAAATATTACGTTAAATGACTACATTTATTTTCTCATGCTTCTCTTTTTCAGAGTGTTTTTTGCATGTCCTAGGGTCATTTTGCTCTATCTCCTTTAGTTTTTAAATTATTTTTGTTAACTTTTTATTTCGCCACAAGGGGCGCTGTAAGTAATCTCAATCAATTCTCCAGGGTCCCTTACCAAGGGGTAGACCTTACTACTGTGACCCTAGGACTAGTTGGTTCCAAATAAAAGCGGCAAAACGGACTTTTGAAACACCCTGTATATTTTCTTAACTTTTCTTCCATTTGTTACGCGGTAAAATATATGCATACTAAATTATTTCATTATTACACTCTGTCATGCATTATACGTAGCGTTAATATAACAGGCCCTTTACGAGGCTCCCTTGCTTTGAGTCAATAGTAAGTCAAGATAATTAGTTACGTACGTCTATTAACTAATCTGACCGCTTCAGAATGGAGTTTCATAATAAAACTTACTCGTATAAATCTGGTTTAAACGTGACTTGTTCTGTTACCTTTCTATTTAAGAAAAGCGTTTTTCCTTTGTTAAGTTGACAATATAATCGTCTTATACTCTGGTTAATGATTCAACGCCCCATTATTATCGTAGACATGCTTAGTCGGAGTAGTCCACTGAAAATAGCGAAAAAAAGGGCCGAACCTCGGACAAATTGCAATAAAAGGTTTCTCAACGGTTTTCACTTAGGAATGACCTCAATAATAACATACTAAAAATCGGCCAAAATCGGCCGGGGGGAAGTTTAATTTTTTTTAAATTTTAAAAAAATGGCCGAAAAAATATTTCAAAAAATCAAATTATAAAAATAGAGACTTATGATACATGTTTATAGGCTATTTTTCAGTGCTGAATACGAATATACCATTTAAATTTTAAAAAATTTAAAATTTCAATTTTTAAAAATTAATTCAAACTTTGGAAAGTCGAAAAAATTAAAACATCGCTCAAAACCACAAAATAATTGCAAAAGAAATAATTTAAACGGTTTTCAATTAGAAATGACCTAAATAATAACATACTAAAAATGGAAGAAAATCGGACAATAAAAAGTTTAATTTTTTTCAAATTTTCAATTTTTTTGGCCTCAAAAATCGACCTTTTTAAAAACTCTTGTTAAAAACGTTTGAGGCATTTACCAAGGTCATTTTTCCATGGATGTTGTAGGTATATACCTCTATAACATAAAAAAACCACAATTGGTGATTAAATCGTTAGTTAATTAATTAATTTATAAAAATTAACGTTGAAAATACAGGTAGAATCTTTCAATCAAGTAATTAGGAAAATATTTAGACAATATTTGGTAATAAATCATTTTAAAAATAATTAAATTGAAAAAGGACAAAATATCTTTCAAAAAATTAAAATTTTAAATTAATTTAAAAAATTTAAATTTTTTAAATTTTTTAAATTTTGTAGTATATGCATGTGATACATGTCTCTAGGCTATATTTTAGTGCTGTTTACGAATATCACACCAACTTTTCAATAAAATTTAAATTAACTGTGGAAAAATTGAAGCATTTTTCTCAATAATTTTGTTTTTTATGCTTCAATTTTTCCACAGTTAATTTAAATTTTATTGAAAAGTTGGCGTGATATTCGTAAACAGCACTAAAATATAGCCTAGAGACATGTATCACATGCATATACTACAAAATTTAAAAATTTTAAAAAATTTAAATTTTTTAAATTAATTTAAAATTTTAATTTTTTGAAAGACATTTTGTCCTTTTTCAATTTAATTATTTTTAAAATGATTTATTACCAAATATTGTCTAAATATTTTCCTTATTACTTGATTGAAAGATTCTACCTGTATTTTCAACGTTAATTTTTATAAATTAATTAATTTACTAATGATTTAATCACCAATTTTGGTTTTCTTATGTTATAGAGGTATATACCTACAACATCCATGGAAAAATGACCTTGGTAAATGCCTCAAACGTTTTTAACAAGAATTTTTAAAAAGGTCGATTTTTGAGGCCAAAAAAATTGAAAATTTGAAAAAAATTTAACTTTTTATTGTCCGATTTTCTTCCATTTTTAGTATGTTATTATTTAAGTCATTTCTAATTGAAAACCGTTTAAATTATTTCTTTTGCAATTATTTTTTGGTTTTGAGCGATGTTTTATTTTTTTCGACTTTCCAAATTTTGAATTAATTTTTAAAAATTGAAATTTTAAATTTTTTAAAATTTAAATGGTGTATTCGTATTCAGCACTGAAAAATAGCCTATAAACATGTATCATAAGTCTCTATTTTTATAATTTGATTTTTTGAAATATTTTTTCGGCCATTTTTTAAAAATTTAAAAAAAATTAAACTTCCCCCCGGCCGATTTTGGCCGATTTTTAGTATGTTATTATTGAGGTCATTCCTAAGTGAAAACCGTTGAGAAACCTTTTATTGCAATTTGTCCGAGGTTCAACTCTATTTTCAGTGGACTAGAGCTAAAGCAAGCCTGTTAGGATATGGATTTCAGTGAGTTTCAGTTGAATTACTCAATTTGTAATAAAACGTGTTCAAATGCATATTCAAGTTCATTTGCAACTAGAAATTACATAAAAAGGAATTACAATTAAATTTTAAATTACCTTTTATAAAAAGAGTTAGGGCTGTAAAGTTACATAAAACTTTGCAAAAACAGGTGAAACATATCACGCATTGATTACAATTTGATTGAATTTGATTACAAATACTCAATTTTATAAAATGTTTCAGTAAAGACAGAGAATAAATAAGTTAACAAAGTACCGCAATAATTATATTTTTAAGTAGAGGAGAGGAGGGTATTATGGAATAGTCGGGTAATATAGAACACCTGAGCTTCTGCCCCCCTACGAGACTTTGATTTCGTTGTTAAGCATAATGTACACTAAAAGATCAGTAGTTTCTTATGCTGCAGTTGTTTTTTAGCTATACATGTTTTATCGGTCAGTAAAAGGGGTTCATAGTACAAGCTGGGGTATCGGGTATTATGGAACACTAGGTCCATTCTGATGAGTCTTATGAAATTTACTTCCTGCCATCAACTAAAGGACAGGAAAACAAAGATGCTGAAGCATCTTAAACTAAGATATTTTGAAATGAAAAATTTTCCGAAGATCAACGAGAAAAAATTTGGATCCAATGTATTAGCTGTTTTCTATGGGATCATCTTGACTGTACTGGAGCAGAAAAAGACGATTATGTTTGTGACTATTGCAAATAGACTCATGAACAAAACTATTTGAACGTAAATTGTTAAATATATTTTTATAGTTAAGATTAACTATGTTCTCTAAGGTTTAATTAGTTTTCAATAGCTGTAAATCCAACTGTTCCATATTACCCGAATGTTTCATATTACCCTCCATTTGTAACTTTTTCTTAAAGTACATTTTTTGATTAAAAAAATAAATGCTGATTTATTTGACCATTGCCCTTTCATTGTCATTAGTTATAGTATGTACTTAAAATGATTCATAGAGTTATTCTTAAATATATAAAGGGTGTTCCATAATACCCTCCTCTCCTCTATACAGGGTGATTCAGAAATAATCATCAATATTTTGGGGGGAGGTAGAGGGGCCCTAGACATGCATATTTCGAATAGGGATGGTGGGGCGCAACCTTAAGGAGGGTTTATATGCATCCGGCAAGTGCGGCAAAATCGCATGCGAATGCGAATTTCTTTCCTATTTTTCACACCATTGGAAAGGACCAATAGGAAGCCTCGAATCTTTCCCGCGCAGCCAAAGGGAGATCAGTAGTATATGGGGCGGCCCAGCGCCTTTAACCCTTTGCTCACGTCACGTGACCGGAAGGGGGCGTGGCCTGTAATTAACTAATTACTATTAATTACTAATTAATTAATTAACCCCTTATTAATTAATTAACCCCTTAATTAACTAATTAACCCTTAATTACCTAATTAAATATTTTTTTTGCCTTTTAACCCTTTGGCACTTGTATTGGGCAACCCTTTGGTTACTAAATTAGGGACTTGTACTTTTCGAGGTCTTTTTTAACCCTTTCGTTACTTATTCGTTTTTTCCGTTGTTTTTTCAGTTATTTTTTTGTGAGTGGCAACGGATGCCTTTTTAAAGTTTTCTTTTTGCGGAATGGCAACACTGTGACGTCATTCAAACATGTCCGAACAGGTTTCAACTTGTTCAAGACAGGACCCAACACGAACAGAGCGTCTTAAGCGTAGGAATACATTGGATCGGCCAATAATATGGTAGGATAATTACGTCATCTTACTTAAACCAATCAGGAGTTACCTGAATAGGTAGGGAATTCTTTTTTTGTGGAAGTAAACAGGGGGGACCAGAGACACTTCTCTAGTAGATTTTTCTGAAGCCGCACGTATTCCTTACCCTCTTAGAGAATATGAAACGTTCCAGTGAGCAGCAGATGACTCGTGGTGAATTTTGTAAGAGATTAACTATGGAAAATACGGTATATCTTAAACCAAAACCTTCTCTAACAATCCAAAACTTACGAGAAGGAATGTTTCATCTGGGAGACAACATGCTTGTGTACGTTAATGAGTATGAAGGTGTGTCTCGCGTAAATATTCGCAAGTATGCTGTGAAGGAGAATGGATTTCTATCTCCTACCAAGATTGGTATCTCCTTTCATCCGAAGACGTGGTATCAATTCACGGGACGATTGGGCTTTTTCGCCCAATATGATTTGAACCACGTACATATCATCGAAAGTGACTTGTGTTATTCTAAAGTGAAAAATGCAAAGGAATCTCCAGAATTAGTGCTGCAAAAAATGTTTCGTAAGAAAGACAAGACGATGGCGTTCGAACCTACGTCCGTGACTCTTACGGAACCTCCAATAACAGCGCTCATTGAATATGCAAATGACATTACCGACCGATTAAAGACATCGCTTTTACGGTATGCATTTGTACATACCGTAGATTCTCAACTGGATAAATATCCCATGGAAGAAGAAGACCCTTTCATGGATAATGATACACCGGACGGTTGGCAAGCCATTTACGATGCATTGCGTAAGTCTTTAAAAAACTATATTTCCCCTCATATGAGTTGCATTCAAGATGATTTTATGTTAGCCTATTTTTCAATTGATTGGAAAGACTTTGCTGTATGTTTTGTGAAGGAAAATGTGGAACTTTATAAATTTAAATATTTTATGCCTCATGAATTTTTTTCATGTATGGATTTCAATGTATTGAAGTTTTTGGATGATGTTAAACAATTGTGTAAAACGGAAAACCCTAGTATACGTTATTGGTTGTAAATAAAAATCTTTTAAACTTTTGACCTGGTATTCTTATTTGTGTCTTTTATTATAGTTTGTTATTTTAGGTATAACGTTAATTATTTAGGAATTCAATTTTGAGGAATATCTTGCAGATTGTTTTATTTTCAGGGATAACTTTAATCTTTTAGCATTTCAATGTTGGTAAGTACAATTGATGAATAGGATAGGGGTATAAAACAAGATATATATATCTTAATATTATAAATATAGTCTAAAAAAACACTCATATCAGTATTGTTATAAAAAAATCTTAACATAGAACCTTAAAAAGCCCTAACATCTCAAGAAATAACTTTCCCAGAGTTTAACTTAACAAACAGGCGTTTCGAATGCTAATTAAGGAATTTTTCTCATGGGAATACGCCCATAAAAAGTGTTTTCTATATATGCAAATAAAAAAAACATCTTATATACCCAACCATAGAGGAAATCATTTGAGGGGGGAGAACGACAAATGGGTTCTTTTACGATGGGAAGGTGACCGGTCCGAGAGGCTACTTTCAAATAATTGGGCCCAGTGGCTACCACACCCCGCACCTGTGTGGCACGGGGAGGCAGAAACGAGACTTCCCAGGCGGACAACAAAGAGATTAGGGGGTTAGGTTCTCACAATGGTATCTAGTACTAAAGCGTGACAAAAAAAAGTCGAACCGGGGGGAAGGGTTTGTTCCTTAATGTTTGTTTGCATTATTCAAATAAATACCAATTGAAATTACTTATTATTTTATTTATTTTCACTGATAATTTTTATTTAAATAGGTGCTTTCTCTTCATATTTATCATTATTTAGCTATTAACCATCATGGAAGAAACTTATAAAAATCCAGCTCTTCCAGGGAGCTTTGGAGGTATTAATACTTTGCAGCGAGTTTTAAAAGGACGCGTTAGAAAAAATGAAATCAAGAAATGGCTTCAAACTAAAGATTCTTATACTTTGCATAAACCACTAAGGCATAAGTTTCAGAGAAATAGAGTAATAGTGGGAGGTTTAAATGAGCAGTTTCAAGCTGATTTAGTAGATATGCAGGCATATTCTGTTGAAAATGATGGTTTTAAATATTTACTTACTTGTATTGATATCTTATCAAAATATGCATGGGCAATTCCCTTAAAAGATAAAAAATCAGAGACCATTTTGTCAGCTTTTGAAAAAATATTTTCTGAAAGAGTTCCTCAATCTTTACAAACAGATGCTGGAAAAGAATTTACAAATAAACAGGTTCAGGCTTTCTTAAAAAAGAAAAATGTGCATTTCTTCACAACTCATAATGAAACTAAGGCTTCGGTAGTGGAGCGTTTTAATCGCACTCTTAAAACTAAAATGTGGAAGTACTTTACTGAAATGAATACTAAGAAATACGTAGATGTAATAGATAAATTAATGCATAGTTATAACCACACATGGCATCGCAGTATAAAGACAGAGCCAATTTCAGTGACAGAGGAGAATGAAAAGAAAATTTGGCATACACTTTACGATAATACTTCTAATGTTAAATTGAATAGTCCAGATTTGAAAGTGGGGGATACAGTTCGCATAAGTAGAGATAAGATGATATTCGAAAAGGGGTATGAACAAAATTGGACTAGAGAAATATTTACAATTCACAAAATAATAAATAGGATTCCTATGGTGTATAAATTAAAAGATTTATCAGGGGAAGAGATTAAGGGTAGTTTTTACAAGGAAGAACTACAAAAGGTAACCAATTCAGGATATTACCCAGTTGAAAAAGTTTTAAAGAAAAGAAAGCGAAACGGAAAAGATGAATACTTTGTGAAATTCTTAGGGTACCCAGAAAAGTTTAATGATTGGGTGAGCGATGTTCGGATGATATAAATATCTCATACCCTTTACTTTTAATTCATTCAGTGAACAATGTCCTTCTATATCACATTGATCAGTGATAGCTCTGTGGGATTTTTCCCGAATAATAAAATTTCTCAATTCACGACCCAACTCCCTAGTTCAATTAATTTGAAGGGTGAATGGGAAATGGCCTTAGTAGATTTTATTTATCCCCATACATGGTACAATATTCATAGTGGAAATAATCTGTTTGGATTTAATTTAGGGGAAGGAAAACTGGAAGGTAGAAGAGTTCCACCCGGATGTTATGAGTCAATACCTGATCTTATCAAAGGAATGTTACTAGAATCACATAGAAACAAGATAGAGTTGTACTATCACGCTATAACCAAAAGGGTTGAAATTAATACAGTCGAAAATTGTAGTTTAATTCTTCACGAGGGAATAGCGGAATTACTCGGTTTCGAACCTGGAGAATATTCAGGTACACATCTGAGTCCTTTCATTGCCGACCCTAAATCTTCTTTTCCTGTAATGTATGTGTATTGTGATCTCGTGGAACCTCAGATTGTGGGAGACGTGCAAGCACCTCTATTAAAAATTGTTAAGGTAGAAGGACAAGATGGCGAGATTATACATGCTCAATATCCAAGACCCTTTTATGTACCCGTAATAAGGCAACATTTCCAAACTATACAAATAGATACCAGACTCCACTCTGGAAATCTGGTACCTTTTGAGAGAGGTAAAGTGTTTTTAACCCTACATTTTCGTCTCAAACAAATCCTATAAAAGAGTAGTACATTTAGAAATTCATTTCATTTTCGAATTTGTATTGAAAGGAAGAACAATGTTGGTTCCTTATGCTTGTTGTACAAAGCAGTTTGAAGATTACTATGGTAATCAAACTGGAAAAGGTATGGCGTTTTATAAGGGAATCGGCTATCAAAAAGGATATGGGATTGGAGGATTTTTCGCTAAACTTTTTCGCAGAGCTTTACCTTTCTTAGTGAGTGGCGCGAAATCCCTAGGAAAGGAAGCTTTAAGAACTGGAAGTATGGTTGCAAACGATGTGTTATCGGGGGAAAATTTGAGAAATTCAATGAAAACAAGAGTAAAAGAAGGGGGTAAAAATCTAGCAAGAAAAGCGGTTCAAAAAGCAGACCAGATGATTGGCCGAGGAAAGTTTAAAAGGAAGCGCAAACATCACAAACGACTCATTCCTTCAAAAATCAGGAAGGTGCAAGCACGTGATATTTTCGATTCGTGATGGCCTTCTTATACTCAAGGATTCCCCTGAATGTGTCAAATCTGAATTATAATTATTTTCCCTCCCTCCAACTCAAACTGTAATCGAAAGAGGACAATGGATAGAATTTCATCCCCTTGCTAATGTTTCTGATGGAAGTCCCGTTGAATTCAATGTATCTGGAAGTGGCGATGAATATGTTGATCTCTCACAAACACAACTTTATGTAAAAGTGAGAATAGTAAAAAATGATGGAAAGCCTATAACAGAGGATTGCAAAATAGGTCCTGTAAATCTCTTTCTACATTCCATGTTTTCCCAAGTGGATATCAGTTTGAATGAAAGACTTGTTTCATCCAGTAACAATACGTATCCTTATAGAGCTATGATTGAAAAATTACTAAATCATGGTTACGATGTTAAAACTTCACAGCTATCTTCTGAACTATTTTTTAAAGATACGGCTGGTCGAATGAATGTTTTTGATTCTGAAAAATTGGAGGACTCTAATGAAGGATTTATCCAAAGAAGTAAACTATTCAAACAGGATGCTTCAGTAGATATGATTGGAAGGTTACATTTGGACATGTTTCACCAAGAAAGATTACTTTTAAATATGGTGGACGTGAAAGTTAAACTCATACGCAGTAAACCAGAATTTTGTTTACTTGGGGAAAATAATTATAAAGTTTCTCTCGAACATGCATCCCTATTTGTAAGAAAAGTTAGAGTTAGTCCAGGAGTTGCATTAGGACACGCCAAATGTTTGGAAAAAGTTTCAGCAAAATATCCAATCAATAGAGTTCTATGCAAAGCATATTCTATACCCTCGGGTAATATGAGCTTTGTTCAAGACAACATTTTTACTGGTCAAATGCCTAATCGAATAGTGGTCGCATGTGTCGATAACGACGCATATAATGGAGAGTATAAAAAGAATCCCTTTGAGTTCAAGCATTATAATATGAATTTTATAGGCGTGTATGTGGATGGTCAACCAGTTCCTCATAATCCTTTACAGCCTAATTTTGAAAAAAATCAATTCATAAGAGCATATCAAAATTTATTCACGAATTCGGAAAATAAAGGATTGTATCTTTCACGATCAGAATTTTCTGAAGGTTATTCATTGTTTTGCTTTGATTTAACCCCGGATTTGTGTGATGGGTCTCATTTAAATCTCATTCGTCATAGTAATTTGAGATTAGAAGTTAAATTTGGGACTAGTTTACCTCAAACGGTTTCCCTGCTAGTTTATGCAGAGTTTGAAAACCTGATAGAAATCAACAAGGCTCGTAATATTATTTACGATTTTGGAAACTAAAATGAATTCAAAAGAAATCGATAGTATTCTATCTCGAGACCCCATTACGGCGAGATACTACAGAGGTGTTTTTCCATCTGACAAAATACCTGCCATCGGAAGATATCCTGCAGCATTAGTACTGAATACAGACAAGCATTATGAAGAAGGAACGCATTGGTTAGCTGTATTCGTTCAAGATAAACACACGATTGATTTCTTCGATTCCTATGGACTCCCGCCAGAAACTTTCGGTAAAGATATTTCAAGATTTGTTCGAATGTATGATCGAGTTATGTGGAACAGGACTAAATTTCAGAGTTCTACTTCGAATGTTTGTGGACACTATTGTATTTATTTTATTGTCAAACGATGTCAAGGATTTTGTATGGAAGCTATCAACTACCAACTTCAAGAACAAAAGAAGAATGATTTTAGAATATTTCAATTTGTGAAAAAGAGATATGGTGTAACTATGGTTTTTAAAAAATAAAAATAAACATTATATATTAGTGGTTTGTTTCTTTATAAAAGGTAACTTACACATGGACGGAAATTTAGTTTTCAACTAACATTCAAAGATGGATGTTGTAAAATGTGTGTTAATCAGTTTACTTA
Source organism: Tetragnatha versicolor (assembly GCA_024610705.1). NCBI lineage: Eukaryota > Metazoa > Arthropoda > Arachnida > Araneae > Tetragnathidae > Tetragnatha > Tetragnatha versicolor. The sequence continues at coordinate 8,438,838 of JANDEH010000020.1, forward strand.
TTCTATCATTTTTGAGTTTTTCAGGCATAAGTGTATGGTATTACGTTCATTGGCCAAAAATCCTTAGCATTCAAAATAAAACGACTCTCGAAATATACAAAATTTATCAAAGCATTGATTCAAAAGGATACATTAAATGTAATGAATTTTTAGATTTTAGTTTCAGTGAAATGAGTTGTGGAAACTCTCCATGTGATTGCACAAAAAGATCCTTATCAACCTTTTCAAATCATTGCCTGGAATATACAAAAAATATTGTAGACTCCTTAAGTGAATGTCGGGTAGTCGCTCATACGTTAGAAGGATGTGTAAGCATGTTGTGTTCAGTATAAAAAAAGGTGGAAAGGTGATATGCCCTTTACTGTTTAACATGGAGCTGCCGAGGTTAGTTCACCCTTCTACATGTCTCCTGAGTGGTCCAACGGGATCTGGAAAAACTGTTTTTGTTAAAAAGTTAATTGATTATAAAATGTTTAATCCTATGCCTTCACGCATAATTTATTGCTATGGTAGTTATCAAACCCTTTTTAACTCTATGAAAAATGTCATTTTTGAAGAAGGATTGCCTTCAAACTTAAATTCACTTCGAGATGCTTTAGTTATAATTGATGATTTGATGGTGGAATTAGCCAGTGATAGTCGATTAAGCAATTTGTTTACTAAAGGTAGTCATCACCGCAATCTATCCATAATATTCATTACACAAAACCTATTTATGCAAGGCAAAGAAATGAGAAGTGTGCATTTAAATTCCCACTATGTAGTTTTGTACAAAAATCCAAGAGATAAGAGTCAAGTATCTCATTTAGCAAGGCAAATGTTTCCTAGAAAGGTTAAAGCTTTTCAAGAAATTTTTGATGACGCCACTTCTATGCCCTTTAGCTATCTCTTAATTGATTTGAGACCAGAAACCCGTGATAAGTTACGGTTAAGGTCAGGGATATTTCCAGGCGATAGACATTATGTGTACGAACCACGTTAAACCCATTTGATTCCCAAACACCAACAACGAAACATGGCTAGTCCCATCGTATTAGATTTTGAAGGGTTTCAACTGAAAGCAGACTGTTTCATTATTAAAGAACTTGCGTTTTACTCTATCAACGAAGGACATCATGCTTGCTGGTCATTTCTACCTCCTATGCCTTGGGAAACATTATCAAGATTTCATCAGAAAAGTTTTGTTTGGGTGATAAGAAATAAACATCACTTATCGTGGAATTCCGGAGTGTTACCCTATTGTGCTTTACGGTATATTCTGCATTATTTGTCTTCAGCTTACTCTACTATTTACGTTAAGGGCAAGGAAAAGTTATCATTTTTAGAAAGATTGATGAATGGAAACCTTAGGAGCTTTAATTGCCCCAAAATAAAAGATTTACCTTTGTCGGTTATCTCAATCAAGTGTAATCACCATTCCCAGCAAGTGCACAGCTGTGCTTTATTAAAAGCGAATTCTTATGCAAACTATATAAATAAACAGTTACAAGCAAGAAAGATCATTTCAATTCAGAATGCCCTCGGAGAAGGATGTAAAATTACTGAAAATTCTACAGAAAAGTCGCAAGAAATCTAAAATATTGAAAAACTGTTCTAATTGCTCGATAAAATCTATTTGTGAGTGTGTTCTAAATTTGCTTAAGGGAAATCTACCTATCAGTAAACTCTCAAAGAATAAACTTATTCCTTTCAAAAAGACTCTGAGAACTCTAGCCAAGAAACGAGTTCCTCTTTATACAAAAAGACGTCTATTAGTACAAAAAGGAGACGGTTTCTTACCCTTTCTTATTCCAACTGCATTAACGGTTTTGTCTAATCTTATACATGGAACATAGCAAGAAGTATGCTCTGGTCCCGTTGGATCGTATGCAAGAATTTGAAGACGAACATCTAAGTGAACTAGATTCACAAATTAAAAGTATTTTAAAGAAGAAAATGAGTGATGATGAGAAAGTCAAACTGTACAATCAAATTTTACAAAAATACATAACCTTTCCAAACATGAATGGAATAAAATATGTAGAACCTGACACGGAAAAGGATAAAACAAAAGAAACTGAAAACATCATTCCAGAGGAAACTGTTAAGATAGATTCCAAGATGGATATTCTGAAAACGGTTCCTGTGAAATTCAAAAAGATAGCAAAGAATATTATGGAATTTCTTCAACAAAAAGATATCTCTTGGAATGTTAAACAGGAGCTTGTTATAGGTGATCAAACCATTCCTGGATCCAATATCACACAAATGATCAACTTTATACTAAGAAACAGAAAAAGAAGACCTAAAGCTTTTGAAAAGTTTCAAGAAGTATTGAGAACAAACAATTTTCCTCAAGAATTTGTGAAAAACACATATCTAAATGGTATGAAAGTCATGTATGCCAAACCTAAAAGAATTGTTAAAAACGCCAATACGAAAACTTTGTATGCTGAATCTAAAAAGATTGTTGAAAAGAAACCAATGAATTGGTTAATGATGTAACCTTTGTTTATTGATTTAATAAAGACATTTGTTTAGTAGGAATTATCTTGTGTTTTATTTTTAACCAACATGTCTCTCTTTGTGGAAGCTTGTTGGAACTCGTTGGTCAAAGGAGGGGGTCGTCGGAAGGAGGGGTGGGGGAAGCGTGAAGGGTTCAGGGACCGGAGGTCAACGCGACCATGTCCCCCCCCCCTCTGGTCAGGTTTGTCGTATCTTGTTGGTCAAGGGGAGGGTCTTCGGGAGGCGGGCTTAACCAATAAGGGGACAATATTGAAGTTGGTCTTAGTCATTGGCTCACTTTTTAGCGAATCATGGAGATATACATAGTATAAAAGATGACGATACTGTGCAGGAGGATCATTCATAGTTTAGAACTGTGTTGAATTCATAGTTAGCTACCTTTTTTCTTGTGCTCCGTGTGCAGAAGGATCGGCGATAGTTTGGAGCTGCTGTGTACAAAGTTAAAAAAAATTTTTCTTGTGCTCCGTTTACCTTAGTTCTTAAAAAGAAATGGATTCTACTTCTTCTCATAACAAGGTAAGTACACTTGTATATACTCTATAAGTGAAAGTGTGGATAAATTTTGCTTGTGTTCACATGTTAAGTTACATAAATAGCAATTTTATACGTATATTTTCTGATGAAATGCTGTCTTAAGATTTATTTTTATCCCATTCCTATACGCTTTAAGTCATACTTTTAAGTTTCTAGTAACTTGCATATATTTTAGTTTACGTCTCAGTTATTTGCAATATTGTTTCGTAATAGCCTAAATAGAGTATGTTGCCAGTTTTATATTACACTTGTTATTGAGCCTGTTTAACTCCATTTTATTATTATTTTTTTAAAAGATAATTACTTTCCACTTAGTGTAACATTTCCTCTGTTATATTTACTATTTAAGGTGTTGAACTGTTTTGAAATATTTACTATAGAGTAATTCACCCTTTATTTATATTATTTAATGCGTTGAATCATTTTATACATGTATTTTCTATTGAAATGTTTACTATAGAGTAATTCACCCTTTATTTAATGTGTTGAACCATTTTATACATATATTTTCTATTGAAATGTTTACTATAGTAGTTCTTTCTTTATTTTTCTTGTTTAATGTGTTGAACACTCTTATTGAAATGCTTACTATAGAGTAGTTCCTCCTTTAATTGTACTATTTAATGCGTTGAACATAGTTTAATATTTATCATAAATTTTAAGAGGTTAATTATTTTTTATTTGGACTTAAATTTGTTAATATTATTGTCGATTTTTTAGTCTCATGTTTTACTCTTAATGTACAAAAGTATTGAAATGTTTTACTTAAAAGGTAAATACTTCTTTTAATCCCGCGTGTTGCTTAACAATTCATGAGGTAAATGTTTTCAGTGTTAGCATTTTAAAATGACACTATTTAACTTAGTACTTCATATTGTGTACATATATAAGTCTTAATTTTAGAGTTATATTATTATTTTTAAATATATTAGGCGTTAGGAAGGAAGTATCAGAATCAATTATGGCTTTCCTTAACAATCAGAAAAGTTTTTAACAATTAATAAATTATTTTCACTAATTGTGAGTATTAAAGGAGTAATATTAATCGTTTTCTTTGGTTATTATGAAGGATTGATTTTATATACCTTCTTATTTCAAATTAGAAACGCAAGCATGAAGAGGAGCCTAACACCTCTATGTACTTTGATGCCATCGAAGCTCAGACAGCTGATGACCCAAACATCTCTACATACTTTGATGCCGTCGAAACTCAGACAGCTGATGACCCAAACATCTCTACATACTTTGATGCCGTAGAAACACAAAGAGCTGATGAACCAAATACATCTGTGTATTTCGATGCCGTAGAAGGACAGAGAGTTGATGATGAGCCAAACACCACTGCTTTTTTTGATGCACAAGAAAGAGCTAGATCATCCTCTGATGTGAGTGTTATTAATATTTTAGTGACTAATAGTATAAACATATTATGTGACTGAAAACCATATTTAAAAATTCAATATTTACAGGATAGTTATGAATATGAAATTTCGGAAAGGCAAAGCCGACTGATAAATAAGTTTAAGGCTACCGAGAAAACTTATGATGTTAAAGTTAAAAGTTCAAGCATGCATTCCCTCAACGACATGAATGGAGGACTTAACCGTCTGTTTGGAGGGGTGTTGGAGAAGGTTTCAGGGAACCTAGGTCCCAATGATCTGATTAGGCTTTGTATACAATCAAAATCTTTGGAAAAACCAATATCTACTCGACTTTTACCTAAAAGTGAGATGACCCCTGAAACAATTTTAACTGAAGTAGAGAAAGTGGCCCAGTCAGGGAAAGAAATCCCTCTTGACGAGGCGTTACAAATTAATGCAATAACAGTTAAACAACCAGTTGGTAAAGGGCGACCCCGAACTAGGGTAATTAACATAGCCATGAGTGGTTTAAAAAAAACATCCATTATAACTATAAAAAACGACGATAGCCTATGTTGTCCACGGGCAATCGTTGTAGGGGAAGCTTACGTAATGCTTCAAATAAGCGTTACATAAGTGATGCCAGAAAGCCTCTTCAGCTCAATTTGGCAAAAGACCTGTGTTTAAAAGCTGGAGTTAGGGAGGGGCCTTGTGGTTTTCCTGAAATTGAATCCTTCTCTAACCACCTAAACATACAAATTCTGGTTGTGGACGCTGCATCTTTCAATAAAGTAAGAACGATCTTCTATTTTGATTACTAAAAATGAAGTAGGCTTTAAGTTTTCATCTAATTTATGCTTTTTTTTGTTTGTTTGTAGGTTGTTTATAGAGGTCAAGAGAGAGACCGAAAAATTTACCTGTGGCTTCACAATAATCATTTTGATCTTATCACTAGCATGACAGGTTTTTTGGGCACCAGTTATTATTGTTCAGCATGTGATGTCGGATACAAAACTAAAACATCCCACCGATGTAAAAATATCTGTTCGGTTTGTTTTTCGACATCATGTGTTGAAAATAATCCGATAATGTGTCAAAGTTGTAATAGAAAATGTAAATCAGAAGCATGCTTTAAAGCCCATCAAACCATTGCTGGGAAACAAAAAAAATCTTTCTGTGACCAACGGATTCTTTGTAGCGCTTGCTACCAAATATACAGCAAACACACGGTTCATGTGTGTGGGCAACGAAAATGCCAAAATTGTAAGGAGGTTTGTTCCTTAACGAACCATCAATGCTTCATGCAGAAAAAGCCTCTTTCTCAAAACAATAACCGGTACATATTTTTTGATCTCGAAGTAGATCAATCCTCATCCGAGCATGTTGTGAATTATGCCATATGTCATTATGACAATGGCCAGGAAAGGATTTTCCATGGTTATGATACCCTTAACGAACTGGGGAAATTTCTTTTTTCTGTGGAACACAAAAATTTCACACTCATAGCTCACAACATGCAAGGATATGATGGAGTGTTTCTACTTCGGTATCTTTTAGAGCAAAGTGTGAAGCCACAGGTGATATTAAATGGCTCTAAAATACTCTCACTGGTGGTGCCTGGCCTGAAGATACGTATGATCGATTCATACAGCTTTTTGCCGATGGCCTTAGCCAAATTACCAAAAACATTTGGAATAGAAGAAATGAAAAAGGGTCACTTTCCACATCTCTTTAACAAATAGTAAGATGAGTTTATACAGCTAAATGCGTTCTTAAATATGAGTATCTTTAAGAAAGGTATTATACCATTTTTTTTATTTTAGAGAAAACCAAGACTATAGAGGCGACCTTCCAAGGGAGGAATATTTTATGCCTGAAAACATGTCCGAGAGCGGCCTCAAAGATTTCTTGAACTGGTATGAGGCCAGAAAAAAGGACCCTTTTGATTTCCAAAAGGAGCTGGAAGAATATTGCCGGTATGTAATAATTAACTTTAATTGAAAGAATCTTTTACATACCCAGCTTGTTAAAAAACTAATACTCTTTTCAGATCAGATGTGGATATACTACGGAAATGCAGCATGAGCTTTCAGGATGAGTTCCACCAAATTACGGGATTGGACCCCTTCCAATACAACTATAGCTTCGGCCTGTATGGGCGTATATCAGACCCTCCATCTGGAAAAAGATACCATTGGCATTGTCCCTTCAGGAGGATATGTGAGAAATATTAATACCAGCAAGGTTTCCTTGGAATGGCTATCTTATATGGAAAAAAAACTAGGTAGGTTTATGAAATTTTTTTTTATGAAATTTTTTCTATCAAAAAAATACAAACTGTTACTCACAATTTGTTTAATTACAGGCCGTAACATAAAACATTTTGGAAGAGACCGTGGTGAAATAAAAGTTGAGGGATATTTCGTGGACGGCTTTGATCCGGAAACCAGAACCATATTTGAATTTCTTGGGTGTTTCTATCACGGATGTCCCAAATGTTATGAGGGATCAATGATACATCCGTTGCATGCTACACCTATGTGGAAGCTTCAAAAGCAAACTATGGAGCGCCTCAAGAATTTCGAGTCATCCGGATACAAAGTGGAGTTCATATGGGAACATGAATTTGCTGAATTGAAGAAAACTGATGATACCCTCAAAGCCATGAAGTTCAAGGTAAGATTACTTTTTGTTCTACCATAGCTATTTTTAAAAAACTATCAAAACAAAAACAATTATTACATTGTTATCTATTTTTTTTTTAGTTTGTCCCTCGACTTAACCCCCGAGATGCATTTTATGGCGGCAGAACCGGCGTGGCTAAATTATACCATCAAGTAAAAAATGGGGAAAAAATTAAGTATATTGATTTTACGTCATTATACCCTTTTGTTAACAAATATTGTACTTATCCCATAGGCCACCCTGAAGTTATAACTCAAAATTTTAAACCTTTAAATGAGTATTTTGGCCTAGTTTCATGTACAATTCTCCCCCCTCATCATTTGTTTCACCCCGTTTTACCTGTGCGGTCAAATCAAAAACTTATTTTTGGCTTGTGCCGCACCTGTATTGAAGCCAAATTTCAAAATTGCCGTCACTCTGATGATGAAAGATGCATCACAGGTACTTGGACTACAATTGAAGTAGCTAAAGCTATGGAACTTGGGTACAAGTTACTGGATATACATGAAGTGTACCACTTCCCTCAGAAGAGTGATATGCTTTTCAAAAATTATATTGATATGTTTTTGAAAATAAAACAAGAAGCTTCAGGATGGCCTGTTAACTGTACAACAGAGGAGACTAAGGAAATCTACCTCGAAAATTATTTTAAAAAAGAAGGAATAAAATTAGACAAAGAAAGTATTGAAAAAAACCCTGGCCGCCGGGCTGTCGCCAAACTAATGTTAAACTCTTTCTGGGGAAAATTTGGACAAAACGACGACAAAACACAGACTGTCATGGTATCTTCTTTGGCTGAATTTACCAGCTATTTATCAAATAAAACTATAGAGGTGAGAACTATTTTTATGCATACATTTTTTTGTTTGTAATATTGTCTAGAAAATCCTATACCTATACCTATTTTTCTTTCAGATTAAGGACATATCGTTCCCCCTGGATACCATTGCAGTATTACAATACAAGAACAAAAAGGACTTCATCCCCTTCAATCCTAAAACTAACATATTTATAGCTGCATTCACAACTGCCTATGCTCGGTTAAAATTATATAATGAATTAGAAAAATTAGGGGATAAAGTCCTTTATTATGATACCGACTCTATTATATATATATCAGATGGAAAAAATTATCCCCCTCTCGGAGATTATCTTGGAGATTTCACTGATGAACTTGAAGGAGATTACATAACAGAGTTCATTGCTTTAGGCCCTAAAAATTACTCTTATAAAACATCGAAAAACAAAATAGTGTGTAAGGTTCGTGGATTTACCCTGAACTATCAAAATTCACTTATAATAAATTTCAATTCAATGAAAGAGATATTACTAGGGCCTAAAGAAAAGAATTCGATTATTTCCAAAAATAATAAAATCAAAAGGAGTATCAAAAAATTAAAAATTGCCAGTACAATAGAAGAAAAGAAATATGTATTCACTTTTGACAAGCGGGTAATACATACCGATTATAATACTTTACCATATGGGTATAAGGATGAGATTATGAGAAATATTTAGCTTTATGTAAAAAAGATGTATTTATTAAGTTAAAATTGTTTTATTTATATTTGTTCTATTTATGGTGTTTGTTTTATTTATGATGCTTGTTCAAAATAAAATAAGTAGACATTACAATTGTGGTTGTTTTCTTTATGAAGTATAGTTGCCAATGGTAGAAATTAAAATTTTTTCCTATATTCACTCAATAATGGACGTTGTAAATAATATGTTAATAATTTTACTTAATCTTTCTACCTTAAAGATATTCTTGGGAAAAAGGAACATTGTATTTAAATTAATAAGTCCTATTTTCTCTGTATATTTCACTGTTTAAATATTTTAGTCTATTGTGACTTTACTCATTATTGAGGGCTATAAAGGAACGCAAAAGAATGTAAATAAAGCAAGGTTAGTCATTATACATAAAGAGTTGTAGGTATTCGTGGCTCAGTGGTTAGCGTAAGCTACTCGCAGAGCCACGAATACTTTAAGCATGAGTTCGATTCCACCTAAAATTCTCTTACTATATTTAAATAATTAAATCTAATATTTGTTTTAATATTATTTTTCTCGATAGATGGCGATACTGACTTTATAAATAAAAAATCCATAATAGACGCTATGTTCGTATTGGGTCCTGTCTTGAACAAGTTGAAACCTGTTCGAACATGTTTGAATGACGTCACAGTGTTGCCATTCCGCAAAAAGAAAACTTTAAAAAGGCATCCGTTGCCACTCACAAAAAAATAACTGAAAAAACAACGGAAAAAACGAATAAGTAACGAAAGGGTTAAAAAAGACCTCGAAAAGTACAAGTCCCTAATTTAGTAACCAAAGGGTTGCCCAATACAAGTGCCAAAGGGTTAAAAGGCAAAAAAATATTTAATTAGGTAATTAAGGGTTAATTAGTTAATTAAGGGGTTAATTAATTAATTAGGGGTTAATTAATTAATTAGTAATTAATAGTAATTAGTTAATTACAGGTCACGCCCCCTTCCGGTCACGTGACGTGAGCAAAGGGTTAAAGGCGCTGGGCCGCCCCATATACTACTGAGATCTGCCGGAATAAACGCACTATCTCAAAAAGCAATTAGCGGCAGGCATTTTCGCCGATCCCAACGGTTTCGTCCAATGAAGACTCAGGCGCATGCGTTTGGACTTTGATATTTCCACAATACTCCGTGGTCTTGAATGGGGTTGCCAAATTTTGGCATAATTCGCGTTTTTGGAGAGTTTTGAGAATATGTTTAGGAATATTTAAGAGTTCAGAATGTTCTGTTTTACAATTTTTACTTTCATGAATTATACCTAACGTATGCATTTTTTTCACAGTTTGGAAAAGTTTAAGCAAAAGTTTTTTAAACCTTTCTTTTAATCATCAATATATATATTTCTCTTACATGTTGCTCAAATTTGGCGGTATTTCTTATCCTTGGTTTGCAACATTCAGTTTATTTTTATTTGGATTTACAAAATATGTGGATTTTTTTAATAGAAAATTATTTCTACAGGGGTCGTTCAAATATTATGTAAGCACCTAAGGGGGAGACGTGTTTGCTCTTTGCTTATTTTTCCAGACAACATGGGAAGTCAGTGACGCTTACATAAGATCTTACTAACACTGCATTTTTGAAAATCTCTAGTTTATTGCATAAATTCAAAATTCAACCAAAAATAAATTTTACTTTAAAATTTGTTCACACAAAATAGGGGATCGGGCAGTTTTCTTTTGTAATAATGAGGGAGGTTTGTGGTTTGCTTATCTTTGCTGACAGTGACAAGGGGGATTTCAAATGTTACCCAAAATATACTTGGATATATTAGCATGTGAAAATAGCACCTTTTTCAGGCCTCAAAAATGAAAAAGTTAGCAACTTCACAAGTTTCCAGTGTCATTATGTAGTTTTGGGTTTTTTAGTTAAATAAAGACACAATTTAATCAAACATTTAAAAAAACTGAAAAGTGCTGTTTTTACATGCCACATATTTATCTCCACGAATAATCACGACATTTTCATGAATTTTTTCAGTGCGTTTTTAATTCCAATGACAAAAATACTCTCATTATGGTTTTGGGTCTATCTCCTCCATTTTTAGTTAATTTTTTAAACTTTTTTATTTTGCCTTTAGATCCACTGAAAGTGTAAGTCTAGTGGATTTTTTTGGGTCACTTACATAGGGGTAGACCATATCTCCATGAGCCTAGGAAGCGTTGGTTCCAAATAAAAGCAGTGAAGCTGACTTTTGAAACACCAGATATTTACTTAACCCTTATAAATTTTTGGTCTATATTATAATCTGATTTCGTTTCATAATAAAACCTACACACATTTGTGTGGAGTAAGTCTGATTTCCGAGAATTCATTTATTCACAGAATTCATTTCTGTAAAATTCAAATTTCTGTTCACAAAAAAACCTATTTTCAAGTAAAAATGACTTTATTACTGTGTATTTAATACAGTCTCATTAGAATATATTTTTATTACATACCAAAGGTTAGATAAGTGGACCAGATCAAAAAATTTATTATGTACCTAACTGTCAATTACGAACAAAGGTAGATTAAAACTTTTAAATTATTATTTAAAACTTTTAAATGATATTTTACTTTAACAAGTAAGATAAGTACTATGACTTTGCAAAAATTAGCTGAGATCTAAAATATCCCATCACCCAATCCCGCAAAAAATGTATAAACTTGTAAACGAAAAAAAACACAGAATGTATCCAAGTAATTTTATCGCCAATCAGAACAAGCCCAATTTAACCGCCAAGCAAAATGTAATAACTAGAACAACCTCAGACTTCGACGCATGCGCCTGAGTCTTCGTTGGACGAAACGGTTGGGATCGGCGAAAATGCTAGCGGCAAGGTGACGTGATCAAGATTGCCCCAATCGAAATACAATAATTTGTTTGAAATACACGTATTTAACCGTAGGTCTCTGAAAATTTCAAATATTATTTTTAATATAATTAATAAATAATAAATTTCAGTATTTTAACCAAAGATTAGCGGATAATTTTAGTTGTGCTGCCATCTGTAATCGTACCAGTGAAGTACAACTGGATTCTTTTGTATATATACCTTAATTCGAATTCTTGTTTTTCTACTGCATGAAACTTCTATTAGACTCTTTAAAAAATAAATTTTAACAATTTGAGACAGAATATGCATCACGATTAACATCATTACTACATAATGACAATAGGAAGCCTCGAATCTTTCCCGCGCAGGAAAAGGGAGATCTGCGCGAATAGACGCACTATCGCAAAAAGCAAATTGCGGTAGGGTCACGCGATCAAGATTGCTCAGATGGAAATACAATAATTTGTTTGAAATACAATAATCAAGTATGCGAGTATCAAAAGCGGAATGTAAAAATAAACGCGTCGTCGCCGAAACCAAAACAAACGAGATGCGGCAGACAATCGCACTCGCCGCAATTTCGCAAACGCAGCGCCATTTGTAGACGCGGCATAAACGTTCACAAACGGCAGGAAAAAATCTTCGTCGCATTCGCACTCGCCGCACTTGCCGGATGCATATAAACCCTCCTTTACCGTTAAAGAGCTAGGACCTAATGTAGTGCGAGCGCGTTTCAAAAGGACGTTTTTAGAAGGACCGTGTGACGAAACAAAAAATAATAAAATGAAAAAATCTATTGCATAAGGTAAGGAAGTATCCCTACTACTTACACCATGAATTCCATAGAATTTGAACCACTTTTTAAACCGTGGAGTGAGTTTCAAAAGTGCAATATTAATCTTTTAGTCAAAGAATGGAATTCCCTTAATGGTATTTAGAAAAATGATGATCGGGGAAGGAATTTTCACTGATCGTAACATTGATCATTGAAACTGTTTGATATTTTGGGGGGAGGTAGAGGGACCCTAGACAAGCATATTTCGAATAGGGTAGGTGGGGCGCAGCCTTACCGTTAAAGAGCTAGGACCTAATGTAGTGCGAGCGCGTTTCAAACGCCATTTTTAGAAGGCTCGTGTGACGAAACAAAACATAATAAAATTAAAAACATTATTGCATGAGGTAAAGGAGTATTCGTACTACTTAAATCCTCAATGTGATAGAAATTGGACCCCTTGCTAAACCGTGGAGTGAGTTTTAAAACGTGCAAAATTAATCTCTTAGTCAAAGAATGGAGTTCCCTTAATGGTATTAAGAAAAATGATGATCGGGGAAGGAATTTTCAATGATCAAACCGTTTCAATTATCAATCTTACGATCATTGAAAATTCCTTCCCCGATCATCATTTTTCTAAATACCATTAAGGGACTCCATTCTTTGATTAAAAGATTAATATTGCACTTTTGAAACTCACTCCCCGGTTTAGAAAGTGGTTCAAATTCTATGGAATTCACGGTGTAAGTAGTATGGATACTTTCTTACCTCATGCAATAGATTTTTTCATTTTATTATGTTTTGTTTCGTCACACGGGCCTTCTAAAAATGTCCTTTTGAAACACGCTCGCACTACATTAGGTCCTACCTCTTTAACGGTAAGGCTGCGCCCCACCATCCCTATTCGAAATATGCTTGTCTAGGGCCCCTCTACCTCCCCCCAAAATATTGATGATTATTTCTGAATCACCCTGTATAATAAATCCAAATCCACACAATTACAAACTATTTTTATATGGTCGGGTTGAGACAATCGGGATTTATAATAGAACAACGCTTAATACATAAGGGCAAAATTATATTTAAGTTCATTTTTGTGTAAAATAAGATAGAAAGACTGACTGAAATCTGATTTGTCTCTGTACTTCCTTTATTAATTCTTTTCAGAAAAACGCAAGGGACAATAACGTGACTCGTAGGAAATTTTGTTTTTGAAAAAATGATTGATCTCTATACTATTCATTTTCACGTCAGAGAAGAACAAAGCGTTCTAAATAAATGTCACAGGTTATTTAGTTATAACTTCGAATGTGGTGTCACAACACAATATATAATGTGTGGCACATAATGTAATATATGCTACGTTTAAAAATAGGTAATGAATACTAGTAATTAAGTAATCCGATGCATCATATTAGTTCACCCTCTCATTGTGATTTCATAAGTACGCAACAGTTTGAAATTTATTTATTAATAGCTTGCATAAGTTTTACTTGTTTAAACAAAAACTAATAACCAACTATAAAGATATTTCTGAGATCAATCTATCGACACTAAAATTACAAATCTTCTCGAATTAAATTGAATAATGCTTTTTATTAATGTCGAGACCGAAGATCCTCTAAAAAATCATTATTTTTTGTAACAGTGCAATTATTTGGTAAGGACAAGTGGGCTACTTTCTGCCTCCGAGAAGACTGGTGTCAGTGTCAAGACAGATAAGGATTTAACAAGATGGTTTTCTCTTTTTATTACCAAGAGAGAACAGACAATATTATTGTTTTCAATCGTTCTTTTGTATTTGGGATCCATGTTTGACCCCCTACTACTTATACCCCGTAGAATGTTGAAGGGATGTGAACAAACATATAATATATACTTATTTAAAATATGTTATATTAATATCGCATAAATAAACACATCTATAGATAAAGCCCTACCTTCATCGGATTTATTTAAGATAAGAATATGACACCACTTATTTATTGGCAATCATATATAATTTAAATTAACACTTTCTTATCACTTCGAATATAGACAAGATAGATATATCTACTATACCTTCCCCTCTAATTTCAAGTCACAATTATACGTAACATCGTTGAATCAACGGCGATAAAAAAGTAACTTTTCATCAGACAAACGACCTAGAAATTGAAACATAGCTTTAAATACCAAGACATATCCATAACTCAATATACGGAAAATCCCCTTTACCCCTTCGAGACCCATCAGGAGCTTTTTCCAGACTAACCCTTTCTCCATTTCTCTTCATCGCCCCTTTTTTCTCTTGCTCTCCATTCAGGGCAAGAAACTGAAATAAAGAATGTAAATATATGCCTCATACCGCGATGCAAGAAAACGTATTTTTATTCGTTTTCATCCCCCTTTCGAGTGCACTTCTCTAAATCTAACACTTCTTTAAAAACCAGAGGCTGAAAATCTAAAATTTCGTTTTCGTGCTTTATAAAATGGTGCCGAATGGAAAATCTCGGTTGTATTTTTAGGCAGGCCCAACGAACTAAGACATTCTAGAACTCTGCCCTGTATAGTTATTGATCTTCTATTCCTGTATTTGCATAGGTTCTTGGAACAAAACGGGTTTCGTTTCGGTTTTGGAGGACATAAATTGATGATTGAACTGAATATAGAGTTTTCCTCTGCGATACTTTACTTTTATATATGCCTTGCTGCGAGATCTAATGTCCTATTTGTTCGGATATAAATAAGAAAGTTGGAAAAAGTTTAGTCGACTACTTTTTTCCTTCATTCTTTCTCAATTTTTAAAGTCGCCGCTAAAAATTGAGTAAATATAGAAGTTCAGTTAATGAAAGCTGGCCGAAAAAGAACGATCGGAGAAATGGTAAAATGGCAAAAACCGCTTTGAGAGTATTGTTGGTAACATTATGAAAAACTCAAAAATAACATGAAAATATTGCGAAAATTCACGGAGATATTAGCATGTGAAAATAGTATAGAAAAGAGAAAAAGTTTGCAAGTTTTTTAGTCTTATTATGTAGTTTTGCGTAATAAAATAAATAATAATGAAATACGTTTAATTTAAATAATAATGAAATTTTACACATGCTAGTTTGAGACCATTTGGCATCCTTTTTTTGCTGTGCCCGATAGAATTTATAAAATTTTTTTTTCGTCATAGGAAAATGACCCACCCTACTGTTCACCCCATTGTTACAAAAAAAACCATAGTGCAAAATAGCAAGTTTTTAAAAGAAAAACTAGATATAAGTATATTTAAAAATTATAACTATAATCTAAAAATATATTTAAACGAAACTTAAAATTTTAAACTGGTAAGTATAGTAGAAAATATTTTTATTTTGAGAATTTAATTTTTAAATAAAAAGTTTCATGGAATAGCATTGTTGTTAAATAATCTCCATGGAAACGAGGATGAAAAATCAAATAATGATCATATTGTTGCTTTTAATAAAGTTGGTTAACAGACCAAAAAACTAGATATTCAAAACCTTTTAAGTAGAAATATTGTATTTTTTCTTAAATTGCACCACTGAGCTATATAACAAACTGGAGTGACTAGTTGGCGTGCTGAAACCGCATCACACCGCGGAAAGGATTTCCATCTTCTTTTAAATTTCTCCATCTGGTAGCACAATTGTATGCACAGATTGAAACGACCATTCTAAATTTTGCTCATAATATTTTGAAAAACAGGCATGGGCGGATTAAAGGGGGAAATGCTCTTCCAACTTTGCTTCAAGCTTGCCCCGATTGCTGAGAGCAATCGGGGCATTGTAACCTTCCTCGCTGGCATGATCAATCGCTTGTTAGAGTATCGGAGGTTGACACTCCAGTTTGTTTTATAGCTCAGTGAATTGCACAATTATGTTTTATTAAATTTTTTACCAAAGATATAATAAAATCATGAAAATACGATTAATTACGCTCTAATCGACCATTTTAAGTGACTTCAGGAAGAATATTTTTCTAATACTTTGTTGTTTTTTTATGGGAATCATGTGGTAAATGCAGAAATCGTTCAGAATTTAAAATGCTCGATTCGACAGATTACTCTCATCAAAATATAGGCGCGGATCCAGCACGGCTCCAAGAGTGGGGGGGGCACTTTTCCAGACAAGATCCCCTTTGGACCATTGGGTATGGGTGTCCTCCCCCAGAATTTTTTTTTAAATTTGAAGCTTAAAAGTAGGGTTTAAACTCATTTTTAGAAACGTTTTGAGTCTAAGGGGGGCATTTTTCAATACTATTACCTTTACTTTTTCACTCAAAATGTCAAAATATTGGGGATTTCTTAAAAATTATCACCCTGGTGGTACTAATGGGAGGTATGGGGGTCCTCCCCCAGAAAAAAAATTGGAAATTAGACCTCTAAAAGTAGGGTTTTACTCATTTTGACAACCTTTTTGGGTTCCGAAGGGGGGACGCTGTCCAGAGTGCTACCCCTTGGATCCGCGCCTGGAAGGTAGAAAATGAATTCAAATTTTTAAGGAAAAAAATCTCCATCTCCACCCGTGCAAGGCCGGGCAT
The DNA here is from genome assembly GCA_024610705.1 of Tetragnatha versicolor. Taxonomy (NCBI): domain Eukaryota; kingdom Metazoa; phylum Arthropoda; class Arachnida; order Araneae; family Tetragnathidae; genus Tetragnatha; species Tetragnatha versicolor. The sequence goes on from JANDEH010000020.1 coordinate 8,455,594, forward strand.
ATCAGCTAGTATAATATATAATATAAGAAGATTATATAATATAAGAAGTAGTTTAACTGAAGTTATGCTAAATCTAGTTGAATAAAGCTTGTGAAAGTCGATAGCACCCATCGAGAGGTTTTTTAAAATTACCATTTATTAAATTTGGTGAACTTTTATGCTCAAAATCATTGGTCTTCACTTCTTACATCATAAATTTTTTATACCGATCAATAAGGAAGTTGCATGTGTCAGATTTTCAAAAACAAACAAGTGTTCCGTATGTATTTTTGTATGGTAAAATGAAATATCTAGTCAGTTTTTCAAAAAAATGTACTGGTAATTAAATATTTTAATTTAAAAGTCGAGAAAAAACACATGACTGAAAACGTTTATTGTTTAAACTATAAGATGACGTCAACAATAATACCATCAACTCCATTGCTTTACAACAATGTTTAGTATAAGATGACGTCATATCCAAACTCTTGGCGTTTTCGCGCGCTTTTAAAAAGGGGATTTTTGTTAATTTTTTTGGCAATCAAAAAATTTCTCGATCGGCCTCAAATTTTGGGTAGTTGCTTATTTTTGCAAGAGGAATCGATTAAAAAAATAAAAAAAAATCATGCAACTTCCTCATTGTTCATGAGTTTTAGCGATTATTCGCCTTTGAAATCGAAGTGTCTATGGGAGCTGCAATGTTAAAGGCCATCCAAGCTTCCCTAAGGATACAAGGCAAAGGGGTGCGGCTCCTGAGAAAGTGAGGCCCATAAATGGCAGGAGTCCGACTTCTGCCATATGAGATGATAGATGCTGCCACTATCTATCGCCACCTCCACAATTTTGCCATGTATCTGAAGGGAAGGGAAATAGTCTCAAGACATCTTGACCTGTGGTAAACTGCGCCATGACGAACCACAGGACTTTCGGACCCACAGATTTAACGAGCGTGTACTCTGAATATACTCGGTGGGTCTTTAGCGGTGTCGGGATTGGAACCCGGGACGCGATATTCCACAATGACTAACTCCCCAGCGCTAGCACCGCCAAGGGTGCCAAACGAGTCGCTTTTCCAACTGCGCCAAACCTTGCTGCCATCGCGATTTCTCTCGTTTAACGAGATTTGCTGTTATATTTTTTTCGCCGCGTCGCGTTTAAAGGAGTGCGAGTGTTGTGTTCAGTGTTTTTAAATTTTAACCCTCTAAATAAATAAAAATAAATTTCTAATATAATCATTTTCATTGTTATTATTCCAAGTAAATATGGTCGCATACATGTGTTTTAAGTTTTATTTACAAATTTTCGTGTATTAGCAGTTACATTTTTTTGTGCATTATGTTATATGTAATCAATTTATCATCCACCTATATAATGACACCTTCTTACTGACCATTCATAAATGGTTGGGTAGAGAGTATTTCATAATACAGTCGAGTCCGCTTAATGTGATCACGGTTAATGTTATCAATCGGATAATGTTATCGAAATCGACAGGTCCCGATCATTCCTATATAATTTAATGTAAAATACATCGTTTAATATGATCAATTTTGCATTATCACTCCGCTTAATGTTATCAAAATTTGTCTATATCCCTTTTAAAACGACCACTTTTGAGTTATAATTTCATGTTGAAGGTCAATTTTTACAAGTAAACATCTGCTCCATGATAACATCTGGCGCTTCTTTTTTTCTGAAACTCAATATGAGTAAGAAAAATAAAATTTTCCCCTTATAATTTTACCTAGTGTAAAAATAGAGTTTTGAATATATTTATTACGATTACATAACTTTGATTTTAAAGCAAACAATCTAGTTACACTGTTTGCTGTTTTTTGATATGAGATCGCTTATTGTTATCGATCGGATAATGTTATCAGTTTAGTCTTGGACAATTGCGATCACATTAAGCGGACTCGACTGTATATTAAAAATTCTAACTGTAAAACTCAGTTTAGAAATTACAGCATTTTAAACCGCAGGTATTCTTTTAAAAAATCCTTTTGGGCCTGAAAGAATAGCTAGAATGAAAAAAATTAGTGTTGAAGAATAGTTCCCTCAATGAGACTTAGTAAAATAATTGTGGTAGTAATTTTAAATATATTTTGTTAGAAATTCTAAACAAGTATTAGTATAAAAAATTTTATCAATTCGAAATACATTCCCAAATGTGAATAAGCAATTCAAAAGGGGTGTTATTGAAAAATATATTGAATTGAGGAAAATTTAAACTTTGTACGCAACTCTGTAAATTAATATTTTTACCTGATATGTTGAAGATTAACCTGCAGTACAATAAATTGAATATTTATACAGGAAATTATGAGATTTTTATTCGCACAGAAACTTGTATAATTTAACCATGATGACTTTCCATATTTATACTTATTAGGTATTTATGTTTTATGTACTATACTTCTTAATTAATCATTATGTAATTAGCTGTCTAAAAAGTTGAGATAGCCAATTAACTTTAAGTAAATAAAAAATGGTAGGCCGCATATTACGTCAATACCCTATTTTTGTGTAGAATCACTAAAATTTTATTCTAAGGGTATTAATTCACAGATCAATTTCTTAAAGTAGATGTATTGTCTTTTCAGAAATCTGATATTGCAGTTCTCTCAAATCCTGCATTTATTTAACATATTAATATATTATGCATTATTTTTTATGCACATATTTAAACTATAAATATGCATGCCTTTTCGATATATTATTTTATTTTTGGGTATTTTATGAATAATTACAAATTTTACAAAATGTAATACATTATGAAGTTGCACATCTAAATTTTCTGTTTAATTCTAATCCCTAATTTAAAGTACATACTTTGTAATGTTTAATTGCATAATATACCTATAATAAGTACATATTATAAGTACCTTTTTTTAATTGCATACTCACAGCCCTAATCAAAAATAAATTTCAAATGAATATTTTACATGATGACAAATATTACCGTGTGTACCAATTTATTTAATTTTTCTTATTCCAAAGGAATTTTGTAAAAAAGACACTGGATTTAATTGGAAAAGGTATCTAATGTTACTTAAAAGTAATATTATTAACATGTTTTGAAAAAAAAATGCATGAAGAATAAATATAGTAAAGCAGAAAAATTTATTAAGTTATTAATTATCTTGCATACAGTTTTCTTTAAAACTGTTTAAATCCATCCCAAGAATTCACGATCAAAGACGAGCTAACAAGTACAAAACAGCGCACGTGACATACTTGCTGTGTGTGGACTGTGGAATGCGGGTTGCCGCATTGGGCGAGGGAGGGTTACCAAAAGCGACCGGCCGAGTGACTCGTTTGGCACCCTTGGCGGCGCTAGCGCTGGGGAGTTAGTCATTGTGGAATATCGCACCCGGGACCCTCCGATCCCGAAGCCGATGCCTTAACCACTAGGCTAGGAATTATTCTTATACCTCTATGGATCTATCACAGATTGGGATGGAATTATATATAGTGAAACAACCAAACCAAAATCCTGTAATGAAAACACAAAACAGATTCAACACAAACATTTACATATGATATTTATTCATAAAATCACATCTGAACCACACAGATATATCATTTGCTTGATACACCTGGAGTTACATACACTATATACAAACTAGTTATTCTTTCAACTGATGCACAGCACCGTCATTTAAAAATACAAGACAATAAGCATTCATTCCATATAGCTTCTTTAGGATCAAAGCAAAAAAAGTCATTCACATAATTCATAGTAATATTATCTTAATATGAACCAATATCCCTTTCTTTCATTACTTTCAAGATGATTTCAAAGCACTTCCATATTTAACATGACATCTAAAGATCTGAAAATCTTTTTAGTCACACATGAACCTATAGAACAGCAAATGGTGAATTAAGTGTTAAAATTGGCTCTTTCCAATATAGTGTGTCATATTAATATTTTACAAAATTTAAATAAAGCTAAAGTTTATACAAAAAATCATTTCACACAATATTTGCATCATTTTTAAAAATTAAAATAGATAACATTTTCTTTTTCCAAAACGGTTTTTAAAGTTTGAATAGTTATCCTAGATACTTTAAAATGAATGCAAAGGTAATTTAAATATTTACATCACATTTACCAATTAAAGGATTAAAGATAATCCAAAGTTAAAAAGAAAAGTGTTTATTTGCAATTTAAGGATAGGATCTATTTTAAGATTTTAAAGCAAAAATTAAATTCATATTATCTTAATCTTCAAAGTTAAAAATATTTTTAAAATGCATAATAATTGGGGTTTTTTACATAATGGTAAAGACCATAAATGAAGTTGTATACATTTTAAAAGAAAATCACAATAGCATGAAAATGAGATTCAGTAAAATGAATAATTTTTATATGAACACATACATCTGTTTTCTATTTAAAAGAAAATGTAGATGCTTAACAAAAGAACAATAACACTGACTAATTGAAGTTTGATATTTTTGAAACTTTTATATGCTCAACATAAAAAATGCTAAAAACTAATAAGAATTAAAAATGAACAGCTAAAAAAGCAAGTCAATAGTTAAAACCATCAACAGCATTTCAATGAAAAGTTGTAAAATACATGAACCGAATGTATGAAAATAGAAAAATGTTTTAAAGTAATACTTTTTATGCAGAATGCCCAATTCGAAGTTCAGAATTCATTCTAAACTTGTCTCTAAGTGTTGTAGTTACAAATACAATTTACACACATTATGAAAATACATTTTTTAATATAGTGATATGGAAAAGTTGAAGTTCCCAAAGTAATTTGAAACAAAAAATAATCATGATTGACGTATTGAAGGGTAAACACAATAATACACATTCCTTCGACACATATTAAATAGCAAAAAGTAGTTAGAAATTTAGAACTCATATAGCCCTGATTTTTATTTTTTTAAGGAATAAAAAAATTGGTCTGTTAAGTTATGTAGAGTCAAAAAAAGGGTTTATTTATATATATTTGTGCTGTCTTTTGCCAGTTAACTTTATTATTTCTCTTGAAAATGTATATTTATGTATTTTTATTGTAGTTTGATTTCTAATTTAGTGTATAAATATTGTTTTCTATTTTTATTTTTTTGTACATATGTATTTCCTATGGTCAATGTTTTCACTTGGAAGGGCTCTAGGCCCCTTAGTGAACCCTTATATGTATGTATATGTAGGGCCCTTATATGTATAATTTTTTTCTCTTTTCTTTTGTGTGTTGTTTGTAGTTGTTAATTGTTAGTAAACATTCAAAATACAATTATACAAGAAGTAAACTTTACATACCAACCACCCATACTGATATATTTAACTAGTTTGACTAGAAAAGGTTCAACTATGGTGATAATATATTGAATAACATATACTGGTGATATTATGCATTACTTTGTTAATACAGGCTTAGTTCAAAAAGACTCATAACTAATATTTTAATTCCCTTTATTTATAAATTTTAAGTAGATTTAGTACTTTTATAAGTATTAATAAAGTAAAAATGTAAAAATCAAAACCAGTTATCAATTTAATAAAATAATTAAATAAGATAAAATAAATAACTCACAGGACGACCAACCCTTCTGCAACCAGATTTTGAAGGCACCATTTATTTCCTTATTATCATAATGTTAAAAGGCCAATTGAATAATCCAGTCTAATATTTTCAGATTGGTTCTGACCTTGGCAAGCAGCCCATTTTAACATTTGTACATTTATATTCCCTAGGATGTTGCAAACATTTTTATTCAATTTCCCAGATGCCCCCCCTCAAGTTACAAATACTGAACCATGATTACCTACAAATTTTCAGGTCCCTAGGACGATTTATGACCCCTGCTCCCTTCAAAAGTAGGTTTTCCATGTTTAAGTATAGGAAAAAAAATTTAAATATCGTAATTTTTTGTTCTGTGTGACTTATCCCACTTGGTTGACAGTAACATCATACCAAGTCCATGAAGCCGACATTTGTCAACAGTTTAAAATTTTTTTCGTTCTTTTCAATTTAATGAGCCTGAATGCAGTCACAATACTGAACTAAAACCTATCTTTTATCTTTGGGATATCATTGTCTCAAGATTCTATTGGGAAAACATTCAATGGCACCTACTGGGGGGAAGTTCCACGAGTGTTGATAGCGCACTTCACCGAAAAAAGAAGAAGCTTGCGGCGGGATCTGGATGAAGGCCTCACCTGGGGTTTTTATTGAATATTTTCCTATTTTACTTCAGCTGGCATCGTCTGATAAACTTATATCCCAGCTTTGGGAAGTATACAATGTGAGAAAGCCATACTCACCAACATCCAGCGGAGTTCACCCGCGTGCCTCCTCATGCGCTTTGGTGCCATTGAATGTTTTTCCAATAGAATCTTGAGACAATGATATCCCAAAGATAATAGATAGGTTTTAATTCAATATTTACAGGGTACAGGCTCATTAAATTGAAAAGAACAAAAAAGGACGATATTTTCAGTATTTTCCCTATACTTAAACATGGAAAACCTACTTTTGAAGAGCGCGGGGGTCAAAAATCATCCTAGAGACCTGTAAATTTGCAGGTAATAATGGTTTAGTACTTTTTAACAACTTGAGTGGGGGGACAAGTCGGAAATTCGAAAAAAAAACTCCCCATAGACTTTTGCAATGCCCTAACTCCCAAGATAGCAATGAATACTGCAGAAGCAGATACATTTTTCTGAATCTTTCAGGAAAAAGAGGCATTCTGAGTGAAAATCTTTCAAAAAGATTCTTTCCAAGTACCATTTTCGAAACCCTTAAAATACATAAAAGTTTTTAGAGTCATTAGAAAGCATTTCATCATTCACAAGAATAAATAGATACAATAATGACATTAAAGGTTATAGCACTACTTCTCTCTGGACATTGGAATCTGAATGGATCATCCATAAATTGATTCATAAAATAGCTAAGGAGATTTGAGGCAACTTTTTCTTTGTCAAGTTTATTAAAAAAGTTTCCTAAAGAGTTATTACTTTGATCAAAACTAGACTATTTTGACAAAGTCAATAAGACAGAACAGATTTAAAACTATAAACTATAAAAATAATCAAGTTTAAAAGCAATAACAATACAATTTACAAATTATGATGATGGAATAAAAAATTTCAAAAAGACAAAACTATCCTAGTCCATCAATAATGATTAGAAAATAGGAACAAGAGGGGAAAAATGACAATCTGGTAAAAATTGTCTTTTTATCGGTCAAATTAATATCTTGTAGTGCTTTTTAAATGATTCAAGATCAATATATACATGTTGCCAAGTTTTTACAGGTCAAAACCTTACATTTTACAGTCAAATATGATAAAATTTATGGGTGATCCCTAACTCCAAAAAGTACAATAAAAATTAAATGAAATGAAAAAGCCTGGAATAAATAAAAATACAATAAATTCTCAAAATAACCCAACAACTCTTATTAAATGCGCAATAAAAATGTTAAATATCACAATGGCTTCTCTAAAGATGATGTAGTGTTCATCAAGCTACAGGATTAGTCAACACATCATCGTCATCATCATTATCATCATCCTGTCCCAAAAGAACATGTTCATACACCTGAACTCTGAGTCTTCGTCTCAAGTGCTGACAAATGCGGAATCTAATAGTTGCAAAAACTATGCCCACAATGAGTATTATTACAGTGATGGGGACAAGAATAGCAGTCAGTAACAATGAAGCTGCAATGCAAAAATATGTATATTAGGTAAGAAATTAATAATTAATATAAAAATTGACAAACAATTTTATGTATCTTGGAAAACATACAGTACAGGATTTGTTTCAAAACTAAACAATTATCATAAGAGGCCGATAGAATTGCATTTTAATGAGCTGTTAAAGAAAACAGCAGATGTTCCAAAGAATCACAAGACTGATTCGGTTTTATTATTATGTTTATTTTACTCTAATAATATTGTCACTAGTACCATAGAGAAAAATTCAGAAGGTGATATGGAATACTTTCCTCCTAGCAATGAAATGAATTTTTATTATGATTGTTATCATGGAAGCAAAACAAAAACTAAAGGGGCAAACTAAAAACTAAACTAACTAACCCTACCAATGATACTCTATTGTTCCCCAGGAAAACCACACAAGTAATCTTTTTCAGCATCAATTGCTCAGATATGTATTGAAATCTTTTGTTATTTAGTATAGAAATATCTCAGTAACAGTAATGCATATAAACTAGCTTAGCTTTGAAAATGTATAATTATTCCACTAAAATCAATCTTACGTTTTTATAATGGACTAAGGTTATTAGTTCTATAAATAAAATAAAAGTAAAACAATTGTTTTAAGTAAACTTTAAAATTTTCATCTAAATTTAATGTTGCGTTTTCGCAACTTTGGCCGAATGCATGTAAAATCGGCTAAAAATATCAATTTTTTTACCTAAAATTTAAGTATGGTAACATTTGATGAAGAAAAGTACAAAAATATTCGTCCCTTTTATAAGTCCTCAAACTTTTTATTTCGCTTGCTTTTATCTCCAGTTTTTTCCGCAATATACCATCCTAAAATCAAACTTTTTCCTATAGTTTCCTTTATAAATGCAATGATTTCATATGAAATCATCTATTTGACTCTCTAAGGTGTTCAAAAAAATTTTCTACCTTAAAAAAGAAAATTTAAATATTTAAATATAGCTTGTGCTTCCATGGTATGTTCTGAAGTTCTTCCTACAATACACCCCATTGACCTCTACTCAGAAATACCATAGTTACCGTGGTCCAGGACAGCTGTGTCAACAAAATTTCCTGGAACAGCAAACGGTGTGATTGAATTTCACGGGGTAAACTAATGAAGCAGCAATTGAAAGACGTTTCAATAGAAAGCCCATGGCAGTTTTATGACTTGCAAATCTTCACCGCTGTTTCCCACGCCCCTTCTTTGAAGGGAGAGGGGTTCAGTTTTATGGTTCTCAAGTGACGAGTACAAGCTCTTCAAGCCACATGTGGTCAGTATGAACAAAAACACCTCAACCCCCCTCGAACAGTAGGGGGTCTAGAATGTCCCCTTCTATCTTATCAACTTGATCTGACCGTTCTCATCGCATGACGAGCTATAGTTTCCACTGATAGACTGTCGCCGTGGAGCCAAAAAAAACCACATCTCCTGAAAAGAACTGTGCGTGACAGAAACACTAGCGACTTCACTGTAGCGTACATAGCGACTTCACTGTTGAAATCAGAATCCACGACCGATTCATCTCTTGAAATAAAAATGGGACATCCTAATAAAGGTCGTCCCTCCTCCACAGAAACCCAAAGAAATAAGGAGGGATTCAGTAGGGCATACCGTAATTAGGCAAGAAGAAAAAACAAGTAGACGATGCAGACACTGCAAAAACAATACTGTATATGTGTGCTAAATGCCAAGTCCATTTGCACCCCAAATGCTTTGATAATTTTCATAAAAATGTGTAAAAACTGAATTGTAATAAAATTGTTCATCCTTGAAATTTTTTCATTGATTCGGCCAAAGTTGCGAAAACGCAACATCTTATTTCGTAAATAAAATATTTTTTTTGCACGAAACCGATTTTATGTCTTAATGAACGTAATTTAAGCATATTTCAATGAAAAAAATGCAACATTTAAAAAATTTTCTATGCTTGGCCTTTAATGGGTTAAGATAGAGTGAACGGGTAAAAATAAGATGGTTTAAGTTAAGACATCTTAACTTAACTTCTCTCTTAAGTTAAACTAGTTTAATTTTTCATGTGTGAACGAAGTATTACAACACACAGATATCAATTGCTTCCCCCTAAGAGATAAAATCACTGAAATGATTTACTGAAGCAAAATAATCACATCAGAGTTTTTCAACAAAAGACTTATAACTCTTCTCCATGCAACATTTTATTTTTTTCTTTTTAGGGTAAAAAGGTTAAGAAAGACACAATATTTATAAAAGGCACTTACTATTAGAAGTACTGCCATGAGCAGGTGCACTGCTTGGAGTGACTGAAATTAAAGAAGGTCATACATGTTAAACAGATGTTTCAAAACTTAAAAAATCAAGTGAATAGTTTTAAGACCTTAGAATCACAAATATACTTTTAAAATTAAAATATAACCTGCTTAACCCCTTCTCTGTTGCATGCCATACGTCCAACGCAGAGTGGCCCATTTTTGTAACAGTTGCATGTCATGTGGCGTGCATATAATTCGTTACTCTGTGGGTTATTTTGTTGTAGTAGTTGTCCCATTTCATTTTCCCACCTTCTTCCCCATTCAGTAAGGAATGCGAAGAATTTAAGAGGCGTTTCAGACTGGTCTGGAGTATTACAAGCCATAAAACCGTCACAGACCTTCCTTTGAAAGTTCTCACAACTGTTTCTTCTTTGCTTTTAGGTTGAAGATCTGTCTTATTAGTTTCAATTTTCATGAAATATTTATTTGCAGGAGGATGTGTTTCACAAGGCCACAGTTTTTTCGGGAGGTTTATTTGGTTGACCCCCATTTGGAAATTTTGAAGATTTTATTTTGGTACTTGCTTTTCCTTGAAAATTATGTGGTGCAGCAAAGATGCTGTCTTTTGAGTGTCTTGGTACTCCCAAAAGTCTATAATACACAGATACTTTAAGGATCTCAACAACTACAATTCTATTATTTGTGGATGAAATTAAAGTAATTTTTGATCCCACCAAATGACAAACAAGTTTAAGTATGGGTCTTTTGTCAAATTTATTTATTAGGTGAAATTGAAAATTTAGTCATTTAGTGATATGATGAACTGTGAAAAAATTGACAATGCCACCAATTATTAATGTTGAGTCCTGAGTTTTATTATAAAAACTTCGGTTTGGTTCCATCATGCACAAGTATCTATTTAGGAAAGTATATTTAGCCTGATCATTACATGTTATACTTACTTGTGGTGGTAGTAGAGGTAGGACTGTAGTAACATTTACCATCCTTCCCTCTGACATAGTCAAGGTTACAGACACAGATTCCATCAGGTTTTGATCGGTCAATCTGCTTACAAATTTCATTTTCAGCGCAGGAGGTATTCATTATAGAGCAGTTACTTACATCTGATATGCTACCTAAAATAAAATAAAGGGATAATGTTTTTTTAAAAGAAATTGAAAAACACAGGAAAAAGTATTTTAAAAACTACTTTATCTGAATTAAAATTATTTTCATGCAACATCAATATATTCTTCAATGTTGTGTTATAAATAATATAATTTAAATGCACATTTCCAATGGGGTTTTTATTAGCTGCATGAAAAAATAACATGATTTCTATAAGTAGGTTGGTTTAACAGTACGGACAAAGGAGTAGTTATCAAATGATATTGCTATAAAATCAAACAATTTTGCTTTTAGACTACAGAAAGTAACCCTACTACCAGTCAGATAATATACAATAACGCATGAACGGTATTTGCAGAAAATTGTGCTCCTCAGTTTGTAAGGGCAGAATTTTTTCTCAATTAAGGTTTTCCGCAGAAATTTTTTTTATTGCAACTCCCTATATTTTTGTGATTTTTTTTTAAAGAAAATTAAACATTATCAGGGATGTTGCACAACTTTGAGCATTTTGTAGCAGTTTTTGTAGCAGCTAAATTTAAAATTTGTAGCGGTTTGTAGCAGCTAAATTCAAAAGTTTTAGCAGTTTGAAGCAGCTAAATTAAAAATTTGAAGCAGTTTGTAGCAGCTTAATTAAAAATTTGTAGCAGAATAAACCATTTTTGTAGCAGCCGATTTTAAATTTTGTAGCAACTTATCTTAATTTTAAAGCAGGAACAGGGCGAATCAATTTTTTGCAACAACCAAAATTAAAATCCATAGCAGGGTTAATAGTTCTTGTTACTAAAATATACTGATAATTTATCCCAACTATTAATCTTAAAACAATGCATGATTAAGTAAACTACTAAAAATTTATAAGACAAATTACACAAAAAACAGGTGTTTGAACAGCTAGAGATCTGTCTTAGCAAAATTCAGTGGCGGATCCAGGATTTGGTTTTGGGGGGGGGCTAAGAATTTTCATAATCCAATTGAATATTCTTAAGTCATCAGAAGTAATCGACTAAGATGGCTTGGGTATGTTTGGAGAAGCCCAGAAAACAACCCAACTAGAATATGCACTTTCAAGAAACCCGAGGGATCCCGTACCCGGAGAAGACCGCCAACAAGATGGCTTGATGACATCAAAAACGACATTAAAATATTGAGAATCAAAAACTGGCAAAGAGTTGCGGGGGACAGAATGAGTTGGAAGAGGCGTGCTGTCGAGGCAGCTAAGACCTGCAACAGGTTGTTAAGCTGCTGAAGAAGAAGAAGAATTGAATATTCTTGCCAATGGTAATACGGAAAAGGTAGTAAATTATCCTTCTCAAACCACTAAAAGGGGGGTCTGGGGGTCCTCCCCCAGAAAATTTTTGGAAATTTAAGTCAAAAACCCCACTTTTTCAACTCGTTTTTCAACTTAGTAAAATGTTAGACGTTTTGGGGGGGCCTTCAGCCCGAGAGCCCCCCCGTAGATCCGCCACTGGCAAAATTGCAACCCTTTAAAGGTACCTTAGAAAATTTACCATTTAAAAATAGGAGCATTTATAAATTTAAAAAAGAAAAAAGTACATTCACAAAACAGATTCAAAAACCTCTAATAAGCCATTTTATCATAAATTAAAAGTTAAATGGTAATTCTGAACAAACTTTTAATTAATTTTTAATGTTTTTAAAATAATGTTATTGTTAATGATAATAGTTTTCAATACAAATTTTAATTTTAATAACAACACACTATGCTTATTATATTCCTGAATCAGGTTTTAAAACCACTTTAAAAGTCAAAATGTAACAAAATGAAATAAAAATTAAGGAAATTAGTTAACAGAATAATTATTTAAGTAATAATATTAAATTGCAAAAACGATATTGTCAAAAAATTTTAGTTAAGTAGAGCAAAAAAGTAAGAAATTAGTATTTTTGAAGGTATTTTTGGAATCTTAAATCATATAAAAAACACTATAATAATCTAAGTTGCTATAAAGCGAACTTTCAATACAAATTTACAACTTAGAAAATCCTCTTAAGTTGAAGATTCTGACTTAAATGGAGAAAAAATAATCTTATTAGACTTCTCAGGCTGCTCTGACCAAAGTAAAGTTGTTTTTTCTGCACCGCCGTTGAAGACGTCCGTAGGAAAAGCAGTCGCGGAAAAACGGAACTGTCGCGAAAAATCGCTATTTTCCCGATTTTCGGAACACCAGACTTGTGGCCTTCTTACAACGGTAAAATTGTTTTTCTATATCACAATAATGACGCAAGAAGAGGCCAACTTGAATCGGCATCCGCGGCCGTCCACGAAAGTCGAGGAAAAAACGGAACACTCCGCAAAAAAACCCCGAAAAAAAATTTTTTTTTCCCGACTTCCGGAACACCGGACTAGTGGGTTTCGGACCACGGTAAAGTTTTTTTTCTACATCGTCATAACGACTCAAGAAGAAGCCAACTTGAATCGGCACCCGCGGCCATCCACGAAAGTCGTGGGGAAGAACGGAACACTTCGCAAAAAAACGAAACTTTTGCGAAAAATCGCGATTTTTCGACTTTTCAACTGACTTAACACAGCAAATTGAGCTGACGTCATCGGTTTTGGTTTTGAATTCAAGTGGTAGAAATGTGGAAAAGATTCCATAGACGATTTGAGTTTTTTTCCTAAGGATGAAGGTATTCTTCGCGTGAGCGGAGAGTTTGATAATTCGATTTCAAGAAAATCTTAAATTGGCGCAGTTTTGCTCAAAATACGGTTTTTGTAGCAGTTTAGCACATGAATTAGGATTTGGCGCAGTTTGGCGCAATTGGCGCAGCCGCAGCATCCCTGCATTATTCAAACAGCAACAGCAATAAAAAATAGTGGTTGTGAAAACAATATGTGCATTTTATAAGAAGGGGTTGGTATCTAAAATATGTAAGATTCCTGGAGAAAAGTTTTGTGAAAAAAAATTAAGTTTGCAGAGAGGTTTTCATTTTATCTGGATCTGTCAACTACTTTTCTGAAATTTCAATAACCTAATATGAATTTATTGTCTGATGCTGCGGCTTAAAAATTCTTTAAAAAAATTATAAAGCAGGAAATATTCTGTAGCATGTCAAATAGATCAGCATTTCATTTCTTAAAATGACAAATAATTGTGCTCCTTACTCTTGTAAATTTCGATTGGTGATCTTGTTGAAGGTACTGTAGTGATTGCTAGGTGCTTTAAATTTGTTGCAACACTTGTAGACTGAGTGCAAGGTTGGATAGGAAAAGCTATATTTTGAAATACAGGATACTGAAAGTTAGATAAATGTAAAAGAGGGGAAAGTTTGTTTTCCTCCTGAAAATGCACAGTGAGACTGATAATTAAATCGCTGTTTTTCTTTTCAATTTCGACTTCACCACCAAAACCACCTAAAAACATAAAAGAAATTTTTAGCTAATTTAGAAACATCTCTTTATAAATGAATTTGCTGAAATATATATATATATATATATATATATATATACAGTAACGGACCCTTTATCCGGGAACCCAAAATCCGGAAGGACCCGAAATCCGGCTCGCGTTTAGAATTCGATTTTTTATATTTTGAAGAATTTTTAGTGAGTGAATGCTCTTACAACGCGCAATGGTTGCGCGCGCCTTTTGCGACATCGTCTCGGTGCGGAATGGGACGATTCGGCGCGGGCCGACGCGGCCGAATCGTATCGTCTCCGCGCTTAAACGGCCGTGTCAAAATCGGCTGCTGCCTCGCAATCGGTTCTTGCCGCGACGACCGTGCCTTGCTGGAAGTTTTTTTTGCTGGATTCGTTACTGATACCCTTAAACTCTAATAAGGTAGACTAAAATAATAGCAGAGCTTTAAAAAAGACAAAGATTAATTTATTAACGAATGTAAACATATTTTAACAACTGTAAACAAATCTAAGTAGAACTGACATATGGCCAAACTAAGAAGACATCTAGTTATCAAGAAAAAACCCCTATAATATCTAAAGACATAACATGATTAAATGTGTCATCCTGACTAGCAGGAACAAAGACACAAACATAAAGATTAAGTACACATTCTATAAACAGTGCAGAAAGTAAGAGAAGCAGCCAGCCTCACACTGGGCTTTTATCTGAAATACTATGTGATGTCATATCAACCTAAGCCAATCAGAGGTGATGACATCACAGACTCAGTTCACTTCAGTTACATAGTCAAATCTAGACAGTCCAAATTAAACAGACTTTTGACCCTACAACACTTAACCTTAGAATACATAACACTAGAACTCTTAACCTCAGAAATTACATTGGTCAAACAAGTAATCAGAATATCAAAACAAAGTTAAACACACAGTTACAATTGTGGTGAACAAAACAACACTTTTAGTTATCAGTTACGATTGAATGCGCCGCGCCTTTAGTGACATCGTCTCGGTGCGGAATGGGACGATTCGGCGCGGGCCGAATCGTATCATCCCCGCGCTTAAACGGCCGTTTCAAAATCGGCTGCTGCCTTGCTATCGGTTCTTGCCGCGACAACCCACGTGCTTTGCCGGAAGTTTTTTTTGCTGGATCCGTTACGATTGGAACGGACTACGTCGTTTCAGCGGGTATTTTGGTTTTACTAAAGCAGCTGCGTCTTTAATGGCGTTTTTTCCGGAACGAACCCGAAATCCGGAAAATTCCGAAGTCCGGGATTATGTCGGCCCCGAGCTTGCCGGATAAAGGGTCCGTTACTGTATATATATATATAAAAAGAGGTACCGGAACAGTAAAATTATTGGTATCAAAACTGAAAAAGCGAATACTTTTTAATACCAAAACTTCAGTGTTTATTTTCAAATTTAAATTTATAAAATAAATTCAAATGTGTTGTACTAGATTAGGAAGAGTGCTCTAACTTAATTATTAATTGTATAAGACGATGAACTCTTTATACACCTTTTTTACAGTGGATATAAAGATGAGAATTAAACGATTAAAACCAGAGAGGACCAAGAGAACAAACAAATGCAACATTCTGCTCAGGTCTCTTCATCAGGGGGACAGGGCCTATCTATTCGCATATCTTCTATTAGCCTTCAGCTAATAGCACAACTGTTGAATTTGTGTAATGAACTTAAACAATAGTCTAATTTATACAATTACTTTCCATAAGATTTTTTACAGTGGGTTATACTTTCTTTTAATAATCAACACCAGGAGCGGATTGTGGGTAGTTCAAATGGGGTTCACAATCCTGTTTTAAAAGAACAACTAAGTAAAAACCTTACAATTAAATCACAAATATTGTTATTAACAAAAAAGACAAAAATGCATTAAAAATATTTTTTAAAATTTGAAATACATGCCTTTTTTATATTTTTTTGGTAGGATTCTTACTGTTATGAACTTAATTTGAATACAAATATAAGTTAAGTTCTAAGTACAAAAGGGGGGTCTGGGGGTTCTCCTCCCAAAAATTTTTGGAAATTTGACATTAAAAACAGGGTTTTAATTCATTTTAGGACTTTTTTTCTCACATAGAAAGGTATCATCTGGCCTGAAGAATGGGTCTCGCGGGCTGTAGTTAGGAGACCCCTGAAAAAGAATATAATTTTTTTTCCGAAAAAGAGGTTTCGGAACGGCGTTCCGATGTTCTGAAATCGAGCCCTGTATATATATATATATATATATACAGGGTGATTCTAAATTACGTGGACAAACTTCGCATGGAGGTAGAGGGGACCTAGACAAGCATATTTCGCATAGGAATGGGGGGCGCATCCTTACCGTTTAAGAGCTAGGACTTAATGTAGTGCGAGCGCGTTTCAAGAGGCCGTTTTTAGAAGGCACGTGTGACCAAACAAAACATAATAAAATGAAAAACATTATTGCATGAGGTACAGGAGTATCCGTACAACTTAAATCCTCAAAGTGATAGAAATTGAACCACTTGCTAAACCGTGGGGTTAGTATTAAAACGTGCAATATTAATCTCTCAGTCAAACAATGGAGTTCCCTTAATGGTATTTAGAAAAATGATGATCGGGGAAGGAATTTTCAATGATCAATGTTACGATCATTGAAAATTCTTTCCCCAAACGTCATTTTTTTAAATACCATTAAGTGATGTCCATTCTTTGACTAAAAGATTAATATTGCACTTTTGAAACTCACTCCACGGTTTAGAAAGTGGTTCAAATTGTATCGAATTCATGGTGTAAGTAGTAGGAATACTTCCTTACCTTATGCAATAATGTTTTGTTTAGTCACACGGGCATCCTAAAAACGGCCTCTTGAAACGCGCTCGCACTACATTAGGTCCTAGCTCTTAAACATTAAGGATGCGCCCCCCCCATTCCTATGCGAAATATGCTTGTCTAGGTCCCCTCTACCCCCATGTGTAGTTTGTCCACATAATTTAGAATCACCCTGTATACTGAAAAATAAAAAAATACCAAACATTATTAATTATAGCATCACAACACTGAAATGTAAAGTATACTAAGGTTTGATCAATTGTATTAGCATTAAAATCAAAACATATTATAAAAGCAGATGATATTTTAGCTATTTTTAAACAATTATTTATAACAAATAGTAAAACTTTGTGCTAACTGCTGTAATATTTTGGGAGAAAATTTTTTAAATCTACTACTATGTTATTTTTTTAGAAAAACTTTTGATGCCTTCTTTTGTAAAAACATACTAAACTCTGTGATATAAGAAAATGTAGATAAAACTAATTTTAAATTAGTCACCTGTCAAAGAAAATTTATCTCCATGGTAAAACTTTCTCTTCCAAGAATTAATATTCAGTTTGGGAATATCCACCTCTAGTTCCATACTAGCTGGATTCTCACATGGATTTAATTGAACTCCACTGTGCATTTCATAACCCTAAAATAAATGGGCTTATCTTGAGGAAACTGATAAATGTATAATAAAAATAATAAAATTTACATTAACTACTTTAAATTATACTGTAAGTAAATAAATGCACTCTACTATTTAGGACATTAATACTAAACCAATTTTTTAAAAAAAACTAAGGTTTGCGAATCCTATGATGTGGTATGCTATTTTAGAGGAAATTTTGGAAAAACTTTAGAAACAGTCTTCCAGTTGCCATGCATAACTACAGCTCCCAAAGCAACATAATTAGGTTTTTTCAGCATGTAAAGATCTAATAGTACTATTTGATCTCTCGCAATAATCAAATTATTATGATATTAAGATCAAATTATCAATATTATTAAGATCTATGGTTGTCAGTTACAATTTAAGCTGTTGATGAACATGTGGCGGCTGGAAGACTCTTTCTAAAGCTGTACGAGAAAGCTTTCGAAAGCTGTACTTCTTGAGAATGATTGGAATAAAAACTATATGATTGTAGTACACTAAATATTCCTTTAGAAAATTATAATAAGGTAATCGATAGCAAAAAAATACATACAAATTTGTGCAGAACACAGGACATAGATGTACACAGATCATTCTTTTTACATGAGGTTTCAGAAATTTTGTCTTTTAATTTTCGCTCAATCGCAGTCCACGACGCACAGGAAGGATTTTCACCACCATACACAACGGAGACGAATGCCACTAAAATAAGAAACACAGTACATTAAATATTATTTTTAAATTAAGTTCTTACACTAAAAAATTATGCAGGGAAAGCTTAAGGAAAAGCACAGAAGGATGAAACTCACGTAACCAAATTATAGCCTTCATGTTTTTTATATCTCAATAGTAACTTGAATTCAAACACACAAATTGCAGTACTAGTGCAGTAATTCAGGTATTAATACAAAAATATACTGCTGAGAAAAATTCAGCGACAGATTTTTTAACTTAGTTTCTCTTTTCTCACATCAATCCAATCATCGAAAATTATGTTTATTTTGGTTTGACTTAAAAGGTTACAGTTACAAGCAAGAATATACATATGATTTTTTTAAATTCATTTAACAGATTAAATTTAATGATATAATAATAAATTGGCTTATTTTCGTAAGAATAATGATGTTTGATGTTTAAAAGGTTTCTTGAATTTAATTTAAATGATTAGGACCTAAAAATATCTAACTATTTAAGGCTGAGTGGGTTGAGTGTCGCTTAGCAACAAATGTTTTCACGTTATTAATAAGTTTTCCTGGCGTAATTTCCCTCAAAAATTCTTAGTAACTCAAAAATAAAAACTGATTTTTCTAATAAAGCAAGTTTGGCTTATGTTTTTAACAATTTTAGATGATTTTTCAGTGATTCAAAGCTCGTTAAACTGCAGTTTTATTTCAGGTATGAAGTTGGATTGATGGCGGCGAAGTTTACTACAAACTGCTACCTTTTCGCCAAATGGTTCCATCGCCAATCACGGTTGGCGAAGGGTTACCTTTGAATGTTCTTTTACTAGCAACCCTAGCAACCTTGTGATTTGGCTTATTCTCCCCGTTCTCCCCGCCATTTCTTCTAGAGCTCCGGATCAGGGCTCACACTCACTTTAAAATATTTGTATCAATTTTTGTATCAGGTAAAACCAAGTTTTGTATCACAAAAAATGTCTTTTGTATCAGGTAAAACCAAGTTTTGTATCACAAAAAATGTCTTTTGTATCAGGTAAAACCAAGTTTTGTATCACAAAAAATGTCTTTTGTATCAGGTAAAACCAAGTTTTGTATCACAAAAAATGTCTTTTGTATCAGGTAAAACCAAGTTTTGTATCACAAAAAATGCCTTTTGTAGCAGGTAAAACCAAGTTTTGTAGCACCAAAAATTTCTTTTGTAGCAGTTTGATTGCAGGGAAGCTTTTGTAATTTAAAATTACAAAAGCTTCCCCTTCATTACATTTTAAACTTGCATCAGTAAAACTTTTCGTACGACATGAAAACCATGATTTTGATTACGACAAATAATGTGCGTATAGATTTAATTCATAAATACTTAACTTAAAAATCTATTAATTTATCAGCTCTTATCCAATTTTTACCCCTTATATCAATTTTTATTTACTTGAGGTTATTAGGTCTAGTGATAATTCACCTCCTAAGTAATTAGTTCTGACCATAGTTAAGTTGTTTTTCTACAATGTAAATACAATAGTGAACGCAAGCCATCTTCAATTAGGCGCCGGTAGGAAGCAATCGCGGATAAAACGGAACTTTTTCACGAAAAAATCGCTATTTTTCGGCTTTTCAAGATCGTGATTCTAACCATCGGACATGTTGGCTTTGACCACGTTAAAGTAGTTTTTCCTGCATTCTAATACTGACGAAGCCGACTTCAACTTGGCGTCCGCGGCCGTCGAAAATAGTCGCGGAAGGAACGGAACACGCGGCGCACAAAACGAAACCTTCGCGAAAAATCGCGGCTTTTTCCGCGATTTACCCGTTTCCAAACGCCTAGACAAGGCAGACAAGACTTTAAATTTGGCGCAACAAGATTTGTTTACGTTTTCCCTAGAGATGGGAATGGCCGGAAAAAAACCGGAAACTTTGGGAAAAAAACCGGTTTTTTTCCAGTTTTTTTCCGAAGGGTTTATTTCTTTCCGGAAAAATTGAAAATGTTAATTTAAAATACTTTATTTAGAATTTATATATTAACCGATATCAATTAAAATATTATTTAGATGATATTCTTATACAATAAAGTACTTAAAAATGAAGTTTTAACCATATAATAAGCATTTTTTTTCCCAAAAAAGTTGGATTCCACTCGGGAAAAGTTAAAAATTTTAAGTTTGTATGCATTTAAAAATTTTCTACATTCACATTCTAATGTTTTCTTAATATGGAATATATGGAAAAATATTTTTGGTGTATGAGTATTTATTGAACAATGAACACATTAATGTCATAAAAATTAAATAATAAAAAAATAAGTTCCAAAAATATTTAAACAACAATGAATGATTTTTTAATTTTTTTAAAAATGACTTCAACATTTTTTTAATAGGCATAATTTAATTAAAACTTCTCAACCTTTCTAAGAAAACATGATTGCAATGATTATGTGAAAAAGGTTAGGATAAATTATGTATATTGATGTTAAATATATTATTGCAAACATCTGTTATTTGTTATTGGATCATGTTGTATACAAAATTAATTCATCAAAAGTACTTTATGTTTAATAAATAAATATTAAATTAATGTTATTTATTACAATCACATGCTTTATATTTATATTGCATATATTATTTATATATAGTTATATATATTTTATAGTTATAAAAACTAGTTTTTTTTTTGTTTTAAAATTACGTGTAAAATGCTGCATATTTTTATTTTGGAAGAATTATTTTTAATTATTTTTTAATGATTTAATAACTTATAATATATAATGACTAATGATTTTTATACAACGAATGATTATTTAGCTTCTAAAGAAATATGTGTTCAAAACCTCTCTTTTCTTTGCAAAAAAGGTCAATTTTTCCGACTTTTCCAATTTTTCCGGAAAAAAACCGGTTTTTTTCCTGTTTTTTTCCGCCTACCCAAAATTTCCGGAAATTTTCCATCTCTAGTTTTCCCTGAGGAAAAATGCAAAAAAAACGTAAATTCCGTAAAAATTTCGGGTCGATCCGTAAAACCGTAAATTTTGGTGCAAATCCGTAAATTTTACGGACAATCCGTAAAACTTGGCAGCTGTGAATAGAAGCCATCTTCAACTACGTGCTGGAAAAACGGTACTTGCGCGAAAAATCGCTATTTTTCGACTTTTCCGCAGAATGCGATCCTAAACACTGAACGACGGCTTCTAACCACTATAAAGTTGTTTTTTCCACATCGCACTAACAACGCAAGAAGCCAACTTTAACTTGGCGCCTGCCGGCCGTCCAAGAAAAAATATCCTAAAAATAGAGCATAATTGGGAAAAAACTTGCGCTTCTAAGTGCTTTTTACGATAGATTTCCGATTTTCCGTAGCTTTTTCTATGTTATCCGTAGTCCGTAGTTTAACGACGCCATCCGTAGTAGTAGTCTCTGAAAATGGCGCAGTTTTGGCGCAGGAGCTGGTAAAATAGGCAATTTGTATCAGTATGTATCAAAATTTGGTTTTGGCGCAGTTTGGCGCAAATGGCGCAGGCGTGTGAGCCCTGCTCCGGATGGACTAGTACGTGGATTTACAATACTACGATTTCATCGGGAAATTCAGTGCAAAATGTGAGTAAAAATTTATTTCTTTTTTCCAATGACGACTAAACTAACTGACTAACTACTCGTAGCTAAATGCTTGTGTGTCCTTAAATTTTTGAACTGAAATATTTTTAAAAATTTGTGTGGTATAATTTTGCTCTGAATTGTGTGCTTTTAAAACGTTTTTCGATTAGAACGAATACCTCGAAAAAACAAGGAATTTTAATTTCACTTAATAAGTCGGGTTAAATTGCTAGATTTGGCCCAAAACCTGGAAAATGAAAATTCTTAATGTTAGGATGTTAATTGTGGCTCTAGTAAGTGAAGTGGAAAAGCAGTCAGTTTATTGAAAATAAATTATGGGTTCAAAAATGCAAGAAAGAAGTATCCATAAATTGCTACTGTGTGTACTGGGAAATCTTAAAAATTGACCTGGAAAAGTCAGGGAATTTTTATTTATAAAATTGATTGGGAACCCTATGATAAATAGTGAATAGAGTAATAAAACCTAAAAGATAAATCGGAAATGCTTTTAAAATGTTACTGCTGCATTCAAATAATGCTTTTAAAATGTTACTGCTGCATTCAAATAATGCTTTTAAAATGTTACTGCTGCATTCAAATAATGCTTTTAAAATGTTACTGCTGCATTCAAATAATGCTTTTAAAATGTTACTGCTGCATTCATATAATGCTGTTAAAATGTTACTGCTGCATTCATATAATGCTCTTAAAATGTTACGAATATGTCCATCTCATCCTGGGTTTGAGTAGGGATATCATCTCAAAATCTACTAACCAATAACAGACTTGAAGTACACATAGGTTGGTTGGTCCTCCCTTATTCGTTGCTGTAAATATAAAATGTTTCTTAAACTCGCTACCTGTAGAATATAATATCTCCTGGCTATAGGATTTCCTTTATCCCTTTAAAAAAAGAAAGCTCTATCTGTCCCTCTCATTAAGAACCTATCTTGTTCAGTGAAAATGAACAAAGGACCCTTCCATACTGATCTGCATTATGTTTAAATCATGCTATCATTATATCAAAATTCTATTCAATAATAATGGAGTATGATTATTAAGTACCCAAATCTTGCCAATAGGGATTTAATTTACAAGCAGTGTCTCAAATTAAAAATATATCAAAAGTTAAAAGTGACATTTCAATTAATTAACCCTAGAGCTTGCACCAACTGGCCAATAATCCTACTGTGCCATATTAATTGTTGTGTCACCTTGAAATCCTACACCATTGAGAATATAAAAGATCATGATTTTGTGATCCCTTGAAATCAATTATGTAGTTTTAGCAGAAACTGGTCAATTGCTCCTCCATGCACTCCCCTCCATTGTTCTATGAAATGCAGCATTTTTAGCTGACACTGCCTAACCCTAGTTCATATCCTACAATTAACTAGCCTGAGAAGTTTTTACCATTCATGGGGGGCATTGGGGGATATTTTATAGTACTACTGATTAGACTAATCTTTACAATGAAATCATAATTCACTTCATGGCACAATATGATCTAACTTGATTCTTGCATCATTAAACCACCACCAAACCATAATTCACTTCTAAACCAGGATTTTTAACCCCCCATAATTTGTCCAGAGAATATTCTCTGAACTGTGATTTCATTATTTCACATGATTTTTTATAAATAAGTAAATTTCATTGAGTAAAAAGATGTTTTTTAAAGTATATTAGAAGCAAGTTTTAATAGGAGAAAATATTCTTATTAAAAAAGAGGAGTCTAAATTCTTTCAATATAGTTGTTGAGAAAGCAATAGTAATACCAATCGCAATAGTTGTCACACTAAAGGACCTTTTCAACCTGATTTTTAGCTAATTTTGATGCTACTTTGTAAAATCAGGAAAAAATTCTTAAAAGAAAGGCACATCAAAATAGAATTATCTGTTGAGAAAGATTTCCAGTTTTTTAATATTTATTTTACAGGGAATAATTTATTTATTGTGAGAATATTTTAAAAGTGGGTTCAAAAAAGTTAATTCAAAAGTTCACTTTACTTTTTGCTTAAAAATCAAAATATTTCTGTAAGAATAATTTGGCTTAGATTTTTTTGTTTGCATAATTTTAAATTCAGATTAATTTATTTTCCTTCATGAGAATAGTCTCAATAAAATTTGGTAAAAATAGCTATAGGTTTGCACAGGTTTGATATGTGTGAACAAAAATGGCACCTTCACAAAAATTATTTTTAATTTATCTGAAGTGTTTATAGTTAATTGAGTATTTAACTTGCTATAAAACGGAAGAAACAAATAATTTAATGCTGCTTTCATATTTAATTTCCATTGCAAAATGATTTTAAAAATGTCACATAAAAACATTTAAATTTTTCACAAAAATTAAAATGATGTGTGTGTGTATTTTATCACAAAAATGGGGGTTATAAGTTTAAAATCCTGGATTGGTCCCTGGTTTGGCTCTTCTGACACTCACAGAATTGGTATAAGTCAAAGCATAATTAATGGTCTATAGCAGTAAACAATTATAGATATCCATTTTCTAATTTAAGTTTTTCCCATACTTAAAAAATAAAAATATCAAAACTGAATTTTCTGAACAGTATCAATAAAAGAATTTTGATACCCCCACTGCAAAAACATGTGAAGCTCCTAAAGTATTTCATTGACATTTGGGGAAAAATCAATCATGAGAATATTCTCCAATAACAATTCAATTTATTTCTTACTTATTAAGACTTCTGTGTGTTCCTGAAATGTATAAATCTTCAAATTTTCACTTGCGTATAATTGCATTTCATCATGAGAATTCTCATTAAGAATCTACAAAAATATTTCCAGAAAAACAATTCTATGTACATAATTTTCTTCAAAAACACTAATAGCCATAAAATTTTTAGTTAATGGAATATATCTTGGTTATATACCCTGCATTTACCTTTCAAACATGTCTTTCATATTTAATAGTGATTTTAAAAATTAATTAAATTAAATTTGACATATAAATTTATGATGGCTTCTCATTGTTATAATCTTTATTATTCTCCTAATCTGAAGTTAATATTATATACCTGCTAAAAAATTTCATAAAAAAAACTTATTTTAGTAGTTTCTAGGAGAATGTTCTCAAGAATATTAGCGATTTTAAAAACATATTTAATTTTATGATGTCTTCTCATTGTATAATCTTTAATATTCTCCTGATTTGAAGTTAATATATACCTTCTAAAATTTTTCTCTACAAAAAAACTTATTTTAGTAGCTTCTAGGAGAATATTCTCGAAAATTCTCCTCTTAGAGAATATTCTCCAAAAGATTATTACTGAGAATTTTACATCACTATTCCCAGGGGGGTAATATTAAATCAAAAAAGTTGAAAGGAGGAACTTCTTAAACAATACTGTATAAAAAAGTAAAAAATAACAATCATATGTAAAATGTTGGTAAGTTGGTTACACTTTAATGCCACATCATTTTTACTTAATTTGCATAATATACTAAAAATAAAAATGTCACTCACAATTTGAATGCTGAAATAACCTGGAGAGAATAGCTTGTTTAAAGCTTAGAAGATATTTTAGGGAAGAAATATATTGGATACAGAATAGCTTTAAGATTTGAAGTTAAACTAAAGTAGTTTTAAAAAAATATTAGCTCTAGTATTCAGTTTTTACGCAATTCACTCTTAATGATTAAAGCTAAAACAGTAAACAAATTATATAATTCTAACCATTAATGCATTAGCTTTTTAATAATAAATCCATTAGATAATAAATATGATTAACATGGACAGTGGTAAGCTTAGGTTAAAAGCTATTAAATAAGATAGCAAATAATTCCATAAATTATGATACTTGTATTTACCCAACCCTGATTAGTAAGCAAGATTTAATTATCATTCCTTACTTAAAAATCCTTCCTTTTTCTTAGGCCTACTTACTATTTAACCTTTTCACATGCCATTTTTTTCTAGTAAAGTCATGTTAAAATATTTTTGGTAATGGGATAGATTTATAAAAAAGAAATTCAATTAGCGTATTACCAAAAATTAATTTGATTATCAAGATATTTTTTGGTGGGAAGTATGTTTCCCACCGCCCACTGGGAGCCATTCAAATGTAGGGCATCTTATGTTTTGCATTTCTATTTATATTGCATTTTGCATGATATTTATAAAATATAATTTTCAAATACTAAAATCTACAAAAGGAATTGTAAATTGGAAAAAATTTTATGTTTTATATGTTTGGTGGGAAGTATACTTCCCACAGCTTTATAAACAGGGTTGCTTAATTTGAATCACATTATTTTTTAAAATCATTGATTTAAATCAAAAATGTTAAACTTCCACAATTTAAATAAAAAATTAGTTGTATGCTTTAAAATGGTTTGCATGATTATTTACATTACATTTTTTAAAAAACTGCTAAAGGTATGTAACTGGAAGGGATTGGATTGGATTGGTTTATGTTACTCTAGTTAAAATTGCCTGCAATTTCAAGAACAAATTTTTTATGTCTATAACAAAAATGTTTATGACAAAAAGGGGTAAATAGCAGGGTTTGGAATCAATTAATTGTGATTTAAACAAGAATATAAATGTTATATTTTTTACCTGGTATCAACTTTTTAAAATAAGTCTGTGGATGATTTTTATCGTAAGCTTAATTTGTTTTAAATTTTAGTCATGTTTCCAAACTAATATTTCTTATACAAATACAGAGAATAGAGCTCTTTTCTCTGTGCATGACTGTCAATGAGTAGCTTATTTAATTTTCTTTTTTTCTCACTATTCCTTAAATAAATTAATTTTAACTGAATAAAAAAATTTAAAGAATGATTTTAATTTTACATAAAAAATGAGGCAAATTTTAGTAACTGAGAGTACAATTATTCATTCACTCTTTTAGGACAAGCATCTCCCCAGTGAGATGACAGTGAATTCAGGGATGGAACAGCTGCGCCAAACTCGCCGATCTGCGCCGAAACGGAACATGTGCTCATTTTAGCGCCAAAAGTACAATTTTTGAGTAAATTGCGCCCGCCTGCGCCAAACTGGCGAATTTCTACGATTTTTACCTTGAAAAGACCGTTGCTCACGACCTTTTTCTCCCATAACATTGTGTGTAAAACTGATAAGTGAAACAAAAACTAAAAGGGTTACTCCTCGCCTGATGTTCCCATGGAATCCGCAACGATCCCCTCTTTTGGCGTGAAGGAGTCTGATTTTATTACTTACTTCCTACGGTAAGCTAATGGTTTCGATTTTCGATCCGTCATTGGCGCCGTTCGTTGTTGGCGGGGAAATCACGTTTTCGCTATCGTTTTCTTTGAAAACGGATGTGATTTTTCCGCGGATCCGCGGAATTCTGCGTTTTGTGACTTTTTGTATCATGTTCCGCATTTTATTAACAATTTTCCTCAAACTAACTCTTCTCCGCGAAAGAAATTTCCACGGAGAAAAAAAAATCCCTCTTCACCCTTCGATCTGGACACAAGGATGTGATTTTTCCGCATTTTAAAATTTTTTCCATGAAAATCTGATTGAACGGCAGGAGTTCGAAAGCGGGCCGTTTTCCCGGTTTTCCGAGAAACGTCGGCGAAAGAGGTCCGCGTTTCTTACATTCCGAAGCTCCCGTTTACGGCCCGTGAACTAATTATGGATCGAAATTTGGATTTTTCCAGATAATCCATACCTTTTTTTTACTTTGCCTATTAGTTTTGAGAAAAATGATGATTTAAAGCGGTAAAAAGTGGGAAAAATCGCGATTTTTCACGGAAGTTTCGTGTTGCTTGCAGAGTGTTTTCTTCCCGCGACTTCTTTCTTAAACGGCCGCGGGTGCCAAGTTGAAGTCGGCTTCTTCTTGCGTTGTTAGTGCGATGTGTAAAAACAACTTTGCAGTGGTTAGAAGCCATCAAGTCCGGTCTTTAGGATCACATTCTGCGGGAAAAGTCGAAAAATAGCGATTTTTCGCGTAAGAATTGTTTTTCCAGAGCACCGAGTTGAAGCTGGCATCATTTCACATTGTAATTGCGATGCAGAAAAAACTTAATCGTAGTCAAAGGAGCCTAATAAGTCTAGTGATAACTTCAGATAACGTTTTTATTAATTTCAGTGAGTGTTTTCAACTGATTTCCCAAGTTTTAAATTTTCACTGATAGATCACTTTGAAGCTAGGTAAGATAATATTGCAGTGTTTTTAAAAAATCTTGTTAGATTATAACCTGTTTCTGATATGATATCAAGGGGGATGGCAGGCGAACCATCCCCCTAAAAAATCGGACTAGGTGTCCAAAACAAGTTAAAAGGCTGTTTTTAAGGGTCAAACTTCAAAAAAAATTCTGGGAGGGGACCCCTGGACCCTCTTTGTGCTTGGGTCTCTATAATTAACAACTTTTTATGTACTAAACAAAACCTTAAAATTAAACACCAAAAAAGTAAGAACATAATTTGGGATTTCCTCTTTTTTGCTTTTTGGTCGATCACACCCCTGCTGAAAAGGATATATCTTTTTATGGATTTGAATTATTCCGGACCACGACCAACAGCGAATAAAAATGGACAATAAAAATTTTTTTCTGCTCCCAACTGCTCCAAAAAGCTTTTTTTTCTGCTCCGAACTGCTCCAAAAAGCTTTTTTTTCTGCTCCGAACTGCTCCAAAAAATTTTTTTACTGCTCCCAACTGCTCCCAAAGCGTATTTTTACTGCTCCCAAAAGGTGTTTTTGCTGCTCCCAAATAGGGTTTCACCTGTTCCATCCCTGTGAATTGCTTCCCTTAATTGATTCAATTAATTAATGCATAAATAGGTCGAAATTGGGATATTAAGTAATGTATAACCATTACAATATCAGAATATTCACCAGTTTCAGGAAGTTCAGAGCTAGTAATTTATTAAAATCAAATAAATCCGATTTTTTATTTAAAAAAAATAAGCAATCCTGAAGGGTTAAAGCCAAATTATGTGGTGAAGGGGTTTATTATTTTTCTGAAGTTAGTAATAACTGGTAGTACAAATAATAAGCAGTACGATAGATTAAAAAATTTTAAAACATTTGAAAAACTTTATGAAATTAGTGGGGTAAGTATACTTACCACTGCCCGTGAAAGTGTTAACTAGTTTCTTTCATAAGATGTATTCTAACATTTCAATTAAGATTCCTTTTCTTTCACTTAAGCCTTGTTATAGGGCTAATTGATGATCAAATGTGACATGTGAAGATAGTATGGAGAACTAAGCAGTTTTAAGTAATTTTTGGTAAAATATTCAGCCATCTCAACATTAGTGGTTTTATTGATATAAAATTATAAAAAATGTCTTACCATTTCATTACAGAATTCCTCTGAAGTTCGTTCTAGAATTACTAAATAACTCTTTTGAGTGGTTGACCACTTATTTAATGTGGCACCATTTAAAAGAGTTTTTTAGTTCAGAATATTCAGCTCGACTGAAGGGGAGCAAAATACACCCAGATGGATTTTTGGAGAGGTTACCAGGTACATAACATTGTAGCCTTGAGTTATCAATAGTTGTGAAATTATCTTTCTCAATACATATGGTTTAATTCTACCATACTAGAATTGATAGCAACCTAACTTTTTTGTTGCTAATAATTTTTAACTCTTAAAGGTCAAATTAATTTAAATGAAAATTGCTCCATTGTGTGTGTTAAGATTTTTTAATTGTAGTAACTTGTGTATCATTTTCATATTCCTGGATTTAATGCTTCTGAAATTTCACACTGTTGAAATAATCTTACATGTTTACTTTGAGCTATTGGTGAAACATCCCATGAAAATTAATTAGTTTACAAGACAATGAAAAATTTATGTTTTCTTAAGACAACATTTTAAAACATTCTTCTTTATCCTTATTATTTAATATATTTGCATTTAACTAGATGTATACTAAAATTTCATCATATGTTTACTCTTATTTCATCTAAGCCTTCTATCAGGGCTAATTGGTAATTAAATGTACCATACATGATAAGTTAGCCTGGAAAACCAAACAGTTCTTTAAATTATTTTTTAAAACATTTAGCTGTCTTACTTAAATTTTTGTTGCAGGAATGTTCTAGAATTTTACTAAATAATTTTTTTCTATGAGTGACCACTTACATTATGTGGCCTCATTTAAAAGAGTTTTTTAGTTAGCTGACTTGAAGTGGAGCAATAAACCCAGATGAATTTTTTCCGGAGTGGTTACCAGCTACATCAACTTAACTTAGTTGTTAATAATATTAAACTCTAAAAAGTGTCATTGTATTTAAATGAAAATACTTTCTTTTGCTTTGAATTTTTAAGTAACTCAATACCATTTTCAGCCCAGATTTAATACTTCAGAAAATTTACACTTAAAATGATTCTCTCTTTAGCTCCAAACAATTCCATGAAAAATTTATCAAAATAGTTAACAAGCCAATGAAAAATTCATGTTTTAGAGAATGGACTTAAAACATTGCCATGTTTGTTGTGACTAATAAAATTACCTAACCCTAATTCTTTTTAATTAAAATGTAGTAGACCTCCTTACATTTATACTATTTAATAAAAATATTTCAAGAGTAGTCAAATGCATTCATTCACCACTTAACTCTCTTCAACCATCAGAAATATTTAAAATAATAAATGAAAATAAAATTACCAGCTCCCTCCACACTTCACACAAATTGAACACCAAAATTAGTGTGTGATAATGATTGGAAATATAGTTGTGTTGAATTGGATTCTATTCGTTAACTATACCGTAATTATATTTACTTTATTTCTCTGGATCGTCACCCCGATAAATTTCTGGGAACGGAACATCTGTCGGCACCCTTTCTTGTCATCCGTCTGTGTCAACAACAGGAAACGGTCCGGTTGCAGGAGGGGACGAAAAACACTTGTGTCGGTCCGCGCTTGGATGTATGGGCATTCGAATCTATCACCCGTCAACCGCCGATAAGGTTTGTCTCCGAGCTTTGTCTGGGGTACTTTCCGACAACAGTGGCCTGCCCGACATTGCTCGTTGGCTAATTACCTGCGAATCCTACTCGTAAATCAATTAGCATTCCTGAAGCCCCTTCCTTGTCAAAAGTAATCAAACAATCACGTTTTGATAAATAATCAAGCAATGTTCATGCTTTCCAAACTTAGGAAACAAATATATGTATCTTGAAAATTAAAAAAATTGTATGTTGAATTATTTCAATGAACTGTTTTTTTTGTGAGGATTGGGATGATATCCAAAAGGTCCTCCTGAGTAAGCAGTTAATGGGGATTGGTGAGCAATAGCGAGCAGGGGGCGGTAGCTCCCTATAATTAAAGTCTTAACACAACAATTTTTCAAAATTTTTTACTTTGAATGGAAAGATTCTCAGATATTTCTAGATGAAAACTTATGAAGCTTTTTGCGATGCTTTTATGTCTTGGGTTATAAGGACTAGTTTTGCACTTTAGGGGAGAGGGACTATTCTCCATATATTGAATCAAAAACTGATTAATTCATAAATTTACGGCTTTCCTGAAAATTTGGTACCTTTCGTTAATTAATCATCATTTCAAAAACTGAGAAATGCTGTTGAAATATACATTTAGAAGCTACCAAATTCATTGAGCATAAAGTTATTTTACAAATAAGTAGGATAATTCGAACTTATATGGTTTTTTACTTCTAGGTTTTTTTACACTTAGAAAAAATTTGACAAATTTTAAGTGTACATTAAGTGTTTGAAATAAAAAAAACATAGTGATAAATGTATTACCCCTTAATAAAAATCAATAGGAAAATTTTTAAACGAATTGTTTTTACTCAATATATCAGGGATGAGTTTGTGTAAAGATGAAAAAAGAGGAAAAAGCGCGTGAGCTTAGTCACGTTTATTTTTTTAAGTGCGTGAAACAAATAATTGTAACAAGACAAATTTTAATTTACCTGGGCCTTAATTTACCTATTATTTGGGATGATTTTAAGAACTTTAAACTGGCATTAAACCAGTCATTAATTAAATTAACCAGTCATAGTGTAGAGTCTAGATAAAAATATCTTTAAACAAAGAAAAATACATATTTCATGTTATCTTCATTTGCAAGAAAATAACCAAAATGTAACTAAAAGCAGATGAAAATTTAGGAAATGAGTTAAATACTAGGATAATTTATTGATTACTTAAAATATAATTAAATTACTGAGTTTTTTTTCAATATAATTTTTGCTAAGTGAAGAAAAAAGTCAAATATATTTTTAAAGTATTATTAGAATCTCAAATCATATCATATATCTAATACAGGTTAGAATCTAACACGATTTAAAAAACTTAACTATTATCTTCAGTTGCTTCTCAAAGTGGCCTTTTAAAAATTTTACAACTTAGAAAAACCTCATAAGTTGAAAATACTGACTAAAATCGATAAAACGCTCAACAGGGATTCGACCGATTCGACCCAGCAGTTGCGGGAAAAACGGAACTTTCGCGAAAAATCGCTATTTTTTCTTACTTCCGGACTTGTTGGCTGCTACTGACTACGGTAATGTTGTTTTTTCTACATCGCAATAAAGGCTGACTTCGCGGCCGTTCAAGAAAGCATCGCGGGAGAAACGGTACACTCCGCGAGCAAAACACGCGGAACGCGAGAAGTTGCGATTTCCCGACTTTCGCGATTCCGATTTTGTAAAATCGCGATTCCGCGGAAGAAACTAATACCTGAAGGAAGAAAAATTAATAAAAAGCGGAAGTAGCGGGGAAAATGAGAAAAGGCGGAAAATCGCGTTTCGGCGGAAAAAACTCATGCCTGATATATTAGGAAAGTAAGCAAATACCTCTCTCCTGAACTAGATGTTTAGATATTATTAGCAGGATATCATTGTAAATAGATAATTTTTTTTGTAAATGGTTTTTGTTTCAGTCTTTTCAGCTTGGTTCTAACCATACTTTTTAAATCATAACCTATAAAGTTATGCATTTATTTACAGATAACTTTGCTGAAAAGATTTAAATTATCTAATTAGAGAATAAATAAATTTATGTTTTTAAGTAGAGATATTTGAAAAATTAAAGCTATTAAATCATAAATATATTTCTTAAATAGAAACTTACTTTAAAATTTTACTAATACTAGGGAGCTACCGCCCCCTGCTTGCTATCGCTCGCCAACCCCCGTAAACTGCTGACGCAGGACCTTTTTGAATTGCTTCGCAATCCCCATAAATTCCAACTCGCTAAACTTAATACACTTTATAAAACAATTTACAGAAAAAACATCATCTGACTTTCCAAAAATACGTCACCAAATCCCCTCCATGAATAAATCGCCCTTATAAGTTTGAATATAGATTAACTCGAAGTTATCAAAAATTTAAACGAAATGTTTTTTAAAATATTCATCTTAATTATTTTTAATCTATGATTATAATAATAACTAATTCTAATTGTTTTTCAATATTCGGACCAAACAAAAACCATTATTTTAAAGTAACTCGTTAGTATAATATGCCTAGTGTTTATCATTCATATTTTTTTTAACCCAGATTGTTAAACAATACCGTTTAAGCAATTGAAAATAATAAGAGACAAAACATTACTCTATGTTTATAATTAATTTTGATAAAATCAGACTAAAAATTATAAATATTGGACAAAAAGTGTGAAATTTTAGTATAAAATGGCGTACATGTTTGTTTTAAGAATATGTTTTTATCAGTCTTTGAGTGATATTTCATCAAGAAAGTACTTTTTTAAAAGGTGAAAAAACATGGTTCATCCTAAATATAGCGTCAATCAGACGTTGTGATTGGATGTATAATAATTTGATTGACAGTACTTGCTTTGTAACTGCGACCTTATCCGTTATCTAAAAAATGGAAATATTTGAAAATTGAGAATTTTTTTGAAAAATCGAAGGGCTTACTTGGAAATCCGGAAAGAATTCGGACATTGTGATACCATATATGTGTCATTCGGTTCAGTAATTAAAAAGCCTTTCTCTGGAAACCGTTCACCAAAAACTTTTTTTTAGAATAGAGAGATACTATCAAACAAAACATCTTTCAACTGGTTTTAAAACCGCTTGGAAAAACATGCATTAACACATGGGTAATATTTAAAGAATATTAAAACTTATCCACTCCAAAGCTTATTTTTACATTCTATAATCTCATAGCATTGATAAATGAACTCTTTAAAATAAAAATAATATAGCATTTATTTTTAAGAAAAATTATGAACTTTGAAAAAACACACTTAACTACGGAAAAACTGACATTATTTTAACAGAACACATTTAATATAAAAAGAACTCACTAAAATGTGAAAAAAACCCACTTACTATATAGGAGAAAACCACTTAATTTTGAAAAATCCTACACTTTTTCCGAAACAGCCCAGTTTTATATGTTTTTTTTTCGTGGTTTTATAGAAAAAACCCAACCCAATGGGGGTTTACCCAATAAAAACCAACCCATAAAAACACAACCTACTTGGGTATTTAAAAAAAAACGGGTTTTTGCCAACCCTGGTCCTCGGAAAATTCAATAAAAAAAGACAATTTCTGGAATTATGATTTATATCTCTTAAGTTTGTAATTATGTTGACCTATCGTTAAAAAGTGAAAAAGGCCGGAAAAACCGGAAACTTCTGGAAGAAATGGTGTTCAGTATTTTCCGAAGGGATCATTTATTCTTTCCGGAAAAATTACAAATTTTAGGTAAAAATACTGAATTCTGAATTATATATCACTGATATAAATTAAATATGTGTTCTATAGTAGACATTATTATATATAATGTAATTTAAAAATGAAGTTTTGACTATTTTCCCAAAGAAATTTGATTCCACTGGAAAAATTAAAAATTTTGAAGTTTGTAATCGAAAATCAAATTTTCAGAAATGTAGTTTAGTTACATTGTAGTGCTTTGTCTTAAGGTATTTTTTATATTTCATATCACACATGAAAACATTTAACTTGGAAAATGTAAGCTGCAAGTGATAAACTGTTGCATCAAAATATTATTTGATATTTTTCTACGTAAAACAAAATTGGGTACTAAAACTAATTCAAAATTCTAAAAAAGGGGCGGCGCGGCGGTTGCAAAACTTATGTGCCTGCTGCCTGCATATTACTGCTGTTAATAGATTTTTCTAAGAAGACATCCATAAATTACGTGAGGTCAAAAAGGGGGGGAGAGGTTTGAAAAAATCTTACCAAGGGGGGAGGGGGGGTCGATTAAAATCTCACGTCAACTTTTTAAGTTAAAAATTAAACGATTTTTTTAAGTATGAGAAAGGAATAATACCCACAGATAAGATACCGTGGTGATTTTTAGGCGGAATAATGTCCTTTACCCCCACATACTTAATAATGGAAAAGTTTTAGGTGCTGTGAAGCACAAAATGCAAACGAATATGATAGAAAATTATTTTTAAAGGTTGTAGGTAAATCTCACGTGGGGGGGAGGGGGGGTCCAGCAAAATCTCACCCAGGGGGGAGGAGGATCCAGATTTTGGAAAAAACACCTCACGTAATTTATGGATGTCCCCTAAGGGCGAACTCACAGCAGAAAAAATAATTTTCGACTTAGACATTAAATAACTCTAGAAGTAATAACCTCATCCATCAAACATCAATTAGCTTTTGGAACGAAAAGGATCCTCATACATTTTCCTACAAATATTTAAAATTTTATAAACCTCCGTTTGATAGTTTTTGCATAGCGAGAGTTGCAAAGTATTCGAAAATAAAATTTTCAGAATCAGATCAGATACGTTGACGACAGTGACGGTTCCTGTTAATTTGTTTAATATTGAGAGACGAATATGGAATTATGTTTTATGAAGAGACAAATATAAATATATATTTAATACAACTTTCACACATTGTTTTTAGGATTGTAGCTTCCAGAGATAGGAATGGATTTTGTTAAGTCATTCTATTCTATTCTATTTAGATTCTGGGATTATTTCAAATTTTTTAATTGCGATTGATAACTAATAGCTAGATTATGCTGGTGAATGATATTAAAAGGACATCATAAGCTTTAATTGAAAAGTGAAGGGTATTATTTAAGAGAAATTTTATTGAATGGAACCGTTACATCTCATATGGCAAAAACAGGTAGTATAAATCTATTTTAATGTTTGATATTGATAAATAATTAAAAATTTTCATTTTAAATTATAAGTACCTAGTAGAGGTTTAAATTATAAAGCTATGCAAGAGGTTGTAAAAAACCAGTTGGAACAATTGGGATTTTTTGGTTTAAAAGACAGTTTAAATGGTGTTTAAGATATAAAAATTGAATGGTGTGAAAACTGGTAGATAAATTTGATGATTATTGCATGAAAAACCAACTGGTTTTTACAAAGCCAATAATTTCTTTGAAAGTGATTAAAAAGCAAATGGTTATTATACAGCACTAAAAAATCACTGTGCAATTTCTGATTAAATGATTAACCTAAACGTTTGAAATCTGTTTTATAGGTTTAAATAACAATACAAAATTACCTAGTTTTCATTACATAAAATAAACGAATCATTCTTTAATCATTTCATGGTAAAAAAATTGCAGCTTGTCAACTTCATTTCAAGGAGCTACAAGTTAGTAATTTAGTGTGTTCCCAAATTCTCATAATATAATTTATACACTCTTTATGTACTGCAAAATATTTTCATACATAAAGAGCAATACATAAGAGCCTTCTTGAAATACAAGGCAC
The DNA here is from genome assembly GCA_024610705.1 of Tetragnatha versicolor. NCBI lineage: Eukaryota > Metazoa > Arthropoda > Arachnida > Araneae > Tetragnathidae > Tetragnatha > Tetragnatha versicolor. The sequence goes on from JANDEH010000020.1 coordinate 8,492,401, forward strand.
CGCACAATGATAATAATGAAACCAAAAAATTTTATGTTTTCTGCAAAATGTGCAATCTTATTATAAGGTTTAGAAAAAAAGAGGTGTCTAGTGAAATATATAATAAAAAAAACAGAATTAAAAGAGGTAAAATCTACTAAACATAAATTATTATTGTTGTTGAGATTAATTTTCTTTTACAATAGACATTTTTTTAGGTTTAAAAAACTACTTATCCTTTACTATTATTATTCCAGATAACTTTTTAAATAAATACTTATAAGCCCTAAATATATCTACTCTATAACTATATATAATTAGAAAAGAATTATTTTAAATCTTCTGTAAATATTTCGGTAGGTTTCAAACCGTTTCTAGGGTAATTACAGGGAACACTTAACTTGTTTTTCTACACTTCTCAATTGGAATTCACAGCTAGAAAATATTTTAATTTGTAAATAATAAATCTACTCTCAATGCTACAGTTTTTATTTTAAAATGTTAGATATTTTTGCTACATAACCAATTTCTTGAGTAGAAAAAATTATTTATTCAGGTACTTTTTTGTCTAAAATTATCTAAAAATGACTCAATTTTATTAGACTACTTAAAAAAAATAATAAAGTTTGATGAAAATTAAAATATAACGACTTTTGTATAAAATAATTTTTTTATCAATATGTCCTGGGTTAGCCGGATACATTATTTCGGGGTATTTTGATACAGGGATTTATTTTCTCAAAAATAGTAATAAATAACAAAAATTTGGGAACATATATAATAAACAATTTTTATTAAGAGACCCTAAGCCAGTGTTTCCCAACCTTTTTCGGTCCATGCCCCACCCAAAGCCTTTCTAAATTTTCCATGCCCCCCCCCCAGTTTCAGTGGCATATATAGAATTGTATTTTGAGAGGGAGCCAAAATTATTTCTTAACCCCTCCTTCCTATTTATATTTAATAAGTGTAATGAAGCTTTTTAGAACATTTTTAGGTAGAATTTGCATGATAAAGAACTAAATCAAGTTATGAGTAATTAAATTCTAAGTACCAAAGGGGGTCTGGTGTGGTCCTCCCCTAGCAAATTTTCGGAAATTTGACTCTAGGAAGCAGGTTTTTAACTAGTTTGGTACCCTTAGATGGGAAATTTTGTAATTTTTAGATAAGATTTGTATTTTGATGAACTTAATGTAAATAAGTTTCAAATATAAGCGTTCTAAAAACAAAGATATCTTGGGTCATCCCCCAGAAAAGGTTTGGAAATTAGACTCTAAAAACAGGGTTTCAATTTGGTTTTGATACATACTGGTCCATATTTCAGACATGCATTCTCAGATAGGATAATAGGATCATATTTTGATAAACTTCTTTTTATAAAGTTTTTTTAAATTTTCCTCCTGGATTGTCCCACCTGGGGGGCAAGTTGGTTGAAAATTTTCAAATTGCCCCCCTAGAAAATGATATTACCCCCCAGTGGGGCGTGTGGGAAACACTGCCCGAAGCTCTTATACAATCGTTTCTTCAATATGAATCACAAATTTCCCCTTCAACCTTCCAAGATAAAGAAAAATCATTTAACGAATGGTCATTTGTAAAAAAATTAGAATTAAGATGCAATTTTCATATATTTAATTTCTCCAGAATTAGTAGAATAAAATTCAAAGGTATCTTTGTCGAAAATTATCCAAATATTAAAAATACGACACTACTTAACTGGTTATTTTTGGCCATTTGTAGAACTATTTTGTAACTGGTTTAAACTAATACCTTTTAACTAATGGTCACAGTGTTATTCTAAGGATTTTTGGGGAGGAGTAAAAATACTCCTCAACTTTTTTAGGAGGCGTGAAATTTATTTATGAGGAGTGAAATACCGGAAATAGCAGAAACTATTTAGTATACAGAGACAAATATTTTTATAAAAACGCATTTTTGTTGGACAAACTGAAATAGAAAAAATGAGGATGCTGGTTTTTAACAATTATATCATCTGTTAATATAGGTAGAAAATATTAAGCATTATAATAATTTATGTTATTATTAATAAATTATAATTAGTTTAAAATAGTTTTAATAATTTATTTTACATTAAACATTCTAAATGAAATATTTATTTAATTACAAATTTGAGTAGAAAACATATTGTTTGATTTCGGTGGGGTGCCATGCAGTTTTTAAGAAAAATGTTTGTTAAAAATTCAAAGTGTGAAAATACGCCTGGCTAGTTTTTAAGAGCGTAATTTCTATTTTCAATGCGTGAAATACGCTCTCAGAGGCGTTAAAAATATCACTGAATGGTCATGTATTATTTATCAACTGCCTTTTCTTTTACAAAATTTACTACATATGAAGAACATACATATTAACTACATATGAAGAAGCTACAATGCAAGCTGTTTCCAATCTTAAATCTTCCTTAAAATAAATTTAATTTGTAGTGCAGTCTAATATAAATTTTGTTTCAACCTTCAACCTCTCAAATTCCTCCTCTTCCATTTGGATAAAAGGCATGTCATTCTTATGGATGGACTTATATATTCTTTAAATAAATTTAATATGTTGTCTAAACTTATTTATATATATATTGTAATCCTCTATGATTACTAGCTAGTACTTTGTTTAAGAAATGTTAGTCAAATTTCTTTATATTGGAATTAATTGAGTTTTATACTTAATTTGCATTTTAAGGTACATGCTTACATTTTCGTTACAGAATTCCTTTCCTTAAAGTTCCACCTAAAGGTTTCATTTATGAAGAAAAGATTAATTTCAATATAGGAAACGAAATGATACCTTCTTATGGTCGCCAGGCCAGTTCTTATGGCATCATTTAAGTCGCATTCATTTAAAAGTATTTTTTGGGTAAATGTCCATCATATACTCGCGTAGGGCGGACACACTATTGACGGCCAGAACTAAACGTATGTGTTGCTGTTCGTAGAGAACTGTAAAGGTAAATTTAAAGATATCTATTATATTAAGAAAATTTACCTTCACAGACTCTGTTTCAGAAGTTTTTTTTATGAACTCTTACTTTTATACTTACAACTGTCACAATGCACAAATTACTTGACAAAACCTTATGAAATTAAGTGCATACAGAGAAATGTTTGGAGAACATTTTTACACAAAAAATTGATTTGGTTATTAATTTTTTAAAATAAATTTGGGAGGGAATTTTAAAATTAAGGCTCATGTTGTTAAAAATATCTCATCCGATTTAATTATCTTATACATATATTCAAAAGCTTGATTTATTTTTTTATCCTTGAAAGTAACATTTTAGAGATAAGAAAAGTAGAAAAATTTTATTCATTCCTCCTTTATAAGGAAACAATAATTTCTATTCGATGGCTTTTATTCTGTGGCTTTTAGAAATTTTCTTTATGCTTTTACGGACACGAATATGTATTGTTAATCTATTCAATATAAACTAAAAAACAATATTTAAAGAGGAATTTTAATATGAGACTATATGATCCACTACTTATCAAATGAGGCATAAATCTGCCCTGAAAATTTCTGATCACAATGTCATAAATATTTCAGATGATTCCTGGTTAGTAAAGTCTAACTAATATTTGATAAAACGTGTCAACGAATTTTACCAAATGCTTTAGATTATCCTTTATTATTCCTAAATTATCCTTTAGATGATCACTGTTTTATTAGGTGTCTTGATGTATCTTGTATTAATTTGTGCAGTCATATTTATAAATGTAATGTCCCTGATAATAACCCTTTTCTTTGTCTAATCATATACACTAGGTTCATTCCATGGAATTCAAAGGTGAAGAGAAACTTAAAGTATGTTCAACAGAATAAAAACCTTTAATGAAATAATAACTGAACTAGACTATCACCTGATATTTCTTCTATTGTTAATAAAAATGGTGTAAATTGCTTTAATCATTTGATATCTGAGCTACAAGGTTTAGTTCAGAATAAAACAGTTCATAAACCTAACTTGAACCTTACAGTAAAAAATTTAATTTCCGAATGCAAAGGAGTTAATTCTAAACGACTTGAATTATATAGTGATAAATAAACTCCAAACTCCTCTACATGTTTCCCCTAACTAAAAGTTCACTTGCCTAAAAATGCTTAAAACTAACACAAAAAGGTTGAAAAGAAAAGCTGATTAGTACCCTGATTTTGAAAATAATCGAGTAATGCAACCGCAACAGATTTCCCCTTAAAGGTTATGTAACTGATCACATCCAAACGTTAGACTCTGTCAGAATCACAAGTAATAATTTAAAATATTTCACCCATAAAATTAATTAAAATAATATTAATAAACATTTTCTACAAGCAGGTGTGGTGGACTCAAACCCAAACGTTGGAACCATTTAACATTTGCATTTGGTAACATTTCAATAAGTTTTACAGAAATCAAATCTCTTGACCGATATATTTCAAATGAAGAAGTTTCAGCTATAAGATTAAATGGATCTCCTGATTTCAAGAAAGGTTATATTTATGATACTGTTATTGATGGATTTCTTGAAATAATATGTATTGGTTCTAACTCCTTAGCACTTAAATGTTACCATACAGAGTTACTAAATAGAGATAGTAATTATGTGGTTCATGAATTGAAGAATAAAGATATATCAAAATTAAATTACATACTTATACCCTTAAACAAAAACTCTCATTGGGTCTTAGTTAATATCCAATCCAAAAAGTTAGAATTTTTTTATCCAATAGGTTCTAACTGCAATAGAAACTACATAGATACAATTATATTATGGAAAAATCATATTCTAAAATATGTGAACAATGACACTAACTGGTCAATATACATTGTCCTTCTCATTTTAATCAAACGAATAGTATTATACTGTGGAGCTTTTATTTGCTATTTTATGTATCAAATTATAAATAACTATGATATAAAAGATGCATTTATTTCTAACAGTTTTAGGAAGAAGTTTATGTATGAAAATTTAACTAATGTAGCAGCTTCACCAACTTCAGCTTTAAACACTGGAAGAATCTAAAAAATTCGGACGTTTATCAGTTTTTGGCTATTAGTCCTATTAGTGCTGAAGTAATAAATCTAATATACTACTTTTAGTTTTACATATTTTGAACATGTTATTCTTATGGATGAATTAATGGATTTCACAATTCTTTTAAATAACTTTTATTTGTTCTGTTAACTTATTTTAAAATTTGTTTCAGCCTCTCAAATTCCTCTTATCTTCCATTTGAATAAAGCATGTAATTCTTATGGATGGATTTATATTCTTTAAAAATTTCATTTATTTGTATAGTGCAGTTTAATATATATTTTGTTTCAGCCTCTCAAATTCCTCTTCTCTTCCATTTGAATAAAGCATGTAATTCTTATGGATGGACTTACATTCTTTAAAATTATAATTATTAGTAGTGCAGTTTAATATATATTTTGTTTCAGCCTCTCAAATTCCTCTTCTCTTCCATTTGAATAAAGCATGTAATTCTTATGGATGGACTTACATTCTTTAAAATTATAATTATTAGTAGTGCAGTTTAATATATATTTTGTTTCAGCCTCTCAAATTCCTCTTCTCTTCCATTTGAATAAAGCATGTAATTCTTATGGATGGACTTACATTCTTTAAAATTATAATTATTAGTAGTGCAGTTTAATATATATTTTGTTTCAGCCTCTCAAATTCCTCTTATCTTCCATTTGAATAAAGCATGTAATTCTTATGGATGGATTTATATTCTTTAAAAATTTCATTTATTTGTATAGTGCAGTTTAATATATATTTTGTTTCAGCCTCTCAAATTCCTCTTCTCTTCCATTTGAATAAAGCATGTAATTCTTATGGATGGACTTACATTCTTTAAAATTATAATTATTAGTAGTGCAGTTTAATATATATTTTGTTTCAGCCTCTCAAATTCCTCTTCTCTTCCATTTGAATAAAGCATGTAATTCTTATGGATGGACTTACATTCTTTAAAATTATAATTATTAGTAGTGCAGTTTAATATATATTTTGTTTCAGCCTCTCAAATTCCTCTTCTCTTCCATTTGAATAAAGCATGTAATTCTTATGGATGGACTTACATTCTTTAAAATTATAATTATTAGTAGTGCAGTTTAATATATATTTTGTTTCAGCCTCTCAAATTCCTCTTATCTTCCATTTGAATAAAGCATGTAATTCTTATGGATGGATTTATATTCTTTAAAAATTTCATTTATTTGTATAGTGCAGTTTAATATATATTTTGTTTCAGCCTCTCAAATTCCTCTTCTCTTCCATTTGAATAAAGCATGTAATTCTTATGGATGGACTTACATTCTTTAAAATTATAATTATTAGTAGTGCAGTTTAATATATATTTTGTTTCAGCCTCTCAAATTCCTCTTCTCTTCCATTTGAATAAAGCATGTAATTCTTATGGATGGACTTACATTCTTTAAAATTATAATTATTAGTAGTGCAGTTTAATATATATTTTGTTTCAGCCTCTCAAATTCCTCTTCTCTTCCATTTGAATAAAGCATGTAATTCTTATGGATGGACTTACATTCTTTAAAATTATAATTATTAGTAGTGCAGTTTAATATATATTTTGTTTCAGCCTCTCAAATTCCTCTTCTCTTCCATTTGAATAAAGCATGTAATTCTTATGGATGGATTTATATTCTTTAAAAATTTTATTTATTTGTAGTGCAGTTTAATATATATTTTGTTTCAGCCTCTCAAATTCCTCTTCTCTTCCATTTGAATAAAGCATGTAATTCTTATGGATGGACTTACATTCTTTAAAATTATAATTATTAGTAGTGCAGTTTAATATATATTTTGTTTCAGCCTCTCAAATTCCTCTTCTCTTCCATTTGAATAAAGCATGTAATTCTTATGGATGGACTTACATTCTTTAAAATTATAATTATTAGTAGTGCAGTTTAATATATATTTTGTTTCAGCCTCTCAAATTCCTCTTCTCTTCCATTTGAATAAAGCATGTAATTCTTATGGATGGATTTATATTCTTTAAAAATTTTATTTATTTGTAGTGCAGTTTAATATATATTTTGTTTCAGCCTCTCAAATTCCTCTTCTCTTCCATTTGAATAAAGCATGTAATTCTTATGGATGGATTTATATTCTTTAAAAATTTCATTTATTTGTATAGTGCAGTTTAATATATATTTTGTTTCAGCCTCTCAAATTCCTCTTCTCTTCCATTTGAATAAAGCATGTAATTCTTATGGATGGATTTATATTCTTTAAAAATTTCATTTATTTGTATAGTGCAGTTTAATATATATTTTGTTTCAGCCTCTCAAATTCCTCTTATCTTCCATTTGAATAAAGCATGTAATTCTTATGGATGGATTTATATTCTTTAAAAATTTCATTTATTTGTATAGTGCAGTTTAATATATATTTTGTTTCAGCCTCTCAAATTCCTCTTCTCTTCCATTTGAATAAAGCATGTAATTCTTATGGATGGATTTATATTCTTTAAAAATTTCATTTATTTGTATAGTGCAGTTTAATATATATTTTGTTTCAGCCTCTCAAATTCCTCTTATCTTCCATTTGAATAAAGCATGTAATTCTTATGGATGGATTTATATTCTTTAAAAATTTCATTTATTTGTATAGTGCAGTTTAATATATATTTTGTTTCAGCCTCTCAAATTCCTCTTCTCTTCCATTTGAATAAAGCATGTAATTCTTATGGATGGACTTACATTCTTTAAAATTATAATTATTAGTAGTGCAGTTTAATATATATTTTGTTTCAGCCTCTCAAATTCCTCTTCTCTTCCATTTGAATAAAGCATGTAATTCTTATGGATGGACTTACATTCTTTAAAATTATAATTATTAGTAGTGCAGTTTAATATATATTTTGTTTCAGCCTCTCAAATTCCTCTTCTCTTCCATTTGAATAAAGCATGTAATTCTTATGGATGGACTTACATTCTTTAAAATTATAATTATTAGTAGTGCAGTTTAATATATATTTTGTTTCAGCCTCTCAAATTCCTCTTCTCTTCCATTTGAATAAAGCATGTAATTCTTATGGATGGACTTACATTCTTTAAAATTATAATTATTAGTAGTGCAGTTTAATATATATTTTGTTTCAGCCTCTCAAATTCCTCTTCTCTTCCATTTGAATAAAGCATGTAATTCTTATGGATGGACTTACATTCTTTAAAATTATAATTATTAGTAGTGCAGTTTAATATATATTTTGTTTCAGCCTCTCAAATTCCTCTTCTCTTCCATTTGAATAAAGCATGTAATTCTTATGGATGGACTTACATTCTTTAAAATTATAATTATTAGTAGTGCAGTTTAATATATATTTTGTTTCAGCCTCTCAAATTCCTCTTCTCTTCCATTTGAATAAAGCATGTAATTCTTATGGATGGACTTACATTCTTTAAAATTATAATTATTAGTAGTGCAGTTTAATATATATTTTGTTTCAGCCTCTCAAATTCCTCTTATCTTCCATTTGAATAAAGCATGTAATTCTTATGGATGGATTTATATTCTTTAAAAATTTCATTTATTTGTATAGTGCAGTTTAATATATATTTTGTTTCAGCCTCTCAAATTCCTCTTCTCTTCCATTTGAATAAAGCATGTAATTCTTATGGATGGACTTACATTCTTTAAAATTATAATTATTAGTAGTGCAGTTTAATATATATTTTGTTTCAGCCTCTCAAATTCCTCTTCTCTTCCATTTGAATAAAGCATGTAATTCTTATGGATGGACTTACATTCTTTAAAATTATAATTATTAGTAGTGCAGTTTAATATATATTTTGTTTCAGCCTCTCAAATTCCTCTTCTCTTCCATTTGAATAAAGCATGTAATTCTTATGGATGGACTTACATTCTTTAAAATTATAATTATTAGTAGTGCAGTTTAATATATATTTTGTTTCAGCCTCTCAAATTCCTCTTCTCTTCCATTTGAATAAAGCATGTAATTCTTATGGATGGATTTATATTCTTTAAAAATTTTATTTATTTGTAGTGCAGTTTAATATATATTTTGTTTCAGCCTCTCAAATTCCTCTTCTCTTCCATTTGAATAAAGCATGTAATTCTTATGGATGGATTTATATTCTTTAAAAATTTCATTTATTTGTATAGTGCAGTTTAATATATATTTTGTTTCAGCCTCTCAAATTCCTCTTCTCTTCCATTTGAATAAAGCATGTAATTCTTATGGATGGATTTATATTCTTTAAAAATTTCATTTATTTGTATAGTGCAGTTTAATATATATTTTGTTTCAGCCTCTCAAATTCCTCTTATCTTCCATTTGAATAAAGCATGTAATTCTTATGGATGGATTTATATTCTTTAAAAATTTCATTTATTTGTATAGTGCAGTTTAATATATATTTTGTTTCAGCCTCTCAAATTCCTCTTCTCTTCCATTTGAATAAAGCATGTAATTCTTATGGATGGATTTATATTCTTTAAAAATTTCATTTATTTGTATAGTGCAGTTTAATATATATTTTGTTTCAGCCTCTCAAATTCCTCTTATCTTCCATTTGAATAAAGCATGTAATTCTTATGGATGGATTTATATTCTTTAAAAATTTCATTTATTTGTATAGTGCAGTTTAATATATATTTTGTTTCAGCCTCTCAAATTCCTCTTCTCTTCCATTTGAATAAAGCATGTAATTCTTATGGATGGACTTACATTCTTTAAAATTATAATTATTAGTAGTGCAGTTTAATATATATTTTGTTTCAGCCTCTCAAATTCCTCTTCTCTTCCATTTGAATAAAGCATGTAATTCTTATGGATGGATTTATATTCTTTAAAAATTTTATTTATTTGTAGTGCAGTTTAATATATATTTTGTTTCAGCCTCTCAAATTCCTCTTCTCTTCCATTTGAATAAAGCATGTAATTCTTATGGATGGATTTATATTCTTTAAAAATTTCATTTATTTGTAGTGCAGTTTAATATATATTTTGTTTCAGCCTCTCAAATTCCTTTTCTCTTCCATTTGAATAAAGCATGTAATTCTTATGGATGGATTTATATTCTTTAAAAATTTCATTTATTTGTATAGTGCAGTTTAATATATATTTTGTTTCAGCCTCTCAAATTCCTCTTCTCTTCCATTTGAATAAAGCATGTAATTCTTATGGATGGATTTATATTCTTTAAAAATTTCATTTATTTGTATAGTGCAGTTTAATATATATTTTGTTTCAGCCTCTCAAATTCCTCTTCTCTTCCATTTGAATAAAGCATGTAATTCTTATGGATGGATTTATATTCTTTAAAAATTTCATTTATTTGTATAGTGCAGTTTAATATATATTTTGTTTCAGCCTCTCAAATTCCTCTTATCTTCCATTTGAATAAAGCATGTAATTCTTATGGATGGATTTATATTCTTTAAAAATTTCATTTATTTGTATAGTGCAGTTTAATATATATTTTGTTTCAGCCTCTCAAATTCCTCTTCTCTTCCATTTGAATAAAGCATGTAATTCTTATGGATGGACTTACATTCTTTAAAATTATAATTATTAGTAGTGCAGTTTAATATATATTTTGTTTCAGCCTCTCAAATTCCTCTTCTCTTCCATTTGAATAAAGCATGTAATTCTTATGGATGGATTTATATTCTTTAAAAATTTTATTTATTTGTAGTGCAGTTTAATATATATTTTGTTTCAGCCTCTCAAATTCCTCTTCTCTTCCATTTGAATAAAGCATGTAATTCTTATGGATGGATTTATATTCTTTAAAAATTTCATTTATTTGTAGTGCAGTTTAATATATATTTTGTTTCAGCCTCTCAAATTCCTTTTCTCTTCCATTTGAATAAAGCATGTAATTCTTATGGATGGATTTATATTCTTTAAAAATTTTATTTATTTGTATAGTGCAGTTTAATATAAATTTTGTTTCAGCCTCTCAAATTCCTCTTCTCTTCCATTTGAATAAAGCATGTAATTCTTATGGATGGACTTACATTCTTTAAAATTATAATTATTAGTAGTGCAGTTTAATATATATTTTGTTTCAGCCTCTCAAATTCCTCTTCTCTTCCATTTGAATAAAGCATGTAATTCTTATGGATGGATTTATATTCTTTAAAAATTTTATTTATTTGTAGTGCAGTTTAATATATATTTTGTTTCAGCCTCTCAAATTCCTCTTCTCTTCCATTTGAATAAAGCATGTAATTCTTATGGATGGATTTATATTCTTTAAAAATTTCATTTATTTGTAGTGCAGTTTAATATATATTTTGTTTCAGCCTCTCAAATTCCTTTTCTCTTCCATTTGAATAAAGCATGTAATTCTTATGGATGGATTTATATTCTTTAAAAATTTTATTTATTTGTATAGTGCAGTTTAATATAAATTTTGTTTCAGCCTCTCAAATTCCTCTTCTCTTCCATTTGAATAAAGCATGTAATTCTTATGGATGGACTTACATTCTTTAAAATTATAATTATTTGTAGTGCAGTTTAATATAAATTTTGTTTCAGCCTCTCAAATTCCTCTTCTCTTCCATTTGAATAAAGCATGTAATTCTTATGGATGGATTTATATTCTTTAAAAATTTCATTTATTTGTATAGTGCAGTTAAATATATATTTTGTTTCAGCCTCTCAAATTCCTCCTCTTCCATTTGAATAAAGCATGTAATTCTTATGGATGGAGTTGTATTCTTTAAAACTACATTTATTTTAATCCTTAATGATTACTAGATTAGTACTTAGTTTAAGAAATGTTAGTCAAATTTCTTTTTATTGGAATTCATATAGTTTTATACTTAATTTGCATTTTAAGGTTACATGCTTACACTTTCTTTACAGAATTCCTTTCCTTAAAGTTCCACCTAAAGATTTCATTTATGAAGTAAAGATTAATTTCGATATAGGAAACCAAATGATACTTTCTTGTGGTCGCCAGTTCTTATGGCATCATTTAAAAGTATTTTTTGGGTAAATATTCATCATGCTCGGTGGGCGGACACACTGTTGACAGCCAGAACTAAACGTATGTGTTGCTGATCGTTGAGAAGAACTAAAGGTAAATTTGAACCTATATGTATTGTATATATTAAGAAAATTTACTGGACTTTAAATTCACTAGATGTTTTATTTTAGTTTCGAATTTGTTATTTTGGTCAAAGTTGACCAAATTTGCATTTGGACCAACTGCCCCTAAATGACGCCCTGAACACCTTTTTAACCCCGTGCAACGGCGGGTATATCAGCTAGTTATAGATAACGCCCGCTTATTTCTGGGAAAGTGATAAATACCTATTGATTAGTGTTAAGAAGTTAAAGTATGTATTCAATTTTATTTGGTTGCAAGGAAGCTTTATCGAAATCAATAATGCAAATGTATCAAATAATAAGTTTGAGAAAAGTGCTTCAAAAGCATGCCGGGATTATTTTAAACCCTCCTTAAATTTTGACAAACATTGCTAAGAGAAACGGTCCCTCTTTGAAAATCCACTTTCTCGGACATCCTGGTGGAGACATTAGTCATCCTTTCGGATCAGAGGGACGCCGCGCCGTCGTCATCCCACATGGGAAAAGAAAACCCTTCCTCCACCGAGACCCAGGTTTCGGCTTTTGAAGATATGCTTGTTTTTGCAGGTGAACACAGTTGTCACTCACATTTCCCCTGTCAGAACTATGGCGCCGGCATAATGCATTACTATAGTTTCCAAAGACTTCAAAAACGCGATTTTGGAAAATTTTTAGTTAATAGAATACAACTTACAGTTACTCTGCATTTACCTTTCAAACATGCTATGTCTTTGAGATTTAATAGTGATTTAAAAAATTTTTCAATCTAATTTTAATTTCTCTTATTTATGACGACTTTTCATTGTATAGTAATCCTGTACTTATACTATAATATTCTTCTAATTTGAAGTTAATATATACTATTTATAAAATGTAAAAATATATATATATATATATATATATATATATATATATATATATATATATATATATATATATATATATATATATATATATATATATATATATATATATATACAGGGTGCGTCAAAAGTTCGTGAGAACTTTAAAAATTAATAATAAAAAAACTAAAAGAGATAAAAATCTGCCGTCTCCTGCTATGTTCTTGATTTGGCTTTGGATTTTTTTACACCAAATTTTGAAAATTCGTAGTTCCCCGACCTCTATGTAGATGACAGCACCACTTTTTTCGAAAATAGGGAATTTCGGCTAGCTAAGTTTCCCCTTCTTCTTCATCGTAGGGATTTATCAAATATTGCGATTGAATCGATTTCCGAATCAAATGAAACTTTAATTCTCGGAATCTAATCGTCAGGGCCGGTTTTAAACCATGCTGATCTTTTAAACATTTGATTAGAATGTTAAATTAAGATATTTTATGATCTTTTCTTTGTTTCTCGCACAAATTTAAACTTTTTACGAATGAATTTAGTTCGATCGCGTACTGTGATAACTGGTCTTAATTTGTATGCTAGTTTTTTTATTTATTCAGTCCTTGAGAGTGAGAAATCTACTGTAATCTTAGAAATTTTCAGATTTTTCTTTTTTCCATCTGATTTTCAATTTATTCTATAATGTTTCAAATGATCAGATTTTTCGAAATATTTTAAATGTTAACCCCCATCATTTTAGTAGGTATGGTAAAATAAAAAATACAAATAAACAGATAAAATTTCCGTTTACGACTTGGCGAGTAAAAATGATCAGAAAGACAATCAGTGGTCATTTTAGAGAATCGTTTAGGGGGGCTAATCTTTTGGCCAAAATCTATCGTTTCAGGGAATATGGGGTTGATTCAAACTTATTTCTATAACCCCCTTCATACCAAGCGTACATGATTAAATCATTAAAGTAGATTGTTAGAAAACTTATTGCAATGATTTAAATCATAGTGTATTAGTTACGATTTTGTGCGCAACGAGCTAAGATGAGGGATAAGGCCCCACTGAATAGTTTTGAAAATTTATTCAGGAAGAATTGTCTTAACTTTCTTTCATAAAACCTTTATTGTTTGTCAGAAATGGTTTGTCATTTTTTTAGAGCTGCGATCATCCCGATCCCCCCTTTATTTTGTAACGAGGGATAAATCTGGATGTACTGTGATGGATCAAGTGTACCCCAAGGAGGCGCACAAATAAAAAATAATTCAAACGCAATTTACAGAGAAAAACCAAAAGGGGTTAAGATTAAAAAAAACTTCAAAAAATTTTATCATGAATCGTTTTTAAAAATCTATAAATTAAGTTGAAAATCAGATGAGAAAAAAGAGAAATCTGAAACCTCCTAAGATTAGATTTCTCTCTGTTAAAGACTGAATAAATAAAAAAACCTAACATACAAATAAATACCCGTTATCACTGTACGCAATCGAACTAAATTCATCCGTAAAAAGTTTAAATTTGTGCTAGAAACAAAGAAAGGATTATAAAATATTTTAATTTAACATTCTAATCAAAACGATCAGCATGGCTTAAAACCGGCCTTGACGATTAGATTCCGAGGATTAAAGTTTCATTTGATTCGGAAATCGATTCAATCGCAATATTCGATAAATCCCTACGATGAAGAAAAATGGGGAACTCAGCTAGTCGAAATTCCCTATTTTTCGGAAAAAGTGGTGCTGCCATCTACATAGAGGTCGGGGAACTACGAATTTTCAAAATTTGGTGTAAAAAAATCCAAAGCCAAATCAAGAACATAGCAGCAGGCGGCAGATTTTTATCTCTTATCGTTTTTTTATTATTAATTTTTAAAGTTCTCACGGACTTTTGACGCACCCTGTATATATATATATATATATATATATATATATATCAGTAGCTTCTAGGAGAGAATATTCTCTGAAATTCTCCTCGCGGAGAATATTCTACAAAAGGTTAAACATAGGTTAGAAAATTGATATATGTAAATGTATAAATCCCTTTTTGCCCTTGAAATAAAAAACTATTATGTAATTAAGAAAAAAAATCAATAAAAACTACCATCTAAAAATCATAATTTATATCCACAAAAATGTCTTAATTGAAGTTATCTGGAAAGAGTATAATTTCTAAATTTATTTAAATTACTGCCAAAGCTGTAGAGTGTTTTATCTAGTGATTTTTTTAAAATTTTAAATAAGAGAGAAATAAATAAAATAAAGTATTCTTAGAATCTTTGAATGTACAATTTAAAAAATCTAAAAATACAAAATCTTACTAATTGTTTACTTCATCTTCATATGACACCATTTGATACATCTTTTAAGGAATTCTTGCTTCGAATTACTTCCGCCGAAAAAATACCAATTATTGATGTCTTTCAAAGACATACAAAAATCAGTACTCATTCAGTTTTGGAAGTTAATAATGAGCTAAAGAAAATCAATGCAAAAATATTTGAATCGTCAGTTTGAAGAAGGGAATAAGTCCAAAAATCAAGTTTTGAGAAAATCGAAAAAAAAAAAGGAATTTTCATTGTATTGATATCGATTTCACAACTTCAAGGGGCGATATCTCCCTATAGGGGTTAGTTATTTCCCCCCTCTTTTCACCCATGTGTAGGGCAAAGCTTGGAGATTGTTTTGAGCACAAAAAGTCAATTTCTCATTTTTTGGACTTATTCCCTTCTTGAAACTGACGATTCATTTGAAACAGAACTAAAGTAGACGAAAATGCCATTCAATTAAAGCACGCAATTTTATAGCATGTTGGAGAGATGCAATGCATGAAACTGAATTTGTTTTCAATAGGAATTGATATTGTAAGTAACTGCATCTATATCACTTTAACATTATCAAGTATCACATAAGGTGCAAGACACACCAGCAACACCTAACCGCGCGACCATTAATCAAGATAGGGAAAAAGCATAGAGTTGAGCTTGAGACTCCCCCTATCTTGACAGGAATCATGATTTCTGTCAAGATAGGGGACTAGGATTTCCCATGCTTTTTTTATGGTGATTAATGGATCGCGCGGTTAGGTGTCGCGCTAGGTCTGTCTTGCACCTAAGTTTTCTGGCAAAGTGATAAAAAAATGCTATTAAATTTATCACAATGCCCACCTCACTTCGTCATTATTAATAATGTCCGGTTTATCACTTTGCCCGTAACAGATTCATTTATTATAAGGGTTCTAAATGATTGCAAAAAATCCGGGGACAATAAGTTCTCGATTTACTTACAGGGGTCCCCAACCTTTTAGTACCTAAGAGCACATACAAGAAAAGAATATCCGTCGAATGACGGGCACCATTTATTTTTTCGAGATAAATTTATAGTTGGTGGACATAGTTAATTATACACACTACATTTAGGGTCCAAAAAGTTTATTTGACAATTGAATATAATTAGTATTAATATAATCTTTTGTAATATGCATTGGAGGGGCAGAGAAATAATTTCGGGCCCCTCCCGAAATACATTTCTATACGACACTGGATGTAACTATCTATAATTGTTTAAATATTTTTCGTATTTAAATCCATCTCTTTTAAATCAAATAAAAGCAAATACTATATCTAAAATTTTTAGTGGCTCTTTAAAAACTGGGAAATTTTGGATCTTCTGTTTCAAAAGGTTGCCGACCCCTGCCTAGACCGATCAACGGGCGCCATGGTGCCCGAGGGCATAGGGTTGGGGACCCCTGATTGAACGAAAAACGATATCCTGGTCTAAACATGTGGACAAAAGAGACGGAAACGGTCCTCCTTTGAAGATAAGCAAGCTAGTTTTTGCAGTTGCAAACACTTGTCATCGTCACTCACCATTCCCCCTGTCAGAACTACGGCGCCAGCATCATCCATCAACCCTATTGTTCCATCCACCAGGGAAAGTTGCCCTTAAGGGTGGGGTCAAATAAGCAAAAATATTTCCCCCTTTGAATTCCATTAAATTATAAAATTTATTTCAAAAGAAATAATACAGACTGGCATATTTTTCGGTTTGTTAAAGAGCTTATTATAACAAAACTAAAAAGATTTTGTATTAAAAGTTAAGTTAACCAAGTTAATAAAACAATATTCTTTAAAAATATGTACCTACTACCCCATATTGGGTAATTTATTTTTTTCTACAAGGATAATTGAAGAATAGGTGTTTTTATTTACTTTTAATTCTTCCTGAAATTATGCTAATAATTTCATCGTTCCTACAAGTGATGGAATTTGGTTTTTGGAAGTGATAGATGGAGGTTTTGAGAGGGATTGGTTTAGTAAAATTTTCATCTGTTTTTGTAGCATTTTATAATTTTTTAAATAACTTTCAGAGGTAGCTTTGTACTCAAATCCAATTCCTTTAGTGTAAAAAAAAATAAAATTATCATTACTATTTATTAACAATCAGAAATAAATAAACATGATAATCTTATATTACTTTTCATTAAGGACATAAAAAAGGAAAAATGTTTGAAAGCATTGCTGCAGATTCTGCAAGAAAAGTAGTTTGAGCTACACATTCTGGTTTCAGCTTAGCTAACTATGCTTTTGTGATCATTTTAAGTATTGTAAAGGAGTGCAAAGTTATTTTGGGTCACTGTCTTCATAGGGATATTATATTAGAGTAACCTAATCTATGATTGCTCTGGTATTTAATAAGACAAAATTTAAAAATTGATGACAGGATTTCTTTACTTGGTTACTTTATTAAGCATATTATCATTTGCCAACTTATCATAACAGAAACTAAAATTCTTTCATGAAGATAAAAACTTATTATAATAGTAAAAAAGGTTATCCCTAAAAACCACTTTTTATTCAGATTCAAAATGCCACACACGACAAAAAGTGATTTGATTTTATTTGCAAGCACTTTTTTAATTGAGATATTATGCATGTTTTATTTAAGCTGTTTTTTTATAAGATATATAGATGACAAAAAAAGGCTATAAATATCCCAGGCTATTAGGGGGTCCAAATAAATCTAGCAAAATATCCTATTTAAAATAAAATTACTCGTGTTTTAAGGAACAATCATGGGTCAAATTTATGTCAAGTCTGAAATTAAACCTTTAAAGTAACCCCTTATCACTCTTGACACCTTAATTAATCATCAGAAATTCTTGGGAATGACTTTTTAATAGAAAATAAAGCTTTTAGCCATAAAAAGTAAGTTCAAGAAGGATTGAGATAGGAAGTTAACAATAACAGTTACTAATTTTAAGTCAATTTCAAAATTATCAAAACTTAGAACAGTGTATTACAATGTAATAGAATTCATGATTGAATAGCTAATAAATGTCATGACTCTTGAAAATTTTGTCCCAAAACACATCATTAAAAATAATTTTGTTTAATTTAAAACATAATTGTATTAATAGGAGACCGGGGAACAATGGATCACTTTTGTATGTTTTGGCTGTTTATAGGAAAACTGCTTATTTTTTTTTAATTAGATAACATGTGTACACATACACATTAACTATATATTCAGGTTTATAAAACACCCACTTAAAAATAAAATCATGTTTTACTTTTTTTTATTAATTTTTTAAATGGCAAGTGACAAAGTGGTTGGTCCATTGTGCCCCGGTACCGGGGTACAATGGAGCACTTTTAACTTTTTTTTTAAATAAATAAGGTAAATAACATTTTTTAGTACCAAGCATATTATTAGTGATAATTTTTGATGAACATTGTGAATATTAAACCTAGCAAATGGAAATACAAAAGATTTTTGAGACACAGAACCTAAGGTGGTGTTCCTAGAATTTTTCACAGCATTGCTGAAATATACAGGGTGTTTCAGATAAATTTGCTGGTTTTAATTCAATCTTGTAAAGTAAAAATTTCCCAGTATACAGATATCATAGTTTTGATTCACAATTAGCTATCTTTAAGGGCAGTAAAATATTATTAGAATAGATAAGTTAGTAAAGTGATTTTCAGGTATTAAATAAAAAATAACAATTAATTACAATCACATAACTATTTTATTTATTTTTTAAAATATAAAATGTGATTAAATCTATGACAAGACTTAGTTCAGTTAAGAAAAACAGTTCAGCACCTAATCTTTTAAAGCCCTTATTAAAATAAAAAAAATATGAAAACAACAGCAATTTATTTTTTTTCACTTTTAAAAGATAATAAAGCCTAATAGACAATATGTATATGTCACGAAACATCCTAAAACTTACCCAATTTACTAATTCGATCATGAAAAACCTAAAAATCAACTTTAAAAATCACAAAAAGTTTTAATTTAAGCGCAAAAAGTGTTTAAAAAAGCCCTTAAGTCACCTGACTCAAAACGGGGCGTAACCTTGTGTGACGTCATACTTCAAGAGATTTGTTTCAGGCAATACTGTTTTGAGCACATGGAGCATAAAAACTTACTTTTTTCAATTCTCCCGTTATGCATCTGTTTAAGACTGAATAACACTGTTCTTGAAACTCAAAAATGTTCATTTTAGAATTAAAATTTTATTCCTTTTGTACAGATTTCTTGTATTTTCATTCAGTTTCTTAGCATTTGGACTAACTTTGGAAATTTTGTAAATAAATAATGAATGTCTTGTAGTTTTTTTCTCACAATATTAAGTTTAATTATAGTCAGTATAAAATATTTAAAATATCACTAGTAAAATAAAAATGTAAAACACATTTAAAAACCAAAAAATCTTTGAATTTTTGAACTGTTGCAACAGTAAATAATTTATTTGACTTCATTAAATTCTTTCGCGTTTATTAATTTAAACTGATGATAATCAAGCATTCCATTTATAGCAATGTCAATGTACTAGTATCACAAAAATTCTAGTTTTCTTTTGCTATGAATTATTACATTTTATGCAGCTGGCATCACGTTTTTGTTTGTTTCTTCTTGTCTCTAAGCATAAAGTTACACTATTAATGACGAATTCTTTCATTTTTTGGTACTGAGAAAAACAATTCATCCGGTGTTCTAACACTTGTATTTTTGCACATAGGTACTATACATCCTTTATAGTACTTTTTTACTTGTTTAGGGCCGTCCATAGCTGCCGAAATAAGAAACTACAGGCTACCAAAAAACCCCAACATAAATGCAAACACCATTGCTTTTCAATGGATGCCTTTCGTGCGTAATTTGAACTTGAAGTATGACGTCACAAGTCAGAATCGTCAAGCACTGAAGTTTTTGTTGACAGTGACGTCAGAGCAACTTTAAATGCGTTTTAAATCGAATTTATTTGATCGAATTGCAGTTTAATTAGCATTTTTCAACGTAATTTGTCATGCTCTTTCTTTTTAAAATGAATTTGAAAATCATGCATATTGTCTATTATAGTGGTCCATTGTACCCCGGATAGAGATTTAGCATAAATAATTTTTTGAATAGTAACATTTTAACTTGAATTGATTATAACAGTTTAGTGTACTATTGTATGGTTGAGTTAAAAAAAGTTTTTCAAATCCAATATCTTCAGTGAAAAAAAGCAGTTAACTTTCAAGGGAAAAATTTACTTTTGCATATACCTTAAATAGATTATCATGAATAAAATGGCTAATTAGTCAAGTAAGAACATAATTTTTGTTTTTTTCTAACTTCTGTAGGGGTGCCATTATATACCACTAAATTGTAAACACCTAAAACATAAGATAAATATACGAAAAACAGGGGGTGGTCCATTGTACCCCGGTCTCCCCTAAAGTATTAATTCATCTAGATCTTTTTAATCAGTGATATGAGTGTGGTAACTAGCTAATTCTTATTTATCTACCCAAAAGTGGATTTTTAAGTGAAACTTTTACTTCAAAGCTTTACCTAGTAAGTTAGATAATTTTCAAGGGAAAAACAGGGTACTATAAATAAACATATAAAATTTCAAAGGTAGAGAGAGGGGGTAATAGGGGCCCTCCCCAGGAAAATTTGACTCTTAAAAATATGATAAAATGATCATGATCATGAAAAAAGGTGTTTTATAGACTCAGGAAAGAAGAGACCTGCTGGGATGCCTGTTAATGTAATGAATAATCACTTTTGTCCAAGAGTAGAATGATAACATCATAATTGGATAAAACAAAACACACTATGCGCACAAAAATTTCTTCAAATATTTTCTGCAAACTTATCAAGTGTCCATAAACGTTTGATTTTTGTCTTAAAACATAATGACAGCCCGTAATAAAGCTCCATAAGCAACGGAAATATCTATTAATATATCAAAAATTTATTTATTTAAACATTTACAAAAATAAAAATAAAAAGAATTTACAGTCACCTGTATTAAAATAATTTAAATAATAGTATTTCATATTAATTAATAATAGTATTTAAATAATTTTAAAACATTATCTGCAAAATTCTAAATTCTTTGCCCGGCATGCACGTGTGCTTCTACATTATAGCTTTTATATAGTAGTACCTAGCCTATTCAAAAAATTGTGTTCATTGACATCAGCTTCCATTTTCGTATAAATATGACCACAAACGTGTTTTCTCATACCAAAAGAAACTTTTATTGTTTTCCTTCTATAGTTATTTATTTTTAAAAATATTTAACTACAGCTAAAAATTTTGCAGTGTGTTGAAAGAGTACTTATATTAGACTATAGTTTCCAATTAAAATGGTGAAAATCCACGGATTTTTCCTGGTCTAGTTTTTAGTTTTATTCAAAAGTAAGTGGGTACGGGGATGAATGGGACAGTTCCATCATTACTTCATTTCCTGTTTTCAAAAATTTCCATCAATAACTTGCTATATTCAACTCATTTAAGTAATTTCTGATAAAGTAACAAATATAGAGTGTGAAAATTCCAAACTAATGTGTGAATATGCAAAGTCTTAATGAGCAAATAGTTTCAACTTTCATCGTAAATTTGCTATGGTTAAACCATTGTTCAAATAAGTTAGGTTTATATGCTTCAGAATTTTAGGGAAATGTGTAACAGAAGGAAAGGAATGGTTTTGGTCCAGACATAAAAAATTATCTATTTGCAATCCTAAAAGTACAAACCCATAAAAAGCAAGTAGCATTAATAGAAATAACCCCAGCCTCAACCATTGAGCTGAAAGAACAATAAGACTTGCTTCAGTTTATGTGTTAATTTTACTCGTCATGAAGTTGAATAAAGTAGGCTGTTTTTTGCCCTTTAATTGCCTTTTTAATTTTTTTCTTAAGAAAATAAAAGTGTGTTGTTCCTTTAAAAAGCTATTCAATGTGCAATATTTAAAATAACTTTGTTATTTTGTAAATTTTTGACTTTCTCGGAGGTTAAATAACTGCTAATTGATTGAATACATGCATGTAATTTTGTGTTTAACAGGAGCGATAGACAGGTGCAAGCATCTAGTTTTGCAAAATCAAGATATACCACCATTAAAATACTTCAAAAGCAGTTTTAAAATTTTTTTTTTTGCATTTTATGAGTAGGTACAAATAATAAAGTTGTCAATATATTTCGAATGGAGATATGCACCAGCAAATCTTACGATATTCAACTTTAGACAGGCAAAGTTAGCATTGGGTTTAATAAATTTTAACCACAATTTTAGACCAGTTATCATTTTAAAAATTGGGAAAACGATACATAATTAATGAAAACCGCCAAAACAGATAAATGTTTAGCTATCTTATACATGTAAAATATGTACAATAGTATAATTAAACTCAAATATTAAAAAACCGTCAACTCAATAAACATAGTCTAAATATCTATTTAAAACAACGTAGCATTTAAAAAATCTGAAATCTTAAAAAAAATTTCGAGTAGTATATGCAATGGAAATGTCTGTTCCTTTGTCATATGGAGAGAATATTACATAGGCTTTGTGGAACCTGCTTTAAGTATTTTTTAAGGTATTTAATAAATATTTCAACTTTTATTAAATTCTATAGTACTAGATTAGCATGTGTACTATATGTACAAATAAACACAATATCTCAGAAGATAATTAACACAATTTCTCAATGGGAGAAGAAACAATTTGAAACTATTTTAGTGAAAATTATTGAAGAAAAGAAGCAAGACCAAATAAGCACATTCATGAATGGAAAAATTATCATTAGACTATATAAACAAGAAATTTTCGTAAATGTCCACAGGAATCTTGGACCCGTTAGAAAATACATACCAAATATTTGCATCATCTACTTAGGCCCCAATCTTCTGACATAAAAACTGTTTAATTTAATGTTTATTTTAAAAGGATTGATTATTAGGCCTATTTTCGTCCAATCCCCGAGATGCCATGGAACATGCAGCTCAATAAACTATGCCAATAAATTGATCTTTACATGCCAATGTACACTAATTTAGCGATTCTATGCCAAATATAGCACACCCTATGATATAGTATGGTTGTATTATTTGGCGCATTATCGCTATAATCTGAAGCCAATTTGGCGTGTTCCGTAGCACTATGTGGAACGACTAGATGGCGGCCGGACTTTCAAAGGAAATCGTTGGTTCGCGTGCTTCCGGAAAACAAAAGGTAACTTCCGGGAGTTTGAAGCGAGGGCTTGAGTTATTCAAAATTTCACTTACTATTTTAATTTATTAATTTGCAATTTTAATCAATTGAATCTGACTAATACATCATAACGCTTGTTTGCAAGCAGCCCTATGGGGTGCGTCATCATCATCTGATAGACATTATGAGATTAAAAAAAGATGTTAGTAGTGTATGTATAATTAAAGTACTCAAAAAGAAACCCTAATTTGTAAAGTTTTTTAATTAGATTTGTGAAATAAGACAGTTTAATAATCAGATACTGATACGCGATTAGGGTTGGGACACGGCAGTAGACATACCTTGATTATGTTTACAATTACTACTTCGTAAGTTTAGACTTCTTGTGGGTGGGTCAACCACCGAAAAGCTTAATATTTTAAACTTTAAGATTGTAAACGCTTAAAAAAATATTTTTTTATCCTGGAAACGATCAGAACATGTACCTTACGTTCTAAATCTGAACATGTACCTTACGTTCTAAATCTGAAGTACCTATTATGTTGTATTAAAGCTATGTTTATTTCCAATCATACTAGTTCAGCTGTCAGTGTGTTAAGTTGTGGAAAATCCTATGTGCTTCTTTGACAGTTTTCTCTTGTTGGGTATGAAAATCACAAATTGATTAATTAAGAAAAACTTGTGAAAATAACTTATGATGAAAAAATTTTGTAATGCATACATTACATATCTATCTAAAACTTTCTTATCAATGATGAAAGTTATTTTAATTAATAGGAGGTGACACTCAATGTCGGAAATGTCCCTGGTAGACTTGGGGAAGAAGTTGTTGGAATCTTCCAGGGCCGGAGATACAGAAGAAGTTCGAGCTTTGATGACCAATGGAGCTCCATTTACCACAGATTGGGTTTGTATATTCCTGATTATGCTCTTCAAATAGTAGTTCCCAACTCGTGAAAGTCTCTATGGCGTTCTAAGTCTAAATTTTGAACCTTTCAAATTAGGTATAAAATTTTTTGTCTTGCTCTAAAACAGGCGTGGGCAATTGTTTTGTCTCGGGGGCCACTTTATTTAAGAAAAAGCTAACGGCGGGCCGCAGATTATGTAAAATGATTGCATTACCAAGTTAACTTTGCATTTTCCAAGTATAATTAAGAAATAAAATAAGAAATAATAATGTGATGCTGTATCAAGCACTGATCCAGCAAGGGGTCCAAGAAGGGGGGGCACTTTTCCAGACCATCACCTTTCTTTTAACACAAAATGTCAAAATATTGGGGATTTTCAAAAAATAGTATTGTCATACGCCACCCCACGTTTTAAAAAAGGGGTGGTGGGTTCGGTTATACCTGAGCAGTGATAAGTGGAAAGAGCAAAGAGACAAAACAGACAAAATGGTCTGGGCTAAATATTTTTAATACCGCTAAAATGTATACAGCGAGCGAGACCCCACAGGTCCACGCTCATCACGCTCAAAACAAGGAATCCAAAAAGCCCCGGTCTAGACAGCCCGGCCTTTTCCCAGGCTTGGAGGAGAAACAAACCATTAGGGGTGAGGAGGAACTTCACAAGTATCATGCAAGATACCCCTGTGGTATACCCTTGTGGAGGGGGGTATGGGGGTTCGCCCCCAGAAATTTTTTGAAATTTGGCTTGTAAAAGTAGGGTTTTAACTCATATTGAGAACATTTTTGGGTCCAAGGGGAGACACTGTCCAGAGTAACACCCCTCTCTCTGAATCCGTGCCTGTACTATGTACACAACTTGGATAATTTGAACTTATTTCAATGATTTCTCTTGGTTCCTTCAACTTCATATTAACTGTTTTTAATTATTCATCATTTAAAAATTATAATAACTACTGAATATGTTGAAGAAATAAAATTTAACGAGTTTTGCATATAATGTAACCAATTTATTATGGTAATAACAAACACTGCACTAGTATCAAAGTAAATTAGAAATCTCAGAATCACACAAATCATCCAACTTACCCACAAAAAAAGGTAATCCTTTCTGAAGAAAATCTCTCCACAATCTTAAGCAAAAATTAAATAGAACACGGACAAGAAAGACAAGGAATTCACAGTGACAAGTACGTGTCGCGTTAATGAAGTGGATGATCCCTGAAAATCTCAGAGGGTGGAATGGGGGTGTACTTGTGGATGGGGTAGGGAGGATCTCTGTCGTGACGTCAGTAAATCAGAAATTATTTATGTTTTGAACCCCCTCTATCTTTTCGCGCGCAGCCTTTTTATTTTCGTAGGTGGCGAGGGAAGCGGGGCCGAGACGACGTTACAAGAAGTGAAAGCAAGACCAAAATTGAGCTGATTTAAATGTGAACGATGTATGAGAAAAAAAAATGTAAAATATTGAACTATTAAATTCAGAATTTTTCTTATTTTTCCGGATGTCTTGGCGGGCCACCGAATATCCCTTCGAGGGCCGCATGCGGCCCGCGGGCCGCTATTTGCCCAGCCCTGCTCTAAAATATACTTTGCATTTGTGCAATTATGTTGAAAGACCCACTGAATATATTGCCTAGCTATTTTTAACGCCTATTATGCAACAAATGGCATTTTTTAAAAAAAATTTACAAATTAAAAAATAGGTTTATTCAAGTAAAACTTATTTAAAAACACAAGTATAAGTAATATTAATTTTATAAGGCTTAAAATGTGTAAGTTAAAGTTCATAAATCCAAACAATCTGAACCATGGTGAATTTTTGGTAAAGTTTTGTTTTGAAGTCATTGAGAAAAAAACAATTCAACTTCCACACAACCAAGTTTCCAGAATTAACTACTCAATTGCCAATTTTGGTGCTACATATAGATTCTTTGGATTACCTGTTAATGCTTATTTTAGAGTATTTTCAAAGTCTGTATATTATAACTATCTAGACTATAATCACTAGTAAGAATTAATTTCAAGATGAAGAAGACTTTTTCTTATAAAAACAGACTATTTAATAAATGATATTTACAATGTAAGTTTCTCTGCATTTTTCCCAATATCTTTTTTTTCTTTTCAAATTTACATTAATAATAATTCTATGAATATTAAAACATGATGCCATTCAATTCCTTTTCTTAACAATTAAATATATTAAATTAAATTAAAATAAAGTCTCAGTTCAGTTCACTAGTACTACCTACAAAAGTTCACTAGTATTTACAACATCCTCCGGCCCGGAAGGACATGTTGATTGTCCTTCCCCTTGATGAAGTTCCATTGGATAGAGATGTTGAATGGCTCTTCTGATAATGACTCCACCAGGTATCCTTACGGTACGCGAGCGTGAACTCTTCCTTCGCGTCCTTCATGAAGATATTTTGTTCTATACTTCCATCTTTCCCAAACCCTTCGAACCCCCTTAGGTGAAACATCGTCCCGATGAATGTCGAGTTTCCAGAGTTCCTGAAGTAGTTCCAGTATCCTGGCTCTGATAGAAATTGGATTCATCAGTCCTATTGGGTCATTCCATCTTCCAGTGTTTCTCCAAATGCTTCTTTTAGTTTCAGTGTCCTCATCTACATCTGGAACTTCTACCAGAAATGTATCTTCATTTCTGTTCCATATATCACCCAGCAAATCGCTCTGTGAGCCCTTGCAATCATCTTCTTTTTCTTCATATTCCTTTTGAATGTACTTTTCAGTTTTTGCCTCCTTCATCGCAACAAAACTTCCGTCTTCTGGCAAGTTTCTAGCATTACCAGCCTCTTCTACCGCTTCTTCTCTAGAATCCTTTCCAGTTTTGAGATCGTCAATGCCAAGTAAATTTTCTAGGATAAAGCTTGTTCTTGGATAGCCTACTTCAAATTCATCTTTAATATGCACAAGGTTCTGTAGAACATTGAGACTAGTTGAGTAAATCTCAGTACTTTCCTTTCCACTGATCGAATTTATAGTTGTATCTTGAGAAGTTGAACTGTCTTCGTTTTGGTTCAAATTCCAATCACAAACCAAAGTGTTATGTCTACCTTTACATATAGAACATCTGATTTTAGAATTGCAAGTTCTAGCAATGTGACTCTTTCGAAGGCAAACAAAGCATCGACCATTTGACTTCAGATTTTCTTTTTTCTCAGTGATCTCCTTCGTGCAGGACTTTGAATTGTGTTCGCTCTGGTTGCAAAATACACAATTTTCTTCCATAATAGTAAATGCTGAGGCACTAGAACGGCTTTCTCTGTTTTCAGTGTTGTATGTTTCAAAACTTTTTCTTGATTGTAGATCACAAGAGGAAGTAGTTCTGTTGGTTTTCTCTGGAGCGTTCGTAGTGTTTTTCTCGTTCTCACTTTTAAATCTAAAGTAATATGTTCTCTCTCGGATTTCTATTTCCTTTCTCAAAAATTTTAAAAGTTGAGATACACTCCACAGATCTTTCCCTTCGTACTTCCTATTAAATTCTAAAGCTATGGTATCTGGAATAAGATTCATTACCATAGGAAAAAGTAAACTTCCATTTGACACCAAATCCATTCCCAAGTTTTCCAACCCTCGTAGTTGGATATCAATCTGATCACTTAGATCTCTTAATTCCATAAGTCTGGATGTGCATCTTACTGCCTTTAAGCTCAATAAGTTGTTTATGTGAGACCTTATCAAAATGTCCTCCCTTCCAAATCTTTCTTTTAAGAGTTGTAGAGCTAAGTCGTAATTACTTTCAGATACCAACAACCCTTGTATACTTTTCAAAGCTTGACCCGTCAATAGAGATTTAAGGTAGTTGTATTTATCTATTTTAGACAAGGTTTCATTCTTATGGATTGAACTTTCAAATTGTTCCCAAAATTCCTTAAAACGTTCCAGATTTCCATCGAACGGTTCTATCTTCAATTTCGGAAGATCTACCCTTGGTTGCCTTTCAACAGACCTCAAATTCTCCAGTTGTTCCGATATCGGATCTTCAACAGCAGAAAATTCTGTAATATTAGCTTTGTCTTTTGTAGCAGAATTGCGAAGATAAATTCTAAGTTTCGTTTTCATACCTGTGATTCTTTCGCGGTATTCTTGATTAGTCTCCAATTCTTGTTCTAGATATTTCAGATCAAGCAAAGCTTCGATTTCGCTGTCCAACTGGTAAATTTGATCAGCTTTATCTTGCAGAGAATCTCTCATTTCTTCTAAATCAAATTCTTCAACATCATCATTCTTTAGACTGTCTTCTATTTTGTTCATCAGCTTAGTCGCTGTTTGTTTCAAAGTCTTTCGCTTCAACTTGGATCTTTCTAACTTCTTACCAGTGTCTAAATCCATAGTGTAGATTCCAATTCTAATTCAGGCTCAGACGGACCAGTTTTATAACTATCTAGACTATAATCACTAGTAAGAATTAATTTCAAGATGAAGAAGACTTTTTCTTATAAAAACAGACTATTTAATAAATGATATTTACAATGTAAGTTTCTCTGCATTTTTCCCAATATCTTTTTTTTCTTTTCAAATTTACATTAATAATAATAAGGAAGTTGCATGTGTCAGATTTTCAAAAACAAACAAGTGTTCCGTATGGTTTTTTGTATGGTAAAATGAAATATCTAGTCAGTTTTTCAAAAAAATGTACAGGTAATTAAATATTTTAATTCAAAAGTCGAGAAAAAAAACACGTGACTGAAAACGTTTATTGTTTAAACTATAAGATGACGTCAACAATCATACCATCAACTCCATTGCTTTACAACAATGTTTAGTATAAGATGACGTCACATCCAAACTCTTGGCGTTTTCGCGCGCTTTTAAAAAGGGGATTTTTGTTAATTTTTTTGGCAATCAAAAAATTTCTCGATCGGCCTCAAATTTTGGGTAGTTGCTTATTTTTGCAAGAGGAATTGATTAAAAAAATAAAAAAAAATCATGCAACTTCCTCATTCTATGAATATTAAAACATGATGCCATTCACTTCCTTTTCTTAACAATTAAATATATTAAATTAAATTAAAATAAAGTCTCAGTTCAGTTCACTAGTACTACCTACAAAAGTTCACTAGTATTTACAACACTGTAATTAGATATTTTCAAGAACTAATTTACAGAAAAATAAAACTTTTTTTATAGCAACTCCTTCATCACAATGACCGATAGTAAAAGTACTGATTATTTTATAATAGAAATAATGTTATTTTTAATTCGTTATGGCAGCCCCAAACACATGAATCACATCCAAAAGTTAAGTCAGAATTCGTAAAACCATCATTTTCGTTTAAAAATCTAATTTTATTCATGATGTTACTTTTAGTTGGGAGTTTCTCCTTTACATATGGCTGCCCAATTTGGACATGTGGAAACAGCTGAAGTACTCCTTAGAGGTGGAATCAGTCGAGATGCACGGACCAAAGTTGATCGTACTCCTTTGCACATAGCTGCTCAGGAAGGCTATTTGGACATAGTCAAGCTGCTCATCAACCATGGGGCTGAAATTGATGCCAGAGATATGGTATGGCATTTCTCAATATAAGTTAAAACCACTTTAAAATTATTCAATTTACATGCACACTAGGGTGTTTTTTTTAAACGAAAGTTCGAATTTTTTTCGGGGCACCACCTCAAAAGGTGCCATTTGATATAAAACTAATATTCTGAGAGTTACAGCTCAAAAAAATAATATTTAGACCCCGCCCCCGAGCGTCAAAGTTTCAAAAAAACTCTAAATTTTGCACGTTTTTAGCTATAAAATCCGAACTAATGGTTGTAAAAATACAAAGTGGGTCTCATTTTGTAGATAATTTATTTAGCTTCAATTTTCATAATTGAAACTTATTTGTGAAGCTTACAGATCATAAGATACGAGGGGTTTCATTAACTCCCCACGCAATAACTATTTTTTAAGAAGTGCCAGGAAATTTCTTTAAATTTATCAGCTACCGTAAAATGGTTCAATAACATATAAATAAAAGTTTTAGACAACATAGGTACAAAATTTAATGTATTAAAGAGCAAAAAAATTTTTTTCGTACATACCTGTTATTTTTTTCACAATCGTAAAACAATTCAAATAAAATATATAAAATATTTTTTCAACTAGTAAATGAATAAAATGTGTAATAGTTGATAAACAAGCAAAAAATACAAATTAATATTACTTTTTTCTAAAATATAGAAATTTTATTTTCATCGCTTTGATAGTATTTTTCATAAGATCTCCCTATTTTAGAAGTAGTTTTGAGAGCAGTATTCAACACGACCCCTATCTGAAGTTCTTAAATTTAAATTTAACAGATGTAATTAAAATTGTACAAAGTTCGAGTTGATGATAAAGAAGTCAATTCAAAACTAATTATCATTAAAAATATTAGAAGTTTCATTTCTATGCAGTAGGAAAAATTCAGAATACCTTCTAAGAAAGGAATCTTGCAAGTGTTTGGTATTTATAAGGCTTGATACATCAAATATCCCTAGATACCATTGTATCATGCTAGATGTAATGCAAAACTCCAATATTGCGTGAAAAATTTTCCTTTTTAAATACAGTTGTATGTAGCCCTTAAAAAAGGTAGCTGTAATCAGAAGTATCTGTGGTGTTCTACTGATATGTCAAGGGGGTTGGAAGTTGGAAGGGGACCCGCCACCCCCCTTCCCCCAAAAAATCAGACTAGGTGTCCAAAACAATCATGCTACATGCTAGATGTACTACAAAAGCCCTCTGTTGTATGAAAAATCCAGTCATTATTTCAAATAGCTTGATCAGACCTTTAAAAGTAGAAAAGAAATATTAAATCTTTGGAAAAAGTTCATTGTAAATGAAAATGAAATGATGAAACTGTCGATTTCGTTGCTGAAAAGATAATTAGACACTTAAATTAACTCTCACTGTAATTATTCTACTTTCACATAGTCTTCAGCTAGTTTTATAGTTCCTCCTCATAACACAAAAGCATGTTACCTTTAATTTATTTTTAAAGCTTTCCGAGAATTCAAAAGTCTTGGGGTTTAAGTACCACAAACTATTAAAAAAATAAAAATGCTATTTTGATATTTCTGCATTTTCTTCGTAACTAACTACAGTTTTTACAAATTTAAGTTCTTGATATGCAACTAATGATGCATCTAGCTCAGAAAACCAAACTGTAATGAAGGTGTGTAGTAGAATACCACAGATACTTCTGATTACAGCTACCTTTTTTAAGGGCTAATGTAAGTTTTGCATTACATCTAGCATGATACAATGGTACCTAGGGATGTTTGATGTATCAAGCCTTATAAATACCAAGCACTTGCAAAGTTTCCTTTCTTAGAAGATATTCTGAATTTTTCCTACTGCATAGAAATGAAACTTCCAATATTTTTAATGATAATTAGTTTTGAACTGACTTCTTTATCATCAACTCGAACTTTGTACAATTTTAATTACATCTGTTCAATTTAAATTTAAGAACTTCTGATAGGGGTCGTGTCGAATACTGCTCTCAAAACTACTTCTAAAATAGGGAGATCTTATGAAAAATACTATCAAAGTGATGAAAATAAAATTTCTATATTTTAGAAAAAACTAAAAATAATATTAATTTGTATTTTTTGCTTGTTTATCAACTTTTACACATTTTATTCATTTAATAAGTAGTTGAAAAATATTTTATATATTTTATTTGAATTGTTTTAAGATTGTGAAAAAAATAACAGGTATGTACGAAAAAAAATTTTTTTGCTCTTTAATATATTAAATTTTGTACCTATGTTGTCTAAAACTATTATTTATATGTTATTGAACCATTTTACGGTATCTGATAAATTTAAAGAAATTTCCTGGCACTTCTTAAAAAATAGATATTGCGCGGGGAGTTAATGAAACCCCTCGTATCTTATGATCTGTAAGCTTCACAAATAAGTTTTAATGATAAAAGTTGAAGCTAAATAAATTAACTACAAAATGAGACCCACTTTGTATTTTTACAACCATTAGTTCGGATTTTATAGCTAAAAACGTGCAAAATTTAGAGTTTTTTTGAAACTTTGACGCTCGGGGGCGGGGTCTAAATATTATTTTTTTGAGCTGTAACTCTCAGAATATTAGTTTTATATCAAATGGCACCTTATGAGGGGGTGCCCCGAAAAAAATTCGAACTTTCGTTTAAAAAAAACCACCCTAATGCACACTATTAATTTCAATACATAACCATTTTAAAATTTATCCTGCAATCCCATAGTACCTACCTGAATAAGTAAGAAAACTTAATTCTTGCCAAACCATCTGAAAGATTTTTCACTTTGCTTTATTTTGTCTTTTATCAATTGATTGTTATTTTGAAAATGAAATGTTTTTATATTTGAATCGTCTAGTTTCAGAAACCAGGATGACCCATTTTGGCACAGCTTCAGTAAGAGTCGACGTGGTCGCCAAATGAAAGAAGTTGGCGCTATATCACGGCCGGTCACCCGTTCTGGCCGCCATGTTTTACCACAACGCAAATGATAATACTTAAGAACAAGAAAATTTATTTGTTTTCAATATTCCAAAGAACACAAAACAAAAGCAAAAATGTACATTACAAAAAACACATATACTATATAAAGAAAAAAAGAGAAAAAAATTATCAAAGTTGTTTTGGCTACTCAGGGGTCAACGCAGTGACCCATATGAGTAACTAGCAATAGGTAAAATTAAGATAATAATTATATTTAAGATATTTAATTAAAAAATTACAGTGAACTTCAATTGAACCACCGCAAAGTGAGCTTCAGTGTGATAAGTTTAGATAAAAAAAAAGAGTGTTCGTGAGAAAAAATCAAAAGAAATCTTCAATTTTATCTATTGTCATTACAAGAAGTTTTAGTTGCTTTTTAAGTTTAATTGGGGATCTCTCTAATTTTAAGTCATCGGGTAAAAAATTAAAGAATTTAGGACTTACACTTAAGGTAACACTTAAGTTAGTTAGGAAATATAATTTTGTTCTTATTTTTAAATTAGATAATTATAACATCTTTTTTCTTGGGTTAATCTTCCAGGGTTCCCACGGTCCTTGAAAGTCCTTAAAGGTCCTTAAATTTTTACTCGGCCACTAGTCAAACTTAATTTTTTCAATCTTTCTTTGTTTTATTCTAGAAATTTTCTTTAAAACTACTCTTATGAACATAACTTGCGGCCGGTTTTAGAAACTGACAGTGAAGAGCGACTTCCCCTCTCGTTCCGATTGTATGCGGGAAAAAAGTCTTGTTTTGAAATTCGACTAATTTTTAAATGTCTGCGAAAAAGGTCCTTGAAAAATTTTGTTGAGGTCCTTGAAAAGTACTTGAAAGTCCTTGATTTTCAATGTTTTCAAAGAGTGGGAACTTCATTTGAGTCGTGGTAAAACATGGTGGCCGGAACGGCGACCGGCCGTGATATAGCGCCACTAGTCTTCCATTTGGTGACCAATTCACGGCCGCCAAATGGTCGACTCTTTTATCAAAGCTGTGTCAAAATGGATCTACCTGGTTTTGGTACTAGACGACTCATTTACACATGACTTTATTTTTTTAATCTGTAAGTAATGATTAATTGATGTTATTTGCCAGGAGGGGGGATTTAAGGCTATATCTCCTTTAAAAGTCAGAAATTTTCCCCTTTTTACCATAGTCAGGGACTAAAATTATATCATTCCCCCTAACTGTCCTTCAAATATCCCAAGATGGATAAATTTAAAAAAAAAACAGTGATACTTAATTAGCTTTGCCTAGTAAACTTTTGAAACAAGTTAGGTTAAAGAAAAATCTTTATGCAGAAAACTTAACTGAGTACTATTTATTAGATTTTATTGTAGGCCTTGATTTGATATTTCCTCAGCAATTTTAAAAATCATGCTTATTGTTTTCTCCATGACAAAATAATTCATTAGTGTATGATTCTTAAATAATGCTTTAAGTTATTTTAAATACTTAAACGGACCTGGAAAAAGTGCCCGAACCTGCAAACCTGGTTCGGGGGAAGCCCCTGCCAGCTTCCATAGGTGCAATAGTCCACTGAAAATAGCGAAAAATAGGGCCAAACCTCAAACAAATTGCAATAAAAGGTTTCTCAATGGTTTTCACTAAGAAATGACCTCAATAATAACATACTAAAAATCGGCCAGGCGTAAGTTTAATTTTTTTGAAATTTAAAAAAAATGGCCGAAAAAAATTTAAAAAATAACACAAAACAATAATATAGACATGTGATACATGTTTATAGGTTATTTTTAAGTGCTGAAACCGAATATTGCATTTAGTTTGGGAAAAATTTGAAATTTCAATTTTTAAAATTAATTTGAATAATTAGCTAATATGAAAAATAAAAAAACCCCTAAAAACCTAACAAAAATATCAAAAGAGATAAATCCAACGGTTTTCATTTGGAAATGACCTAAATATTAACATACTAAAATTTAAAAATTTTACAAATTAAAGAAGTTAAATTTTTTTTCAAATTTCCATTTTTTTTGTGAAAAATGCTTTTTTTTTCAAATTCGTGCCAAAAACTTTAAAGGCTTTTGAAAAGGTCATTTTTCGGTGGATATTGTCCACAGATAGTTATATAATGTAAAACCGGTGGAATTGACCCTCAATGAATTAGTTAATTATTTTATTTAAAATTTTGAAATTGGTAAAATGTAGTACAAATTTCGAAAGAACTGAAAAAGGTAATACTTTGGCATATTTACATCAGAATTTATTTAATTAACAATAAATTTTATTAAGAACACATAATTAACAAATTAATTAATTTTTTTAAAACTTAAAATTTAAAAAATTTAAAATTTTAATATCATAATAGGCTTGCAATACATGTTTATAGGTTGATTTTTAATCCTATTTCATAAAAAAATATTATCATTGCAATTAAAACTGAAATAGACTTAAAAATTTTAAAAAAATTCCTTATTATATCAAACTAGTCTCAACACCTAGAACAAATTGCAATAAACGTTTTTTAAACAGTTTTCACTCAGAAATGGCCTAACTAACAATATACTAGCATACACTCCAACTTCTAAGGAATTTCCGTAGTTGCTACGAAAATGGAGTGGAAACTAGGGAGTTACGGATACATATCGAAAACTACGGATCCAGCTTTTTAAATGATGCAATATTTTCAATTCTTAGTTTTTAATGTTAAAAGAGTGTTAATTTGCATAAAATTTCCTTTTTTCTTCAGGAATTATTTTCATTTTATCAATTTAATTTTTAATTCTTAACACATTTGTTTTTATTTACTAATTTATGGTTATTTAACTGTGCTTTATTTAAAATAAGTTATAGAATACATAAAAAGTGAATTAAGGGCTTGTTATTCAATGCTTAAAAATCGACATTTTTTAATAAAGTTAATTATAGTCTACAAAATTGCATTGTGTGTTGTTTTAAAAAAGTAATAAGTTGTTTTAAGTTAATTTTTTAGTTATATGATAACTTTAATATGATGATTAATATGATAATATTGAGAATATTTTTAAACATGTTATTAACGACTAGTACTTTGCCGTTAATGCATTATGATGTCGGTAATGACTACTGATTGAAGGGTTGCCAATGTTGGAGTGTATGTACTAGAAATCGGACAGTGGGAAATTTAATTTTTTATTAAAAAAAACTGGCATTCTGGAACAAAAATATTAAATTTTTTCTAGAGGCACGTAATACATGTTTTTAGGTTAATTTTTGATTCTGATGCTCAAAAATTTAATATTTTTGCAGTTAAAGTTAAGATGGACATCAAAATTTTTAAATTTAAAAATAAATTCTTAAGGTAGGTGGGGGTAATTGTCCGCAGTTTTTGGTTTTGAATTTTTGTGGCCCTTGGTTAGATTATTTTAATAAGTTTCTGGTATGGAATCTAAAGCTTAGGATGTGGCCTATCAATTCATATTTTTTCAAGCCTTGAGCTGCGAATATTTTTAGAAATATTCAACTTTAAAAAGAAAAACTGCGGACGTTTGCCCCATTTTTTGGGGTAAATATCAATCCGCAGTGTGTATAATTACCCCAATGGAATAAAATAAAAGAATTATTAGATGATATTCCTATTCAAAAACATCAAAATTGAGGTATATTCACAATAGGAAGACTACACAACAATATTCGAAATTATAAAACATAGAAAAGTTACTCCACAAGTTGCAAAGTCAATCCTTTTACCGGCGTAAAATCTACCAAAATGTCAGGAAAACTTATCATTTCATGAAACCTTGCATTATGGATTTCATTAGGTTTGGAAAGTTTTAGGACTGTCTTTCTTTTCAACAAAAGCTTCTTCTGATGGAGTTTCTGAGAACATTTCCACATTTTCAATTGCAGACAATTACCCCATATCATAACAAAAAAGTGGTACTGATTTTTGAAAACAAAAGTAAACATGATTATAGTGATATAATTTCAAAGATAAATAAAGGCTCTTTTGAAAAAAAACAGATGGATTGAATAAATACAACTATTCTACCACATAATATGAAGAAAAAGTGAGAAAAATACTCTAACAAGGAGACTAAAAACTGACCTACCTCATTTTTTTGGACAACGGACACGCTACTCCTCTGAAATTTTCACGGCCATTTAGGGGTTGTGAAAGGAACCTACTGTATCGATGCAGTCAATATAATCGAATATTATGTATCATCAAAAAATGGCCGTGCAAACCATTACTCCATGCGGGCAATTACCCCCACCTACCCTAATTATGTCAAACTAGCGTATTGTCCGATTTTGTCTGATTTCTAGTATGTTGTTAGTTAGGTCATTTCTGAGTGAAAACCGTTTAAAAAGCATTTATTGTAATTTGTTCCAGGTGTTTAGACTAGTTACAAATGTATTTTAAGTCTATATTATGATTTTAAATTTAAAAAATTAATTAATTTGTTAATTATGTGTTCTTAATATAATTTATTGTTAATTGAATAAATTCTGATGTAAATATGCCAAAGTATTACCTTTTTCGGTTCTTTCGAAATTTGTACATTTTACCAATTTCAAAATTTTAAATAAAATAATTAACTAATTCATTGAGGGTCAATTCCACCGGTTTTCCATTATATAACTATCTGTAGACAATATCCACCAAAAAATGCATTTTTCGCAAAAAAAATGGAAATTTGAAAAAAATTTAACTTCTTTAATTCGTTAGGTCATTTCTAAATGAAAACCATTGGATTTATCTCTTTTGATGTTTTTGTTAGGTTTTTAGGGGGGTTTTAATTTTTCATATAGCTAATTATTCAAATTAATTTTAAAAATAGAAATTTCAATTTTTTTCCAAACTAAATGCAATAGATTGGTGGTTTCAGCACTCAAAAATAACCTATAAACATGTATCACGTGTCTATTATATTATTGTTTTGTTTTTTTTTTTAATTTTTTTCGGCCATTTTTAAAAAATTTCAAAAAAATTAAACTTTGGCCCGGTTGATTTTGGCTGATTTTTAGCATGGTATTATTGAGGTCATTTCTAAGTGAAAATCGTTGAGAAACCTTTTATTGCAATTTGTTTGAGGTTCAACTCTATTTTCAGGTCCGTACTTAAATAATTAATAATTTATGACACCAATTATTTTTCTACAGTTAAAAATGACTCCTCTCCATTGGGCTGTAGATCGGGGCCACTATCACGTTGTTGTATTCTTGCTCATAAACAATGCTGATGTTCATGCTGTTAGCAAATTTGATAAAACTCCTGTAGATATTGCTGTGGAACATCAAAACTTGGATATTATGGACGTTTTACAAGTAAGTGAAATTTTTTGAATGGCATCCCTTCCCCTGTACTTCTATATTCACAATAGAAAAGGTCTTTACTAAACGCTCTTAGTAACCGTTTTCTAAAGTATGTGATTTTTTTCTTCATTATATCCTTCGTTATTAGTTAGTCTCATTGGTGTTGTATCCAAAAGAATAATGGTTCACTTCTTATGATGATTGTTAAACATTTCTATACTTTCACACACCTTTCTTCATCAAGTAAATCTAAAATTTCATAGTGTGATTTTAATTTACATGTTATCTTATCATTGGCGTCGTCAGCTCCTGAAACTTGGGGGGACGTCTTAAGGATTCAGGATACCTCCCAAAATGTCTTCTACAAACTATTGGTTAACTACCCCAAAAATAATCGTTTTCTTTTTTGCCCTCATTTAACAATTTTAAGGTGGTTTTGAATCAACTAATTAAAGTTTCAAAAATCTAATTTTTTATGCTTTAACCAGGGCTGTAGCTGGATTTTTTCGAGGGGGGTCTCATTAATTTATTATTATTTTTAGATAGAAACAGAATTTTTGGTTGTGATTATGTTTTCCAATTCTCTCACTTGCTTCAACTTTCTCTAAATGAAATCATGTTCTAAAAATAGAGTGTCCATCTCTATTGGCACCATCATTTGTGATTCATAGTCGGAGAAACACACATTCAGTAAATTTTCGGTTGCCCTCAAAAGTTAAAAGCAGTTTTTTAAACAATGTTCCCAATTATAAGTGGGGGGATGCCCATGCATCTTATAACCAGAATAAAATTTTAAAACTATCTGTACATTTAGTTTTTGTGTAAATTACATGTAATGAAGTTTAATATTTTTTATGCTTTCTTAAGAGTGTTCTCAATTCTGGAAAAAATAAATAATTTCTCAACTTAACCTGTGTTTACTTCTATGTAGAGATGGAAAATTTCCGGAAATTTTGGGAAGGTGGAAAAAAACCAGAAAAAAACCGGTTTTTTTCCGGAAAAATTGGAAAAGTGGGAAAAATTGACCTATTTTGCATAGAAAAGAACAGTTTTTGTATACATATTTTTTTGGAAACTAAATAATCATTAGTAAAATAAAATATAATACTATAAATTCAAATATAAGTTAAACATTAAAAATTATTTTATAATTCTTCCAAAATAAAATTTCATTTTTTCAAGTAAAAATAAACCCATTTCATGAAAACGTGGGTTATATTATATGGTTCATATTTTATTTTTAAAGTACTGGATTTAATAATTGTTTAAAAATTATCAAATTTATCATAATTGTGCATTGTGTAACTCTTCTAATTTTGAATGCACACTTTTGTTTATGTAGAAAAATAGCAAGTAATACTTAGATGTACATTAAAATTAGTTTATCACTTTCAGCTTACATTTTTTAAGTTAAATGTTTTCATGTGTGACATTAAATATCTAAAGAAAAAAGGATTGCAAAGTAACTGTAATATATTTCTGAAAAAATTTTTTATTACAAACTTTAAAATTTTCAGTTTTTCCCGAGTGGAATCCAACTTTTTTGGGGAAAATGCTTAATATATCGTTGAAACTTAATTTTTGAGTAAAGATTGTAAAAGATTGATTTAAAAGTAAAGTAAAGATTGATTTGTATAAAAATATCATCTCAAACATTTTTAATTCAATGGGTAAAATAATTCTGTAAAAAGTATGTTTGAAATTAACATTTCAATTTTTCCGGAAAGAAATAAACCCTTCGGAAAAAAAAAAGAAAAAAACCGGTTTTTTTCCCAAAGTTTCCGGTTTTTTTCCGGCCATTCCCATCTCTACTTCTATGCTTTATTTTTGTGATAAAGTACCTTTTTTTCCTTGGTAAAAACATAGCCTTTATTTTCTAGAAGCAAGCAGTTGACCCAGCTCCTATTCAGCCAAAAGCAAAGATAATTCAGCTCAACAGTGCAAACCCTCTACCAACTTTCAAAACAAATGTGCCTTTAATTCTGAAAACAGAATCTTTCTCGCATGTCATTCAAAAGACCTTAGCCCAGACAGTTCACATATCTAACCCTGTGACTTCTGCTACCTCTATGTCACCAGAACTGGCCAACTCCATCCTTGAAAAAGCTTTAAAGACTTCAACAGTAACGAAACCAGTGGTTCTTAGGGCGAACGTGGCCAACTTTCAAAAACCATCTGCAGCTAGTTCTAGTTTTCAAAATTCATCAAGTAGTGATTCTGAGGAGGGTAGGTTTGGTTTTTTCTATAATTTTTTAATTGTTTTCTCTTTAGTACAATTTAAGTGAGGCAACTAAGATGATATTCTCTTTCATTTCATTTTCTTTCATTTATATTCACATCTCAATTTTCAAGGATTATTAAAAGCATATTCATTTTCTATTAAAAGGAGCATTTTATTTTCCTTACAAAACCTTTGTGTCCATTTATCTAAATTACTTAATGTTAATTTTTCTAAATGTGGTGTATTTACCACTTCTGTTTTCTTAATTTTACTTTTCTTTGGTACTGCTCTGACTGTTACCCAAAAACTATTAGAATGAGTAATTGATTTACTTACTGTATGACTGTAACATAGTTAACTTCAGATTAGTTTCTACATTTTTAATATAAAAAAGTATCCCTTCAGTTGAGTTTTGAAGCATGTGTCACTTTTGTTCACTTGTTCTTCGCTACTGTTCAGTTCTTGTTCCTTTTCTGTTTCACTCCATCAGTTATGTTGCATGAATCAATCTGTGGATTTGTCATAGCTGTTTAAAATAATTCTTACAAGGGAAAAATATTTTACTTAAGTTGTTTGGAATCTAGTTATTAGTATTAAATTCTAAAAACACGACCAGAAAGGGTAAATTAAAATATTAATGCAACCTAATTATGAAGGATTTAACAGAAGAGTATTCATTTTTCATCTTTCTCATACTTTCACCTAATTTAATTTTTAGGTGAAAGTAGTGAGCAGAGTAACAGTAATGTCCTTACAACTCTGGCAGCCTTAGCTGAGGCTACAGCTAGTAATTCCTGTAAGTATCCCTCTTTAAAGTGCTCTATCTCCTATAGCTTCCGTAGTTTTATTCACATTTTACGGACATCATTGTGTCTAAACCATATCAAGAGTAGGGTTCATATTGTTCCTCTATTTCAGATTGTATAATTTTAAATCTGAAGACATTATTTCTTATAGGATAAATATTTTATGCATTGTAATTTACTTTGCATTTTTAAAGTCATCCATATTAAAGATGTTTTTGTCTACATTTTCCTTGTATTTAGCTCTTTCAAATGCTGACGCTATGAAGTGGTTAGAGAAACATGGTATAACTATGTTACCCACTGATAATAGTACAATTATGGCATCGGCTTTGGAAGGGGGACAGACTGTGACTCTTACAGGTAACTTATTCAAGTTTTCAAAAATAGCTCTAATTCTTCCAGGTTTTATCAAAATTTTTGAAAATCTAGAGCTCACAGCAGGAAAGCATAAAATTAGGTCCAATTAAAAAATAAGTGCTAAGCTACAGCATTAACAACATCTTTCATGAAGAATTTGGCACCACTATCTGTCCAAAGCGTGGTTGGTATGTCATTCTGAAAAAATTTTTTGATGCAGAAGCTATGATCAAGTTGCATTTACTTATGACTGTACAGGGTGTTTCAAAATTGCGTTGTACGGCTTTTATTGGGAACCAACGCCTCCTAGGGTCACGGAAGTAAGGTCTACCCCTAGGTAAGTGACCCTGGAGAATCCATTGAGATGACTTACAGCGCCCCTAGCGGCGAAATTAAAAAGTTAAAAAAATTAATTTTAAAACTAAAGGAGATATATCAAAAACCTCAGTGAGAATATTGTTGCCAACGTCAAAAAGAACTCACTTAAAAAATTTTATCAAAATATCTTGAATATTCGCGGAGATATTAGCATGTGAATAGCACTTTTTCAGGGGTCGAAAAACAAAAAGTTCGCATGTTTGCAAATGTTTCAGTGTTATTGTGTAGTTTTGTGTTTTTTAGTTGAAAGAACATAAAATTTAATTCAAAAAATCAAAAAAATTTGCAAATATTCGAACTTTTTATTTTTTGACCCCTGAAAAAGTGCTATTTTTACATGCTAATATCTCTGCGAATATTCAAGATATTTTGATCAAATTTTTTTCAGTGAGTTCTTTTTGACGTTGGCAACAATACTCTCACTGAGGTTTTTGATATATCTCCTTTAGTTTTAAAATTAATTTCTTTAACTTTTTACTTTCGCCGCTAGGGACGTTGTAAGTCATCTCAATGGATTCTCCAGGGTCACTTACCTAGGGGTAGTAGGGTGGTCCAAAAAAATTTTTTTTTGAAAAGTTGAACTCTCACCCCCCAGTTTGGTGACATTATGTGAGTTAATGCCCCTGTTAAAATATTAGATCATTTAAAGGTTATTTAGAGGTAGCTCAAAGGCTTTGATGTTTTAACCATTAGCGTGTATGGAAAAACGCATGTTTTCGGTTAAGGAATTTACATTTCAACTGATAAAGCTATAA
Source organism: Tetragnatha versicolor (assembly GCA_024610705.1). Classification (NCBI taxonomy): domain Eukaryota; kingdom Metazoa; phylum Arthropoda; class Arachnida; order Araneae; family Tetragnathidae; genus Tetragnatha; species Tetragnatha versicolor. The sequence goes on from JANDEH010000020.1 coordinate 8,534,968, forward strand.
TATGTGTTTATAAAATGTATATTTGTTTTAGCCATAACAAGGTATGTATAATTTAAGTTTTTAACCAAGATTATTCCTTGTCTGGAACTCGCATAACAACTTCCCGAACTCTAAATAACAACTTTTCATCCAACTCTAAATAATAACGTCTACTTCCTCTCAAAGACATTAACATAAGCTACCTAAACTTTTAGAGCATGTAAAAAATGCTATTTACTTTGCCTTCTTGACTTAGTGATTTGAGGAGCAATCACAAAAACTCAAGATAATTTCTCGAATAAGCCTTGATCTATTTGTGTGAAACTCCTTCTCAGGTATTTACTCCAGAGCTCCAGGTGCCTTCCATCATATACAGTGGATAATAAAGATTATTTACTGTTTAAAGATATGGCTGTTTCATCAACAGTTTAAAGTTTAAACTAAAACCAAGAGAGAAGAAGGCTTTAAAAGAGTTTAACCTGTTGTAGCACTTTTATACAAATGAAGCACTGGTTCAATGCTACTATCTCAACAGAAGCTCCTGTTCATGCTCATATAAAATTGCATTTATTTAATTAATTATGAATTGCATTGAGGAGTGACAGTGACTTCACCGTTACAGGTGGATATCTTTTGTTTTGACATCAAGTCGTTTTAATAGCTTTTGTATCGTTCCTTTTTTAAACCTTGATAGTTATAGTTTAAACTTTAAACTGTTGATGAACAGCCATATCTTTAAATAGTAAATAATCTTCATTATCTACTTTACATGATGGAAGACACCTAAAGCTCTGAAGTAAATACCTTTAGTTAGAAGGAATTTCGCACAAAAAGATCAATGCTTATTTGAGAAATTATCTTGTCTCAGTTCCCAAAGTCAAGAAGGCAAAATAAATAGCATTTTTTACCAGCTCCAGCAGTTTAGCTAGTTGATGTTAATGTTTTTGAGTGGAAGTAGATGTTTAATTTAGAGTTGATTTAAAGTTGTTATTTAGAGTTCGAGAAATTGTTATGCAAGTTCCAGACAAGGAAAAATCTTTGTCAAAAACTTAAATTATAATTACCTTGCTATGACTAAAACAAATATACATTTTAGAAACACATATTACTGTTATATCAATTGAAATGTAAATTCCTTTATCGAAAACATACGTTTTTCCATAGACGCTAATGGCTAAAACTTCAAAGCCTTTGAGCTACCTCTAAATAACCTTTAAATGATCTAATATTTTAACAGGGGCATTAACTCACATAATGTCACCAAACTGGGGGGTGAGAGTTCAACTTTTCAAAAAAAAAATTTTCTCCATAGACAAATGGACCAGGTAGACCTTACTTCCATGACCCTAGGAGGCGTTGGTTCCGAATAAAAGCCGTGCAACGCAATTTTGAAACACCCTGTATAAAAATGCTTCAGACTGTTCTGTCTCATCAAGGGCCTTGTAAGTTTTGTGGGAAAAATACTTTTAGGAAAGGAATTTTTTTAAATCTGTATATATTTTAGATCTTTCCGGATAAAAGCAGTTGTGCCAAATTCTATGAGTTGCTATAATATTTACGGATTCAATAGAATATTACGGTGCTACGGACATCAATTAAAAATTACAGATTTTTAAAGTCTCGCAAATTTTTGTGCTTTAAGGGGACTCAGTACCCAAATTTTTATTTTCTTTAATTTACAAATTTTTTTAAGTTCTTTAACGTGAAAACACTTGTAATGACCATTTAAACATAATCCAATCAAAAAATCCACTTTTAAAAAAGAAGTTTTTAAGAAATTTTCAAAAATTTTCACCAAGTTTTAAAACACTACTTCTTCTTTAATTATGATAATTTTGATATAATTTTTTACCCCAAAGTAATCTAAGTTATTGTCCATGGAACTGTAGGGTTCATCACTCTAGAATATCCTACTTTAAAAGTAATGTCTATTTAAGCTAATCAGAAGGTAGGGTGCAAGTGGAATAATCCATTCTTCAGTAACAAAAACAATTTATTGAATATAAAACATTAAAGGTTAAGAAGGGGCAAGCAGGTCGGCCAGTGCAAATAGAACAAGAAAGCAAAGAATGAAAATTTACAGTCCTTTTATGCTTGATCATGTTCACCGTTGCCACTGGCGAGAAGCAGGAACTGTTGAACAAGTGTACGCGCTCGGGAATCGAATGAATTTACATTGCATATATGCATAGTTTCAAGCTAAATATTCCAGTAGAAAAAAAGCCTTAGGGTTTTAAATGCTAAAAAAGTAGTTTTGAGAAATATTTATTTAAAAAAATATGAAGTAACTGTGCTCAATCAAAATTGGAAAATTTTTATGCTTAGAATTCGCCCATCACTATGAAATTTTCAGAATCAATTTATGAGTATAAACATCGATTTGAGAGCAAAATCCTTAACTTGATATTTTGACCGATTTGGTGGTACTGAGTCCCCTTAAAAATTATTTGTTTCCATTTTTTACAAGCAAAATAAGATTTTTCATGGTTTCTTCAATTTGTAGCCCGGATGACATTGTGGGAAAAGTTTCCTATCATTTCCATTAATGTTGAGCGGAATCTGGGCCTGCTTTGGTCCATGGTTTTGTTTGAGGGTGGGCGGAAAGTCAATTCAATATCTATCCAAAATTACATAAAAGAAAAATTAATGCTCAGTTTTGTAAATTAAGAGACCTTTTTGCATTGTTCAATATTATCACATTTTAAAGACCTATCATTCTTAATAATATTAATGACATGAATCTGGTGCTATACAACATGCATATATTGGTTTTTTTTAAGTTTTGCTGAGTATAGTGTTTATTTTTATCTAGTTTACGAAAACTTTCAAACTCTTATGTCTAAAGTTTGCTTTATATTTTCAATTATAGAAGCTGGAAAACTAGCTTTGACATGGGTGAAAGAGCATTCAAACCTAAATAATAATTCAGTGAATCCTCCAGCACCTCAGAACAGTGTTCCGACCTCTATAACAAGCTCTCAGAACTCTACACCAACTCAGGTTACAATTAAACTTAGTATTTTCTTTTTATTATTATTTGTTTTTGGGTGGGAGGTGACTTTTCAAATCCTCCCAATAATTCTTTGATTTATTGTCAGTGAAGGAAATTCTTATCTCATTAAACATACTATTTCTGAAAGTTTGTTAGGAATAAAGTTAGTTAAAAGTAGGAAAAAATTATATATAAGTTTAAACAACTGTCTAAATCCAATTTGATAATATGAATTTTTTAAAAATTGTTTTGTTGAATGTGTTATTAGTTAAAATGTATTTATACTGTAATTGCTTATTTCACACTTTTATAAAAAAAGTTGAGTAATTTAACATGGGAGTACAAATTCTAATATGTTTTTATACTATTATTATTAATTGATTTTATTACCTTCCAGAAAGTAATAACTATAGTGGGTGACACAGCTCATTTACCGTCCATTATATCTGCGCCACAATCACCCATAGTAGTCTTCAGTAATCCTACTGTCCAGACAGCAAGTGAGCATTAAATTTATAATATATTATTAAAATAAACTTGGCACATTTAGTTCATAATGCATGATTGAAATAATAAACACAGGATAGAAAAAAGTAGTACCTTTAGACTTTTCTTTTGAGGGGAGACTTTGTGGAGTTTTGTGTTAATTAAACAGTTGTTTATTAATTGGCAAAGTTGAGAAAAATTGTTCATACTTTGTTCTACATCATAGGTTCTCAAACTTTTGAGGACCACAGCCCCCTTTTCAACAACAAAGTTTTCCGCTGCCCCCTAACAACTCTTTGCCTCTAATTAGCTTATGCTTTATGAAATTTTTACAAATATTTTGTAATAAAGACTTAAAATTTATAACCAAACAAAGTAAAAATTAAATGTATTATATGGACAAAAGTTGTTTTCATGCACCTTAATATTTAATTGAAAATAATCAGGTAATAATTTTACATTTTATAGGAGTCTACCTTCTCAAAAGCTTTGATTTAAAAATAATTCTTTACCTTATTCTGAATGAATGGAAGTCTTTGTCTATGTACAAAGGGAATTTGGTATCCCCTACTGAAAATTTCCTGTATTCATTAAAAAAATTATCAAAATTATTGATGAATCTCATTTCAGGAAAAAAGATGGTGGTCTGTGAGTCCTCCCCCAGGGAAATTTTTAAATTTTAACTTGTTGAAAAGGGATTTTAAGCTACTTTTACCTGGATATTTTAAAGGATATTACGCAATATTTTGAAAGTCGTCAACGCCCTCTAGTTTTCTAATAGCACCCCCAATTTCCTTTCAACTCATCACCGCCCCCCTAGAATTCTTCAATGCCCCCAGGGGCTTACCGCCCACTTTGGGAACCCCTGTTTTATATAAATGCCAATTAGATGTATTATACTTGAGCATGTATTGTACTTAGCACTGACAAAGGGGATATATAAAGATCCCGGAAACAATTCCGTTTTAAAATTTGATTGTTGTAACTTGCTCCAACTTTTAGATTTAAGGGGCACACCTAGTGTGACAGCCTAAAAAAAGGCAGTTTTTGGGAATTAAAATAAAAAGAAAACTAGTGAATCAATCGTTTTAAAATTTTGAGGGTATATTTATACATATTTTGAGAATACACAGTAAAATTTTTGAAATAAAATATTAAATATTTTTGAAATGACACGCGATCTCCAGCGGCGCCAAAAAAAAAGTGCTCCACTGCTTGCGTGATTGCAGTCTTCTCCGCTGATAAAACCTAAAAAAAAATTCTCGTGAAACTAAAACATATTGTCTGTACGATGACCCTCGGGCGAACAAAAAAATCAAAAGTTGACAAAATGGTGGCATGTTGAAAAAAAAAGTTAAATTTTACCCAAAATTTTGGTCGTTTTTGGCCTGCCAAAATTCGATTTTTGATCAGATAAAAAATGGAGGGTCATCGTATGGAGAACTATATAGAGAAGATGCAAAAAAAATTTGATAGCGATCGGATCATTTGTCTCAGAGTAATCACGCAAGCAAATTCGAAAAATGCTGTTTCGAGAAAAACGAGTTTAAAGATACAATGATCATGTTCACTGCCGAGCGGCTACTCTTTTAAATGGCTGTAACTCAAAAACTATTTAAGATATCGATTTAAAATTTTATTATGTTATTTTTAAAGGTATATCCTATCGAAATATAAAAAATAAAAAAAAATCGATTTTTTGAAAATTTCACACTAGGTGTGCCCCTTAAGTAATTTTGAAAATGATTTATCTGTATTTATCCTTAAAAAAGGTCACAAGAGTACCTATATTATGTTCAATTATCCAAACATGATTAAAACGCTGATATAAGTTACTCTGATTATAATTAGCACACACTTTTAAATGTTTTCAAATTGGCCCTCTGCTGTCACTGCCCAGGAAATACTCAAAGTGCTTTGGATCCTAACAAAATTAATGGTGCTTAGAATTTAATCTAAGTATTAGTAATATATTGTAGTCATAAACTAAATTACAGTCGAGTCTGCTTAATGTGATAGCAATTGTTCAGAGACTAAACTGATAACATTATCCGATTTTTTATAACAATAAGCGATCTCGTATCAAAAGCAGCAAACAGTGTAACTAGATTGTTTGCATTAAATTCAAAATCATGTATTCGTAATAAATGTCTATTTTTAAACTAGGTAAAATTTTAAGGGGGAAATATGAGAGTAGTTCAGTTAATAAAAGTAAAATATTCGCAAACTTTGTATTTTTATTTGTATAGAAAGGTCTCTCTTTTTTCAACTCCATTTTCTTCCACTCCAATAAACCACTTATTCATTAAACACAAGGTAAAATTCAAATCTATCAGACATCTGCAAATCGTCAATCTTGGTGGTTTCTTTAACCAATCACAAGAATGGATTTGAACCCCCCCATAACCGTTTTCTTTCAATATATGCAGAATGTTTTCATTACCTCTTACTCATACTGAGTTTCAGAAAAAGAACCGCCAAATGCTCTCATGGGGCAGATGTTTACTTGTAAAAATTGACCTTCAAAATGAAACTCGAACTCAAAAGCGGTCGTTTTGAAGGGAATATGGACATATTTTGATAATATTAAGCGGAGTGATGATTCATAGTTGATCACATTAAACGATGTATTTTACATGAAATTAAATAGGAATGATCGGGACCTGTTGATTTCGATAACATTAACCGTGATCACATTAAGCGGATTCGACTGTAGTTATTTTCTGTGTTTAGAAAATGATTTGTTTTTACTCATTTCAGATACACCACCAGTGAAAAAAATCAAAACTGTACATGTAAAAGTTGAGAACTCGAAGGAGATTAGTAGCAATGACAGCACTGTGTCATCTGTAAGTAATTAATTTTTTTTCTCTATATTCCCATACTTTTCATTTTCAAATGAATTTGTTCTCCTTATTATGTTCTGGTGGGCTCAAACTATACAGGGTGTATCTGAAATGGTGCAACAAACTTTCAGGGATGATAGTACTCATCAAGACAAACAAGAATCGGTATAGAAAGGGGGTCCCAGACCAAATCCCAGGGAGTTATATATGGAGCGACACCCCAAAAAATGATTGAAAAATTGAATTTGTAGAAGAACTACTATTAGTAAAAACTTAATTATGGTCTCAAAAATTGTGGTTTAATATGATCTTTAAAATTATCTCAAGTCTTCACTTTAAAATTTGTTTTATTATGAAAAAGTTAAAAAACACAAAAAATTTGAAAACTCTGCCAAAACCTTATATTGTATTTCGAAGTCTTTTCTTTTGAATTCATAATCTGAAAGATCATAGTTGAAAACCCTTAAGTCCAAAGTTTCACGTAAATACAATCAATATTGAACGCTTGAGATCCTGTTAAAGTTTGTTTTTTGCGTGCGCTAGCAGTTTTCCAGAACAGCTGTTTTTGCACGCAAAAAACAAACTTTAACAGGATCTCAAGCGTTCAATATTGATTTTATTTACGTGAAACTTTGAACTTAAGGGTTTTCAACTATCATCTTTCAGATTATCAAATCAAGAGAAAGGATTTCGAAATACAAAATAAGGTTTTGGCAGAGTTTTCACATTTTTTGTGTTTTTTAACTTTTTTCATAATAAAACAAATTTTAAAGTGAAGACTTATGAGATAATTTTAAAGATCATATTAAACCACAATTTTTGAGACCATAATTAAGTTTTTACTAATAGTAGTTCTTCTACAAATTCAATTTTTCAATCATTTTTTGGGGTGTCGCTCCATATATAACTCCCTGGGATTTGGTCTGGGACCCCCTTTCTATACCGATTCTTGTTTGTCTTGATGAGTACTATCATCCCTGAAAGTTAGTTGCACCATTTCAGATACACCCTGTATTTAGAACTTTGTAACCAATCACCCAGATGAATTTTTTTAATTATTTATGTGGCAAAATCTGTGAACTATATTTAAGCCATTAACTAACTTGCTTGTTCTCTTCTCTCTTGCCCTGCTGCATGGATCAGCCCTTTTTGCTTTTGTTTTCATGTTTATATTTTGTAGGAGAAGAGGAGAGTAATGAGGATTAAGCATTTAGTTTTAATTATAAAAGGCATTTATTTGACTGAGACATACTTTACATTTTCACTCAATCGGAACTACTGTTTGAATGCTGGCAGCCAAAAAGAACATAAGAAACAAAAACACAACGGTCACTGAAAGTAAATAAAAACATACCCACATGCTTTAGCACAAAAAGGAAACAGAGGGAAAGGAAAAATATGCACTGAATCCAACATATTTTTAAAGTTTTTTAATAAATATGTTAAAGTTCTACATTAAATTACTTATGAGGTTTGATGGAGGCAACTAAAAACTTTCTAATATATTGGGCTAAATGTGTTAAAAATTCTAAAAGCTATTTAGATGCCTTTTCATGAGTTAACTAATCAAAAATTTAATTTGTTGTGCTTCTTTCTATCCAGATTTATTCTCCTGCTTTTACTGTTCTTCTCCTTGTTCTTTAACTGTGAAGATAATAATTTACTTATGTTTGAAGCTGACAACCATTTCAATAATCTGATTTAAAAAGTTTTCTTGTATTGTTCAAAAAGTAAACAGCTTTTGTCAGTACCAAGGATGCTTATTTAATGAGATGATTGGAGGGAAAGTAATTTAAGTCCATTGGACATAATTTTGAGTAATTGAAGTTCTTCTCTTTATGTTGCTGTTTTTTAAACAGCTCATGCAGGCCACTTATTGAGCTTGTAACTTTGGCAACCACTATGCTTGATAAAGCATCTTAAAAGAAATCCATTCCTTTCTCAAACTTAGTACCACTTTTCCAGAGCAGCTCAAATGTAGTTAACAGTTGTGTGGTGTAATAGTATAATTTCTTGGAACCATTTTCCTCCACGAAACACCAGTTCACCTCTTTTTCATTTCAGACTTCCAGTGAAACTAATGAAAACTTGAAGCTTAAAGAAGAACTTGAGAGGATCAAAAAGCAAGCCGAGGTCTATAAAGCACAACTAGTGATAAAAGAACATGAAGCTAAGGAGTATAAAAAGCAGCTGGAACAATTGAGGACACTCCCAGGTGTTAACCCTTGACACTGTCAGAAGTTTGTTGCGAGTGTACTATATCCATTATGTAAATATATTTTGTAAAAATTTATATCATCAAAAATTGTTGTGCAATCATCATTTCTCTATGAATAATAAATACTTTTATTTAAGGTTTATAACTGAGTTTTTAATTCCTTCCCAGTACTTAACATTGCCTTTATTTTTAAATAATATGAAATTGGCTCATTTTATGTAAAATCGCCCAAAGTAAAAAAATCATGTTGCCACCATGTCACATTTTCTTGAAACCTTTATGTGGGGAAAAAGAACGCTTAAAAGTGGTGTATGGCTCTTCAAATTTCACCCATTTCCCCTCGTTCATTCAATCAATGAATTCTTATTGTTGTAGCTATGGAAAAGTTGATGCTTCTGGATGTAAGCCGAAAAAAAGCAAGTACCGTAAAATGGGGTTACTTACACCCAAATGGAGTGTTTTTTTTCTCCTTAAAAGTAAATAAAAATAGTTAATTCAAACAGATTTTACAAAGTCAGTGGCTTATAATAATTTAAACATGCTCAACTTCAATGTAAACCACTTTTAGAGTGTGGCTTTAAGTTTTAGATAATTTTAATGAAATTTTGAGCCAAATTTACCCTGAATTGGGGTAAATTTGGCCCAAACCTCAAAAACTCGGAAGTTAAGACGTTGAGTTACTTTTAGCCAATACTAAACTATTTATGTGTTGCTAAGTTACCTATCAATGTTAGCAATTTATTACAAGTTTAATGTATAAGAAAACTAGCTGATTTGCACGGGTGGAGTCATAGCCTTCTAGAGCGAGGAGGCCCGGACAGATAAAGAAGATTCATTCCTTTACGTCCAAACCTAACATTGAGCTCCCGTAGACGCATAGATTTCGGAGGAGAAAAATCAATATAAATCGCAAACAAATGGTCAGAACAAGAAAAAAATACCTGTGTAAGATGTAGGAGATGAAGGCTAATGATTCTGAGCGTAAAAGTTCATATTATCACGGAAATATTTTGATGGATGGGATTTTTAAAAACCTCGCTCGGTGTACGATCGACTTTCAAAAGCTTCATTTGATTAGATTCGGCATAATTTCAGTTAAACTACTTCTTGTATTATAAAATGAACATTGTGATTAGATTGTATTCATTTTTGAGTCATTCAAACCAATATTTATGTTCAAAATTTTCTGTTAAGAAGTTGAGACTTAAAACTAGCTCCTATGGGGTATTTAATAAAAAATTAATCTTTTATAATTCCAAAAATCATGTTCTTATTTTATTAACTAATAAATCATGTCATATCTTAATACTTTAATCCTTGCAGAAATATTAACTCGCGCCTTGTAGCTTTAAGATTTAACCCTCTGTCGGTCGCAACTGTACTTTTTCGCACATTGCATACATTTTCGTTCGCCTTTCCGTTATTTTTGGGGTTGAAAGTCTGAAATTCCTGGTAGTCTCCTATCTTTACCGGATGTATGGCGCCAATAAATTCATTAAATTCTCGCGCTTTGTTTTGTTTGGTTTTCACCATAATTTCACTAGTTGACACATAGCGCCAGATCGTGTTTTAATTCCTTAAGGTACGTAATGTTATTTTTTGGAATCCCTGATGCTTATCTATTTATTTTATGAATGTTTACACGTCAATATTATTAATTTTTCCTTAATATGTATGTAATTTTTCAAAAATCTTTGGTTTATTGGGGTTGAACATACACCTACAAAATCGTACCTTATACAATTACCTCGCAAAAGACAAAGTTATACAATATGCAATTCCACGGCTACTACCTGTAGGTTTACAGTTTATAGCTAAAAATAATATAGTTTGGAGTTATTTTACAATAGCTACAAGAACTGCCAGCAGTCAATATACCTAGCCTAGGACCTGCAAGTATTACCTATGATATTTGTGTTTGTGAAAGGTTATTACCGGGATATGAGTTCAAAAACAATAATTTAGAATTAATATCTCTCAGGTTTCACATCATTAAGTATAATTTTTGACTAAGATATTGAATTAAATATTCTGATGATTTAAATTTTATGCTATTTTTAATTTATTTCTTGATTATTTAAAACAACTATCAGACTTTTTGATGTCTGAATAATTCTATGAATATATCTTACCGTTTTTAAGACTCCATTATTGAAATTAAAGGGTTGAAAATCGCGATTATTTCGATTGTGAGTTTTGGCACATTGAGACCGAACGTGTCAGTTTAATATTGCAACCGACGGAGGGTTAAATATCCAGACAGTATTCAAAATCAGCCACTCTTTGTCTGGTATACTATACTATCTCCCTTAGGGTTTACAACCTTATCCTCTAATATGTGAATAATCCAATATTTGAAATGGTTAAACATGATTTCAATTTTCAGTCAATAAAATAAACTTATTTATAAACTTTTAAAAAGTAAAAACATGAAACGCAAATAACTGTACTTGTAAATTATAAATAAATGTATGGGGTAATATAATATTGGTTAAAATAATGACTGAAAAGCTTAACTTTACAAGAAAATATTTGTCTTACTATGTGTCACAAACGACAACGTTTGGAAGGAGCAAATTGGATCTCGGAATTTTCCTGATCCATAACTACTTCTACCCTCGTCTTTGGGAAAATTAAAAACCCTCACATTACTTGCTTCTTTGGTGTAGTTGCTCTTACATCCAGGCACACAGCAATGCTTATGCATAGTCAAAATATGGGTGTGAAAAGAGCCCGTGAAACATGAGAAAAGCTTGCACGAACGCACACAGCGAATCGCGCCGGAGACGCGGAATTGGCCAGGACTCCTCGTTCTAGAATCTAGAAGGCTATGGTGGAGTCTACTCTAGTTGGAACATTCCTGGTGATGGTATTTTAGGAATATGCTTTGAGGATATCATAACAATTCCACCTGTTGGGTATAGCATTAATTACATGATGATTTAATTTTTTCATACAGATATAACACTTAGAAACACTTTTCGATGCACGGGCCGAAGTTGCCTTATTTTACGGTACTTAACCCATTCACACCTAAACTGCCTGAGATTGCCATCGAATCCTATGAAAATTTGGGCCATCTAGAAATGAAATGGTTAAGATATTTTCATCTTTGTTTTTTTATTAAAAGAAATATCCTTTTGATATCAGTTTATGTTGAAGAATATAAGATTTCCAATCCAAAATTGTGATCAAGATGGTGAAAGTGGTGGTTCTAACTTCTGAACAAACCTTTAAATTCAGCTTTTTTTTCATATTGATAACTTAACATCATGAAACTAAATTCCCATCCAACCAAGTGGAGTCAGTCTTTTTCAAATATAGTGTGGTACTTAACTTTTATCTTAAGAAACTTTTATCTAAAGCTTTGATCAAAGGTGTTCTTCCACTAAACTTATCTGGGAAATTTTTACAAGGATTAAGAAAACAGATGTTACATTCCCACAGAATCTACAGGTGAAAAATCTTCTTGAACATAAAATTCACTCGAAATTTTACTACTTTGGTCCAATTTATCAAACACCAATGAAGTCCCTAGTTTTCCTCTTCTGTGCCATCATTCTATTTGCCAGCCAGGGTAAGTATTCCAGTTTAACATCTTTTTGAATCAAAATGTAGAACCAAATGATAAAAGGAATCTAGGAAATCATTTACTAATAGCTTCCAAAATATTATCTGGTACATTTTTTACTAGTTGCAGAAAAATATTTTTTTAAATTAACTTGGGAGATAAAGGTTTAATTAACATATATATATTTAAAAATATTTTTCTCTCATTAGTGTCTCTCAATATTAAAATTCTACAATAGTTAATGGTTTTATATAATTATTTTTCTTTGAAAAATTGCTTGGTGAAAATATCTGGGATTGCTTTTAAAAGTGTTATTTGGCTTATATTGAGCTTTTTAAATAAATTAAAACATCTTAGTTTTCAGTCACTTGATATATATGATATATTCAAGATTTATATTTTTATTTTCTGCAAAATGGTTTCTTTTTATTTGATGGAACAAAAACTTCCTCAAACAGGTTACCCTTTGTTTGTTAAAAATCTATGAAGTCTTCTGAAGTAAATGCTTTATAAATACAGAGGGATTTTTAAAAAAAAACTTTGCCAAATATAGAATATACCGTTACTACCATACCGTTCGACAGGAACCAGGGGGGGGCATGGCCCCCTCCGAGAAACCCTGTTAAATATAGCCTAAAATCACTTTTTCAATGCTAAAATACAAAAAAAATTCTAGAGAGAACCCCCAAACCCCCTTCTAAAAATTTGACATCTATTCTAATGTTTTTCCCTTAAAAATTCAGTAGTCCTCTTTTGGGTTTTTCCTAAAGTAGTCAAAATAGATAAAACATTACAATTTAAAAAGTATATTTCAAAATTTTTTCTGGAAAGGCCCCCCATACCCCGCAATAATTTGACGTCTATTGCCTTGAAAATTCGGTGCAAGTCTCAAAATCAGCTGAAACTTTACTTTTAGATGCAAATTTCACAAAATTTTCTGGTGGGACCCCCAGACTTCTTTAGAGGAAGCATTATAACACAGCTTTCCATACTTTAGCAAAGTTTCGCATTTCATTTATGGTATACTTGAAAAAGACCTTGGAAAAATTGGGGGCCAAAACACCTCTCGAAGCAAAGTCTGGTTATGGCCCTTATCAACCTTTCTCTTCACTTTCATAAAAGTTAGTACGTCCCTGGATATCCTCTGAGTATTCACTGAGATAGGAAAGTAATGAATGATACTGTGTAAAGTTTGAAGTAACAACTATAAACCTCTTAAAAGCCCCTCTGTGAGATGCTGCAATTTAAAAATGTTTCTGAAGGCACTGAAAATTTACAAATACAAATCAAGTCGACCAACAACAGGCGTAAACCCACAGCAACGTTGATCCAGTCTTTTTAACCCAAACTACCGGAATCCCAGTATCATCTGTCAATTTTCCTCTTGAACTCGTTTACCCCCCTTGAATTTACAATTGTTTCAGGCAACGCATTCCATCTATCCACTACCCTATTAAAAAAAATAATGCTTTCTGCATTCCTTCTGAAATTTGACTTTGTTCAATTTGAAATTGTGACCCCTTGTTCTATTACCCGTATTGAAATCTAGTCCCTCTCTGTCCCCTTGCTTTACCATTTTAAAAAGTTGAATTAAATCCCCTCTAATCCTTCTTTTCTCTAGAGTGAACATATTTAGAACATTTTTGGAAAGTATTACATAAACCCTCCTGTTTGAACGGGCCCCCTTGTATACGTGCGAGTGCAAACACCCCCACACCGTTTCCGCACTTTTGCTCAAGGGCCGGATGCAACTACGTTCTGCGACGTGCTAAAGAACCGTATATCACCTAATAATGATCGCCCAAGAACGCCTGTTCAGGAGGTGGCGTTCTACGACGATCGGGGTATCGTTTTCCTCCTGATTGGTTGAAGGGTTCCATTACGTAGCAAGACGCGGGAAAGGCAGGGTACAATCAAATGCACGTGGTTCAATGACGTAGTTCGTGACGTTCTTGAAAACCAATCAGCGGCATGCTGGAAAAATGACTCAGGACAACGATAGTTGAGTTGTTTGGAAGTAGGATTCGACCGGTCCCAAAATCGCCGCAGAACGTAGTTGCATCCGGCCCGGATGACGCGGGACGCTCGCTCCCAACGCTTCATAAATAAACCTTTAACATTTTAAACGCCGCAATTCAAATTTCGAATTAAAGGTTCTGATTTTTGGCTTAAATGGCGATTTTCATCATTACTAAAACCATTCTAGTCATTTTTTGGCAGAAAAAAATTCCTAAGTATGATTTTGAGGATGTTCCCATTTGGGAACATCGGCGTTTGGGGTGAAGTTTTTAGAGGGATTTCCAAAAGGCACATATTTTACAATTAATTCAAATAAAATGATTGAAATAGGTTTCTACTCAATAATTATGAACATTTTAATGATAGTGGAAGTTTTTTTCATTTTTTTTATCCATACTTGGATGATTAAGTAACATTTTATAGATTTTCATAAGAAAAAATTGACATATTTATTACGTTCACGAAGCTTTTCCGCACATTTTTCATGCACTATGGGTAATATTTTGGTATAAAAAATACATAGGAGTGTTCCCATGCCCTTCAAAGCTAAACAGTTACGTTTCTGTTAGAAAATATAGTTTTAATTATGGATATATACGGATATCTAGCATAAAATCAACTAATTGCATTCAAATCTAATTAGCTTTTGAAAGTGATTATCATAATTATCTCCACTGATTCATTAAAGCTGTGTTTCTCATGGAAGATTCCGAACTGAACCACATATCTCTTACATCCAACTTACGTTAGAAGAGTGTTTTTGGATGAACGCACTTTTCCTTACTTTCAAAATTCTTCAATTTTACTCCTAAAATTTTTATGTGAAAAAGTACTTGAACAAAATATGTACGCAAATCCTCAGAGGCACTCCAAATATGCTCTTTGCATAACCCCCAACGATAATTACTGAAAATTAATCGATCGGGGAGTTAGAAAAATATTCAAGTGTAAGAATCTGCTATAAAGATTTGACATTTTTTTCTCCATAAATCAGGTGAAAAAATAAAAATTACATATTTTTTAATGTAAAACATTATTCTTAACCTGTTTAGATCCTTTGAGACAAATAAGGTTCAAAAAATTAAAGAAAATAGGAAATAACTTGAATTTTTGCATGTTATAAAAATCCCATCAAATACTATACCCCAAACGCCGATGTTCCCATTTGGGAACATATACGTTGTATTGGTAATTACGCACTAAAATTGGAATATGAAGCTATTATGTGAAGCCAAATGGGAAGATGTGTACTTAAGCTAATTAAACACGGCAAAATTATTTAAAACTAAATTTATTTAAAATTTTCACAAGTTGAAACTTGTGCAACTTTTGCAAGAGCCAAAAATCTCTAATTTTGATGTAAATTCTACAAAAAGGATTAAATTGCAAGTGAAAAACTTTTGCATGTAAAATAACTTTATATCTTTGAGTTGCTTTCTACCAAGTATCAAATTTCTACATGAAAAATAAAGTGGTTAAAAAATTCCATAAAATGATGTTCCCATTTGGGAACATCGGCAGGTAAAAGGTTAATTTACCTTTTACCCTTGTGTCCTCTGTTTTGTTTGATGTAGGGGAGAGCGGGGCACATTCGCACAAAAAGTGCATTTCGGCATATATTTCTCTGGATCTAGATGAGATATTGAAACAAACTCGAATTCAAATGAAAGTTAAGACCTTTCCCGATATTTTAGAACGATAATTGGTCGCATTCATCTAGAATTTCTAACCTATATCATCAATCTAAAAAACGAGAAATTTCGTGCGAATGTGCCCCATGGGTGGGGCAGTTTCACACACGTGTGGGGCACATTCGTACACATGCAAAAAATTATACAATAATTATTTTTACAAATTAAAAACTTTTTGGCGCTTTAAAGTAAGGATAATTAAACGAAATATTTGGCACTTTTACATATTTTTCCTCTAAATTGAAGATTTTTTACAAAAAGAAAACAGCTTCAGAAATTATTCAACATCTAAGTTTTTGATGAGGAAAACAATTGTAGTAATGAAGAGTATATTGCACATTGACATACTTCACATAATATAATTAGTTAGAAAAAGTTCAACCACACACACAACATTTTAACTGTCAGATTTTATTCGAAAAGAAAAGTGAACCAACGGCTCGCTTATTAACACCTGAAACTGACGGTTGGGGAACTTTTAACACGATATTATCTTTTCGTATGAATATTGAATCATTACTTACTGGGAAAATAAAAGTTTCGACATAAATCATTTTTCATCATTAATTTTAAATAAGCACCATTCAATTCCAAATTTTCTATTTGACCAACATAACAAAATTTTCTTTTTAGTAGCAAATTTTACTAGAATAAAATCACTTAAGTTCCAGTCAATTGGTATTAAACAATTATCAGGGACATTTATTTCTTCAATGTTTAAATTTGGGTCTAAATTCCTTAAAACTGAAGCATTCTTTAAGATGTTATTTTCTATTATCACCAAATTTTGAAACAATTACAATAAAAAACAATTAAACTTCAAGTTATTAAATATACTGCACTTATAAACATATAAATAATTTTCGTTATCAAAAATGGAAAAGATGAGGCACATTCACACTGTCCGAGTCTGCCCCATCTTTTGGTGTACGAATGTGCCCCATCTACCAGTTCATGCTTACCACGTCCCAACAAGATATTTATAATTAAAGCAGGGAAATAAAACATTTCTAGAAACTTCTTTTAGCAGTGCCACTACTGAATAAAATGCTGAATGTCCACTTGAGAGTTATTTTTGATTGATATTTTACGCCAACAAAATGACAAGAAAATTTACTTTGCTGCTTCTAACGCTAGCAAATTTCTAGTACGTATACAACAAAATGGATCAGGGCTTTGAAAATTTATGCAGGAGGTGGTAGTCATGCTTCTATCTTCTGGTTTTTTCCCATATTTTTAAATTAATAATTACTAGGGGAAATGCCGTCTGTCCGAATGTGCCCCATGTGCGAAATAGCCCCACTCTCCCCTATTGCTGTCTGCCCTTCCACTAAAGTAGAGACTGACCAGGTAAGAGTCAATCTTGGATAATTTGCTACACCCTCCAACTGGTCCGGACCCGCCCTTTATAGAAACTGATTGTTAAGCTTAAAGATATTATGAGATGCGGTCGAGAACGATTTGGAGTAGAGAAATTAAACTTAGCAGTTATACGATAACGGTTAATTTATTTTAAATTTTGAAGTATGCAACGATTTTATTTTTATCGTAATGGGCATTATAGCTAGTTTTTTATAATCACCCTGTATATAAACTAAACTAAACTCATTGGCGCAACAGCCCTAGTGGGCCAAGGCCTACGATGCCCAGCTTCGTTTTCGTGACCGTGGGGCCCTGGGGTGCAAGGTGTTAGGCATGTGTCCCGGTTAGGTGGTCATTCTAACGCGAGACCCCCAGTGTTTAGTTCCCAAGCATGCTTGGTCCTCATTTTATCGACCCACTGAAGGGATGAAAGGCTGAGTGAACCTTGCCCAGCCCGGGATTTGAACCCCGGGCCTGTGGTGTGGAAGCGCGAAGCACTAGTCCAGATAAATATTAAAGAACCCTTAAATGAGTTTTCCTTAATGGAAGAAAAAGGTGCAGGAAGCTTTACAAAATTTATTATTTTTTTGTGGCTTTGTATTACTGTAAGACAAAAAGATTGTTCATTCTTTTCGTAGCAACCAACGGCGAAGAATGCGAATATACAATGGAAAAGATGTGTTCTTTGACTCCTGGGGCCACCTATAGAGTGGTAAGTTATGTTTCAATAAAGCTATGGGGCTTTTCATAATAATAGAAGCTATTTTCTGCGATTATTTTGTATCTTCGAACTTATAATGGTACTAACACTTATACTCAATGATTTATTCCTTTTCGTTCCCAATAATCTCGATCAAAAGGGGTAACAGATAAGCAGGGTGTTTTAATATAACCAACCTTATGTGAGAAAACACTTTAGAATTAATCTGTATGCCTATAAAGAAAGGTAAGACTACTTTTTTGAAATTATGTCATTATAGTAAACTGGGAATATAAAAATCTGGAAAAAACTAAAAACTCTTAATCTGGGATATTTTTCTTGATTTTTAAAGGAAATTAAACAAAACTTCAGAAAGCTAAGAATTCGTTTTACAATAAGCGTCCATCATCAAACTTCATCATCGGTATCTCACTTTGTTCAAAGGCACTTTATTATCTGATAAAAGTGGGAATGGTCCCCTTTACAAGGAAAACAAAAGTGAAATGAAAAGTTATCTGTAATCAGATCAGTTTGCCAGTGCCCCAAACATTCTGAAATGTTTTTAAACCCGTTATTTCAGTAGTTTAATAGGTAAAAGCCTTGCCAGCTGTTCCGTTCCACCGTAATTCATGTTTTTTTTCACTGCAAATGATCTCATTCCGAGAAAAAAAAATAGGTGTTACCATTAAAAATTACAATTTTCACTGTAACCGTAATTTCCAGGGTTAAATTATTCTTCTATACATATGATTCTCTTACTCATCCCTCAAAATAAATATAAATTCGTTAACTCAAGCTTCATTCAATTTCTCTAAATGATATAATAATGAAGATATTTTTATAGGCATGATAACCATAACCATACAACTTTGAAATTCATTAATACATTTTAAACTGGTGTACGGATTCAACAAGTTTTCTCAAACTCTGCACTGAGACAGATTCCTTATGTGGAATAGAAACAAAAATTGCCCAACGAACTATACGTCTTCGCGCCTATGTGACATGATATCCAATAAAAACTTAATTATATCATTCCACGGTGCGTGTATGCATGCGCAGTTAGTAGACAAATCCAATTAACCCTGTTCATTTTTTAATAAACCTATTTCAGAGTAAATCTAATATTAAATCATATTTTGTTACTCGATTTTCTTTATTGTGGACATTTTTTATACAAGGTGTCCCACGAGAAGTGGCCCAACCCTTTAACTTTTGAACCCCTACAGATATAGTCATGAAAGTGGGGTCTAGGTATAGTAAAGTGACCATGCCCTATCCGATGAGATAACTTTCAACACCCTCTAGCGGAAAATTTAGGAGTTATAATTTTTATTTTAAAAACTGTGTGAGGTATGTGAAAAAAGTCAATGACTAAGTTGTAGAGCATCATCGATTTAGTAGGAAAAGACACCTTAAGCAGAAAAATATCTTGAATAAAATCCCTAAAACGCACGCTCAAATAGGTTGAATTTACGTAGATTTTACATCTTAAAACGCTCCTCATGAGGCGAAAATGAGAAATTTTCAATTTAATGAACTAAGAATGCTTTTAGTCATTTACTTAAATCATAAAAATAAAAATTTCTCATTTTCACCTCGTGAGGGGCGTCTTAAGACGTAAAAACTACGTGAATTCAACCTAATAAGGAAGTTGCATGTGTCAGATTTTCAAAAACAAACAAGTGTTCCGTATGGTTTTTTGTACGGTAAAATGAAATATCTAGTCAGTTTTTCAAAAAAATGTACAGGTAATTAAATATTTTAATTTAAAAATCGAGAAAAAAACACGTGACTGAAAACGTTTATTGTTTAAACTATAAGATGACGTCAACCATAATGCCATCAACTCCATTGCTTTACAACAATGTTTAGTATAAGATGACGTCACATCCAAACTCTTGGCGTTTTCGCGCGCTTTTAAAAAGGGGATTTTTGTTAATTTTTTTGACAATCAAAAAATTTCTCGATCAGCCTCAAATTTTGGGTAGTTGCTTATTTTTGCAAGAGGAATCGATTAAAAAAATATAAAAAAATCATGCAACTTCCTCATTGAGCTTGAGTTTTAGGGGTTTTATTCAAGATATTTTTCTGCTCAAGGTGTCTTTTCCTACTAAATAGATGATGCTCTACAACTTAGTCACTGACTTTTTTCACATACCTCACACAGTTTTTAAAATAAAAATTATAACTCCTAAATTTTCCGCTAGAGGGCGTTGAAAGTTATCTCATCGGATAGAGCATGGTCACTTTACTATACCTAGACCCCACTTTCATGACTATATCTGTAGGGGTTCAAAAGTTAAAGGGTTGGGCCACTTCTCGTGGGACACCCTGTATACCCTTTGCAAGGAATCTGTATGCGGAGCACACTGTATTATTAGGGTGGTTACAAAAAATCAACTTTCGAAATTCATAGGTCTTACCCCCTAAAATGTGCAAATAGGCTAAAAAATGAGATTGGCCAAGTTTCAGCTCAATCCGATAATATTAACCCGTGCCTCATCGAGGTCAGAGTTCAGAAAAACAGCGATTTTTAACAAAAAATCGTAGTTTTCGCCCCATAAAACTGGAACCGTTTGTCCCAGAAATCCGGTTAGGGTGTCATTTGATAGGAAATTTCATACACTTTAACTCTGAAGTTACGGAATTTTATTTTCTAAAACGGATGGGGCGCTATTTAGCATTTTCATAGTGAAGGTCCGTGAAAAAGCGACTTCATTGCTAGAAACCTAGAACATTGCAATGTCACAAAAAACTTTATCCTCCGGGCTTTTTCTATTACTTTTGGTCCCAATAGATAGTAAATGAGTTTTTAAACCCCCTAAGGGAATTCTAGGGTATAATTTCAAACCCCCTAGTGTTTGAAAAAAGGAAAATATATATAAATTTTTTTTAATTTTTAAACACGCATTTTGGGACTGATAATGTGATAAAGTTGGTCCAAATACATTATTAAGAGCTTAATTAGATAGAATACCAATGGTATAGGGCCTTAACCTTTCCCTATAACCCCTATAATCTTAGCGAAAGAAGCGCGACTGTGAGGTTTTGCTAAACAAAGACTTTAATGCCCATTAAAGTGATAAACAGAGCTAAATTACAAAATTTTCACAAAAACCTCTAGAGATATGTCATTTGGTGTCAGAAATGACGTTTGAGATTTATGTGGGTAAAATTATAATAATAGCGTCCTTCCGACTCAAAATGTTAAAAAAATCCTATCGTGTACAATACTGGCAAAAAAAATCGACTCAGACCCTATATCTCCGGAACGGCTTGTGATATAAAGACAAATAAGGTATCATTTTTCATGATTTGAAGTATTCTATATACAGAAAATTTTTCAAGTTCTTAGGGGGTCGTCTTCATATTAAACGAAGCACCAACTTTCGTTTTTCCTATAGAAACCATCAAAGATTATTCCAGATTCTGAAAGAGCACCCTCTAAAACCCCCCAAAACCAGTTTTCATGCCATTTGGTCCCCAAATGAAGCCAGGAGTGGGGGTTGAAGTTCGTCGAATTTACTTTGAAATCTCGTTTTTTACGTTGAATTCTCGATTTTGATCCTGCGGGGTTGATGGTTGAAAGGATCAAATTCGAGAATTCAACGTAAAAAACGAGATTTCAACGTAAATTCGACGAACTTCAACCCCCACTCCTGGCTTCATTTGGGGACCAAATGGCATGAAAACTGGTTTTGGGGGGTTTTAGAGGGTGCTCTTTCAGAATCTGGAATAATCTTTGATGGTTTCCATAGGAAAAACGAAAGTTGGTGCTTCGTTTAATATGAAGACGACCCCCCAAGAACTTGAAAAATTTTCTGTATATAGAATACTTCAAATCATGAAAAATGATACCTTATTTGTCTTTATATCACAAACCGTTCCGGAGATATAGGGTCTGAGTCGATTTTTTTTGCCAGTATTGTACCTCTTTTAGGTTAGTTAAAAGATGTTCTATTGCATATAAGTTAATGAAAATGAGATTTAAAAATATCCATACACGTTTTTTAAAAAATATTTTGCTGTTTCTTTCTAATTAGATGGGCTGTTGGTACAACTGCAGAATAAAGGCTGAATTTGAAGTATTCGCTGGAACCATGTTGAATGGGTCTTCATGTAAATCCCCCGTCGGAAACGCAGATGGAGTAAGTTTAAGTATTTAATTTTAAAAACAGCAATTACTTATACAGGGTGTTTCAAAAGTCCGTTTTGCGGCTTTCATTTCGAACCAACGTGTCAGGGTCACAGAAGTAAGGCTTACCCCTAGGTAAGTAAGTGACCCTGGAGAATTCATTGAGATGACTTACAGCGCCCCCTAGTGGCAAAATAAAAAAGTTTAAAAAATTAATTTAAAAACTATAGGAGATAGAGTAAAAACCTCAATGAGAGTACACTGTAAAAAATAATCCTGCAAAAAAAACAGAAAATTTCTGGCAGCAAAAGTTGCCAGAAAAAATCTGTAGGTTGAAAAATCCTGTAAACAGAAAAAAGCTGTAACCTACAGGTAAATGCTGTAAAAAGGAACTTTCTGTCAAGTGGGCTAAAGATTTTTCTGTTGCCTCTCAGTAATTTTCTGCTTGTGCGCATGCACTTATTTTAGTAGAGTTTTTTTTAATTTTAATTAATTGATATCCGGGGATAGAACCCGTGACCTACCGCATGCTAAGCACGCACGCTACCACTGAACCAAAGATGATTCAGTATAACGTTGCCAATAGTATTGGTTTTCGATGCAGTAATTTCTGTTTAAGTACAGATAAGCTAAAAAACTAGGTAAAAGCTGTTATTTTACATAAAATAAATAGAAGTGCGGTGGGAATGTTACATGACAGAATATCTCTGTAAACATAAAGTCACTGTTATTGAAAATTTCTGTTTTTCTACAGTTTTTTTTACAGTGTATTGTTGTCAACGTTATGAAGAACTCACAGAAAAAGTTTAATGAAAATAACTTGAATATTCGCGGAGTTATTAGCATGTGAAAATAGCACTTTTTCAGACCTACAAAAAAGAAAAAGTTCTCAAATGTGCAAGTTTTTTCAATTTTTTGATTAAATTTTTTTATTATTCAACTAAAAAACCCAAAACTTCACAATACAACTGAAAAAATTGCAAATTTGCGAACTTTTTCTAAACGATATTTTCAGGAAATTTTTTAGTGAGTTCTTCATAACGTTGGCAAGAATACTCCCACTGAGGTTTATGCTCTATTTTTCTTTAGTTTTTAAATTAATTTGGTTAACTTTTTTATTTCGCCGTTATAATGATGTATGCGTTCGAAAGAAATGAAATCATGATTAAAGTGACTCATTAAGCTGTTAGTATGGTAGTGCATTTAGGTTTGGTAAAGAATGTAATACTGCAAAATGTTCTTTATTCATTAACAAACTCGAAATTAATTAAACGTTTTCATGCATACGTGATTGGGTTTTAAAACTTTTTTTTTATTTTAGGTTTGCAGGCAAGGTCTGTGCATCCCAAATGTATAGATATAAAAAGTCTATATGTGTATTTAATGTGTTTTATTTTTAGAAATAAACTGAATGTTCATTTATGTGTCCTTTTTTGCCTCAGTTACAATTTAAACGGTAAAATAACTGTGTTACTGCTTAACCTTCCTACCCTCTTGAAAAAATAGTCACATATTCCCCTCGTGGGGTCTCTGAGGACCCCATGCGTAAAACATGCCTATGACTCTAATAAAGGTTAAAAATTCCTTAAATGGAGAAGAATTGTCATTTTTTATTTCTAGAAAGATGCTTCAGAATAATTTATCCAATTTTTTTGGTATTTTTCTCATTTTTTTTCGTCTTATTACGGCTTAATTGGGTTTCTTTTGATACACGTTTTTTATAACATCTGGACCTTCAAACAAGAATTAAATTACAGAAATGAACTACATTGAAGTTGTTTTACTTAAAATATTTATAATCACACTGTTTAAAGCATACTAGATGATATACCCGGTCTTGCACGGGTAGAATTTAGTAGTTTATTTTAAACGATTTATGAAGCTGCATATATTCTCTATTCTGCATTATCAGCTACCTGTCACCCCAGATTAATTTATTTAGTATTATGAAACATGTAAAGTTTGGATTCTTCTTTTTAAAATTGAAATAATACAAAAAAAAATGATCGGTTCAGATTTCTTAGTGAAATCAGTATCTCGCTTGCTTATGTAAGTTTTAACATAAAATTGGTTTTTTTCTTGATAATTCTTCGAAATCACATTCTGGACTTCCGTAAACACTCATAAATATTTGAAAGCATTCTTATTTTTCAAAGAAGACTGATTATAAAAACCTATTTACAATCAACCATGAATTTATATTGTTTTTGTAAAGAATGTGTTCAACAGGAAGTAATGGCGACAGTTGTCTGAGTTTTTTTTGCTGCAACTGTTAGATACTCAAAAGATTTCTATAAATAGCATATTTTTCTTAGAATATGAATAAAAAATTTAAGAAATAGCGAGTGATTCAATGTATTTAGCCGCAATCTTCTTTTTGTAAAAAAAATGACAATTTCTACGAAAATATCTTTCTAATATTTCTCCAAACGTTCTAAACAAACATGCAAACCTTTTTTTATCTATAATACAACAAAAAATAAAATACTAAACTTTATTTGATACTGTTTTACCGCCATTCATGGCTGGGGTCTCAGAAGACCCCAGAGGGGGAATATGTGACTATTTCTCCCAAGACACTTAAAAATGGAATAATAACTCCAAAATTTTTACCCATTGTAAAACTTTGCGTAATTAAGGAATAGTAGCATCGGAAATTGTCAAAACAAAAATGCATGGGAGATATCAAGCGTCAAAGTGCGTCTGGGGTCGAAAAAGACCCCAAAGGGGTAGGAAGGTTAACTGTGAAATAACAGTAAAATTAAAAATTTCATGAAACAGTGGAAATAATGAAAAAAAAAGAATCATTAAAATATAGTTGATCGCTTTCATTTTGTTTTCTTTTCTTTTTACTTTTTATGAATACGCAGAAACTCCTTATGAAGAAATAAAATGGTTTTATGAATTCACTTCTTTAAATAGGCCGTGGGGAGCCTAGTGGTTAAGGCATCGGCCTTGGGATCGGAGGGTCCCGGGTTCGATTCCCGACACCGCTGAAGACCCATCGAGTATATGCGGAGTACGTGCTCGTTAAATCTGTGGGTCCGAAAGTCCTAAGGTCGGACATGGCGCAGTTTACCTTGGGTCCAGGTGTCTGGAGACTGTTTCCCTCCCCTTCAGATTCATGTCAAAATTGTGGAGGTGGCGATAGATGGTGGCGGCATCTATCGTCCGAGGCTTAAGTCGGACTCCTGCCTTTCATGGGCCTCACTTTCTCAGGAGCCGCACCCCCTTTGCCTTAAATCCTGTACGCTCTGCGGATGGAGCTTGGATATTCCAAGTGGCATAAGAAACAACAACAACAACACTTCTTTAAATTGCAAAAAAATTAAAATTAATATGACATAAAATACCCTAGTTTGAAAGTTTTAATGTTTTTCTGGGTCGAACGTCGATTCATTAAATCCATTTAAATGAAGAAGGAATTAAAATGGAGATATTTTAGCTTTTTGATTTGTTTTAGACGAATGTATGTCTTCTCTAAAATAAAATGAAATCCCTGATTGAAATTCACGCCTGAGTAAAAATGCAGTTTGATTGGTCGTTTTTCTTTTTCGACATAAAATAAAATTATTTGAAACTTAAATCCCTTATTAAATTAAAAGGAATCTATTCAATTAGAAGATTTCCGCGAAGTTTATTTTGGTATAGAGCATGATCTATGTGAAAAAAAATCAGCACCCTTTATAATCCCAGATCGTAGCTAAGGCAATCCAAACTAAGACCAACTAAATGAGCAGTACCTCCTGTATCTTTTAAGTTATACTCATAATCAAAAATGTTTTCCACCTAAAAACATCAAATTAAAACGGCAAATATCATTTGTTTAATGGACCTAGAGGGGAATCTCTTAATTATCCTTGACTTTGAATTAAAGAAGTTCTAGTTATCCTATGGCCAACTTATCCTTGCTGTAAATCTATTGAGAGTAGTTATGCCAAAGCCCCATTTTATGCCGAAGCTGGTTTGAACCAACTTTAACTCTGATATCATCGAACAAGATTCTAGTTATAATTATATAAATGGTAAAACATCGATTTTTTTGTAGATAACTTGCATCTCAGGTAATTTATGTTTCCTTTTATCTACGGAATGTCCGCCTAACGAAGTAATCCTCTTCAAATCTACTTTTGTAATTAAGGAAATTTAAAGCATTGGGCTCACTGTTCTAGTTAAGTAAATTACGTTTTTTAGTTTAACTCATTTAGCTTTTTGTAATTAAGTTCATTACTTCTAATTACAAGCTTAAAAAGGTATTTTTAGCTGTTAAAATCAATATTTATATAGTTGTAAAAGTTGGTTTGAGGATCAAAAAATTTTCAAAATCACCGGGGTCTATTTGTTACATTGTTTATTTCCTTTGCTAAAATTAACGTTTTGCTATTTTTATTGCCTTTATGAACATTCCAGGAAAATACTTTTACCAACAATACCAGATTTTTGTTGACAAGTTATATATAGTGCTGTCCTTTAAAAAAAAACCACTCCAAATTGTACTCTAAAAAACCCATCGAGATATTTTAAATAAATAATTGAAATGATTTAAAATTCTCATGTGCCCTGTCTATTAGGTCATCCCGAAAGTCTTGTCGCTCTTGGGAGCATCTGTATGCAATGTATTTTTTGGTACTTTTCCATTACGGTAAACCAGTAAAGTACTTCTACTTCTATCTAAAGTAGGGTGGGTCATTTTCCTATGGCGAAAAAAAATTTTTACAAATTCTATCGGGCACAGCAAGAAAAGGGTGCCAAATGGTCTCAAACTAATATGTGTAAAATATTATTCCATTATAATAACTCTTTTTGCCTCCGGATTGGCCTCAAATAGAACAAAAATATGTAATTTTTCATATTTTTTAAAAATTTTATAAATTAAATTTTTTTGTCAATAACTCTTTAAAGTTCACAAATAAAGGTATTTAAAAGCAATTTTAATCACATAAGTCACCTTCATGCATTATTAATACAAAAACAACTGCCAAAGTGGCAATATAATATGCTATCATATTGCCAAAGTGGCAATATAATATGCTATCATATTTTAACAAGATCCGTAGAATATGAATCTCTTTTTTGCCAACAAACAGTGGATTGTCAGTGGTGCAGATTTTAAATATTGGTAGTTCATATACATTCTCCTTCAAGTTTGGTCAGTAAAAAACGGTATTTTTAATTTTTCAAAATAGAAACAGTTGTATTTTTCATAAATATACCGCGCTTTCGAAATTCAGCGGACAGTTATTTCACTGGCTGGTCTTGGGATCCAAATATGATCGTAAAAATATGTTGAAACAATTGTCGAATGGATAGTTCGTTCATAGGCAGTATCAGTTATGATTCGCTCAGTCATGATTTACCTAAATTTTTGCTATAACAATTGACTGAAACCCTGGCCCAAGAAATTATACTTCTTTGAGGACTGACTCAAAATAGCTTCTTATCATTCCCTTATGAGTTCATAAAAGTTAAAATATAGCAAATTTAACTGTTAAGGATAATTACAAGTACGTTTTGAAAAGTAATGTAGCTTATATAAAAACTTAGGAGATAATACTGAGCTTTATGCTGAAAACGGGGATCTACCGCTTTTCTTAAGAAAATATTTCAAAATTTGACTCTTAAAATGTGGTTTTAATTTATTTTTGGACATTAGGGAATCATATGGGGACACTTGGGATGAACTATTCCTAATATGCCAAGAAGTTTCAAGGAAACCCCAACTTTTAAACTATTATCCAAATGTTTTCCTTGGGGTTGAAACCTATAACCCAAAATAGGTACCCACCTTCTGACATATCCATTTTTATTAAAAATTTAATGTTTTTACCATCCTACTCAACCGACAGTAAAGGTTTCGCACATTTTTATGATTCCAGCGAGAAATTTTTGATTGTCAGTTCTAACCATTGAGATATTTCAAAATATGTTGTATTATAACTCAATTATTTCAACTCTGGTTTCATTTATAATTATTTTATAGTCTTCAATGATGATTTTTATACCATTGAGTACATATATATTCATGACGGATTTGTGCAATCGAGGTAAAAGCTTGATTTTCGTTCGTCCATTTTTACATGAAATTACTATATTAATCGAAACTTTGAGGCCAATCCGGAGGCAAAAAGAGTTATTATAATGGAATAATATTTTACACATGTTAGTTTGAGACCATTTGGCACCCTTTTGTCGCTGTGCCCCTGGGAAAATGTGAAAAAAATGTTTTTGACCCACCCTAATCTAAAGCCAATTTGGAGAATTTTGGCTATATTTTTGTTAGCTCACTTTTTCTGCTTTCCTAGCTTCTACGATTAATAAGATTTTGTTTACTTCAAGTTGCCATTAATTGAAAACTTTCAAAATTAAAATTCAGAGGAATTTAACTTTAATTTTAAGTCTTATTCAGATTGTCCTGAAGATCTTATTTATTTCATAAATTGAAACACATTTTATACTACTTTTGAAGAGCGGCGGTAGAATTTCCAGCGATCTAGATTCCTGCAAATGATCATCCGGATCTTTCCTAATAGAGGGTTAGGAGTAGCAATCCAGCAATTTAATATGAAGGATTGTGATCAAACTCTCCGGATGCCTCAGAAAAAATTTAAATCTAAGTTAAATTTTTCACACTTGTTAAAAATACTTTAAACTTTAATTGTTTTATGGAAGTAGTCAGTTAATTTTTATTTAAAAATCTTAACTTCAGGAAAAATTCAAAATTTTGAGCAGAAAAGAAATGAAGTAACATGTTATCATAGATTTAAGGAAAGCTTAGTTGTCCATCAGTCCCCAAAATCAAGCCAAGATGCCAAGTTGACGATAGATAAAGTTACAGTTTATATTGGTATCACATAATGGAAAAGTGTCAAAAATATCTTATATGCAGATGCTCCCAAGAGCGACAAAACTTTCGGGATGACCTAATATGCCATTAAGAGTGGCGGGAACGTAAAAGCAAGTCAAAGAACCGCTTCTTTACTTAGTTTTTTGAATAAATAGAAAATGTCGATTTTGGGCTAAAAATATGATTTAGTTATGCAGATTTTGATGCTGTAAAAATATATGTTATGAAGACTTTACAGCATTTTTCACGTGGTTTTGTGTTATCCCGTTATTATGAGAATAAAATGCTAAAATTTCAGTTCAGTCCGCCAATTAGGGACATTAAGGTAGTCTTTGAAATGAGGGGTGAAAAAAAACCCATAGGGTGCCTAAAAAAACCCCACTTTTCCTTTTGTAATAAATGATAAAATAAACAAAAAATTATGCAAAATGTTAAATATTATTCATGATATACAACTAATTATGCAAACAGAATAGTTGTTCCAGTAATTCTCGACTTTTTTTTCAGTATTTTTGATAAAAACTCAATGATACCAAAAACAGCCATTTTTCATGAAAATATAGCATTTTACCGAGTTTTACACGAAAATGGGTTTAGAGAGTTAATAGTTTGTGGGTTTAAAATAAAATATCAGTGCCAATTACCGTTTTTTAAACTTATTTATAAAAGTTATATTTATTATTTGTATTAAATAGGTCGTTTTCATCAAAATACAACAATAAAAAGGTATTGTCGTAGTGTTTTGAAGGCAAAATTCTTGAGTAGAAAAACTTATCACAGTTTTAATTTTAAAAATAATTTGTAATAAACTTGGTTTTAATTATCTTAACTATTCTCTTTTCTATCAAAATAAACCTTTCAATAATATTTTTCTTAATTTTTTGAGTATTTTCAAGTGTGGGTTTTTTTTAGGGTACATGTTTTTTTTTTAGGAAAATTGGGTTTTTTTTATCCTCACTTAATCGTTTGCCAATTTGTAACGGAGAGTTAGAATTAAAAATACTAAGCACTAAAATGAAGGGGAGGGTGAGCCGTTACAACACAATTTTGTTCGATTTAATTATCATATTTTTTAAGCTTTTAATGAAAGAAATACGAAAAAGTGTTTTTTTTTAAAGGACAGCACTATATATATTCTTTGATCGAAGGAAAACTGCTTTGATCTCGAAAGGTATAAAAATAGAAAAGCAGCTTTTCTGATTAAAATTTCTATATTTATCTATACATCATTACTTTTCAAAAAGAGATATACCTAATGTTAATGTTTTTAAACACTTTTGATGGGAAGTATGGGCATGGAGTAAATTACAAATGATTAATTTTCCATATAAAAAAGTATATTTCCACATATTATCCATCATTATAACTAGATAATGGGTATAGTTAAAGCTAAGAGAAAGCTAATACGTATTAAAAGATTATTGTTGGTTGTTAAAAGAGTGGATCCAATTACCATCAAGAACTCGATATCATCATCTTCAGTATTCCACATATTCAATAACTAAGCATAAAAAAATCAACCAAATTCCAAATTAATGAATAAAATGTAAAAAACTAATTTTGAAATTTGTATGACTGCCTGATAAAGAAAGCAGCTCTTTTCTTAAAAAGATTAAAAAACAACCAAGACTAATTGAATTTGTGAGCTACGCAAACAGACCAACGAAGTCATCGTCCCCAAATTAAGATCAACTGTCCGTTTAACAACGCAATAAGAGTCCGAAGAAGCGATTCGCGTTTGATATATTGCGAGCGGAATTGAATTATGGGAGGGTTGTCTCTCCTCACTTTCCGTTTTCTCATTGCTAATTAGCGAGGCGAAGAACTTGTTTTAATTAGCCTACCGCTGTATGTCTTAATTATATCCGAAAGTGTTACTGTGTCAAGGACAGAATATGGGTTCTAGAAAAACGTTAGGGTTTTTAAACCAGCTTCTGGACAGTATTGGGAAAACTTATAAAGAAACACGGTATATCTCTCGTTTATAGGAGAAATTCATAAATTATGTCATACAACTTTCAAGCATTATATGACTTCCCTACTACACTGTAATGTTACAATTTTGAAATTCAAAATTAATCCCAAATTTGACATTATAGGTGCTTTTCAGTTTATTTTGTGGAACCGGAGGCAAATGAAGTTAGTAAAAGAAGGAGAGCAACAGACGAGGAAGGAAATGAGAGAGTGAACACAAGTAGAGAGAAAACATGTTGAGAGGAGAGCTAGGGGAGGGAGGTGAAAGCTGATAGATAAAAGAAAATTCTAATTTATTTCGAAACCATATTCTTAAAACTTTCTCTTCCTCAAGCAACAGGGGGAATATAAGCTAATTTATATAGTACAGTATATATGTTACGGGCATAGTGATTAATTGGGCATTGTTAATAATGTCCAAGTGATAAATTTCACTGATAAATGTCATTGAATTTATCACATTGAACTCCTCCACTTCGGGCATTATGAATAATGCCCGATTTATTAAATTGCCCGTAACATATACACACTTCGTTGCCTCGAACTTTTGATACCTCGAAAAAGTATCCCCTATGAAAATAAATATTCTCTAATTTCCCTTATTATCTCGAAAACTCGCTTTCTAGAATTTTTCTGGGTCCCTTCGGTTTCGAGATACTGAGGTTGTATTGTATAAATAAACGTTTAAATAAAATTTTACTTATGGTTTATTAAAAAGTTTGGTTAGCTATTTATTTTGTAAAAAAAGCATTGAACTTTTTGTAAAAAATTAAAATCTGATTTAAAGCATAACTAAACAACTCTTCATAGCATTTATCTCCAACTTTTAAAAGTTTATTAATATTAAAATCTTATGGAGCATCATTTACATATTTTGCACTTGTTGTAACTTTGAAGTTCTCTGTATGTTAATGCTAAAATGAAATTTACCATATTCCTTAATAAAGTATTTTCTGTTACGTAAAAAATAAATGTTTCAAGCTTTTAATGGCATTTTCCTTTTCTCTTTGGGGAAAATGAAATCTAATCCTTAAAGAAATAAATTAAATTTTTTGTTCTAAAACTCCTAAATCAACTTTTTATTAGGACAACTTTTAGAGCAATAAATATTTTGGTGTTTTTCGTTTTTTTTCAAGAATTTCAAATAAATAATCATTTATCATTATTACAAACATTTTCTTTCCAAATAAAGGTTATGAAAGAAGACAAAAAATACGAGAAATACCCTTTTAAGTTTGTCGTTAAATTGAGTAGAAAAGAGATCGCGTAAGAGCCTAGATTGAATCTCTTTACGCATTAATGCAATAAAGTTCTTAAAAGACATGAAAAGTCACTTAAGGAAGAACTATTTCAAAAACTTTATTGTTTTGTTATATTGAACACTTTTGAGAATAAAAATAAGATAATTTTTTGATTGACATATAAAATTGTAGTTGTAAAACTGTAATGCTATTAACTCACATACTTTGCGTCAGTTCAAGGATATAACTTTACTGAAGCATTATAAAATGCGTTGGTTTATTGTAATACATTCACCTGAAAGCAAAGAAGCATACAGGGTGTTTCAAAAGTCCGTTTCGCATCTTTTATGAGGAACCAGCTTGTCCTAGGGGCACGGAGTAAGGTCTACCCCTAGGTAGTGACCCTGGAGAATCCATTGATATGACTAACATCACCCCTAGAGGCGAAATAAAAAAATTTATTTAAAAACTAAAGGAGATAGAGAAAAACCCTCATCGAGAGTGTTGTTGGCAACGTTATGAAGAATTCACTGAAAAAAATGTCATAAAAATTTCACGGATATATTAGCATGTAAAAATAGCACTTTTTCCTGGCGCCTCAAAAAAGAAAAAGTTCGCTAATCGGCAAGTTTTTTTATTTTTTGATGCCTTCATGCTTTTTTATTATTTTGCCTTCATTCAACCAAAAAACCCCAAAACTACTCAACAACACTGAAAAATTTTTAAATTGACGAACTTTCTTTTTTTTGAGTTATGAAAAAGTGTTTTTTTCACATGCTAATATCTCTGCGAATATTCACGATATTTTCATGAAATATTTTTCAGTGAGTTCATCATAATGTTGGAAACAATATCTGTGGTTTATAACAACACTGTTTTTTTACAAACAATACTGTGGTTTTTGCTCTACCTCTCCTTTAGTTTTTAAATTTATTTTTTTAAACTTTTTTATTGCCTTGCTAGGGGCGCTGTAAGTCATATCAATGGATTCTCCTGAGTCACTTACCTAGGAATAGACTTACTTCCGTGACCCTTGGACACGTTGGTTTCAAATAAAAGCCATGAAACGGACTTTTGCGACACCCTGTATTGTTTTCTTATTTGGCAAGTGAAAAGTTGTACTTAAAAAGTTGTACGTGTTCAGAGATCGTAAAATTTATTGAAGTAAAAGCACAAAGATTATATTATACACATTAATAGGTTCATGAACACTTTACATTAAATATCAACAAATTTTATACATTTATGGTAAATTTAGTATCAAACTGAATGTTCAGGGCAATTTGCTTTTGATCACATCAAAGGATGAAGGTAATTCATTAAGGTTGGAAGTTTTTCATCAATGGATGAATATAACATCAATTTACTAAAATGTACTCTCATTTACAAATAAATAAACCTTTCTTTTCCTTCAAAGTAAAATTTGTAAAAAAAAGATTTATGACATGAATTAGAAATATAAAAAGAAATTAAACTATTAAATTAAATTCTATTTTTAATTTACAATAATATTTTTTACGAAATGTAAAGTAATATTTTAACAACTTGAAACACACGATTTTGTAATTCTTTAAATTTAATCAAAAACTTTTCTTAACGGCAATCACAGTACAAATATTTAAATAGAATAACACATATGGGATATTTACATTAATTGGTCGTATACGAAAGCTATTATTTTAGACTTTGTACCTCTTTGTGCCTATTTCACTTAAAACATGACTTGCATTTGACACTTATTACATGGCTTATAGATCCATTGACTAGATTAATGTGCATTTGTAATATACAAATATAATACATAAAAATACACATTAATACAGTAAAGCTCATACACTTGGATAAAGCTCTCATATGTAGTTACACAAGACAACAAAAATGCACACCAACACTAAAATTGACATTAAACACAGTCTTCATTATTAGAACATACGAAACAGTAACATTAAGATTTTTCTCTTACTAAATAATACTTTTTTTGGAATGAAGGAACAAATTTGGCACGTTCTACTTATATAAAATACAGAACAAGAAATCACTAGAAGCTATCTACTTTTTATTCCCTTTTTCCAGGTGATGTGTTTTTATGTACAAGGAGCTACACTATGCGATAAATGAATGATGCGTACATAAAAACTATATAAAAAGGAATCGTCGAGTAATATATTTCATGTCACTGAAAGTAACGTTTTTTCCCCTAGAAGATGTTTCACATAGTTTTTTTTATTTTTTAGAAACCTGTAGCAATTTTTTTTCTGAGATATGTAATACTAAATATAAAAAGTTCTAAATTATAATTATCAAGTAAAAATTACATATCTAAATAGATAGCTTATAACAGGACGGGCTTAAGAAGGGTACAAATAACTGTTTTTTACAGAAAAACTATAAAACTCTGAAATCCCATATTGTAACCTCTGACTACACGGGTATTAGAGGTCAAGGAATATTAAAGATTAATAGTCACATATGTTAAAGGAAAGAAAATTTTCCCCATGGAATTATTTCATTGGTATTCTTCATTTGATGTATGATAAAAACATATTTCAGTATACCATTTATTAGTCAATCTTGGGTTTCAAAAATTTTTTAACTCTAAACTGAAAAAAAAATATTTTTCACATTTGCATTGTGTTTTTTAACACTTTTCTTACACACACATTCATTTCTTTTGTACCAATACAGCTGGCCATTTGAGAAAGGAAAAGGGAAACTTGGATTATAAATTTTAGAAGCACATGGTACATACGTTGATATGTATTGTGTATGAAAAATGAACAAATGCATATGGTCTTAGTCATCTTCCCAAAACACACCAATGAGATTTCAACTGCTCTCAGTTGAAAGAGTGAGAATCTGTTTTAATAGTTTTTTTGTGCATTGTCAAATCACGACGGTAGAGTGATTTGGTGTTGAACTTGCTAAAAAAAGAATAGAATCTTAGACGTAATGATCAGATTCAACTTACTCCATCAGATTGAAATTAATATTTAACGTAACTGAAACCTTTACTGCACGTCACATACACGTTGTGAATTTTCGTTAACAACCGATGACTCTAATCTTACCATTAGAAACAGCCGCATTTATTCTCTTTAGCTCTATTTACTCGACCTTGGCTAAAAACATTTAAAAGGATTGGCTAAATCAATTTCTGTCACTGTTGTTAACACTCGCTATTTTTCTTCATAAGCTTCTTGTTAACATCACAATCATTTTTTATACTCGGGATTCCCCCTGGAGAATTTCCATTAAATAAACATTCATGTACATCGAATGATTTATAACTCTAACACCATCGTTAGCTCCTTTCTTTACACTTGTCCAAACTTTATGGGCAAATCTTATTATATCGCTTTTTATCTACACTGGTGCCATCTCAATAGACTCTTTTCCATCACCCTATACACTAGATATTGTAAAAAAGGAATTTTATACGTATGTGAGGGTTAGAAGCCAAGGGTTAAAATTGACATTGTGAAGCAAATTCTGTATATCAGGTGAATTTAAAGACGTCGAAATATTTTTTTTATCATTTGTGCTTTTGAATCTTCTTGTGGCTTTAAAAGATAGTTTGTACTGATTCAAGTACTGGAACTACTTTGATATACACCCCCAAATCGGAAATTTGGCGACTTTTTTTTCCCGCCAAGCAAAATACCTGTTTTAAACGCCTTTTTTTCCAATGAAATCACTGAAACGTTTTTGGAATATAACAGAAAAACTAATCATAGTAAAACTTTGATATTTGAACCAAGAACAAAAATATTTTTTATAAAAATATTGTAATTTAGTTTTTCCGAAAATTCTCATTAGTTTTGGAATTATTAAAGTTCAAAATTTCAATTTTTTCCAGTAATTCACTAGGCTACACATTACTTACTACATATACACAAAAAACAAGAAACAGCAAACCTAAAAAGACCGTAGGGAGTGCCAGATTTGGCGCGTAATTTTTGGGGGTGTATATCAAAGTAGCACCCAAGTACTATCATAGTACTGATTATCAAACCAATAATTTATGCATTCAATTAAATTTACAATTTTATCTACCACGTATAGTATACGTATCACATCGTCCCTTCCCAGGTTGAAGAAAACCATCGTTCAATATCATTCTGTCGATATTGGCATTTCTCATTTCTTCACCACTTGTGAAATATCAGCCAAAATAGACCAATCCGTATGTACTTAAAAAAAACGATTTTTTATTATTTAGATATCTTCTAGAAACTTGTAGTTGTTATAATATTAGCAAAAATTTGGGAAAAAAAGAAGCAAAAATTTTGCGATTTTTGGTATGAAGCCGACTTTTTACGTAACCGCAAACTTGATATTTAGAATCAATAGTTCAAAACTTACTAAACCTTCGAAAAAACTGCTATACAAATGTTTTGAAAACGTCACTTTTGAGCACCAATTGTGACTAGACTTATTATAAGAAAAATTGACCAGTATTAGTTTTTGGTAATCAGCATCGCTTCTCCGACATTATAATTATAATAAAGGAAAGGAGGATAAATGCTATTCCATTTTTAAAAATTACTTCATTCAAATTATGTCATTTAGAATATCTTCTGAAATCTTGCTTTTAATCATTTAAAATTTCCACAAAATCTTCAAAATGAATCGATATTCACGATGTTGGACAATATAGTCTGATCGACGTTCCCGTGATACCTAAGTTGTACCACTTGGCTTCTCATCCATCATTCATACTATCTGGTCAATTCCCCCAATTCCATGTATCGGCCTACTCTTTCCTTTCAGCGAAGGAATTAGGCGAAGGCGACCGAGTCCTTGGTGTCGACGATGGACACCAGGGTGTCCTTCATGGTGGTGGGAGAGATGTCTCCTCCGCGCATGGGCTTCATCTCCATGTTGTTGGTGGACTTCTGAGAGGAGGACTTGTTACCGTTGAGGATCTTGGATGTGTGGCGGGAGGGGCTGGACGTGATTCCCGTGGTGAAGGTCAATCTTGAACGTGCTGAAAGAGGGAGGGAACTATGAGGATTACCAGATCGGAGGAGATGCTGGAATTGAGTTTTTACACTGCAAAAATATAATCGTCCAGAACCAGAAAAGATTCGGCAGAAAAAGTTGCCAGATCTTCCCATTCCACGGAATTTCTCTTTTGTTTGAGCTGGTAATGATGTATATGTTACGGGCAAAGTGATTAATTTGCCATTATTAATAATGCCCAGAGTGCAAAGTGATACATTTCATTGATGAATGCCATTGGATTTATCACTCTGCCCATATCCACTTCGGGCATTATTAATAATGCCCGATTTATCACATTGCCCGTAACATATACGACTTTTGCTGCGAAAGATTTTAAGGACATAACCCACTAAGTTTTTCGAAGTTGAGAAACAATGACACACATGTCTGTAGAGACAATATGCAGTTAAAAGAATTGAATATTTCCGATGGATGTTCCCTAACGATTGTAGCATACATAATAAGTTCAGTCAATGAAGAAATTCCGTGTAAAGGAAAGCTCTGGCAACTTCTGCGCTAGAGCTTTTAATTTTGTATAAGATTATTTTTTGCAGTGTAGAGAGTTGCTGACAAAGGGTTGAAGTACTTTGCATGAAGCAGCGTAAATGAAAAGAAGCTGATATGTTTGATGGAAGTAAATAATAAGTTTGCTCAATTTTTATAATGGGGTGGATGAACGGTCTCTAAAGTATGAACTGAGGGTGAAAACTGACTCGCCATCTTTTAAATAAGTATAGTCCGCAAATTTCCCGATATATAGTACGTTATTGGGTTTTTTCCCAATTTAGAATTCCATACACTCTAAAAACCTATTTATTTAACAAAGAAATCCTGCCAGCTATGCTAACATATAACCCCTGTAATTTGTGGTGGGATATCCTGTTATATATCTGTCTGTATAAACATAGCAAGATTTCTCTGAAGAAATAAGAGGGCTTATCTGCTAACATGTCGGACAGAAATGCTTTGTTGAATTAACAGTTTTTTTAGAACGCAGTTAGGATTATTTATTAATCATGGGATATTACTCACAGAGTAAAGAGCTAACAGAGAGTCCAAGTAGCAGTTTTCCTCTCTCGAGACGCCAATCAGAGAGGGCGAAATGGCGGAAGTGATTCCTGATTGGATATGGAACTTCTATCAGGTGGAATTAATTTCATCACCGCAGTGCTGCTCTTTCCCCTCCACTGCCGATTTGAGTGACGTAGCAGGAGTGAGGTCGAGCTATTATAGGCTGTCTAAGAGCTAGGAGGCGTTGCGCTACACCTGTCTTTGGGAAAATCAATGCTATAAGAAATTGCCATAAGCGTCTATGGAGATGGACCCTCTGTTAGCTCTATACTCTGTGATATTTACTCTTCTATGAAAAAATTGATTATATTTTATTATATTGAATCAATGTTCGTATGACGATGTGTGAGCTAAATCTCTTTGGTGTTTGATTTAAAAAGTCTATTCCAGACCATATGGAATAATAATTTGACCTTATATCTAAAAACTTTAGAAACCCGTGTGGCAGATGATATTCAATATTACTAAGATGAAATTTGATGAAACTGAGCCTAAATATGTTCATTTAGATCCTTTGGTTTGACCACATTCAATCCTACAAGACGAGTTCAAAAAGAAAAAAAAATTTAAACTACGCGATATTACAGATAAGATAAACTGAGATAAAATTCTAATATTTGTAGTGCTCGTTTCCTAGGTTGGTTTTTTCTATTGACGCACTATCAAAGTTTTGAAGATCGATTTTCAAGTTTTATTCTAGGTTTAGTATTAAGAGAAAATATAAACAGAATAATCAGGGCATGCCTGTTATTTTAATGACAAAGATCAGAAAAAGAAGAAAAAATCTTCAATATAGTTAGGGAATGCAAAATATCCAGATTTGAAAAGTCGTTAAGGGGTGAAATGGAATTCCTACAATTGGAATCCTTGGAATTCCTCCTGCATTTCCTTGAAAAAAAGAGCAAAATGATAATCACCAAATATTAATTTTTCTGATGAATTATGTTTGGATTTAAACCAAATATTTTTATTTAAAAAATAAAAAAGTAACATAAAAGTTAATTAGTGAGCTTTCAAAATGGAAGTATTATGAATTTCAATTCATCATTTTATTTTACTTATTGAGCCTTCCTCTAATATTATTGGTTCTGATCAGTCATCTCACTCGTATTTAAAGTCATCAGTTTTACCAAATGTGAATGGATGATAGGAAAGCAAAATAAAAAAAACATTATTGCATCTCCAGCATGAAACATGCAAGTAATAATGAAGCCACCACCAACTTTCCACAAGGAGAAGCGAACCACAAGCAAAACAAACTTCCCCTAGTCCAAAGCACAGCCCCACTATAGCAAAGCCTTCACCATTCTTATGACAAGACAACTGACAACTTCAAACAAGCTACAAAAGGCCACAAATGTGAAAAAGTAAAGGTTTCTTTTGTAAGTGGAATTTATTTAGTTTTATTCAATTGCTAGGAAATCAAAGTAGGCTATCTATTTTTGAAATGGCTGAAAATATTATGCATAAAATATTTTTTAGATACTCTAGAGTTGGTATTTCTCCACTTTTAGATATTTTCTATACAGTTTTAGATTACATTGGGATCTATTGGTATAGTACTTTGACTTAGTATTTATGGAATTACAGTTATGGTAACTGCATCACCGTTAAATATTCCCATTTCAAGCTTCTGTGAAAGCTATAGTGAAGCAATTAATATGGAATATGACTGAGACTATGCTAAAATAACATTATTATTCTGTTACCAACAGAAATTGTGTAGTTTTTATTCATATTCAAATTTTAAATTTCTGACACGGCCACTAAAACTCAAATTCGGTATTGTTACTTTTGGTAAAACTTAACGAAACATTTAAAGTATAATCATAATGCTTATTAGAACCTAATGACTATTTCTATTTAAGCTTTAAACAGTTTTGTGTCACTTAATAGAGAATGCATATTGTTATTACTCTAACTATTGCCCTTTAATAAATAAAACAGCTAAATATCCAAATTACAAAGAAACCAATCCATCTTTACATATGTGTTGTAGCCTTTTGAGTCTCCAATGGTAAATCGACAGCGTGAAAGCATCTACGAAGCGATGTAATGAGTTAAACAGTTGACTACCATAGAAATCAGACGGTTAGTGGAAATGTTAGTAGTTGTTAGACAGCTGTAGCCTTCACTAATGTCGCCTGGTACATGGGGACCTCGATTTGGGTTTTGGTTTTGGTGTTTGTCCGGCGACTGAAGGAAGTTAGGGACGTTAACATGCTTCGAAAAGACTTAAGTATAACAGTGGAGCGTTTGGAACTTTGTGTTGTAGCTCCATTAACTTCATAAATACCTGTAAAAAAGAGAAAGAAAGGAGGTAAAACGTAGTGGTTATTTTAAATGAGATTTCTAAAGCATTTTCTCATCCAAGACAGAAAGAAATATTCTGATGGTAAGTACCAGTGGTCAAAGGGAAAGAAATCTTATATCACCAAGTGACAGTGGTTAATTCCTTTATTTTTCATGCTATCAGTCATTCAAAATGTGGCTAGTTAAGTAAATCTAAAATTACTTTTCAAA
Source organism: Tetragnatha versicolor (assembly GCA_024610705.1). Lineage (NCBI taxonomy): Eukaryota > Metazoa > Arthropoda > Arachnida > Araneae > Tetragnathidae > Tetragnatha > Tetragnatha versicolor. Next base: position 8,575,627 of record JANDEH010000020.1, read on the forward strand.
CCATTATTTGTTGCAAAAACAATTCCAATTATTTTACTTACCAAGTCCTGAATGATATATCTTTCTAATCCTAAGAACTGAATCTTGAAGATAGATTAATTTGTAACGACCTAACCAGTTGAAGAAGTTGAAAGTTTTTAAAGAATCGGGTAACAATTATCGTGTCATTTTAAGTATTAATTACGAGTAGTTAGTTATTAAATAGTAATTGAAAAACTTCTTTCAAATGTAAATGATATACAGATCTGACAGTAGATCCAGCTCTCAAAGCGCGTTTTTAAATTTAAAAATTGCTTCTGTTTTGTATCCTATTCTAATTTTACTGTCCAATTGTGTCATCAGAAAATTAAAAAACAAATTAAAGAATCTCTTTAACATTTATTGAAGCAGTTTTTTTTCACGTTTACCTATTCGTTCAGTGAAAAATATCAAACGGGATTAGGAAGGAAATCTATTTGAAAAGAACCAGTGTCTACATGTTTCAATTCCATTCAGCAATCCTTTCGAACACTTCTTAAGTAATCATTGTCAGTCGGTCTAAACTAAACATACCACCTTCCAATCCAATCGCCACAAGATACAGCAATACTAATGCTTTGTAACAAAGCCAGGAATCCATTCGCTTCCTTTGCTTGCCAGGTATATCTTACAAGCACTCATGTGATTAAGCCCGATACTACAACTCTACTTCTTTTCCCACACAAGGGCCACAAACACCAACACTTCAACATCAAGACCTCGGGTTCGTGACACCACTTCCAAAAGAGAACGAACTTCATTGATTCCAATCTCTTGGAAAAAGCTTTTCGTTCGTTACGATCATTCGGCGCATTTAACCTATTGGTCGTTCTCGGTCTCAGCCCCCTTGGAAAGAAAAAAAAAGTCAAGATAGATATTTTTAGGGAATTTCGGAAGTTCTCTTATCGATTTCATCTTAGTTCTTTTTGTCATTTGCAGTTTTTGGTACAAGGTCGATAAAACGACTGAGTGTAAATGATTAATCGATATGCATCGCTGCGAGATAAAAATTAATGTAGGAAAATATAGTTTGACATCAATTTATTTTATGCAAATCCTTATAAACCTATGTATATTAACTCGTAAATTCTTTCGTTCTTTTTCTATCACAGACAACTAATCACGGAGGATACATTCAAAAGATTTAATTACTGCGATATTTCTTTGAAAAAGGTAACGTTAGGAATAGTTTCTTCGTTAGTTACTTAATCATTAATTTGTTAGTTGCGTTTTAAAAATATGTACTCGTAATTAGAAAAAGAGATTTGAAGGAAACAAATTTGTGATATCTATTTGTTTGAGTTTCAGGGCCAAATTACAAATGTTCGCGAGACCAAAATTAAAAAATAAAACACCCTATCGACTTAATCCGTTTTTTAAGTTAAAATAAAAACTCCAATTTGTATTCTAATATCAATTTCAACTTGCTTCTTTCTTCTTGTTAATTAAAGCAACCGTTCATTCAAATTTCATTCTTTAGTCACAGGCGTTTGCATACATAAAGCTTAATTAAAAACAGTTAATAATAGAACTTCATAAAGTTTAAGTACTTTGCAACATACTTAAAATTAAATAAAAGAAACGTGTTAGTTACGTGCACATGTATCCAACCCCAGCTAAAAATGTTAGTGAATATCTAATCTATGTTAATCAAACTTTAATTAGGGACCTAGTAGTAGCTAACGTTTTCAACTTAGATGCTATTAGTAACTAAATTTCAAATGCAGTTTCGCTATTTGTTAGAAAGAAGTTAGTTTAATCCGAATTCGGATGCATCAGTTCTATTCAGATGCAGATGCAGGTAATGTTGAAACTTTACCTTTTGAAGGTAATTCTCCGAAAACTGAACATAGGCGCCTCTGTTCCATAATGGTTCAACATTTCCAGAGAATTTTCTGTTTTGAAAAAAATATTAGGCAGGTGATTATCTTGTTTCTCTCCTAGCTAAATCAACATTATGATGCTAGAAAACGAAACAAACCCAACTTTAAAGAGAGTTAAGTATTTAATGGAATATTTTCCAGTTTGGAAATGTTTTGGTTCTTAGCCGAAACGGTTTCAATGATTTTCATTAGCTTGTTCGTAAATATAAAAACATTTTCATATGAAAGAAAACGCTTTGAACTAAAAATTACTTTTATAGGCATAAAAATTGGAAAAAAAGGTTTTAAATTTTCCTAATTTTTTGCTCAAGGATAATTGAAATATGGAACTTGAAAAAAATAATCAAATCAAATACTATTAAAATTGTATCTTGGTTAAGTGTTAAGTAAGGCAGTACTATATTTTAATAAATTAATTTTATTACGTATCTGCCCTAATTGTTTTTTAAAGTAACTTTTCACTACACTCTTAACCACGATTTGCCACTTTTAACCTTTCAATCCTAAGCCGTTCAAAATTACCATTGAATTCTTTGGGAAATTTAGGGTGGCTATAGGGCTAAAAGATTTAAATGACCGTCGGTAAGAAGAATCCTCAAATCGACATAAATAAATACTTTTTATCGACATTCCAACTGACTATAATATCTTCAAATAGCTTGAATAGATAGGATTGCTTTGCTCTTTTTTTAATCCAAAAAATAACGTCTATCTGTATGGAAAACATATTTTCACAAAAAAATTAAATATAAAAAATAAAGTTTTAGTATGAAAATATAATTTTGCAAAGGGAAGTGAAAAAATAAACCCACGGGGTCGTGTGAATCTGTTCCTCTGGAAACCACATCTCAGCATGATGCAGAAACCTTCTCGGAATGTTTTGTTAAAGCCACCGTAGATGATGGGGTTGATAAAGCTGTTGGAAAAAGCGAAGAAATGGGCATACCACTTGAAGTAATCATCCCAGTCCTCCTGAAAGAAAGACAATATAGACGAGTTTTATTTATATTATCATCATGATCAGTATCAATGATTTTATTTGATTTGAATTACAAAAAAAACTTGTAATTTTTAAAAGATTGTGATATTTGTAATAGTAATACAATAGAAATTGTAATTTGTAATAGCAATTGTAATATTTGTAATAGCAATTGTAATATTTGTAGATGTGTGGCCGCGTAGACTTGAAGCTCGTCTTTAGGGTGCATTCCTAAATTATAAGTCGTTTAGATGTCCCCAAACCCTTAGTTAGACTACCAAAACAGGCCTTCAGCAATAGAATGATTATCTAGTTCTATTAAAGATAAAGAAAACTCGATTAAAACATCATTTTATGCAGAATAAAGCAGGATTATTTCTAAAATATTTTTTTCTAAAAATCTGACAATTTTTTTATTAATTGACAAATTTGACAAATTGGGACATCGAAGTGAAGGGGAGAGATGTAATTGAAAAGTGACCGCAATTGACAGGAGGGGAGGAAAGGATATAAATATTCGATTGTGGGATATAAATGGTGAAGAACTCCTTTAGGCATAGGATCTTTTATTTATTAAAGGAAGCACGAATATAAGAATGGATCTGAAGTTAAATTTTCAAAGTAAAGAGGAAGAAAACTTTCTAAATGTATGCGTTGAGTTAATATTCGAATCCTCAAGCTAAGTTACCTGTGTCAGTATCACTGGTTTATTCATGATTGATTGCTTATAAAAGAGTATTTCAAAGACTCTGCGCACTAGACATTTCTCCTACAACTTCATCGCGTGTTACAGACTCCATATTTTTATGATAAGATGGAGAGGTTTTAGGGCAGTGATCCATCTTTGAATACTTACCGTTAAAATCTTGAATGCTTTTGAGGGTCAAAAGTTTTAACATTTTAGTTACTTCCATAATATAGTGTTAAAGTCAGTGATATTTTTAACGCCTCTGAGAGCGTATTTCACGCATTGAGAATAGGAAGTACACTTTTAAAAACTAGCCAGGCGTATTTTCACGCTTCGAATTTTTAACAAACGTTTTCCTTAAAAACTGCATGGCACCCCACCGAAATCAAAAAATATTTTTTTCTACTCAAATTTGTAATTAAATAAATATTTCATTTAGAATGATTAATGTAAAATAAATTATTTATACTAATTTTAAATAATTATAATTTATTAATAAAATAAATTATTATGTTTAACATTTTCTACTTATATTAACAGATGCTATAATTGTTAAAAACTAAAATAGCACCCTTTTTTCTATTTCAGTTTGTTCATTAAAAAAGGGTTTTTATAAAAAAATTGTCTCTGTTTACTATATAGTTTATGCTATTTCCGGTATTTCATTCTTCATGAATGAATTTCACGCCTCCTTAAAAAAAAGTCGAGGAGTATTTTTACTCCTTACAAAAAATCCTAAGAATAACACTGGTTAAAGTGTTAAAAAAGTAATTTTTCAGAATGAAATAATAAAAAGGAATTGCCTTTGACTATATTTAACAAAAAGATCGAAAATAATACTAGCTGAATATAATCTAAAAAACAGTAATACGCTATTTTGATACAGAATTATTCCTAGAAAGATTTAGGGATATTCTTATTCTTCCCCTTGTTACCTTTTTCTAAAGTCAATTTTAATTGATTAATTAATTACAAGTGAATGGATTTCTGTTTTGAACTTGTATCATGTTTGAATTCTTTCACAATAAATGCCATCCTTTTATTCGGTACCTCAATCAGTTCTTTGCTTACTCAATACATAAATTTTTGTAGTTAGAGTGAAGATAGTAACAGAGATAGACTTTATACATTATAAAAAAACTCTTCAGAAAACAGAAGTAGTTTGGTAGCATTATTGCCGGATTTTTTTCCATGATTTAAGGAGAAGTCCGTTTTTTCTTTTCCTGTTATTTGAGAAAGCGTCCGTTTTTTGTTTTTCCTTTCTATGAGTACAACTTTCCGTCATTTGGAGAACGTCTGTTTTATATGTTTTCACCGAAGGAAGGAAACTTTCCGTTTATAAAAAAAATGTTAAACTAATAATAGTTATTGCGGTTGGTTGGACCCGATCGTGCACCCTTGGATTCGAAATCCCATGTCTTGATCACCAGACTAGTGTATTGTATATTAACTGCTTGGGCTAAATATTTTATATAAAAACTAATATTTATACAGGGTGTCCCATAAATAGTGGGTCACACTTCTAGGGGGGATAGTAGACACCTAGACTAGTCAGAATCACATAGGAATCGGGGGTCCCAGACCAAATCCCAGTGAGTTAAAAATGGAGTGACACCCCAAAAAAATTATTGAAAAATTCAATTTGTAGAAGAACTGCTATTGGTAAAAATTTAATTATGGTCTCAAAAATTGTGATTTAATATGATCTTAAAAAAAATCTCAAAAGTCTTCACCTTAAAAATTTTTTTATTATGAAAGAAGTTAAAAAACCACAAAAAAATGTGAAAATTCTGCCCAAACCTCATTTTGTATTTCGAAATCCTATCTTTTGATTTTATAATCTGAAAGATCATAGTTGTAAACCCTTAAGTCCAAAGTGTCACGTAAAAACCATCAATATTCAATGATTGAGATCCTGTTAAAGCACGGTATAGGTCCGTTTTTTTCGTCCGCAGACTATCGTTTTGGAAACGGTTATAGGAAACCAGTTTTCACACGCAAAAAACGAACTTTAACAGGATTTCAAGCGTTTAATATTGATGATTTTTACATGAAACTTTGGACTTAAGGGTTTACAACTATGATCTTTCAGATTATAAAATTAAAAGAGATGATTTCGAAATACAAAATGAGGTTTGGGCAGAATTTTCACATTTTTTGTGGTTTTTTAACTTTTTTAATAATAAAAAAAATTTTAAGGTGAAGACTTTTGAGATAATTTTAAAGATCATATTAAACCACAATTTTTGAGACCATAATTAAATTTCTACCAATAGCAGTTCTTCTACAAATTGAATTTTTCAATAATTTTTTGGGGGTGTCGCTCCATTTTTAACTCTCTGGAATTTGGTGTGGGACCCCCAAATCCTATGTGATTCTGACTCGTCTAGGTGTCTTCTATCCAGGGTTGGCTGGATTGGACCCAATTGGGTTGGACCCAATGGGTATTTAAAAAAAAACCATGTGAAAAAACCCATATTTTGGACCCATTTTTGGGTTTATTCAAGAAAAATCAAGATTTTGGCAGTTCCTTCAAAATTTAATGTTTTTTTTCAAAGTTAAGGATATTTTTAAAATTTTAATGGGTTTTTTCAAAATTTAAATTATGTTTCAAAAATTAAATGGTGTTTTTTAAATTTCAGGGAGTTTTTTAAATAGTTAATTAGGTTCTTTCATTATTCAGTGGGTTTTTTCATTATTGAATGGGTTTTTCAAAATTTAAGACGTTTAAAGTTCAAACTAGATGTAAAAGTTAAAGAAGATTTTTTTAAAAAAATTTCAGTGGGTTTTTTCAAAGCTTAAAAACTTTGAAAAAACCCACTTAACTGTGGAAAAACTGACATTATTTTGACAGAACACATTTAACATAGATAGAACTCACTAAAATTTGAAAAAACCCAGTTACTTTTTAGGAGAAATCCACTTAATTTTGAAAAAACCCACACTTTTTTTGAAAAAACCCAGTTTTATGTGGGTTTTTCAGGGTTTTATTGAAAAAACCCGAAAAAACCCAACCCACTTGGGTTTTTGCCAACCCTTCTTCTATCCCCCCTAGAAGTGTGACCCATTATTTATGGGACACCCTGTATAAGGCATGTAAATGAAAAAGTAGTGCTGATAGTTTAGATTACTTCTAAGGTTTAAAAATACCTGGTGGTGAGGCTGTTTCCTTAGTTCTTAATATGGATTTCCAATATTTAAATAATAATTTTTGGTGAATTTATTTTTAATTTCATTAATTATGAAATAGTTTTCTATCTTGGCGGACGTGCCCGTTAGAAGAAAGCTGTTCTGTGGATTTTAATTGCTTTGATTTAAGAACATTGAAAATGTTTATTTTCAAATAAACTATTGCGTAAAATTATTTATATATGAAGTAATCGCACTTTATAACACAGAAAAAACACGTCCGTAGTCTCAATATGAAAAGTTAAAACTTTTGTGTTAAGCTTAAGAATACACTGGATAAGTTCGTGATAGTGTGAAAATTTTCACATTTAAAATTCCGTTTTCTAGCTTAGGGAATTATTCCGGGAAAAAAATCACGGAAAGAATACGTAGATACTATTTTTTACGGTGTAGTTAAGAGTAGAATTTAGATTAGTGCAAAGAATTTGCAAAAGGAAGTGCTAATCTACAGATAAATACTACTTGAATTGCTAGAATTTTAACTTAGTCAAATATGGTTTGTAGGGTAGGAATAAAAACTATGAACTCTTAATAATGCGTATAGATTCTTAAAAAATTTTTAATCTCTTTGTCTCCAAGTGTAATGAAACTTAAATAACTTTTAGTCATTATAGTCCAGGGTTGATAATTTTTTAAACAAAAAAAATAATAGTAGGATGAAACCCTATGGAAAAGGAAAATAATATAACAAAAAAGAAAGGAAAAATAAATTACAGCCGATCTGAGGTCGGGAAGGGGGGTAAAAAGGGTTTTTTTTTAGAATAAATGGTTTATCTCGATTTCCGGCAAAACTACAAGTTCTATAGAAAAAAATTAAATTGCAAAGTTGTAGGTAATAAAACGATCTACAACTTTTGTATTCACATTTTTTCACATAACCTCAAAATATATGTGAAAAATTCAAATAATCAAGTTTTTGGTTTTTTATTTTTATCTTTAAAAATAATTTTTTTTCACGAAATTCGGTGAAAACTTACCTTTTGATGTCCCCAACACACTTTAATTTTTTTATTTAAAATATTTATTTTTTCTCCTTATTTTGACTTGATATCGAAAAAGCACCCTAATTTTCAATTGAAAATTCGCACGTCAAAATATCTGCTTTTTTAAAAAAGTCGATGGGATTTTTGTTCGTTGAAATCTCTACTTTCTGATGGTGTAAAAAATATATGCATCACTATGGTAAATGATCTCAGAAAATGCAAAGAAACGAAAAAAGCGCGAAGAGATTTCAATAATAAAAACCATACAAAAATACCATTTTTGCAAGGAAATACCAGAAAAACAATGCAGAAATGATATGATATTTTTGAAGGATTCATATTTAAAACTATTAGATGTGAAAAATAGATATATTACATTTCCATAACCTGGCTTGAGAAAATAAATGTCATGATTATTTGAATTTAATTGATTCAAAAGGAACAAAAGATCAATATCTTGTCCCACAACAACGACAGTTTTATTAGTATCTCTGTCAATTTCTATCGAGGTTTCAATTATGTCAGCTTGTCTGCATTTTCTTCTGCTTGTTTACAGGAAAATCCTTGAGACTAATCTTTTCATTAACGGTTTTATTATCTTGTCCTTGTTTTTCTCGTTAGATAAATGTTTTTCTTGCAAAAATGGTATTTTTGTATGGTTTTTATTATTGAACTCTCTTCAAGCTTTTTTCGTTTCTTTGCATTTTCTGAGAACATTTACCATAGTGATGCATATATTTTTTTACACCATCAGAAAGTAGAGATTTCAACGAACAAAAAGCCCACCGACTTTTTTCAAAAAGCAGATATTTTGACGTGAGAATTTTCGATTGAAAATTAGTGTGCTTTTTCGATATTAAGCCAAAATAAGGAGAAAAAATAAATATTCTAAATAAAAAAAATTAAAGTGTGTTGGGGACATCAAAAGGTAAGTTTTCACCGAATTTCGTGAAAAAAATATTTGTTTAAAAGATAAAAATAAAAAACCAAAAACTTGATTATTTGAATTTTTCACATATATTTTGAGGTTACTTGAAAAAATGTGAATACAAAAGTTGTAGATCGTTTTATTACCTACAACTTTGCAATTTAAATTTTTTCTATAGGACTTATAGTTTTGCCGGAAATCGAGATAAACCATTTTTTATTCTAAAAAACCCCTTTTTACCCCCCCCCTTCCCGACCTCAGATCGGCCGTAATTTATTTTTCCTTTCTTTTTTGTTATATTATCTTCCTTTTCCAATGTGTTTCATCCTACTATTATTTTTTTCCACTTTTTACCATTTTCAAAGGCTTCAGCACTGGTCTATTATTATAACAAGTATAAAAGAGACTTTATGTAACTCTGTATTTTAATTTGAAGTTTAATAGTAGTTAATTAAAATGTTTGATTTTCTGTGTTATGCAATTCTAATTTCAAATGTTTTGAAATATTTCCATAGTTGAATTGATCTAAATATCAAGATACTAAAAACATGAAAGGAATTAAAAATGCTGCTAAAAATGAAAAGGTCTATGCAAGCGAAATTTTGATATAACCTCTTGTATAATGAGTTACGAGAAATTTTGAGGTATTTTTACTGACATTTTAATAATTATTTTATCTTAAGAGTAAAATGTTTACATCTGTAAATATTTTCCCTTGTATGCATTAAACATATTTTAATCAAGCAAGGAAAGCAATTTGAACTAAGTATAACAAATAGTTAATACTTGTTTAAAATTCTCTTCGATGGATCAAAAATTATGTTGAATACTTTTTAATACTAAAATTTAAATGTTACAATTTGAAAAAACGATATTGAATACTGATGAAAATTACATTCTTTTAAAAGATTGAAAACAATCACACCATTTTGTCACTAATATTGAAATGAATACCAGTAATAAAAAAAAGATATTCTTGTATATCTTCACCTTAACCTTACATTTTTAAGATTAACAAGGAGGTTTCAACACATTTTAAGTAATATATTCACAAAAAGTTTCAGTTTATAATTCCTTATATTGGCTGATTATATTTATGATTAATATATAAAAATTTCAAATGAGATGTATAACCCATTTTCAATAATATATTTTTTGTTGTAATTATATAGCTAAAGGGTGGTGCTAGGCTGTTATATCATAAGCTTTCTCAGGATAAATTTAATATTTGGATTTAAGAAGGAAATAAAGCTAAACAAATTGAAAGTGTATTTTAATTACTTTAAAACACACTTTATTTTTATTTTATGTTCTAATAGCGCGAAAAGGGTGCCACTTGGGTCCAAGAAGGACGGTGTAAAATATTTTTTTGATTGGATAATATCTTAGGCTCCCGCATCCCACTTAAAGTTTGAAAAAATGGATGACTTTTTTACAAAACAACTAAAAAACCAAAGATTAAACTCTCAAATATTGTTCATGATTTTTTATGAGGAACTAATATAGTTTTCGACATAATGTTTCAGGTTCCATTCTTCTATCACTCTTGTTTCGTTAGATTTAATTTTTTAATGTTCAAAGAAATTTTGTAAAGTTGTTTTTTTTGCATTTTTAAACAGCTAATAACTCTAGAACTATACAACTTAAAATCCTGAAATCAGTCCCATTCGGTTCGTATTTTTTTGTCTTTGATTTGATGCACATCATGACCATCATTATCAAAAAGTTTTTCAAAATTTAAAAAAGTGAAAAATAATTTAATAAAAAATTTTTTTAGAAATGTTTTTGAAAAAATAAATTAAAAGCCTTTTGACTCATAAAATGAACATTACTGCCAAATTTCAAGTTGAAAATAAAATTTAATCATGTATAAAAAAATAAAAAAAAATCGAAATTTAGGCAAATCCCTAAACAATCCCCAAAATTATACAGCAAGAGCGATTCAGTCATGGAAAATTCATAAACTCGCTTGAAGGTGTTCAAATGACTTAAAAAATGTGAAAAATGTCACATAAATGTCTGAAAATACGACAATTAACAGATTCGGTAAAAAGCCTTACAGAGCTAATTTTCAACTGTAAGTTAATTTAATGTGCATGAATTTTAACTGAATATTCCTAAGAAATGTGTTTATATCCCACTTTTTATGTTCTAAAACTTTTAATTTATTTTGATTTGACTCGTTAAAAGTAAAAACAATTAGATATAAACATAATTCTTCGGAATTTTCAGGAGTAATGCATGCAAATTGAATTAACTTAAAGTTGAAAATTATCTCTGTAAGGTTTTGTACCGAATATGTTAATTGTCGTATTTTCAGAAATTTATGTGACATTTTTACATGTTTTCAGTTATATGAATACCCTCAATCGAGTTTATGAATTTTACATGACTCAATCGCTCTTGCTGTATAATTTCGGGGATTGTTTAGGGACTTGCCTAAATTTCGAATTTTTTATTTTTTTATACATGATTAAATTTTATTTTCAACTTGAAATTCGGTAGTAATGTTCATTTTATGAGTCATAAGGCTTTGAAATATTTTTCAAAAAAATTTTCAAAAAAATTTTTTTTAGTAATTTTTTTCAATTTTTTACATTTTGAAAAAAACTTTTTGAAAATGATGGTCATGATGTGCATCAAATCAAAGACAAAAAAAATTACGAACCGAATGGGAATAATTTCAGGTCAGTTGTATAGAGTTACAGATACAGTCAAGTCCGCTTAATGTGATCACAATTGTCCGAGACTAAACTGATAACATTATCCGATCGATAACAATAAGCGATCTCATATCAAAAAACAGCAAACAGTGTTACTAGATTGTTTGCTTTAAAATCAAATTCATGTAATCGTAATAAATGTATTTAGAACTCTATTTTTAAACTAGGAAAAATTTTAAGGTGAAAATAATAGAGTAGTTCAGTTAATAAAGTTATAATAATCGCTTACTGTGTATTTTTATAGAAAGGTCTCTCTTTTTTCCGCTCCATTATATCCTTCCACTCCGATAAACCACTTATTTATTACATAATCTGAATTTCATTAAACAAGGGGAAATCAAAATCTCGTATCAGAAACATCTGCAAAGCGTGGATCTTGGTTTTTCTTTAACCAATCACAAGTATGGATTCGGACCCCCCATAACCGTTTCCTTTCAATATATAATATACGGAATGTCTTTTTTATTTTTCTTACCCACACTAAATTTCAGAAAAAAGAAGCTCTAGATGTTCTCATGGAGAAGATTTTTACTTGTAAAAATTGACATTCAAAATGAAACTCGAACCCAAAAGCAGTCGTTTTAAAGGGGATATGGACAAATTTTGATAATATTAAGCGGATTGATGATTAATAGTTGATCACATTAAACGATGTATTTTACATTAAATTAAATAGGAATGATCGGGACCTGTCGATTCTGATAACATTATCCGATTGATAACATTAACCGTGATCACATTAAGCGGATTCGACTGTATTACAAATATTTAAAAATGCAGGAAAAACAGCTTTACAAAATTCGTATGAACATTAAAAATTATATCTAACGAAACAAGAGTGATAGAAGAATGGAACCTGAAACATTATATCTATAACTATATTAGTTCCTCTATAAAAAATCATGAACAATATTTGAGAGTTTAATCTTTGGTTTTTTATTTATTTATTTATTTATTATTAAGCATACACAACAGGTCAGCGACCCAATTACAGTGTGGAGAGAAAGTAAAAAAGTTTAGTTGTTGTTTTAGTTGTTTTGTAAAAAGTCATCCATTTTTTCAAACTTTGAGTGCGATGTGGGAGCCTAAGATATTATCCAATCGAAAAATTTTTTTACACCGTCCTTATTGGACCCAAGTGGCACCCTTCCCGCGCTATTAGAACATGAATAAAAATAAAGTGTGTTTTCGGTCCACCCTAGTGCACAATGATCAAAAGGTGAACAGTTAATGAAAGTTCTTCAAAATAATATTAATATAATTTAAAGCTTCAAAATGTTGAAAATGTTAAAAGAATTGTGTGAAAAGTGTTTATTGAAGTAAGGTTAGTTCAGTTTAAGTGATAATGTTAAACTTTATAAAAGAAAAATCGTTATATTTTTTTATATTATTTTTATTTTATTTACAAAGAACAATGTCAGGAGGGGATAAGTGGTTTGATTTTTATCTATATTGAGAGAAAGCATCGTGTTACACATTTCTTTCTCCAACTGAAAAGAGGTTTTTATGAATCTATCTTACTTTCTTTTAAATGCTTTTTATTCTAACTGAAAAGTACAATGGAGATAATGTTCTTTCTAATGTAAGAAAAATATCTTAGTTTCCCAAACTTATTTTTTAGGTCAATTGAAATCTTATGTTTCCCCAAAAAATGTTGTAGTGATAAAAATAGTATATTTTTACTCTTCCGAAAGATCTGTTCGGAACAATGTTAAATGATAAAAACAGTAATATTTTTAATGATAAAAAGATCGTTGTTCTTAATCTAAAATGTTTTAATTTATGAGCAATATTAATATTAAAATGTATCTAATATCTTCAGAATATAAAAAAGCATGCGTTAGGTAACCCATATTCATAATTTCATAGCTTAAGCATGTGTTTTTGTAATTGTACTAATCTGCAATAAAAATTAGTTAAAAAGCGAAATTTTATCGTTTTTCAAATTGTAGCTATTGAATCCCCTTGGACACTCAGATATATAAGGTAGCTCATCTATTGCCATCCATGTAAAATTTATTTATTAAAAACACATAGCATATTAAATTATAGATTCCAAAACACAAAAGCCCCAATTTTGTTGCTAATAATTATAATTATAATATGCTACACTTTTTTGTATCAACGACTGGATCTGTAATTTTAATTTTTGTGTGAATAAATTTTTTGTAACAAGAACAGTTGTCCAAGTGCTGTAATTACAGTCGTTTCAGATGAGTCTCTCCGGAATCCTGTAAGCTTTCTGTTTTTGACGAGAAAAGTATGCAAAGACTTATTCAGTTTTGAGAGCAAATTAAACATTTGTCCATAAGATACTTGAAAATCTTGAGTGGTTTTAACAAAATGATAGATCTTATAAACACAATTTCCACTTTGATGTTCAGTTCAACTCCTTCAATAACATAGTTTAATATTATGGATACATTTTTATCATACTTATAACAAACTTAAAGAAGTCAATATACTTTTATCCAGTTTTCCAATAGTTTTTGTCTAAATGAAAGACTCTGTACTATAAGAGTTCCAACATTGTTTGATATCCAAAAAAAATAGTAGACTCTTAAAATATTTTAATCAATTCATTATACTAATTCCTTTAAGTTAATATACTTAATTATATCTTACACAAACAAAGGGTTAGAATGTGAAGAAAATTGTTAAATAAAGCTCTTGATAAGAGTACCCTCAAAATACTTAAGTTTCTATTAAGTTTCTGTTAGCAATTAGTTTCCGATTCACAGTTTATATAGAAGAATTGGAACACATACTTAAACCTATTTTGTACGCATCTATTATTTTAACAGCCTACATTCTTTCGTTTATTAGTACATTCAATGAATTAATACATATCTTAAAGCTTAAAACAATTTGGATTTCTTGACTGCCTTAATGAATGACCAATAGAATTGAAAAAACAGTTTATAGAATTATCTAACTCTGTATTAGATTATTACTCAGTTAATTAATTTTAAACGTTAGTTTATTCTTTCCTTCATGTAAAATTAATGCTAGGATCTTTAGAGTTTATTTTTGCGATAAATGAATTTTTAAAACATTTTTTCATTTAAAATAGAGTATTATACAGGTTTTTTTAAATTGAACTTTTGATAGTTATTTATGAACAGAAGAACATGCAAATAATTTTTAAAAACTAAATAATATCTTTCTGTTTTTCCTCTTAAGTATACAAAATTAATACTTAATTGTCTAAAGTAGATGAAGAAGGTTTGGAAAAAATAAATGTAAAACAAATAAAACAGAATAATCTATTTTTGTTAAAAAAAAAAGCTTTTCTTCAAATTACAAGAAATTGAGCTTGGATGTTAAAGGAAATGATAAACTCTCCAAAGAATTTATCTTGAATCTTTGATAAAATATTATCGTAAGTGTGTTTTATATTTTAAACACGATTTTCTTAATTTGATTTTAAAATATAAAACTTTTACGTTATTAGTTTTAAGTGATGAAATTATGACAGCGACGATGTGATAACACTTTTGAAATCAATTTGCGCTTCAATGCCTTTTACCATCAATCAGTCTTTTACTCAGCTACAGACATTTGCTAAAGAAACTTCAAACATAATCTCATATTTTACTCATACTTACACGATCTGTTGTTCCAAAGACAACTCCAAGTATCCAGCCTTGGAATGGGGTCCAACAGACAATGAATGCAACTAAAACAACCATAACCATCTTTATAACCTAAAGAGGAAATGGAAATGGTTGATATTCTGTAGAACACTATGCCTATTCACTAGAAGAAAAATTTAGTTATTGATTATGTCTTGGAAATAAAATGAGAAAAATTTAATGAAGTGTAGGAACATCATCAACAGGTACACTGCTTACCTTACGTTTTAGACACACTGGTTGATCATTTACTGAAAAATGTCTAATCACCATGTTTAACAACAACCCCTAAGCACCTAATAGATGATAGCTAAGAATACTTTTTGAGGTATAAAATAATTCACTGTAAAACAACTCGGGTTTTTTCATCGCGATTTGATGTCAAATTTTAAAAAAATGAAAGTCATCTATTAGATATTGTCCTTTAAGCATTTTTTTGTACTACAAGCAAAGAATCTTTCTGATATCTCTGTGCAGGATTAGGGAGAACTTGTTGAAACTATCTAGAATATTTTTAAGGGGTTAATATTTCATAAGTAAATGATATTCTGAACAAATTTGTAACTTTTTTATTTCAATACTTAAAAAAATGCGATTTAATCTATAAACACAGGCTTGAACTCTGTGTTTATTGCAAAACCAGTCAAGTATCAATAATGTTTTGTTTTTGCAATAAACAAAACACTTGAATTTTAGTTGTCAGTAAACTATCCCCAATTAAGGGTTCATAGGGTGTTTCTAAACAGTACTTTTCATTTATCTCAAATAAAAAAATTCCGTGTTCAACTTCTTTCCGAAAGAAATGGTTCAATCAATTTTCGAAATCCAAATTAATTAAGCAGCCGATTGCTTTCAAAATGAAAAACTGCATTAACTATAGGGTAATTTATTCTTCTTTTTGAATGAAATTAAAAGAACAAATCCCGCCAACCTTTTTTCTAGCTCTGTACTGGACATTGATGTTAGCAGCATGCCGCTCTCCGGGTACTTCGGATATCCAGAGCTTCCAGAGAATGAGCGAGTAGGCTGTGATCATGATCACCACGGGCAGGAAGTAGAGGGTCACACTGACCCCCACGTAGTAGGTGGTGCGGAGAGGGATGCTCCCTATACAACTCTGGGTGGCTGGGTCTACTGCATAGGAGACAGGCCACTTTTCTGTGCATTTAGGCTCCGTAAAATCTATGAACTGAAATGAAATCTCAATTTTTAATTATCTGTAATTGCAATGAAAATGTAATGAAAAGTGACAAAATACGTTGAAGAAACGAGAAAGGAACGGTGGGTTTGAATTCTTTCCCGCGGGTTCTCGTTTTCATAAAGTTTCGAGATTGGAATCTAGGTGGATTTCCATTTCACTTTTTGTAGTCCCTTAAATATTTCCACAAACACCAGAACAACTACTTACAATATTATTAAAAAAGTGTTCATTCATTAATATATTATGAAAGTGAGTCTCTAAGGAACAGGTTTGTAATTTAGTTTTTTAAGTTGGAAGTGTCTTAAAATTTAACACACTGATTTTAATAATGTTTGTTTTAAATTTATTGTTTAGGAACTGTTTAATTCATTTTAAAAACTGTGTTTTATATTGAACAATTCTTATCCATTCATATTCATTTTAACTGGTTGGAAAGAAAAAGCTAGAAACAATACACAGTAAATTCTATAGGAGTATTTAGAAACATATAGAAAGAAGAATAGAAGTATGGAATTTAGAGTACAGAAATTTAAGAAACAGATTGGCATTCAAAGGGAATTTTGGGGTAAGGATAGCGTAAGCCAACCTTATTGGGCCTCAAGCAAGTAGTTTTTATTCAATATTTTATTTTTATAAGTTATATTTTACCTATTATATTTTTTAAAATTGTTATTAGTTGAAAATTTTCGAAAAATGTAAAACTCGGCGTTATTTTTATTTATTTTTAAATGTGTAGTGTTAAGGAATGTTTCGATGTATATTCAACAATTATCGAATGCATCTATTTTTTATTAAGGGATAGGGAATGCTTAGGGGCCATTCATTAATTACGTAAGGGTCCCGAGGGGGAGGGGGTTGGAAAAATCTCTACATACCCTTACTTGAGGGGTGGGGGGTCAAATCCATTCTTACGTAAGATTTTCCAAGTTAATGTAAACTAATTCCAATTATTTTAATCAAAGTACTATTGAATAATATAATTGATGGTAATATGTAGTTGACAGCAAGAATTTTACGTATCTGTTGAAAAATAAAAATCTTTTATTCACGTCAAACTGAGAGTTTTAGTGTAACTGATCCTTTTATAACATTTTATTATTTTGAAAAACGAAATGGAATCTTACGTAAGAATGGGGGGAGGGGTTTGAAAAATCTTACTTACCCTTAAATAGGGATGGGGGGTCAAAAATAGCCAAAATCATCCTTACGTTATTAATGAATGGCCCCTTATCTATATTATCTTGAATAATTAAGATAGAGTGTAGCATTGTTTTAATAAAAAACCTTTATACTCTGACTAAAACTAAATAAATATTTATTATTTTGATATTTAATATATTTACTTCCTGATAAATACGAGCTAAAATACAGGCTTGCCTTTCAGATATAAATGTTACGTTTGACGTGATAAAACGGACATTATTAATAGGTAATACTCGCTTATTTTGGACAAAATGATAATAATGCCTGGTTTATCACTACTCATAGCACATTTTTAGCATAATAGAGTCATTTAATTAAAGGCAAAAATTTAAATTTTAATATGAATGGAAAGGTTCAAGAGAAGACTTTAAAGGTTACTTGAAGTAACTAAAAAATCTTTAGGCGCCAAGCAGACACATATCTAGATAGCTAAAAGCTCAGTCCTTTTTCCAAGTACATGAATCTAGGACAACGCAATGAAAAAAAGATGGCGGATCAATAACTTCTTATCGTAGTTCTAAAACATAAAGTTCTCTCTTCCATGAAAGTTATAGGGGTGGAATAGCGATATATCTAGAAAAAGGATGAATATAACGGAAATATTTTGTTAATACTATTTTCTAAGTTAGGTTATTAATTGTTATTATAGTTAACAAAATGTTATCAAGAAAATATATTTTAAAAATTTTACTACAAATCACAATAGAAGAAAATCTTTTTAATGAAAATAATTAATAAAGAAAAAGAAATCACACTGTGCAGCATACTTATTTGACATAAAATGTGATTTGTTAATAATTGATAATGGATAAAAGTTACTTAAATTAAGGTATGTTGGGACATAAGCCGTTTTAAAATTTTAAAAGTATCCATAAAATATTAAATTTAAAGATTAGTCCAAGTTACTGTACAGCACACAATCCTTGGAGATGAGAACCATAGCAAAATATTCTGAATTTTTAAACTGTATTAATTTGATAAATCGCATCTAATAGAATTAGAATTTAATTTATAAATGTTATAAAATGGTATTGTGTGTTGCACAGAATGATCGAATATGGCCCCTGCGCCATTAAACCTAACCAAACAACTTAAAATTAATTCTCATCTTCACGTTTAATTATTTTACTGGTATTTAAATGATTATTTTTAACCTAAATATGGAAAAAATACATTAAAAGTTCACATTTATGGTTTAATTTTAACTTGGAAAGTGGTAAAGTATTTCACCACAGTAAAAACGGAAAGTCAAACATTTCCTGTACAGTAAATAAACCAAATACCTCAGTAGAAAAGTTTCTCTAAAATTCTGGGGATATTTTTACAGTCACGAAAGGGAATCGTTAGTCTGAAAGGTCTGATTTTGTTCAAAGAAGTCCGATGCAGGATGTTATATTTCAGTGCATTACAGTTATTCTTTTTTACGACAACCTTTCGAATCGGAAAGGTAAATGATCCTTGTTTTAAAGTTTTATTCACACCCCAGAAAGTTTTTGCGGATTATTCCGTCTGGCTATACTTCTAAGGCTCATTACTCTAGTGTTTTTACTGAATTTCTATTTTTCTTACAGATGTAGCAAGTATAGACCATCGTGCTATGCGTATAGAAAAAATATTTTTAACATTTTCTTTTTGCATCACTGAAAGATGATGAAGCTAGAAAAAAAAATTCTGTCGTAAAAAGAGACAAAAAGAGACACATTGGCCATCTTCAATTGAGAATTGGCCCAGGTTAATATAATCGTGGAAGAATAAAATTTTATGTCTGAATAAGTCAAGGCAATTATGAAAAAAGTAGAGGGTAACTGTTTTCAAATTAGCAAGAAAAATTTTTTCCGTCAATAAGGGACACCCTGGTGTTTCAATATTGAAAGCATTGGGTGGTCAAACGTGAAACAAAAAGTTTCATACCAAGATGAAAGCATCGATTTACTCAATTTTGAAACTGTGATTTCTCTCATTGTATGCAATGCAAACATATGTTAGAACCTAAAAACTCCACTGTTTCCCCTTTGAAATGATTTATTTATGCAAAACAACCACCTGTAATTTCTCTAACAAGCCCTAAACACGAATCCTGAGGCCAAAATCTAACTCAGTTCCTCTTTTCCAAAACAATCCAACAGAATCATTTCCTTTGTGAGAAGTTTACCTTATCTGATTCTCATCATCAAAATTACAGAACACTCGATTACCTTCTGGAGCCATAATGAGAGCCAGAACCATTCTGCTTCAATTAGGAAAAGGCAATTAGTGTTAATTAGTCGGGTAATATTGTTTTACTTAGCATTTGGAAGTAGTACAATCAAATGAAAACGAAACAAAGTGGTTAAAGATTAGAACGGCGTAACAACTGCTAGCATCAATGGCTTATTTAAATTTTCTGCTTTCTCCATGGACTATTTTTTTCATTCATTCTCATATCATTAACCATGCGTCGAAGAAAAAAATTAGCTACAAGTGATTTTAATTTTATGGAAAACACGGAGAGTCTCTTGACTTTCAAGAACATCTTAAAATAATTTTTCTTTGGAAAAAATATTTTAAATCTCACATTTGGGGTTTTCATTTTAATTTATGTATTTTAAGATATTCAGTTCATTGTTTCTAGATTAGTTTCTAAATGTAAGCAATTATTATAGATCTATTATTTATTTTTACTTTAGTATGGAAATTTGATGTATATGCTGCGGACAACAAAAAACCAATACAGAGAAAATTAAGAAAATTAAAAATTATATCTAACTGATTGTTATTAAAATTTTTACACACTTATTTTACTTCAAATTACCTAGAAGAAATTACTTATCAGTGTATAATTAAATGTATTTTCACTTGCTTTTTTTTTAAATATGAAAATTTTTATGAAGATTATTAATTTCAAGCATTTTTTCCCATCAACATTTATTTTGTGTAGTTTAAATTGTGAGTTACATTTTAAGCACAAGAAACATGCTAAAATATGTTTCATTACCGAAGATTATTTTTTTATATTATAATAATTAATAAAGTTGTAATTGAATTTTCTAGAGTCATAACAAATGTAAATGGAATTAAAGATGTATAAGATACTTTATTAACTTTTAATTTTTAAATGGTACCGAAATATTAAATAACCTTTTTTCCTTTGTATACATTAACAGGGTTTGCAAACTCATTATTATTTTTTGGAAATTAATTTTACTTTTAGAAATTGAAGAAAACATCTGTATCTGCTTTGTATACTTGAGAATTTTAGTTCAACTGCAAATCATTAAATCGAAACTGTTAAGATTTTATATTTCTCAAGAAAAGTTTTTACAAAAGAAAAGGACCAGCAAAGAACTTTTTGACAAAGAATTCTTTTAACTGTTAACTCTTTTTTAATATCAGTCCTTTTAGAAAGAGGCAAAAGTTCTTGAGAAATAAACTGGCCTAATTATGACAGTCTTTCACAGAGGAGAAATGGACTTTCATAACGACCTTGTCAAGTTAAGTTCTACTTAAAGTGCAATTTAAGGGCTATAGCTGAGGGTCTGAGCTATTTCAATTTCCATGTAATACAGCTGTAGGGAGTAATTTTATAAATTAATATATGTATAGTATATTTTGTAATGAAAATTGTAAATATGTTTATGATTAACTTTTTTTATCACACTTTATATAGTTGAAGTAAGTATTGCATTGTGTGCATTGAAAAGGGAATGTGGAAAATGGCGCAAATTCAGACTTGCTGAAGTGACAAATTGGCAGGGTGTTTTAGTAGGTGAGGAAAGGCCGATTATAACCCTAAATGAATAAAAAAACCTGACTGATGAACCCACTAAAGAAAACTTTGAGAACTTAATATTCATTTAATAAAAAAGCCCTTAATATGGTATATTATGCAGAAATAATTTTTTTACTTCAAAAACAATCTGGAGTTAATGCAAAAAATATTTGAGCCTACAAATCTAAACAAAAGCATTTAATAAAACGCATCAGTCTTTCCGTTTATAAAGATTTTTTTAGAGCTAACAAAATGTAAAGTTGTAAAACTCGAGACGCTTAAAACAAACAAAATGTAATCTTAACAAGACACACAAGTTATCCTCATCCATTTCTCACAACAAAAAAAGTTTCTTTCAAATTACATCGTTAACGAGCAATTGATAAGGGAGTTTTCTCATTTCTCGAGTCACTTATTATCGATCAACCTAACAGGCTTCGTATATAAACCTTCGATCAAAAGAGTTGCTCACTGATGGTTGGTGATGTGAGAAGATGATACAGTGATTTCTCCCTTTTGCTCATACGGCTAACATGTCAGGAATTCTAATAAGGCCCACGTTATTAGATGAAATAAGTGGATGTAACAAGACGCGGCTAGATCAATATATGTATACAATCTATCTTAACCAAGGTCGTAGTATATGGATAAGCATAACTGATTCGTTGATCAGTATGCTCCTAAAAGGAAGATTGGGTAAACTGTTTCTAATCTATTATACTAGTAATTAAATAAAACAAATATTGATCGTAACTGATGGTTTCTAGACTATTAGACGGTAATTAATAATGTTAATGATCGTAATGCGATTAAAATATGTGGAGCTTTTTATGGATGTGCGGAATATCTTTTTTTATTTTAAATATTCCATACATTTCCTACATTAAAGCATCATAATATTTTAATTAACCTATCGGCCATAAAAATTTTAATAATCCCGACTTTCATAACCATCATTATGTTTGATCTCAATCATATTATTGTAAATCACATAATCAAGGTTTTTAGTTTTATCTTAGTTCATATTTTTAATTAAAATTCTTTATTTTTATCACACAAATTTTAACTTTTTAAACTTTCTTTATTTTGTTGATGTTTTCAATCTAAGTATTATAATTTTTCTATGCAGTATTAAAAGCTAAAAAACGAGTTTAATGGAAATAAAATCCACTGCAACTAACATATATAATTACATTAATTATTTTTGTATTTATTCGTCTCATGATTGAAAAAGAAATAACAAATAATCAATGCCTTAAGTTCAAACCTAACCAATACCGTTTACTGAATTTCTTGTAGACATTATTTACTTTATTGCGAATTGGCGAAGAGATTTTACTGCTTAAACTCAACCTTACGTGAATAGAAGTAACTCAGAAAACTATAACTTAACATATAGTTTAAAGCGAAATATATATTGCAATTTGAACAATATCTAATGAATAATTAAATAAATGACTTCCCTGAGTTCGTCAGTAAAGCCTCAAAGTGTGCTTAAGATAATATGTCACGATACCTAATACGTTGCAAGGAATTACAATTGCAATTATGGCGTGTTTGGATACAATGTCAGCTTAGGCCAATCACTCCAATTTGCAGTTGTCTACCTGGTATTAACAGGAGGCGTGCATTTCACTGCATTGCAAGGACGGCTCCACAAGGAAAACCCCATAATATATAAGTATTTCCTGTGATTTCATAAAATATTGTTTAATTTACACTGCAAAACATGTAATGTAACATTACATCCAGAAACATAAAAGTTCTGGCAGAAAAGCTGCCGAAGCTTTTCTTTACACGGGATTTCTCTGCTGACAGAACTTTTTCTGCATGGTTAGTCTTTTTCTGCGAAAATATTTAGGAACAAAACACACTAAAATTTCCGAAGTTAAGAAAAATGGGACACCTGTCTGTAGAGAAGCAATATGTTGTTAAATAAAAAGAAAATTTCCGATAAAGTTTTTCAAAGTTGCAAAAAGATCGTGGCATTCAGAAAAAGTTTAGTTGATACAGAGAAATCCCGTGAGTAGGAAAGCTTTGGCAACTTTTGCTGCCAGAGCTTTTCTGTTTCTGGACGCTTATGTTTTGCAGTGTAATTACTGCTTTCAAATGATTCATTTAAAAATGTTTTGCTATTTACGTTAGAGATCTAAAAATTTAGTTTACTATCAGTACAAACCTTCTTTAAATTTCAAAATATTGTTAGCTGGTTAAATAAATGTTTATCTTAAGATAGTTTAAAGTAACCTTCAAACCCTGTGAATATTTGCAATACAGTTTATTCTTTTCTGAGATACATGAAAATACTTAAATGGAGGAGAGGATACCGTGGAAGAAATACTTAAAAATAAAAAAATTTGGACCCTCGCCTGCGTTACATATCAGGGACACCGAGCCATCGAGAAGTAATACATGAAACAGTATCCAATTTTAAGAGATTGGTCAATAACCTTTTTTCATGCCTCATCGGCCAAACTTTAGCTCATATCATCTGGTGATAGATAGGTCTTCAACTTAAAACCCAAAACTGCCAATCTTACATTTTTCAAGAGCCCAAAATAGCCTCATTTACTTAAAAGAAAGTCAATGAGGTGGCAAGCCATTCACAAAAAAACCCTTTTCCCCGAGAAAAGATTCCACCGAGGCCATTCTAATGCGATTTAAAATAACTCTCCGAGGGAAATTGCTTTCAACAATGAAAGATGTGTTTCTCCGCCGACCAACCTTTCGAAATTGATCGTCTTGCGATAAGCTCCATTCAGGGAAGAGTTGAGTGTTTACCGCCCTGCTTCAAGCTGCGGCCTTTGGGGTTTGAAATTTGTTACTCTTCCTAACGACGGAAACCATTTTCTGTCTCCGTTATTACTACTAGTCAACCATTTCCTGCTGTACTAGTGAAAGTTTATGGCATGCTGTTACCATTTCGGGATTGCTCTTAGTGTGAGAGTAATGAGGTCTAACTTTCCTCGGAGTGTTTCCTAAGAGCCTGTTTGATATGCTCAAAGATAAGAATTGTTCGAATGTTTATACATAAATGCAGCTCTTCTGGTCGTTAATTCTGAGTTCATGTTCTATGAATAGAGAATCACACCTTTAAACTAACTATACTTGTGATTTGAAATACTTTATAAAAGGCATAATGGTTACCGAACCCATAAAGTAGGAGAAACTGCTTAAAAATTCTGTTCTGCTTCTGTTCGTTAAGTTTCTAACCTTATAAACTCATAAATATGATTTATGTACATTCCCTCATTAGAGTAAGTAATAAATTCCACTTTAAAGTTAATAATCAATGCGTTTTACTGAATGCATATGCAATGAAGACTATTGAAGTGCTTGTAGCAACAATGAGCCCATAGTTTGTAGTACCACAGTTAGGTAATTTTCAGCTCTCCTTGCGTACTCAGTACTCAAGCTGAAACTCTTATATACAGGGTGTTTCAAAAGTCCGTTTCGCGGCATTTATTCGGAACCAACGTGTCCTCCAGGGTCATGGAAGTAAGGTCTTCACATAGGTAAGTGACCCTGGAGAATCCATTGAGATGACTTACAGTGCCCCTAGCGGCGAAATAAAAAAGTTAAAAAAATAATTTAAAAACTAAAGGAGATAGACAAAAACCTCAAAAAAAGCATTGTTGATAACATTATGAAGAACTCCCTGAACAAAATTTCATGACAATATCGCGAATATTCCCGGAGATATATTAAGCATGGGAAAATAGCATTTTTTCCGACCTCAAAAAAGAAAAAGTTCAGAAATTTGAAAATTTTTCAGTGTTACTGTGTAGTTTTGTTTTTTTTAGTTGTATTAAGGCAAAATCTAATTTAGCAAGTTTCCAAACCTTTTCTTTTTTGAGTTCTGAAAAAGTGCTATTTTCACATGCTTATGATGAGAAGCTAATTCTCATCATTAGTTTTTCCGCGCGCTAAGCAGGGAGAGTGACCACAAAGGAACACATATTACAGTGACATGTTTTATGGAGATGTTTGTGAGTCCGAGAGTCCAGCGAGGGTCCGAGTGGGTCCTTTGAAAACGCGGGCTATTGTTGATCTCTTTTTATATCTGGCGGAATTGTATAAAGGGTAACTTCAGAGAGTAGAAGGGAGAATTGTGTGGGGGGCTAAATTATGAGGTCAGGTGCGGAATTTTGGTCTGATAGAATTAGGTAAGCCCAGGTGTTGAAGAGAAATCGGAGGTAGATAAAAGACGCTTACTCGGCAAAAAGGAGCCGCAATCGAGGGGAACAGAAAATTATGAGACAGTTCCTTTTAGAATTTTAAAGTTGATCTGATTTGACCAAGGGGGGAGAATTAACCAGTGGAAATGCAGAAGGGTGGAGTTAGGACCATAGGTAGGCGGTAAAAACCCCAGGATTGGAGATTTTGGGACAATGGGGAAAAGTTGATAAAAGTCCTGGGAGAAGGAAAATCGGGCTCTTACGAGATTTCTTAAAAAATAAGTCTATGAAGGTAAAAAAAAATGGTTACTAGAACAAGATGGAAATATTTAATTATGAAGGAAAGAGCATGGTGATGCCGATGGAAGTTAGAAGTTTTCAAATATTTAAAGTGATTCGCGTTTGTTTAGAATGAAAAAGTGTGAACATTATAGTGTTGAAAATCAATGATCAATCTGGAAAAACTGTGATAACACCAACGCCAATGGATTAAATATGTCCAAGATATTGGACAGAAAGGGAATGTACGAAGTAGCCACTACGATTGGGGTGAGTCGTTCTCAGTCTCTCTTTCTCTCTCTCTCCAATTGCAAATTTAACAATATTGTATTTGCAAATTTAACAAGCAAGTGGCCCCCCAGCACTTATATCTCCGCAAATATTCACGATATTTTCATGAAATTTTTTTCTGGGAGTTCTTTTTTAATGTTGGCTTCAGTTTTAAAATTAATTTTTTAAACTTTTTTATTTCACCGCTAGGGTTGCTGTAAGTCATCTCAACGGATTTTCCAGGGTCACTTACCTAGGTTTAGGACCTTACTTCTGTAACCCTAGGACATGTTGGTTCCAATTAAAAGCCATGAAACGGACTTTTGTAACACCCTGTATTTATCCATATGTTACTCAGTCACTTACGAAAAGTCTTGTTAAACTGTCCATTTAACGAATGTAAAAGCTAATTTAATGCACATTAACTTATAGTTTTAATACAAAAAAAATCCTTTATAAGACATGAAAAGTATTTCTACTTATTTTAGTTGGATTATTTAACATTATGTGATAAATATAAAGCATGGTAATATAAAAGCACAATTATGGAGAAATTAAATACATTTTTTGTCTGCTTATAATTTTTCTATTCTCAAATTTATAAGTGAAATATAGTTTTACTATCTAAAAAGTATTCCAAACATTTTTTCACCAAGCAGTCTACAAAAACAGATTTTACACAAAATCGAAAGAAACCTTCAACGAAACAGCATCATAAAAAGCGTCCCAAACAATGAAATTCCCTTCAAATTGAAAACACTAAATCTCTGTAAAGGAACGCCTGAACGTACCGAAACCTGGTAGTATCTCTTGACGATGAGCAGAGGAACGGAAACGAGAAAGGAGATGATCCAGATGATGAACATGAAGACCGACGTCCTCTGCTTGGTGATCCTGACGTGAAGGGGGAACATGATGGCGATGAAACGGTCACAAGAGATAGCCGAAAGGGTGAGCACACTGCACGTCAGGCAGGCCACTGGAAGAAAGATACATTGGTGATGTTGTATTAGTCACAAAACAGTACTTTTCCGTTGTTCACCCCATAAAAAATGAGTTTAAAATATCGCCGAAAAGAGCAAGCTAACCGAATAGGATTTATGCGGCTTTATTAGTATTTTAAGTTATAGAGCATTTTCATTCATATAACTCGGACCTAGCAACGGCCTTAGCAACAGATTGTTTCACCAACAACAGTTAACAGTTTAAAAATAAATGGTCATGGAATGCTTCTATTGGAGCATTTACAATCACATGACAGCAACAGATACCGCCGCACCTAGCAACGACCTTAGCAACCAACTGTTTAACCTACAGCAAGGAAGAAAATAACTGGTCGTGACATCACCTGAAAACACTCAATGGGAATAATCTAGATAAAATTTAATCCCTATTAATTGTTTATACCACTAGGGGGCTCTGCCCCCTGCTCGCTATCGCTCACCAACTCCCGGAACTGCTTCGCAGTTCTTTGAAGATCGCTTCGCGATCTTAGCGAGCAGAGCTCGCTTATTTCATCTCAACTATCCAATACAACCTGGAACTTGTCTGCTTATAATCTGTTCATTTAGAATAGGCGCCTGCAACAGGATCAAAACCGCTCAATAATGCTAAATAACGCTTATCAGACAGCTTCAGTGACCGATTGTTTCTACAGTATTTTAACTGTTTCTGCTTAGGCTGCCTTGTCATTGCAGAAGAAAATTTTTCGACGATAATTAGAATAATAACTGCTTTTAATACATTACGTCTCAGGCACTAATTCTAAATGAACAGAGTATAGTTAATGATCATTTAATATCAAAACTTTTTATCTCTCAAACTTTTAAGTAATTTAATTCGGATCATTACCACGAAAATACCAAAATAAAACTCCTACTGAGATATTCCTTTTTAAATTATCAATAATTTAATGAATAAGGGGCTACAGCCCCCTACTCACTTACGCTCACCAACCCCCGTAACTGCTATGCAGCTCTATACAGATCGCAAAGCGATCTGTAATATCTGCAATCGATCTTTAGCAGAGTAAAACAAACTTCCCGAAAATACTCTTCCTTTCGTCGGCACAAATAGCACTCAAAAAAGCTAAATTATTTATTTCTCTAGTAGTTCAAAAAATATCGGAGTATCTTTAAAAGATTATTAACCAAGTCTATACTATATCTCTAGCAAACTTAGAGCAAAAATGTGCACCTCAAAACTTTTAAATTTAAATATCCGTGCTCGCGACAATCTAGTGAACAGGCAAATATAAAATTTAAAAACATTAAACACGTCTGATAAAGACCTACTAAAACTATGAAAAAAATGAAACTTTGATGCTTAATAATTCCAAAACTAATTAGAATTTTTTAAAGAATTAAACGCCAATCTCTTTCTAAAAAATAAGAATATAAGTGTTTAAAAAATCATATTGATACCGTGATTAGTTTTCATTTTAGATAGAAAAAAACGAAAAAGTGTCAAAAATTTCGAAAATTAAAAAATGTATTACTCTAAACCTAATTCGAAATTCGAAAAAAGGGCGACGTAGTGCACATCTTCATACTTCAGAGTATTAGGCTGCAAAAAAACATAGTTCTGCTACTAATAGATTTGGCTGAACTGGATTACGCGGCTAAAAAAGAAAAACTTCAACTTTGACCTTAAAAATACCCCAGTACTAATTATCACATCAGTTAGCTTTTTGTTCGAGAATGTGCCCCAAATGTTCCTCTACAAACATTTCAAATTTCATATAAGGTAAATGTGGGTATAGTGGACACTTTAAGGAAAATTTTTGCTTAAATTCTTAATAAATACCAATCAATTTGCTTCCAAACGGTTATCATCCTATTTTTAGGTTAATTGGATCTTCTTCTTTCGATTTTACTATTAAAAACTTTAATTAGATTGGGCAAAGTATTTTTAATAAATTTTTTAAAAGTACTCCAAATTGCATCTATAGTGGCCACATAGATGAAGCTGTTGCTTCTATGGTGGACACCTCTTGCATCAATAGTGGACACCTCTCTTTTTCTGCCTATATGAGGGGTTTATGCATGAAATTGAGGGGGTTTTCTTGGTATAGTCGTTTATTTCTAATTAAGTCTTCCTTCCCAACGAAATGCATTTTAGATTCAATCAAATTAGCTTTATTTAAAAAAAATTGATAGTTTTCGGCCCAAAGTCTACGCTGTAGCTGATTTGAGAGGAATTTAGCATGTAATTCAATGTTTTAGAAACATTGGTTCCCGAAGCCAGAATGAAACCAAATTTATTTAACCCTCATTTTAAAGCACAGTCAACAGTTTATGAAGAAAAACTGATTCAAATTAAGTATTATTTATGTTTCTATTAGACGCCATTGCGGTGGCCACTATTGGAAAATCTAAGATTATGTGTTGGTAAAGTGGACACCCCCATAAATCCTCGTAAAGTCAGCATTTTCCAATAAATTTTATTCAGTATTATTTTATACACTCTTATTTATCTTGATATAAATTTAAAAGTCAATCAAGCGGTAATAAATACGAAAAAATCAGTTCCGACTTACTCGTTTCCTTACGCGATTCAATAAGCAAAATCAAATTTCAGTCACTCGGCCGATGTTGTTATTTTCAAATATTTAAATATCCTTCCCATGCTGATCTGTGGTATCGGTGGTAATTTATCAGCTTACCTGATTGTACAATCTACTATGCCTATGAATTTTGACGCTGTTCGATGCCTCTAACTCGTTTTATTTAAAATTAATCATCTATGTGGCCACTATTGGTACAGTGTCCACTATACCCACATTTACCTTATTTCTATCAATTAGTTTTTGCGATATGAGAGTTCAAAGAGTGGAAAAATTAAATTTTCTGAAACAGCGGCGGCGGCGGCGGCAGCGGCGGCGGCGGTGACAGTTACTTTTTTTTAATATAGAGAGATAGCTTTTTGTGTGCATTCAATTTAATAAACTAATTGGTAGTTATTTATTTGATACTTGTACATTAGGACATTGAAATAAATTGAGAACATTCTAAATATGCAATCCCTTGTAATTTCTACCATGTGTTTTAAATAATAACATCATAAAGTATGTAAAAATGAGAAAAAACCCATGGAACTATTTATCCACATTGAATAAATAATTGATCCAAGTCTCATTTATTAATTTTTACAAATAATACTACCGTCTACAATTTACCGTAAAATTATTTAAGGATCTATTAATTTTCTTTCACTTCATAAAAAAACCGTAAATAGATTTAATACTATAGAGCAGGGCTCGACATGTAATTTAAGTTGGGGTCCTAATAATTTAGAAAATTTTCATCGAGGTCTGGAGAAAAATAGGTTACTAGTATTACTACTTTAAATTACATGCATTACATTTCTTCAAATACACATATATATTTTTACAAAGATTTAATTTGAGTACGCTATTTGTTTTATTATGTTGTTAAGTTTAATATTATCAGAAGATTTTACGCGAACACAGTGGGGATCTGGAAATTTTAAAAATTTGACCCTTTAAAAGCGGGTTGAACTAATTTTTGTAGTGTATACTATTGATTTTTAAAACGTATTGGCGGTCCGGGAAATAACCGCACTCGGTCCGGATGCGGACCAGAGTCATGATCTCTTAGTTTATTTCATTCGAGCAGAAATTACTACAGGTGAAATATTAAAAATTTATTTCTAAGTCATGACTTATACAAAAATGACTACTCATTAGTTTATTAAATTGAAAGTACTAAAAAGCTAGCCTTTTCAATTTTTGTTTTATCTTTATTAGTTTTAGCGTATTTCTTACTTAAGCTTGTTGTAATTGGTAGTTATTTTCGATGGGGAAAATCTTAATTTTCTCGCTTTGGAAATAGAGTTAATTATTTTTTGTTGATACATTTATCACGTACAACACATTGGTTAGTTTCAAATAAATGGAAACTAGGTTAAAAATAAACTCGCAGAATAATAGAGAATGTCCATTTAAGATTATTATACCAATTTCTTAGATGAGATGATCATAAAATTTTCTAAACTATTTTTATTTTGTTTTTGTACACTAAGCATTCTTTAGAATGCTTAGAGTACAATAATGATTTATGGCTTTATTATAATGATCCTTATTATTCTTGGTACATATATACGAGTGGTTATAAAATGACATACCTATTTAAAATTCTCTACAGACGAAACTACTTGGGGAAAAATCTGAAATTTTAAAGAAGGCATTTTGAAGGGATGGGAATTTTTTTCAAATAAAAAAAATAGTTAATTAATTAATTTAATTTTCTAAATTTTTGTCTTAGCTTTTGGACCGTAACCAGAAGTCTAAAAGGTAAATGTTTTAATGTTTATTCAAATTATCAAATCAGACACTTAAGGGAAATAAAATTATTTATTCCTAAAAAAATCCCGCTATTTTGTTGAGCAAAGGGGGATGGTTATAATTATTAAAGTAAATATGGGTGGAACTATTTGAGTAGTCAACCATTAATTAAAGTAATGGGTGGGTCAGATTAACTAAATTCCTGAATGGGTAAAAATATTTTATGGTTAAAATGTTTATTGCTTTGGGTATGAATTTAACTATTAAAAATAAGTACAGTCGAATCCGCTTAATGTGATCACGGTTAATGTTATCAATCGGATAATGTTATGGAAATCAACAGGTCCCGATCATTCGTATTTACTTTAATGTAAAATACTTCGTTTAATGGTATCAACTATGAATCATCACTCCGCTTAATATTATCAAAGTTTGTCCATATTCCCTTTAAAACGACCGCTTTTGAGTTCAAGTTTCATTTTGAAGGTTAATTTTTACAACATCTGCCCCATGAGACCATCTGGGATTCTTTTTTCTGAAAATCAGTATGAGTAAGAAGAAGAAAACATTCCGCATGTATTGGAAGAAAACAGTTTTAAGGGGGGGGGTCCGAATCCATGCATGTGATAGGTTAAAGAAAACACCAAGATCGAAGCTTTGCAGATGTCTGATAAGAGATTTGAACTTTCTCTTGTTACTGGAATTCAGATTATGTAATTAATAATTGGTTTTTTGGAGTTGTTGTGTTGTTGTTGTTTCTAATCCCCACACTGTCTAGCGGCAGCTAGACATGATCCATGAGTTCATACACTCTTAAAAAATCCAGGGCAAGCAAAGGTTCCGTCGCAAAAGTCTCCTTAGGTATGCGAAGACAAGCGAGAATGTGCTCTGGGGACGCACTCTCCACTCCGCACTTTGTACAAACAGAGAAAACCTTGTTACCATGACTAAATGAGCAACTCCTCAGGTGGCCGCTGGCAAATCTCGACAGTGCCGTCTGGTCAGCTCTATCGCAGGTAAGGCCAATGGAGCCCCCAGGACATCTCCGCCAATACCAATCATGGGGTGGAGGGACCTTCCAAGTTTTTAAGTCATTGTTTTTTCTGATGGAGTGAATCTCGTCAAAAGTTAATGAGGCAACAGAACACATAGGCTCGGTCGAGCCCTGCTTTGCCAAGTCGTCAGCAACCTCATTTCCATAGACTCCTACGTGTGAGGGTACCCATTGGAGGTGCACTTCGTGATCCAAGGTAATATGTTTAAGAAATTTCAGAATAGAGATGCTAGCTCGGTCACCCACATTGATCCAGTCTTTCAAGTGCTGTATTGAACTTCTACTATCTGATAAAATCCAAACCGCTCCATAATTAGCTACATTCAAAATGGCCTTAAGACCGGCCTCTATAGCTAACAGTTCGCTTCTAAACACCGAACAATTTGTCCGGGTTTCTTATTTTGATTTTCTTGACTTCGCTAGGAGTCTTAATATATACTCCACTCCCGGTTTGATTTTCTTCATTTTTGCTCCCATCTGTGTAAATCTGTATATCTTCTACAGGGATTTCGTTGATTATCTCAAGTGCCAACTGCTTCATAAGAACCGGGACT
Source organism: Tetragnatha versicolor (assembly GCA_024610705.1). Classification (NCBI taxonomy): domain Eukaryota; kingdom Metazoa; phylum Arthropoda; class Arachnida; order Araneae; family Tetragnathidae; genus Tetragnatha; species Tetragnatha versicolor. The sequence goes on from JANDEH010000020.1 coordinate 8,608,445, forward strand.
GTACTTGCTTTATTTATGTCCTGTTGAAGTTCGGTGTGGAAGAATACTCCCTTTAATTCCTCCGATGGATCAATACAATTTTTCAGAGAGTGACATTCGACCTCCCGACTGAATAAATTCAACTCCGTAGCCAGGCTCAATGGACTGTTTTTCTTTAATCTTTGGTTGCTTATCCATCTTCCTAGAAAATTCGAGGTACGATTATGAGATCCATAGCTAATAAGCTTGTTAAAATATTTCTCCAAGCCAGCTCCACATCTTAATCTCAGAGGCTGTAAGTCTGCCTCATACAAAACGATTTCATTAGGGCAACTGTTTCTCAACCCAGTAATAATACGAGCCGCGCTCAACTGAACTCTTTCTAGTTTCTGTAAGTTGGTATTTGAAGCGCAAAAATATACAGGTAATCCATATTCTAAGATAGGTCTAATAAGGGCAATGTACGTATTTCTAAGAGTTTCAGCATTGGCGCCCCAATCTCTTCCTGAAATGTATTTGAGTATATTTAGTCTTCTTCTGCTTTTACAAATTAAACTCTCAATATGTTTGTTGCAGTTGAATTCGGGGTCCAATATAAACCCCAAGTATTTAGGATGTTTAACGGCATTTATATTTTGACCATCAAACTTAACTCTAGGTTCATAATTATATAGTTTTTTGTTAGTTGTAAAGAAGGTTGCATAAGACTTATTGGCATTAAAGTTCAGTTTGTGCTGGACAGCAAACTCATTCAGGTCATCAATAGTCAAGTTCACTTCGGACTCAATCGCGTCCACCTGGGCCCCTGATTTCCATAAAACTATGTCATCCGCGAAAATTCCAACCTCACACCTCTTGGTGAGTAACTCCTCAATACCCATCATATAAATGGAAAAGAGAAAAGGGCTCAACACTGACCCCTGAGGGACACCCTGGCTTAATTTAAATTTGTCAGAGAAAGTATTATTGTATTTGACCTTGATGACACGTTGCCTCCGGAAATCATAGATCCAAGCCAGGGCCCTGCCATTGATCTTGCCATTTTCATGTAGTTTGATAATTAACTTGTTTTTCCACACTCTGTCAAATGCCTTTGACAGATCAAAGAAGACAGCAACGGAGTGATTAGTAGGCCTATTGTTTTGTGCGTCCCTGATCTTCTGGCACATGTAGAGAACCTGATCTGTAGTACCATGTCCTCTCCTAAATCCGTACTGGGCCCCTTCCACTAGATCGTTTGAGTCGAGAAAGTATTTAAGTCTGGCAAGGATCATTCTTTCCATTATTTTACAAATAATACTCGTAAGGGCTATTGGTCTATAGCTTTCTGGCGAACACGCCTCCTTGCCAGGTTTTTTAATTGGGATTATAATGGCACTTCTCCAATCTCTTGGAAGTCTCCCTGTGCTCCAAGATAGGTTAAATATGTCCAATAAACTCTTCCTGCCCCCAGGTCCCAAGTGTTCAACCATTCGTCCATGTATCCCATCCGGGCCTGGAGATTTGGTTTTTTTTGGAGTGGATGGATATAATGGAGTGTAAAAAAGGGAGATCTTTCTATACAATGGTTTTTTGGAGTGGATGGATATAATGGAGTGTTAAAAAGGGAGATCTTTCTATACAAATAAAAATTAAAAGTAAGCGATTATTTTACTTTTATTAATTGAACTACTCTTACATTTTCCCCTTAAAATTTTACCTAGTTTAAAAATAGTGTTTTGAATACATTTATTACGATTACATGATTTTGATTTTAAAGAAAAACAATCTAGTTACACTGTTTGCTGCTTTTTGATATGAGATCGCTTATTGTTATCGATCGGATAATGTTATCAGTTTAGTCTCGGACAATTGCGATCACATTAAGCGGACTCGACTGTACAATATTAAATCATTGGGGTGACAAGGAATACAGATTCTTCCCACATTGGTAAATTTTAAGAGAAACTTCCCTTTATAAGAATTTCCTAACTTGAAAATCCTATAAAGAAAATACTAAGGGAGTTTAATGATCTCTTTGGCCTCCATTCATTTTCTAGCACTGATTAGTTGAATTCCAACTACCATTTGGCTTCAAGCCAGACGAGGGTAACTCAGCCGTTGTTGAGTCTGAAGAGAATTTACTATGAAATAAATTTAAGCTTTATGCCTAAAGTTTAAAAGTGGGTTTCTATTTAAAGTTATATGTATTTGTGTGACAATATATTGAATTTGAAGCTTTTTTTTAAAGAAATTGATTTGATTCCTTATGAAGATGCCAAATACGTCAGTTTGTTGGATTGATTGATCATTCTCTTTGAAAAAATTTTGTAACTCATGAAGTCATCATTCTTCTTAACATCTTTCAAAATGATAAAAGCATACAATAAATCAAAATCTGATAGTTAATTCTTTTTTCAGTTTCATTTTGGGGATGTTTAATACACTGCTGTTCAAAAATTAAGGACGGAACGGTTTTTTAAACATAACACCTAGTAGAATTATTGTTCATCCATGAAAATCTTACCAAAAGATGTTCAATGGGTGAGAATACAGGGCTCGAGAACAAATTTTCCCTATCAATATTTTATGGGGGTAAATGGGCCCTCCATCGATAATGGAGTTCCATTACACATTTGGAGCAGTGGCAGAAACGTCTGTGAAAGAGGTATTTAACCGAGAAATTTAAGATTTTTTGCAATGAATATGATTATTCCTGAACTCAATGCATATTTTCAATCACTTGTGCTGCCTTTAAAGGGTATTTTTTAGGTTCTATTGAGAGATATCGGTCTTACCATCATTTTTAGCAAGTTTTAGCTTCAGGGTCATATTTGGTAAGTGGTATCTTACCGTCAACCATGTTTTTAGTGGGTCTCATATGTGTCTGATTGTGTTAAGGTCTGGGGACCCAAAAAGTATCTTTATTATTTCAATATTGTTTCTCATGAAAAACTTTGAGAAAGCCAAATTGTGATTATCTGCGGATTTTTCACTAATAGAGAGAAATTATTGACTCGAAAGGTCTTCTAAAAGAATCAAATGGGCCATGATAATACAGATATGCAATTTCAGACATCACGGAAAATCTCTTTTGAGTATAGGGGGTGTTGAAACGTCTATAAGTACAGTACAGATTAAAAAGAGAAATTCGATCTCTTTAAACTTCATTTTAAAAATAATGGAGATATTTTTACAGATATATCTTTCTTTTTAGACATGTATAAGTCCATAAAAAGTAAAAATACTTCTTTTTTTAACGTTAATAACAAATGTTCTTTCTGTGAAACTAATGCATCTCTTTGGGCCGTTTCAGCACTCCTTAGACAGCACAGAAATTTTCGCTGATATCTGCAATCGCATGTATGTGTCCTCATGTCCCTTTTACTTCTTTTGGAAGACCCACGGTTCAATGATTTCTCTTTATGAGTGAAAAATCCGCAGATAATCACAATTTGACTATCTCAAAGTTTTTCATAAGAAACAATATTGAAATAATAAAGATACTTTTTGGGTCCCCAGACCTAAACACAATCAGACACATATGAGACCCACAAAACATGGTTGACGGTAAGATACCACTTACCAAAAATGACCCTGAAGCTAAAACTTGCTAAAAATGATGGTAAGACCGATATCTCTCAATAGAACCTAAAAAATGCCCTTTAAAGGCAGCACAAGTGATTGAAAATATGCATTGAGTTCAGGAATAATCATATTCATTGCAAAAAATCTTAAATTTCTCGGTTAAATACCTCTTTCACAGACGTTTCTGCCACTGCTCCAAATGTGTAATGGAACTCCATTATCAATGGAGGGCCCATTTACCCCCTTAAAATATTGATAGGGAAAATTTGTTCTCGGGCCCTGTATTCTCACCCATTGAACATCTTTTGGTAAGATTTTCATGGATGAACAATAATTCTACTAGGTGTTATGTTTAAAAAACCGTTCCGTCCTTAATTTTTGAACAGCAGTGTAGGACTTAAAAGATAGTAAATGAGAAAAATTAAGTTTCAATGCCTTTGAAAATGACTCCCTTCTCGTTTGTTAAAGTTTAAAAGGATGGAAAACAATACTCAAATTTTTTGATGGTTGGTTGAGAAAATTTCTAAAGGATGAGTAATATCTATCAATTTTTATCTCGATTCTGTAACCCAAACAACATCAAAGTTTTGAGGTTTTAAATAATTTTTTTAATATCCGATTCAACTCGATTTACAAATATAGTTTTAATAGTATCAATAAAGTAAAATATATAGTCGATCTTAATTTCAACTTAATATTGGATCCTACCTCATTTTTTGAATGGGTTTAAAATCATTAAAAATAACTTCAATATAATAAATTATCAAAACAATATATGCTGAAAAAAAATTAAGCATTTTTAATTCAGTGCAATTTTTTGGTGGTGGTGGTTGGACTAATCCCCATCTGGTCTACTGAAACCACTGAGCTATAACAAACTGGAGTGACTAGTTAGCGTGCTGAAACCGCATCACACCGCGGAAAGGATTTCCATCTTCTTTTAAATTTCTCCATCTGGTAGCACAGTTTTATGCACAGATTGAAACGACCATTCTAAATTTTGCTCATAATATTTAAAAAACAGGCACGGGCGGATTAAAGGGGGAAATGCTCTTCCAACTTTGCTTCAAGCTTGCCCGGATTGCTGAGAGCAATCCGGGCATTGTGACCTTCCGCGCTGGCATGATCAATCGCTTATTAGAGTATCGGAGGTTGACACTCCAGTTTGTTTTATAGCTCAGTGACTGAAACTAGACCAGATCCATGAGGCCAAAAATGTCCAGAAAGTAATTTTTTGTGATATTATAAGAAGAGTAAAGAGTTTTTGAAAGTAATAAACTTTTTTTAACACTATTGAAGTGCAATTTAAATTAATTACAATAGGGAAAGGAAAGAACAGGAAAAATTGGTCTGCCTTTAAAATTAGTTCTTAGAACGCATCATACCCTAGAGGAATTTTTCTGCCTAATTTTTTGAATTCAGGCATTAAAGTTCTGGTGATTTCGTAATAAGTATGTGTGTCAGTCCAAATCAGTGGTATTTGGATTTTGTTCATAGATTACGAAGAAAAGGCACAGTAGTACAGTACAATAAAGTTAAAGCCTCTTTTACCAGACTGGATGTTCAATTATCTTTAGAATATTAACTCTCTCTAATGATATCAATAAACCTTACATTTGCTAACCAAACGAAATATAAAGCTCATTTAATGGAACAAGGAAATAATTATGTTTGGGGAATTCATAATACGATTTAGACCTTCAGATTATCTAAATTCTATCCGATATTGTAATGATTTTAAGCCATGAGAATTAGGTTTAACGCTTGAGGGAATCTGATTCTAAATTTTACATTCATTGAACTCTAACTAAATTAAAAGCATCGGGAGTAGATTTAAATAAAAATTTGTATTTAGATATTATATTCTATATGTCTATATAAAATCGATCGTGGAGCACGAGCATCGATCACGAAAAATAATAAAATAAATTATCGTCTGTACTTTATTGGAATATACTTAAAATATACAGATCAAAATTTTATATAAACAATATAAACAAAACTGATACTTTTTCATATTTTAGATCTTTAAATATAATAACTTGAAACTCGGTATCAAAAATAAAGAACTTTTCTTACATTGATTCTGTATTAACTAAAGTTGGTAAATTGTAATTTCTTACGGTAATTTTAAAATTTTTATTATTTACAACGAGATTTAATAGAAAATAAATTTAAAAAATAGCAACAGTTTCTTTGTTACGTATCCATCCCCTTTGCTAAATTTACTGAAGAACATACTCTTTTTGGAATTAACATATTCTTGTAACTTAAAAGTAGCAAAGTCCTAAAAAAGTTACACTTCGGTGTGTGTCTCTGTATTTTTAATTGAGGGTAGATATCCAAAATATTTACTTTAAAAATTACTCCTTCTTGTTTTTCAGACGTAGAAATAGTACTATTTGAAGTGCTTTCTAAATTATAAATTACTGGGTGTTTGTTTAAAATTCCAGACATTACTAATCAGTGTAAAATTTGCTATACAAGCAGAAATTGTAAAAAAATAAAATGAGGTTTCATTGCGTTAATGAGATTCTTGTGTTTTGAGGGGAGTTAAATCCCAGAAAACAACAGTTCCATATTCTGTGCGAAAATGTTAATGGTGAAAAGGAATTTTTATGAGCTTCGTATTTTGAGTGTATCATGCATCGTTATTATTAAAGTGCCTCATTAGATTGATGAAAAGTTTTGACTAAATTTTTCTTCTTTTTTTGTGAAAGGAATTCGATCATTCCTATTTGAGGGAAATAGTAATATAAGGAAATTTTCCAAGAACACATTTTTACAAAAAAAACACTTTATAAAATAAAGTTTTGGGGTAAAAACAAAAAATTGTGATTAGTGTTATTAAGAAGATTCTTGTAAAAAGTATGAAGAAGAGATTGTAAATAGTTAGAAAATGTCTCTATCCAATCAACTAGAACAAGAACATTGTAAAAAGTTGTTTTTTCTTCATAAGCTTGGTTTTTTTCATTAGTTTAAATAAAACTTGATGGAACCTTTTGATTTAGGATAATAGTAGGTTAATAAATTATTGTAATTTTACTCCTCAATTCCACTTATTTTCTATCAGTTAATAAAATTTTGGTAATAAAAAAAGGAAATAGAGCATTTGTTTCAAAAGTAATATTATTTTCAACATATTATTGAAATATTCATTCCAATTATGGGATATTGAAAAAAAATCAAAAAGCTTTTTTTAAGTTACAAAAGTAAATGCCTAAAATACTATATGTATTAGAGTAATAACTTCATAATTGTTTATTTAAAATATAATCACAACAAATACAAATTTTTAAAGAATACATTACAGTGCAATTTGGATAAATCCAGCCTCTTTGAAACATAAGTTTGAAAAAAGAAATGATCCCAAAAACAAGTTTTGAGAAAATTAGGAAAAAAACCTACATAAGTAATGGAATTTTTATTGTATAACAGACAAATTTTGCAGGAAATTCAAGACGAAAATATATAACTATCTCTCTATATTAAAAAAAAGTTACTGTCACCGCTGCCGCCGCTGTTTCAGGAAATTTAATTTTTCAACTCTTTGAACTCTGCTATCGCAAAAACTACTTGATAGAAATTTATGAAATTTGAAATGTTTGTAGAGGAATATTTGGGGCACATTCTACAACAAAAAGCTAACTGATGTGATAATTAGTACTGGGGTATTTTTAAGGTCAAAGTTGAAGTTTTTATTTTTTCGCCGCGTAATCCAGTTCAGCGAAATCTATTAGCAGCAGAACTATGATTTTTTGCAGCCTAATACTCTGAAGTATGAAGATGTGCACTACGTCGCCCTTTTTTCGAATTTCGAATTTGGTTTAGAGTAATTAATTTTTTAATTTTCGAAATTTTTGACACTTTTTCGTTTTTTTCTATCCAAAATGAAAACTAATCACGGCATCAATATGATTTTTTAAACACCTATATTATTAATTTTTAGAAAGAGATTGGCGTTTAGTTCTTTAAAAAATTATAATTAGTTTTGGAATTATTAAGCATCAAAGTTTTATTTTTTTCATAGTTTTAGTAGGTCTTTATCAGACGTGTTTAATTTTTTTATATTTTATATTTGCCTGTTCACTAGATTGTCGCGAGCACGGATATGTAAATTTAAAAGTTTTGAGGTGCACATTTTTTCTCTAAGTTTGCTAGCGATATAGTATATATAGTATTTGACTTGGTTAATAATATTTTAAAGATACTTTTTATTTTACGATACTAGGGAGCTACCGCCCCCTGCTCGCTATCGCTCGCCAACCCCCGTAAACTGCTAACGCAGGACCTTTTGGAATTGCTTCGCAATTCCCACAAATTCTAACTCGCCGAACTTAATACACTTTACAAAACAATTTACAAAAAAAACGTCAACCAACTTTCCGAATATACTTCCCAAATCCCCTCCATGAATAAAGCTCCCTTAAAAGTTTCAATATATATTAACTCAAACTTATCAAAAATTTAAACGAAATGTTTTTAAAAATATTCATCTTAATTATTTTTAATCTATGATTATATAAAAATAACTATTTCTAATTGTTTATCAATATTCGAACCAAACAAAAACCCGGTATTTTAATATAACTCGTTAGTATAATATGCCTAGTGTTTATCATTCATATTTTTTAAACCCAGACTTGTTAACCCAGACAATACCGTTTAAGCAATCGAAAATAAAAAGAGACAAAACATCACTCTATGTTTACAATTAATTTCGATAAAATCAGACTAAAAATTATAAATATTGGACAAAAACTGTGAAATTTTAGTATGAAATGGCGTTCATGTAAGTTTTTAGAATTTGTTTTTATCAGTCTTTGAGTGATATTTCATCAAGAAAGTACTTTTTTTAAAAGGTGATAAACATGTTTCATCTTAAAATATAGCGTCAATCGGTCGTTGTGATTGGATGCATAATAATTTGAATGACAGTACTTGCTTTGTAACTGCGACCTTATCCGTTATCTTAAAAAATGGAAATATTTTAAAATTGAGAATTTTTTTGAAAAATCGAAGGGCTTACTCGGAAATCCGGAAGGAATCCGGACATTTTGATACCATATATGTGTCATTCGGTTCAGTAATTAAAAAGCCTTTCTCTGGAAACCGTTCACTAAAAACTTTTTTTAGAATAGAGAGATTTATTGAACCACTAGAGAAATAAATAATTTAACTTTATGGAGTGTTATTTGTGCTGATGAAAGGAAGATAATTTTCGGGAAGTTTGTTTCACTCTGCTAAAGATCGATTGCAGATATTACAGATCGCTTCGCGATCTGTAAAGAGCTGCATAGCAGTTACGGGGGTTGGTGAGTGTAAGCGAGCAGGGGGCGGTAGCCCTCTATCCATTAAACTATTGATAACTTAAAAAGGAATATTTCAGTAATAGTTTTATTTTGATACTTTCGTGGTAATGATCCGAATTAAATTATTGAAAAGTTTGAGAGATAAAAAGTTTCGATATTGAATGATCATTAACTATAATCTGTTCATTTAAAATTAGCGCCTGAGACGTAATGTATTAGAAGCGTTATTATTCCACTTATCGTCGAAAAAAATTTCTTCTGCAATGACAAGGCAGCCTAAGCAGAAGTAGTTAAAATACTGTAAAACCAATCGGTCACTGAAGTTGTCTGATGAGCGTTATTAAGCATTATTGAGCATTTTTTACCCTGTTTCAGGCGCCTATTCTTAATGAATAGACTATAAGCAGACAATTTCCAGGTTGTACTGGATAGTTGAGATGAAACAAGCGAGCTCTGCTCGCTAAGATCACGAAGCGATCTTCAAAGAACTGCGAAGCAGTTCCGGGGGTTGGTGAGAGATAGCGAGCAGGGGGCAGAGCCCCCTAGTTTTTTAAAATATTTTATGTTAGAAAAATGTTATGGTCTTATTCAATTTTTCAAACTTATGGAATTTCAACTTAAAAAACACTTAAATTGACAATTAAATTACAGGTTACAGCACAAAAGGGAAAAATAGAAAAAGACAAATAAATTCAAAATTAATGGGTCTGTCTATAGGAGGTAGGAGAGAGTCGCTTAAAGCGGGTAGGGGCTCGTATATTTATATTACTCGATTGTTACCTATATATTACAATGTGTTCCTTCTGTATAGTTATAAACCAGTATACAATTATCATACTGTTATTAACAGGGGCGGATTTCCAAATGTGCCGCCTATAGGCTGAAACAAAATTTGCCGCCTATATGCTATATGTCTTACAAAACTAAACAGGGGCGCCATTTCAGTTTTTGGTTGGAGGGGCAAAGATTTTTAAGTGGGTTTGGTACACGCCTGGACTTGACTTTTGGTTTCTTATTATTTTTTTGGGGGGACGGCAAGGGTGGATCCAGGATTTGTTTTTTGGGGGGCTATGAATATTTATAACTCAATTTAGTCTTCTTGATGATCTTAATATGGAAAAGACTGATAAAAGGGGGGTCCGGGGGCCTCCCCCAGAAAATGTTTGGAAATTTAAGTAAAAAAAACCACTTTTTCAACTCGTTTTGGAACGCCTCATCCAAATTTCGGATATAAATTTTATGGTAGAATTTTTGCGTTTTGACGAACTTAATATGAAATAAAGTTGTAATTATAGGGTTACAGGTACCAAGGGGGTCTGGGAGTCCTCCGCCAGAAAATGTTTGAAAATTTGACCTTAAAATAACAGGATTTTAACTCATTTTGGGTGCATAAAATGCCATATTAAATAGTGTAAGACTTTTCATTTTACAATATTACAATGTGAGCTCGAAGTAAAAATGGGGGGTCTGGAGGTCAACCCCATCAAAATTTTTGAAAACTTGCCTCTTTTTGTAGTGTTTCAGCACATTTTGAGACCCTTCAGTTCCTTGAAAACCATATAATTTTCTAGGGGAAAAATTTATAAAAAACGTCAAATGGGGGCCGGAGGTCCTCCCCTATAGAAAATAATTCTGGAAATTCCCCACAAACTTGTGTTTATCTACTTTTCAAACTCTATGGAGAAAGCACTAAAAGGGAAAAGCTTCTTGTCTTGTAGGCGGCATAATTTTCAAGAAAAAAACTGTATAAGAAATACCAAAATTTGAGGGGGATTGGGGGTCCTCCCCCAGAAATTTTTTTGAAAATTGCCCCTTAAAGTAGTGTTTTAGCTCATTTTGAGACCCATTGGGTAACAGGGAACAGTTCCTTGTAAACCACCGAATTGCTCATGTTAAGTGTTTCCTTTCTCTTCTCCTTTTTTATTCAGAAAAAAAATTCTGCTGTCAAAAATTTGCCGCCTACTAAAATTTGCCGCCGTAGGCTATAGCCTAGCTAGCCTATTTAGAAATCCGCTACTGGTTATTAATGTAGTGTGGATGCCAGCGAATACAAGGGATTTTACTTGAATTACTTTAGTTACAATTATGAAACATGGATTATTTTACATCACTAGGGGGCTCTGCCCCCTGCTCGCTATCGCTCACCAACCCCCGGAACTGCTTCGCAGTTCTTTGAAGATCGCTTCGCGATCTTAGCGAGCAGAGCTCGCTTGTTTCATCTCAACTATCCAGTACGCGATATTCCACAATGACTAACTCCCCAGCGCTAGCGCCGCCAAGGGTGCCAAACAAGTCGCTTTTACAACTACGCCAAACCTTGCGGCTCTCGCGATTTCTCTCGTAACGAGATATGCTGTAATATTTTTTTCACCGCGTCGCGTTTAAAGGAGTGCGAGTGTTGTGTTCAGTGTTTTTAACCATCTTTGAAGAACAGTTCTAAATTTTCGTTTTGAATATATTTCTTATATAATTATTGTTATTATTACAAGTAAATATTATCACATACCTGTGTTTTAAGTTTTATTTACAAATTTTCGTGTATTACCAGTTACATTTTTTTGTGCATTATCTTATATGTAATCAATTTATTAACCGCCTATAAATGATACCTTCTTACTGACCATTTATAAATGGTTGGGTAGAGAGTATTTCAAAATTTATTAAAAATTCTAACTATAAAACTCAGTTTTTTAAAACATAAAAATTATTATTTATGCTAACTTTCCATTTTATGTGCATAACTTATATCAGTTAGCTTTTCAATTAATTCTTAATTAATCATTAGGTAATTAGCTGTCTAAAAAGTTGATATAGCCAATTACCTTTAAGTAACTAAAAAGTGGTAGGCTGCATATTATGTCAAAACCCTATTTTTGTGTAGAATCACTTAAATTTTATTTTAAGGGTATTAATTCACAGATAAATTTCTTAAAGTAGGTGTATTGTCTTTTCAGAAATCTGATATTGCAGAGTTCTCTCAAATCCTACATTTCAATTTATTTACATATTTAAGCTATAAATATACATGCCTTTGCCTTTTCTATATATTATTTTATTTTTGGATATTTTATGAAAAATTAAAAATTTTGCGAAGTTGCACATCTAAATTTGCTATCTAAATCTAAAAACTCAATGCTAAATTTAGCTATAGTAAGTTGTGTATTCAGAAATGTCAATTGGAAAGGCTCCATTTCACGTTTCTCATTTCAGTCGAACTTTTACCTAATAGGTGTTTTTTCAGTACTTTTTCAGTTAGTGGAAAAAGTTGATAAAGAGAAATCACAAATATATTACTCAAATAACTTCCTATAAAAACTTGAAAATTTAGAATTTTTAATGTTTTTGGAATTAAAAAAAATTAGCATTACATTACCTTAATATTTTTCCTAATTTAAAGTACATACTTTGTAATGTTTAATTGCATATACACATATTATAAGTACCTTTTTTTATTACACTAGGGGGCTCTGCCCCCTGCTCGCTATCGCTCACCAACCCCCGGAACTGCTTCGCAGTTCTATGAAGATCGCTTCGCGATCTTAGCGAGCAGAGCTCGCTTGTTTCATCTCAACTATCCAGTAAAACCTTGAACTTCTCTGCTTAGTAAATGATCATTTAAAATCGAAACTTTTCATCTCTCTAACTTATCAATAACTTAATGCGAACCATTACTACCAAAATATCAAAATAAAACTGTTACTAAAATATTCCTTTTTAGTTTACCATTAATTTAACCGAAATGTTTTCAAAAATATCCAGCAAGTCTAATTATCATCAACCATCTTAGAGGAAAAAAATGCCTTTAAAAAACTTTTAAATTTATAAAATGCACGTGTGTATCTAGTGAATCATCGGGAATAAGAAATCAGATTCATAAAATAATCGCCTGTTTCTCTAGTGAACGACCAGAAAGAGAAGGAAAAATTGAAACTTGGTATCTTAATAATTCTAAAACTAATTCGATTTTTTTGAAAAACGAAACGCCAATCTTTCTATAAAAAATAATTGTATGCGTGTTTAAAATATCCTAATTCTACTGTGATTAGTTTTTCTATGATAACGAAAAAACCGAAAACGGGTAAAAAATTTCGAAACTTTAGAATTTAATAACTCCAAAAATAATTCGAAATTCGAAAAAAGGGCGACGAGGTGCAAAACTTCGTACCTAAGAGTATGCGTCTGCAAAAAATCATGTATCTGCTGTAAATAGATTTTGCTGGGGGCGAACTCGCAGCCGAAAAAAATAATTTTCGACTTTGACATTAAATAACTCCAGAACTAATTATCTAATTAATTAGGTTTGGAAACTGAAATGACCCTCATACATTTGTCTACCAATGGTCAAAATTTCATAATATTCCTTCAAATAGTTTTTGCGTAGTGATAGTTCAAAGTGTTCAAAAATAAAATTTTCAAAATCAGCGGCGGCGGCGGCGGTGACGGCGGCGACGGCGGTGACGGTCACTGTTACTTTTTTTTAATATAGAGAGATAGACTCACAGCCCTAATTAAAAATAAATTTCAAATGAACATTTTACATGATGACACTATTTCCTTGACCTACATATATATGTGTACAATTTATTGAATTATTCTTTAATGTTTTAAAAATTTATCTCTCTATATTAAAAAAAAGTAACAGTGACCGTCACCGCCGTCGCCGCCGCCGCCGCCGTCACCGCCGCCGCCGCTGATTTTGAAAATTTTATCTCTCTATATTAAAAAAAAGTAACAGTGACCGTCACCGCCGTCGCCGCCGCCGCCGCCGCCGTCACCGCCGCCGCCGCTGATTTTGAAAATTTTATTTTTGAACACTTTGAACCATCACTACGCAAAAACTATTTGAAGGAATATAATGAAATTTTGACCATTGGTAGACAAATGTATGAGGGTCATTTCAGTTTCCAAACCTAATTAATTAGATAATTAGTTCTGGAGTTATTTAATGTCAAAGTCGAAAATTATTTTTTTCGGCTGCGAGTTCGCCCCCAGCAAAATCTATTTACAGCAGAAACATGATTTTTTGCAGACGCATACTCTTAGGTATGATGTTTTGCACCTCGTCGCCCTTTTTTCGAATTTCGAATTATTTTTGGAGTTATTAAATTCTAAAGTTTCGAAATTTTTTACCCGTTTTCGGTTTTTTCGTTATAATAGAAAAACTAATCACAGTAGAACTATGATATTTTAAACACGCATACAATTATTTTTTATAGAAAGATTGGCGTTTCGTTTTTCAAAAAAATCGAATTAGTTTTAGAATTATTAAGATACCAAGTTTAAATTTTTTCTTCTCTTTCTGGTCGTTCACTAGAGAAACAGGCGATTATTTTATGAATCTGATTTCTTATTCCCGATGATTCACTAGATACACACGTGCATTTTATAAATTTAAAAGTTTTTTGATGGCATTTTTTTTTCTCTAAGATGGTTGATGATAATTAGTAGACTTGCTGGATATTTTTGAAAACATTTCGGTTAAATTAATGGTAAACTAAAAAGGAATATTTTAGTAACAGTTTATTTTGATATTTTGGTAGTAATGGTTCGCATTAAGTTATTGATAAGTTAAAAAGTTTCGATTTTAAATGATCATTTACTAAGCAGACAAGTTCAAGGTTTTACTGGATAGTTGAGATGAAACAAGCGAGCTCTGCTCGCTAAGATCGCGAAGCGATCTTCATAGAACTGCGAAGCAGTTCCGGGGGTTGGTGAGCGATAGCGAGCAGGGGGCAGAGCCCCCTAGTTAAATAAAAAAATAATATTAAATTATCTTCTTATTTTCCCTAATTTAAAGTACATTCTTTGTACGTTTAATTGCATATAATACCTAAAATAAGTACATGTTATAAGTACCTTCTTTTTTTAATTACATATAGACTCACAGATGAATTATCTGAGTATAATTCCATCACTATTACTCTTCTCATCATCTTGCAAAAGGCAATACTCCTTTCTTAAATCACCCAAACAATTTTCTTTAAAACTGTTTAAATCCATCACGAATTCACGATCAAAGACGAGCTAACAAGTACAAAACAGCGCGCGCACGTAACGTACTTGCTTTGCTGTGTGTGGAATGCGGGTTGCCGCATTGGACGAGGGAGGGTTACCAAAAGCGACCGGGCGAGTGACTCGTTTGGCACCCTTGGCGGCGCTAGCGCTGGGGAGTTAGTCATTGTGGAATATCGCATCCAGCACAACCTGGAACCTGTCTGCTTATAGTCTGTTTATTTAGAATAGGCGCCTGAAAAAGGATCAAAAACGCTCAACAATGCTTAATAACGCTCATCAGACAACTTCAGTGACCGATTGTTTCTATAGTATTTTAACTACTTCTGCTTAGGCTGACTTGTCATTGCAGAAGAAAATTTTTTCGACGATAATTAGAATAATAAATGCTTCTAATACATTACGTCTCAGGCGCTAATTCTAAATGAACAGTGTAGTTGATGATCACTTAATATCGAAACTTCTTATCTCTCAAACTTTTCTATAACTTAATTCGGATCATTACCACGAAAATATCAAAATAAAACTATTACTGAAATATTCCTTTTAAATTATTAATAATTTAATGGATAGGGGGCTACCGCCCCTGCTCGCTTACGCTCACCAACCCCCGTAACTGCTATGCAGCTCTTTACAGATCGCTTCGCGATCTGTAATATCTGCAATCGATCTTTAGCAGAGTAAAACAAACTTCTCGAAAATCCTCTTCCTTTCATCGGCACAAATAACACTCAAAAAAGCTAAATTATTTATTTCTCTAGTATTTCAAAAAATATCGAAGTATCTTTAAAAGATTAATAAACAAGTCTATACTATATCGCTAGCAAACTTAGAGCAAAAATATGTACCTCAAAACTTTCAATTTAAATATCTATGCTAGCGACCGACAATCTAGTGAACAGGCAAATATAAAATTTAAAAACATTAAACACGTCTGATAAAGACCTACTAAAACTATGAAAAAAATGAAACTTTGATGCTTAATAATTCCAAAACTAATTAGAATTTTTTAAAGAATTAAACGCCAATCTCTTTCTAAAAAATAAGAATGTAAGTGTTTAAAAAATCATATTGATACCGTGATTAGTTTTCATTTTAGATAGAAAAAAACGAAAAAGTGTCAAAAATTTCGAAAATTAAAAAACTAATTACTCTAAACCAAATTCGAAATTCAAAAAAAGGGCGACGTAGTGCACATCTTCATACTTCAGAGTATTAGGCTGCAAAAAATCATAGTTCTGCTGCTAATAGATTTCGCTGAACTGGATTACGCGGCGAAAAAAGAAAAACTTCAACTTTGACCTTAAAAATACCCCAGAACTAACTATCACATCTGTTAGCTTTTTGTTCGAGAATGTGCCCCAAATATTCTTCTGCAAACGTTTCAAATTTCATAAATTTCTATCAAGTAGTTTTTGTGTTATGAGAGATCAAAGAGTTGAAAAATAAAATTTTCTGAAACAGCGGCGGCCGCGGTGACGGTAACTTTTTTTTAATATAGAGAGAAACAAAAAGAGGACGTTCACGAACAACTAACCAAAGTTCTCCAAAAAGATATACGAGCGCTTGTGCTCGACTCCTCTCTCTAGCTAACTCTTTGCAGCTGTGATGGCTCATCATGCGCAAGGGCGTAGTCCTTGCCCAAGGACATTCTTTGTCAGAGATTCGGCACGTGTGGAGAGAGGTGCACAGGTCCTGCTTCTTACATTGATATTGTACTATTTTGACAGAATCTAATTTTAAAATGCTATGAAAGAACCGGCGTTTTAATTATATTTTTAAGATTTTAACCCCCCCCTCTAAGTAAGGAGCTTTCGGACATAGCGGATAGAGAAAACAGGGTAGCTATCCGAAATGGGAGATAACATGAAAGGGATTTTTATGGTAGTTAGATACGTAACTATGGTTTTAAACATTGGTGGATTTACGGGGGATCACGGGGGAAGTGTCTCTTAAGGATATTCCATTCTTTCATTGTATACAATGTTTTCAGTTCAATCAGGGACAGAATGGTCCCCAAAAGTCTCTAGCTTGACCACTAGGGCCTAAACCGTGACTTCCTAAATACGTCCATGTTCTCAACATTACTTCTAAAAAATAAATTTTTGTTCATTTATCTCCTTTATGTAAGTCGGGCAAAACGATGTTTTGGGGGGTTCTTTATTTTTGGTAATAAATCACTATTTGACCAAATCCGACCCTACGGTGCATTTTAAATTTATTTTTTAATAACTCACCTATCAAATTTGTAATTACAATCAAACAATAACTACAAGTTTAGAACTTTCAAAGTTAGCATACCCTTTTGAGCTACTCTCCCCTAGTTATTTTTTTCTTCCCACTATTCTTATTTTTATCTTCCCACCCATGTGTAGACCGAAGTTTGAAGGTTTTTTAAGCACAAAAAAAGTAAACCTGTCGTTTTTTTTAACTTATTCTTTTTTAAACAGACCATTCAATCCATGGTTTTTGACAGTTCAAATATTTCTCTTAGCTCCTTTATTTTAAATTTCACATTTTTATTTTGGTATTTTACTTTAAATGACACAAATCCTACACTAATATTTATACGGACGTATATATTAACTCAACGCCTCTCATAGTGGTTACAGAACACAAAGTAAATACTTAACTCTCGCCCAGAAATGGCACGCGCTCACTGTGATTGGTGTTCCCGAGTTATCAATCTGAATGAAGCGAGTGATCACATTAACCATTAGGCGGAGTTTAATAGAGGGAATATCAATCTTAATTTATTCTCCGCGGCAGATGGGCGCTTACGAAACGGCGTCAGTTTGAGTTGCTGTTAAATGGAATATATTGCTCTCTGCCATGACCTATTTAGTGATAGGTATTGGGAATAAAAAGAATTTGATGGTTAGAAGGGATAAAGAGTTAAAAGGGTTGATCTTTCAGGCCAAATTTGATCCTAATTTAGAAGGATGGATTTATCGCTTTATAATTTATATTGGTATTTTGAAGTAGGGCCGTGAGTTAAAAAATAAAATTATTTAAATAATAAATGTTAATTTTAAATGTTAAACTAATGCTAGAGAAAAGATAAAATCCATTTTTCGAAAGACAGACTATATTAGTTTTAGTTTAGACGAGGATAACGCCACAAACTGTGCAATACTGTAATGTAAATAAAACAACGAAAAAAATTGCACATAAATTTATTAAAAGCCATACGGCGTTTGGCTCCGGGGGATCCAAAGGGGATCCAAAGAATCCCCGAAACGCCGTATGGCTTTTAATAAATTTATGTGCAATTTTTTTCGTTGTTTTATTTACATTTTAGTTTAGACGTTTCGAGTTTTATTGATGACTTACTCTAAAGAGTGTACCAGATGATCTGATGTGAAAAAAAAATGAATTTTAATCATGAAAATTTAGTTTTTAGAATGGTTTAAGATATATGTACCTCGTGGAATTATGAATACTACTATAAAATTTGTAGGTTTCTACAGATGACTCAATAATCATTCTACTTGCAATTTGACTAACTAGAGCAGCTTAAATAAAAAAAAGGTAAGATAAAATTTTTAGCCATACATTTAAATTCATAGTTAATTTAATTTTAATTTAATTTTATGTGAAAAGAGAAACAATGTTAAACACATGTGTTCGAACTTTATAAAGCATAATAGGGTTTTAGGTATGATGCAATATTTTAATAAATTCATAATTCTTAATCCAAACAGTAAAATAAACTAAATATTAACATCTCTTGGACACACAGGTAAATGACAAGCACGCATAATACAAATATTGAAGTCTGTCATCTCATATTCAGGGGCATTTATCAACGAATTTATTGAGGGAAAACTTGAATCTAGTATCGATACGAAAAACCATGTTCCGATAAATAAATCTCAAACTGTATCTTTGTGGGCTTTTCATGCTTTTATAGCGCTTTAAAAGAGACTTTTTTGGTGATAAAACGCTGGCTCAACGGCCAGTTCCTAACTTTATCATTCGCTTTACGAGCGATATTTCTTTTGGGATTTCGCTGCCAATGAGTAAAAAGAAAACCCTTTTAAAGATGATTTCACCTTTTTACGTTCTTTTTTTTACAGAAAGAAGAACTAATGTATTAACACTTGATACTAACGATTTGCAGGATTTCTTTAACTGTATATTTCATATTTGAAGTTATAAGTCCCTTTTGTCTAACTGTATATGTTACCACTAAAGTTGAAGATTAATTATTCTCCAGAATACCTATGTTAACTATATATCAACTGATTTCTGTTGTTAATGGGCGGAAATTAGAGTTCTTCACATTTTACCTAAGGACTCTGCACCACATAACGTCCTCTTGATAGTCAAAGTTCAACAGTTTTGTTTCTCTCAATTCTTTCTCTTAAAAATTTAGAAGTTCTCACAGCGCAATGCGCTTTTTCCTGCTCAGTTGGTTTTTATTACGTAGTACAGCTAAGTTTGTTGAAATATTTAGTGTTTTGATTTCAAATCTAGTGCGTAGCATATCAGGAGTTGTATCAACCTGAAATGCAAGCTAATACATGCAAGTTAGGCTAGGCGCGCACTGGAGATTTTCGTCACGGCAACTGGAACATAATTGTCACTCGGGCTATGGCAAGAAGCTAGAGCACGAATTAGGCGACGAGACTTGGCCGATTGCCAAGAATCTCGTCATAGAGATCCATTGCACTCGACTGACAGTTATGTTCCAGTCGCCGTGACAGAAGTCTCCAGTGCGCACCTAGTCTAAGTACAGTAAAGTTTCAAACTAGTTCTAAAACTGGTATTTTAAAGCAATAGTATTCACAATATTGCAATAGATACGAAATCGTACTTCAACCAGCCAAACCGAACCCACTCCTAGAATTTTACTTCGCATTTTTATAAATATTAGCTATTTTAATGTTCTTTTTGTGTGATTTGTGTAACATCAAAAAGTACCAAGCCCTCTTTTTTCTAAATCGTTACTGCTTATGTTTACCCCCAAAACGATTTTTGTTATAGTTAGGGCAGAAGGAGTTTGGGGAGGGGGCATCCCCCCACCCAACTTCCTTAAATTTTTACAAAATAATTTTAATTTAACTGTACCCATTAACAAATTTCGCAACACTTACGGTAACGTTCATTTTAATTTCATTATTAAAATCACACTAATTTATCCGCATATTATTTAGATAACTTCTAAAATAACTGATTTTGTTGAAAATGATTTTCTAGGTAATCTGCAGATAACCAAGGTAAGTTGAAAAATTAAACTTTTCGCACTCTAGCGAATCACCCTCGTTATAATCTATTCATTTAGAATCGGCGCCTGAGAAATAGTGCTCTCCCCCACGCTAGAAGCGTAACCATAGTTACGCTATTCGCGCAGCCAATAGTAAGCCTTTTTCGTCACTTTGACGAGGATAGTTGCTATGGTTATTGGTTACCGATCGGTGGTGGGGGAAGGAAAAATTTTCAAGCGCCAGTTCAAAATGAACAGAGTATAATCTGTAAAATAACTGATTGCATGTAAATATTCAGATTAACGAGTACCTAATCGGTAAGGTACAAAATTATCTCGGTAACTTACAGATTACCTAAGTTATGTGAGAAATTTAAAAAAAATTCACACTTTAAAGGATCACCCATGTAAATCTGCGAATTTACCTAGATAACACTAATCGACAAAAAAATGGGTCAAAATGCCACAAAAACTTTGAAAGCAGATTCTTATGTAAAATGACCCCCCGAATCTGAATCCTCCGTTTTTCTCCATCACCCTCAGATTTTTGGGGAACAGCCCCTCCCCCGTTTTGCGTTTTTTGATGACTTTATAACTTTGAACTCGATTTTCAGGGTCAAAAAGCATTGCTTTAGTCTTCAAATTGCCCTCCAAAGGACATGAAAGGTTCAAATTAATAAAATATGAAAATTCATAACGAATGGATAGGTTTAAGGGGTAATTACCCCCTAAAAACGCAAAAAAATCGCTAAAAATAGTATGATTTGTTTTACCCTATTTATTTTGCTTATTTTTGAAGAAATTCAATTTTAAAGGCTGCTAACCCTTCTCCAAGGACCCAAATTTAATAATGATATGCAGCAATGATTTTTAAGAAAAACGGTTGAGGAGTTATTTCCCCCGAAGCACCAGAAGAAGGATTCAGAAGGATCTCTGAATCGCGCTGGCGCTCGCGCGTTTAGGAATTATTACGGATCATTTGAAAAGATTACAAATGACGTTTTTCTTTATACATGGTGTTCCATAAATAATGGGTCACACTTCTAGGGGGGATAGTAGACACCTAGACGAGTCAGAATCACATAGGATTTGGGGGTCCCAGACCAAATCCCAGGGAGTTAAAAATGGTGCGACACCCCAAAAAAATTATTGAAAAATTCAATTTGTAGAAGAGCTACTATCGGTAAAAATTTAATTATGGTCTCATAAATTGGGGTTTACTATGATCTTTTAAAATTATCTCAAAAGTCTTCACTTTAAACTTTGTTTTATTATGAAAAAAGTTAAAAAAAACACAAAAAATGTGAAAATTCTGCCAAAACCTCATTTTTTATTTCGAAATCCTTTCTTTTGATTTTATAATCTGAAAGATCATAGTTGTAAACCCTTAAGTCCAAAGTGTCACGTAAAAACCATCAATATTAAATGCTTGAGATCCTGTTAAAGTTCGTTTTCGGCGTGCGCAAACTGGTTTCCTATAGCCGTTTCCAAAACGGTACTTAGCGAACGCAAAAAACGGACTTAAACCATGCTTTAACAGGATCTCAAGCATTTAATATTGGTGGTTTTTATGTGACACTTTGGACTTGAGGGTTTTTGACTATGATCTTTCAGATTATTAAATCAAGGAAAGGATTTCAAAATACAAAATGAGTTTTTGGCAGAATTTTAAAATTTTTTTGTTTTTTTTCTTTTTTCATTATAAAACAAATTTTAAAGTAAAGAATTTTGATATAATTTTAAAGATCATATTAAACCACAATTTTTGAGCCCATAATTAAATATTTACCAATAGTAGTTCTTCTACAAATTGAATTTTTCAATAATTTTTTTGGGGTGTCGCTCCATTTTTAACTCCCTGGGATTTGGTCTGGGACCCCCAAATCCTATGTGATTCTGACTCGTCTAGGTGTCTACTATCCCCATAGAAGTGTGACCCATTATTTATGGGACACCCTGTAGGTAAAGTCTATCCTAAGTAGAAAATCTACAAACTGACCGGTTTTAGGGAGTGAGGATTCCATGTTTCAAGCTGTTAATAGATGCACGGCTGTGGATAACAATTAGAGGGCGACCCTTTAAAAGCTGTGGGTGATGGAGAAAAATGTGTGTCATATTTGTATTCAGGAGGTCATTTTACGCAAGAATCAGCTGAAATTCATTCGGTGGCACTTTAAATTTTTTTTGTACAGAAGTTTAACTCTGAAGTTCGGCATTGAACACTTCCGCGGGTGCTTCGGGGGCGATAAATCCTCAACCGTTTTTCCTAAAAATCATTGCTGCATATCATTATTAATTTTGGATCCTTGGAGAAGGGTTAGCAGCTTTTAAAATTTAATTTCTTCAAAAATAAGCAAAATAAATTGGGTATAACAAATCCTACTATTTTTAGGGATTTTTTGCGTTTTTAGGGAATAATTACCCCTTAAATCTATCCATTTGTTATAAATTTTCATATTTTATTACTTTGAACCTTTCTTGTCCCTTGGAGGTTAATTTGAAGACTAAAGCATTGCTTTTTTGACTCTGAAAATCGAGTTCAAAGTTATAAAGTCGTCGAAAAACGTAAAAAGGGGGAGGGGCTGTTCCCCGAAAATCTGAGGGTGACGGAGAAAAACCGAGGTCGGATTCGGATTTGGGGGGTCATTTTACATAAGAATCTGCTTTCAAAGTTTCTGTGGCATTTTGACCCCTTTTTTTTCGAGTAGTGTAATCTGAAAATTAACCGATTTCGGCACTTTAACTGTAACATATACAATAAATATATTTATATTATGAAGACAAACGTAAATGCAGTGAAAAGCATAAAACTAACGGCCGTATTCACCTAACCTGACCTAACCTCACCTCTGATTGGCAGAAAACAAGATTTCCTTCTTCCAATCAGAAGTTTGACTGCCGGTTAACCAGTAGTCAGATTACCAGTGAATAAGGCCATAAGTAACGATATCATACTTTTAAGTTTTTCACTTTCGTTGAGTTGCCTATATTTTACTGACCGTACAGGAAGAGTGACGTAATTCATTTAAAACAATTTTAAACACATTTGCTCTATCTCTTTTAGTTTTTAATTATTTTTTAAATTTTTTATTTCGTCGCTAGGTTCACTGTAAGTCATCTCAATGAATTTTCCAGGGTCTCTTACCTAAGCGTAGAACTCACTTCCATGACCCTAGGAGACGTTGTTTCCAAATAAAAGCCGTAAAACCCCAAGTTAACTTGTTTGAAATTCATGTAGAATATGATAAAGTCATTTTAATTTATAAAAGATTGGTTGCAGTTTTTTTAATATTCTGAAACTTTTTAAATCGGTTTCACCATTTCTTTAATGCTTTTGTATGTAAAATATTAAAGCGTCTCGTCCCGATTTCCACTTTTTCATTTAACCCATTTAAAACAAATTCCACTTCTACAAATCGTGCTTCTTAGGTTAGAAAAAAAATTCCCCATTTGAATGGTATAGTAAAAAAATTCCCCATAAACGGCATAGTAAAAAAGAACTTATAAAAAAGTCATGCAAATTCAAATTCGAAGCCAAAACCATCGCATCTCTATTAGTATTCAAAATTTAAAAAAAATGAGTAGTAGTATAAAAGCGACACACTCAATCTAAAATATCAATCTCCACCAAATAGGATCAAGTTAAGTCCAAAATTAACATCACAATCTATCTCCAGGCTCATTACCCATCTCCATTTTCAATCACGACAACCCGGACATGATCCACCTCCGCATCAATTTATCTCAAACTCCAATCAAAATCCAAAAACAAGCCAAAAAGCTCATTCCCTCAATCAACCGTCCCTCTAAAAATAGAATCGTCCTAAAACCGTTTCATCATCATCATCCTCCTCCTCATCATCATCATCTTCCCGAACTATCGAAGAGAGAGAGAGAGAGCTGGAAAAGCAAAACATGTATCGAGGTGGGATAAATGCAAATGCTGGACGGGGGAAAAGAGTATATTTTTAGATTTCCCTCTGTCATGCGTGTGACTGGGTACACAGATGGGAGATTCTGACTGAACTCCGGTCATTATGCCTTATCACCGAGGTGAGATCGTAATAAGGATACTTCGGGAGTGACGCAAATAATAAAAAGAAGAGGGAAGACTCTCTCTTTCCTCCTCCTATTGCACGGATGTGAGGTAAGGAGGACTTGTTGATCGCCGGGTTGTGCTTTAGTTGGGTGCTTATTATTTTGTTCGCGGAATATTCTTATCGCGTGTTTTTTTATTGCGATTTCCTCACTGTGAATAATTGAAGCAATCTAAACCAATTTTTATGCTTTACTCGTTTCGTTAATTGCTCAATATTAATTATTTAATGTTAATTTCTTCTTTAATATTTTTCTTTCAGTGTTCCCCAGTCTTTTCTATTAGGTTACACCATTTCTTGTCAATGACATCAAGGATTGCAAGAAGGAGCCTCGGTTAAAATTATACAGGGTGTCCCATGAGAAGTGGCCCAACCCCTTTAACTTTTGAACCCCTACAGATATAGTCATGAAAGTGGGGTCTAGGTATAGTAAATAGGCCATGCTTCATCCGATGAGATAAGTTTCAACGCCCTCTAGCGGAAACTTTAGGAGTTATAATTTTTATTTTGAAAACTATGTGAGGTATGTGAAAAAAGTCAATGACTAAGTTGTAGAGCAGCATCGATTCAGTAGGAAAATACACCTTAAGCAGAAAAATATCTTGAATAAAACCCCTAAAACGCACGCTCAATTAGATTGAATTAACGTAGATTTTACTTCTTAAGACGCTCCTCACAAGGCGAAAATGAGAAATTTTCAATTTAATGAACTAATAATACTTTTAGTCATTTACTTAAGTCATAAAAATAAAAATTTCCCATTTTCGCCTTGTGAGGAGCGTTTTAAGAAGTGAAATCTACGTAATTTCAACTTAATTGAGCTTGCGTTTAAGGGGTTTTATTCAAGATATTTTTCTGCTTAAGTTGTCTTTTCCTACTAAATCGATGCTGCTCTACAACTTAGTCATTGACTTTTTTCACATACCTCACATAATTTTTATCTCCCAAATTTTCCGCTAGAGGGAGTTGAAAGTTATCTCATCAGGTAGAGCATGGTCCCTTTACTATACCTAGACCCCACTATCATGACTATATCTGTAGGGGTTCAAAAGTTAAAGGGGTTGGGCCACTTCTCGTGGGACACCCTGTATATATATCACTCAAAAATTATCCATCAAAATTATCTATTATCTATATATCTATTCAAAATTATATATCTTATCTACATAACTTCCTCCTCTTAACTGGAACTCCCAATGAGAGGATCTTTGAAAATCTCAATGTGATATCTATTTGGGTATCTTTCAAATTGCAAAGTGAATAGGTATTTTGAATCATAAAAAAATACATTTTAATTGCATATTATTAATTAAATACTCGTCTTAAGGTACTTAATAAGTTATACCTCACATTTAAATCTACTATGGAACATAATTTTTTCAGAAAAAACGTTTTTCTGAAAAGTTTTATTTTAAAAAAAACTGTGATTAAAAATAATTTTAACACTATATTTTCTTTAGTAGGTTCAGCTTATTAAGTATCTGAAGATAAGTATTTGTACCCAATTTCATGTTTATAACTTGAATAGTTTTTGAAAAATCTTGCGCATAGTGAAATTTTTCCCTTTTTGATTATTTCTTTTAAAACCATCAAAACTTTTTGAAATTTTGGGCATTTATGTATTTATACATAGGTATTATGCGGTAAAAATTAAAGTTTCTACAGAAATTAGTTTTTGGGTAATACTAGTTCGACCCTTTGCATATTTAAGAGTTCTGACACCCCTTAAACTCCTTACGCACGCGCTGATTTCATAAACTTATTTCTTAACTTTCATAAAATTTGCTAAATATCGACCGATATCGATTAAAAATGTCACACACTGTAACGGTTTAAGTATTACGGTTTAAATATTGTAGCTACTTAATTTGTGAAAAATTTCAAAGAATGTCCACATATAAATAACATAAATTCAAGGTAGTGAGTAGCTTTATAAACTCTTTTTAGCCTCTGCATATTTTTTACATAAAGCTTTATTAAGTTAAAAAAAATAGGCATCATACATTAATAGCTAAATATTTGTCTTGTTTAAAGATGAAAACGATATTTTTTAAACTTTTAAGGTCACCCCTATCAGTTCTTATGCTATTGTTTCTTTAGATTTCAAAATCCAAAACATTGGTTCAAATGTTAAACAAAATATACTCTTTGCAATCTGTTTTGCTAAAATATCTTTAAATCTGGATGTTAGACTTTACAAATGGGGTAAGAGTATTTTCAGTCTAGGAAAACGGAACCCTCATACCTTTAGGAACTGATTTCACTTATCCTATCTTTTGCGTTACGGCAATCCAGAGATTGGACAAAACACTGAGAGACAGATGAAAAGTATGTCACTTTTGTCTTTCTGTCAAACATCAACTGGATAACCTCAACAAATAGGATAACTGTACACGCTTCAGTTTTGTTGTTTGTACGAACTTGTAGAGACTAAAGAATTTGAATTCAAAAGGACTTACTTGACATATCCCTCTACCACTCCATTACTGGAGCATAGGGCCTCCTGAATTCAAAATAACCATTCATAATTGTATTTGTCTTCAGAGTGTTTCGCATTTGTTTAGAAGAACCTTCAGAAACCTTCATAAATTCAGATTATCATTTCACAATTCGTTGTATTGTTACTGAACTCCATTTTTAGAAATTTTGAGTTACAACTTTTTCTACTAGTGTATTCAATATTTGGTTTGATTACCTAAAATAACCAGTTTTACAAAGAACTAAAAACTGCTAGTTCCTATTTGCTCTAAAAGTAAGTCAACTCTGTTAATAAAAACACTCGCTATAAAGATAGTTATAACTTTTATTGAAGTGTAGGGGAAATTCACAAATCTCATGCAGTGCCTTAAGCGACGGTATGGAAAGTCCACTATTTCGTGAAACAATGTGCTAGTTTATATGTTAAAAACATACAACTACTCACATCAGCGAAAAACTAATGTGGCAAATAATTATGGAAATTATCATTTTATTAAAGTCACGTTTAAATATTATGTGCATTACTTGCTAATTTAATACACGAAAATTTTTCGTCTAATAAAGGATAGGATAACACCGCATTATCTATTTATGAACTTAAGAACAAATTTTATTATTCAGAAACCTTCATAGGAAAGGAATAACACAGTTCTGTGACTTGTTCATTTAATAAACAATTTCCCTACAGAATCAAAGATAAACCTGACATTAATTCAAGCAAACTACGGAGGTTGCGTTTTCTAGAGTAATTTCATGTGTAAGTAGTATGTTTGTTTTTAACCATTTCGGTCATGTTGTTTAGGCTTTCTTTATGGAATAAGACTTTTCCAAAACATTAGGTATGTATTTACGAGCAGTTATAAGGGAAGAGAACATTCACATTTGTTGCTCCACCATTAATATAATACGCATGGATTCTTGGGGGATTTTTCCAACAGATTGAATAATCGGATTTCGGAACAAAGGGATTCCATTTAAATGCTTCATAACGATGCAGAAACGTTGGATATTTGTTCTAGTGCGAAGTTTAATGGAGCTTTGAAAGTAAAACTTTAGAAGATAACGAATCTATTATTAGGAACTCTCTCGGATTTAAGTGATACTTTTTGTTAAAAGACTTTATGCTTACATTATAATGTAGGTTTAGATTTGTGGATTTAAACATGAAATGCTATGCCTAATTTGAATGCAATAGAATAAAGTTTAAAACTTTTTATGTTCTTTTTAAAACAGCGTATTAAAAGGTTTAAATAAAATTTACTGTAAATGGTCTAAATATTGTTTTTCGACTTTTGGTGTTGGTGCTGATTCAAAGTAAGGGTTTTAAAGGAGTGATATAAAAAATGTAAGGGTGAATAAAGTGAAAATATTTCCGCGTATTTAAAAAGCTATATCGATAGGAATTTTAATAACCGTTTAATTAAAAACGGTTTTAATAAAGATTTAAGACATTTCTTTGCTAAACTTAATGGAGGTTTTACGTTAGGGTTAAACAAAGAACCAGCTATAAATTTAATGCAATTTAATAAAGTAAAAATATGTTTCTACGTAGAATCCATGTTGATGGAAATTCTAACAAAATTTCAGATAAATAGGTTTACTTTAAAATATTAGTGTTTTTATGGAACATATCTCCAATATTTATATGAAATAGTCTCTTAAAATGCATTTAAATGAAAAATTCAACGCACATGAACCTTTTTCGACTTCCTTGATCCTTTCTGTGGTCCACATAAGGAAATAACGTTATATTTCATACTTATCAGTAATAAAACAAAGTAACGGTTTTCCATTTGTGTTTTATGGCAAACAACCCTCATGGGATTATAGTTTACATGAAATATAACTCGCACAAAATTCATCAAAATATATATCAGGGAATTATATAGGATTTCACGGAAATGTTACAAATTAAGTTTATTTTAAAAGGATTAAGATAAAAGTAAACACATAAATTCAAAAACTAGTTTAACTACTTTAAATCTACTCATCCAGAACACGTATACATGGTAAAATAATGTATCTAGCGAAATATATACGATTCCACGAAAATAATACATGCTCGGTTTTTATGGAAATATTTTCAAGTATTTTAATAGGATTAAAATACTATAAAAAGCTATCATAAAATTCAAAAAACTAATTGAACTACTTAAAATGATCTATGTACTACATCATAGAGCTAGCATCGTAAAAGAATTTCATTTAAAGGAAAAAACGATAAAGGTTTTAAGCCTATACACCTCTCATTCAAAATAAAACTCATTCCAGTCATTTAAACGATCTTTAAAAACAACTTTATATTATGAAAAACACCTACACAGGAAAAAACCGCCATATTTTATCCCAAAACAACTTCAAAAATCGCTACTCTGTGCACAAAAGAAAGGCAAATAAAAGACGCTAGTGGCTCTTTTAATTACCCGGGTTTTTTACCCTTATATCGCAATGATATAGTTGGAGGGGAAGATAACGAGTGGGATGACTTTTGAGATGAAGCTCAGAGGGATTAACTCTTCTTCATCTTCATCTATTTGAACGTTCTTAGAAACTCCCTCGGATCACAGCTTCCGGGAATTAGTGGTAGCTGCTGTTGATGGAAGAAGACGATGTGAAAATTTTTTGTGATTGTTAACAATGCGGTGGTTTTATTTTTTATGAAGCACGATTTTTATCTCTAAGTTTTAACGTATCTTTCTTATTTTAAGGAAGGTCATATTATTTATTAAATTGATAATTTATAAATGCAATCGGTTGGAATGAATGTTTCGCATAAAGTTTTGATTAAAAGTATAATTAACCCTGCTGTTCTGTTTGGGTCTATTTGAACCCAAAATATTTTTCGTTAGCTTATCAAAAATTTTGAATGGAAATTATTTTATTAAATTTCATGGCTTTGTTGAGGAGAACTCGTATATAGTAAATATGTACTTCTAGAAGGATTTTAAATTGTTTTAATTAACAAGTGCTATTTTTCAACATATTCCTAATTAACTGCTCGGGCCAACATTACCCGATTAAAATTTTTTTACTGAAACTTTTTCCATATTTTTCAGGAATATTCTACAGAAATTTATAACAACAGCTATTCCATACTAGATTCCAACCTTTCATGTCATTGACGTCACAACCGTGTGGAAGAAAACTAATCACCGTTTCATTTCAGTAAATCCCTAAAATTAGATATTATTCCAAAAACCCCAAGCTTCATTTTCGGTTTAGAGAAATCATAGCCTTTAATTAGTTTTTAATAATGTAAAAAGTAGAAAAGTAACTAATTCCACACTATGGAGCATCTTATATATTAAAATAATTGGGTTTTTCTTTCCGCCGGGAGAATTCCGGGAGAAATTTTGGGAGAATGCCACTTAAAATGGGTTCATATAGGGGTAGTAAGATTTTATTTAAGAACAAGTTTGTACAGATCCGGTTCGGTGGATTGGGCTGACGGCCGGTCTAAATTAAATCGCAATTATTTCAATTTGTGACAATGCCATGTCAAATCAGAGACAAAACGCCTTTCAAAGATAATGAATTAAAACTGCACATTCAATGTTAGGGAATGTGTAAGTAAATACGAACAGGCAATAACTAAAGCCCCATCACGCTCAATCCGCCGCCATTATGGGGAGAACTCACTACTAGTCTGGATAGTCTTGCTTATCGTCACTAGTAGTGAGTTCTCCCCATAATAGCGGCCGATTGAGCGTGATGTAGCTACTTAAGGTAGAGTATCCAGGGCTTTAGTAGTAACGGAGCGAATCTCGCATCAGCGCCAAAGAAGTCTAGCTGTAAGACCCGGCTTTTCCGGGTTGTAACAGCTAGTAGCAATTAATATGAACGGATTGAAACTTTGTGGAGTATTAATTTACTTTTATTTTTCACTGTATGTAAACGTTCTCAACCTTGAATCCTAAAAGTTGGTGTGTTATCGTACAAAGTCTTGTTTTGCTCAAGTATGGACAAAATCTATGGACACTAATGTAATACGTAACCAAAAGAGAGAAACAAGGAAAGAAACAAATAAAAACTATGAAAACAGCCATATATGCGGCTTTTTAAAATAGTAGATAAATGCAACTAATATTTAAGAAAAAAACGCGAAAATAAACTTGCAAGACTAAAAATATTCCAGAACATCTGTCAAGTCAAGCCATTCGTTAAAAATTTTATTAAAAAATATTTTCATAAAAATAAAAGAAACTAACATTAGAAAAAAACATCAAACGCCCCAGATTTCATTGAAAAAAATCCTTTTAAAAATGCAGTGCTTGAAAGTAAAGATCCTAAACGTTAATGCATGACGGTGATTTAAAGCGTCACAAATGGTAGCGATTCATTTTGAAAAACGATTTTCCCAGTCCAAAAAGACGCTATTTTTACACCCCTTTGATACATGCGACACCCTTGGCAGGCAAAACACGAGTTCCCGAAAATTTTCCCTCTGAAATTATTAATATTCTTTGGATTCTTTTCACCATTTAAGATGTTTTACGAGCTTTTGAGCAAAAGTTTAATTATAGCTGGAACTCTTGGAATAATAAATTTCGGGCATGTTCACGAAATCGGAAATTTATTGACTTTTCTAGCATGTATACTGGGTTCTCTGGTGGTGTGCTTTTTCCCGAATAAAAATGTTTTATACGGAAGCTGAAAAATTCGAAAATGAAACCGTGTTTTTTGGTAAGGTTGGCAATTCTTTTTGGAAGGGTTTGATTGATTTCAAAGGTTATTGTTTTGGCACATGCTTTTGATAAAAAAAGTTGTAATCTTTAGGAATTTGTCATTTTCATCTGTTCGCAGAATAAAATTTATTCTTAAAGTAAACAAATATGGTTTACATAATTTCAGAATGGCATTAAAAGTTTTAACGGTTATGGAGGATTGGGTTCAAATTTTTTGATGTATAAAACGGGGGAGGAGAACACAGTAAGCTTTGATTTCCAGTAAAGGCATAGTACCATTATTTTTGACTGGGTAGATAGATAGATACCTAGTTAATTCTACTGAAGTAAAGTGAGTTAAAGAAATATTTACGTTTACTGCGAATTAGGATAAATGCATGGAGGAAAAAATAAAGAGGAGGTGAAATATGCATGCGCAGTAGCGCACATTTGAAGCCGGTGTCTTTCTTTTGTGCGGGGATCAATCCCAGAACAATTTGCGTGACCAGTCCAATGAATGGTTCAAATTCCGCGACCGAGTGGGAGGAGGGAAGTGACGAAATATACGTCACTTTGCCACGGAGCGAATGACGTTCCTGCATCTCCTCACGCAGTGCATCCTGGAATTGATCCCAACGAGCACAGAACTGGCGGAACGGTGTCGCCAGTTCTTCATTCACTCAGTGGTATATTTCGCCTCCTGATTACTCTCTCCTCTATGGATATAGTGGTGCCCTTTAAAAAAAACCCACTTTTTCAGTTTTCCGTCATTAAAAGCTTAAAAAATATGATAATTTAATCGAACAAAATTGTGTTGTAACGGCTCGTCCTCCTCTACATTTTAGTGCTTAGTAATTTTAATTCCGACTCTCCGTTACAAATTGGCAGACAAAAAAGTAAGAATCCAAAAAAAACCCAATTTTCCTAAAAAAAACCCACACTTGAAAATACTCAAAATATTAAGAAAAAATATGATTGAAAGGTTTATTTTGATAGAAAAGAGAATAGTTAAGATCATTAAAACCAAGTTCATAACAAATTATTTCTAAAATTAAAACTGTGATAAGTTTTTCTACTCAAGAATTTTGCCTTCAAAACACAACGACAATAGCGTTTTTATTGTTGTATTTTGATGAAAACGACCTATTAAATACAAATGCTTAATACAATTTCTATAAAAAAGCTTAAGAACGGTAATTGGCACTGATATTTTATTTTAAACCCGTAACTATTTACTCTCAAAACCCATTTTCGAGTAAAACTCGGTAAAATGCTATATTTTCATGGAAAATGGCTGTTTTTGGTAACATTGAGTTTTTATCAAAAATACTGAAAAAAAATTGAGAATTACCCAAACAACTATTCTATTTGCATAATTAGTTGTATATCATGAATAATATTAAATATTTTGCAAAATTTTTTATTTATTTGATCATTTATTACAAAATGAAAAGTGGGTTTTTTTTAGGCACACTATGGGTTTTTTTCACCCCTCATTTCAAAGACTACCGTAGGGTCCCTAATTGGCCGACTGAGCTGAAATTTCAGTATTTTATTCTCATAATAACGGGATAACACAAAATCACGTGAAGAATGCTTTAAAATGTTTATAACATATATTTTTACAGCATCAAAATCTGCATAACTAAATCATATTTTTAGCCCAAAATCGACATTTTCTATTTATTCAAATAAATAAGTAAATAAACGGTTCTTTGACATGCTTTCAAGTTCCCCGCCACTCTAAATGGCTTAGGAAGACATGGGAAATGAGAATTTAAAATTATTTTAATTATTTATTTAAAATATCTCGATGGGGTTTTTTTAGGGTACAATTTGGAGTGGGTTTTTTTTAAAGGACACCACTATATACCTTGTTGGGCTCCACACTCTTGTTGGTCTTAAGGTGGTTGCCTACCTGTGGAGGCTTTTTTTAATAATTAAAATGTTGAACTAATTTTTGATTTATACAATTAAATGAGTCTAAAAACTATGAATAATATAAAAAATACTTAAATATTTATTTAAATTTTCATATTATTGAAGAATTTATGCATGAAATTCACAAAAAACAGCCTTTCCGCAAAACATCATAACTCAAATTTATATGAAGATATTTTTGTTTTTTTTAAACTTTATTATCCTCGTAAAACATATTTTAGGAGGCCTACTAATTTTATGCCTAAATTATTTTAATATCAAAAGTTATAGCACTAAACTTGAAAAATAAAAAAAGACCCACCAAATTTCAGTAAAGTTTGAAGTTATACTATTCATAAAATAAAAAAATATTACACCCACAGCCAAAAAAGTAGTAGGGCTCCTAAAACATATTATGTCAACATAACAGCATAGTTCGTTTTATCTTTGTAGGAATATTAGTGCATTTATTTAAGTACAATAAGTAATTTATCAATACTAATTTAATTAAATAAATTTATATTAAAAAGACTGGACCAACCTTGCTGGGCTTACGCCTGTAGTTGGTCGACTTGATTTGTATTTGTAAGAAATTAATCCAATTCAATACTTTTAAGCGAATATTTTTTTCTAATTTAATTCCAAGAAAAAGGTCATACTTTTATCAACCTGTTAAACCGTTAATTAACACTCTACATGCCGTTGCAAATAGACAATAATTCAGATGATTCAGAAGTTTTGAAAAAAAATTATAATTATGATACTAGAACTTTTGAAATTCAATTTTGTTGATAGATGATATAGTTTGTAGTTGTAGTCAGTTTATTGTGGGATTGGTATGTATGCTTTTTTCTGAACCATTCATTACATATTATAACCATGACATATTATTAGAATAACAAAAACCTAAATTACATTCTAAATTTGGCATTTGCAAAGTTTTAGTTGGTTTAAAAATAAGAAAATATTACTTGTGAAAAATACTTGTTAAACATTTTATGTAGTAGTATTATTGTTTTCAAAAATAACTAAACTAAGCCAAAATAAATTATTACTATATACGGAATTTTAAAAATCATTTAATTTCAACTATTCCTTTGAAATATTCAACATTTACAAAAATGCTCCAATATTTCATCCTTTCATGATGTAATTTTAACATTTTGCACATCAAATTGAGAAATGTTTATGAAGAGAAAGAACACGCTATAAAAAATTAATGATTTCGTCATATTTACCATAAAAAATTAAAACATTCACAGTGAATGCCTGACAAGTTAATGCCTGATTCACAGTTAATGCAAAACATTTAATTTCCCTTCCAAATGACACTCACGGGTGAGGTAAAAATTCATTCTACGGAACCCCTGCTTCAATCGATCTCGCAAACGATAGTTTTTACCAATTTCAACTGAAATGGCACTTTTAAAAAATGGTTTGAAGGTTAAAAGTTCTGCCAGTGGACTTGGTGACAACAACGCAAACTTAATCAGGAAGTAGGAATTCTCCCTCCTGATTACCTTATGTTTCAAAATGGAAGAAATATGTCCGTTTTCTAGCCGAAAAAAAAGAAATCATGTTGAGCTACTAATTGAATTTAAACTCGTCAAAGAGGTACGTTGGGGAAAGAATAACGTTCAATACAGAAAATCGGAATTTTCTGATTTAAATTTCATATTCAAATATTTGAGTTTTTATAAAAGTTTTTTTATCGGATTTATATGAAGTAGCAAGAAAGAATGACGAATAATAAATACTTGATATACAAAAACAGATAACCGTGTTTGAATGCCAATATTTTCCTTCTAGTTTCAAGTTCGCTTCAGAATAACACTTTTATACATTTATATGCATAGATAAAAAAGCATTTGTCATTGCCTTTTGAATGCAACTTTTAGGAAATTAGATACAATTTTTTGTCACATATTTCTTATGTTAGATCTACTAGATATAGGAAAATGCTATTCATTCAATTTTACACCCTTTAAGTTACAAATACGGGAAATGTATGAGTAACCAAATTGAAGTTGTCGTAAGAAACTGATATCTAAAAAATTACTTTGAGTCTGGCGAATAATGTCCTACTTGGGGAAACTAACACCAAACAACTAAAAAATTCCTTTATAACTGATATTTTTACAGATTTGTAGAGAAATGCAGGGTGTTTCATACGTCTGTAATGAGGCTTTTATTTGGAACCAACGTGTCCTTGGGTCAGAGAAGTGAGGTCTACCCCTAGGTAAGTGACCCTTCAAAAAAATTAATTAAAAAGTATAGGAAATAGAGCAAAATCATCAGTGAGAACTTTGTTGCCAACGTTATGAAGAAATCACAGAAAAAAGTTTCATGAAAATAACTTGAATATTCGCGGAGATATTAGAATGTTCAAAAAGAAAAAGTTCGCAAATTTGCAATTTTTTCAGTTGTATTGTGTAGTTTTGTGGTTTTAACATCAAAGATTACATAGAAACACATTTTCTCTTTGTAGTAGGAATAAATCATAAAATATTGAACAAAGTTTAAAAATTCGTCACAAATTTAAAAATGATGTTATCTTAACTGTTTTTTTATAGTAAAATGATCTAAAACTTACTATTTGATCTTATAAGAAAATATATCTTTTAATAATAAATTATGATTTTAATTCTGCAACATTAGTATTTTCAAGCTTAAAATTGTGTATAGAACTTTATAACACCTTAAAATGTTATACAAGTCATAAACACCATTAACCTAACCATTAAAGTAACACTAGTGTTAAAAATGGGGAGACAGACACCGGTTTTGATGTGTGTGTTAATGACTTTTATACACTTTTAAATACTTCACTTCCCCATATTACATTTTAAACTTTTTCAACTTTACTCAGCAATCATCTTCTACAGCTTTTTAATTTCTCCCTATACCGTTCGCTTCAAAATCATTGTTTACTTTTATAGTTAAAAAGTAAAACCGTAAAGTATCACTCGGTTGATAAGATACACAAACTGTCAGACCTGCGTTAAGTGAAATTGAGAAGTTGAGTTTCATCTGAAAGGTTAATATTAGCTTGATACATAAAGCATCAAAAATACTTCTTTAAGTGATCCGTGTGAGTGTTTACACAATTTCAGGCTTCAGTCTTCATTTAATATGGCTTGTCTTTGCTCAGGATTGTAAGAATTCGGAATATTTGCATAATGTCAAGAATAGTGGATTACTGATGGAGTGTTAAGTAATAGAACTAGTAGTAACGAGATTTTTTCTAGTTTGGTAAATCAATCGAGTTTAAATGCAACTTAACATGGAAATGATTGAGAGATATGGATGAGAGTGACAGTTGTAACGAACTGTGATATCAAACAATAATTGTCTTGGTTTTTATTATTAATTGAATTATTCGAAACATTATCTTCCCATACGTTTTATTCCGAAATATACTATAAAAGGTGCCACTTTGCTGTCACGGACAAAATAATGTTAGATGCGGCAAACTGCATTTGCGCTCTTTTTGGTCAAGTTGAAAACTTTAACTGATGTAAGGAGCATCAATTTCCGTTATTCAATATGAATAGGTTCAAATTGTATGACCTTGGCAGCTTTTACCCCTCTGTTGTTAAACTTTAGTTTATTGCCATAGCTGGAGGACAGGAAGCATTATTTTTAACAGAGTTGGTAGATACAGAGTCAGAGTAAGTTCTACTAAAGTATGATAGTTTTTGAAAATGGTTGACATTTACTGATAATTGTAGATAAAATGATCAACTTTGTAGCGCTTCAAGCCTGATGTACGTCATCGCTATTTGTATTGGAGAATTATAGAATAATATTAAATATTACCCACCATTTTCTCTTTAAAAGCCATCCATACTTTTAAAATAACATAAGAGTAAATACTAGGGTGTTCGTGGAAAATCAAAGCTCAGTATATTAAATTCAAAAGAATGAGGAGAATATTTTAAAATTATTATTAAATTAGATTTTTAAAGCTAAAGATATAAAAGATAAATGTTCTTAAAAACGTGATATTTGCGAGAATTTGGCAGATGGATGAAGGCAATTTAATAAATATTATAAAATATGATTTTATGTGTGAATTCAGATTATTTTCAAAAACTCATAAGATAGCCGAAGTTTACTTCATTAACTTCAATCTTTGAAAATTACTTCAGTAAGTAATTGGAACAAGCAGATTAAATTAATAAAAGTCAAAAACCTATTAGTTAATTTCCTTCAATTTCACTTTTTTCACTTCTCAGGTCTTAGAAGTTTTGCCATGAAAGACCTTCCATACCGAAAGATTTAAAAATTAGAACATGACAGGAAAATAATAGAACGTCACTTTCAAACTTTCCTCGCAAAGCCCTTCCTGGTAAATAATTAGGTAAAATCATAATCATGCTTAACACCGAAGGATGTAATGCTTACGTAAAAAATATATTAGCCGTAAGGGGTTAATGAACAAATAAAATGACATGTTACAAAATACATTTGCTTATTTTAAACCACCAAATTTTAATAAATATTGATTTCCAGCTATTAAAATTTTTTTAACAACATTGCTTAATTATATGCTTCATTTATAGTTTAATGAAGTTATTCGATGTAACATTTTTAACTATATAGTGTATCCATAAAATGCATACTCTATAATGATTTTTTTAAATTAAATTTTTCGTTAACAGTAATATTTTACTCATAACTATATTTATATTAAAATAAAAATCTAATATTAATATGTATAAAGGGATAATTATAATCAATTATATTAGAGGAATAAAAAATTTATCAATAAGGTGTTATTAGCTTTTTATAAATAGGAGTAAGTCAATGAAATTTTATTTCTAATTAATATTTTTAAAATGATGGAGACTCGCTTATAATTTGATAATATGTTACCTTTATTATCAAATTTATAAGATGAGTTTTATTAACTTGTCAAATAAGTTTTTAATTTTTAATGTCATTATGAAAGATCGAAGTTTTAATCAAACAATACGAGCATTTTTTTAAAATTTCATAAACCTGTTTGGTTTTAATTTTAATTTTTTTTATTTTGAAATTAATATGTGAAAAAAAATTATAAGGGCTAATAGTTAAGTTTAAAAACATGAACATGAAACAATGTTTAAGAAAAGAAAAATTGTTTAAAAATATTTTTTTATTTAAAAGCCCAAATTGATGTATTGATGCTTTTAAAATAATTTAATTCTACAAGTAGTAAAAGAGGGGGGGTCTTAAAATCAATAAATTATTACTTTTGAATGAGTCTAAGAAAATTGAATTAAGAACATCTTTCTAAAGGATAGTTTATTGATAGCTGAAATAGAGAAGTTAAATATTCTTTCGATACAATTTCGAAGTTTATTAAGAAATATTAAATTTGTGCAAAGGATGCAATAAATGAATGATAATATATTGAGAACTGAATAAATTGAAAGATGTTAATCCCTTGTATTGGGGTAACTGTTTCCATTTCTAGGAGAAGAGAAGGTAGTTCATCTAAAAACGAGTGCGTGAAGTTTAATTCAATACAGAGAAACCAATTCACGAATAAATTGAATAAAATAACGAGAAACAAAATGTCCAGAGAATATCTTTTCCTCTGCTATTCCCTTGAGATTCACTATCGGGAGTGAAAGAAGTTGCGGATTTTTTTTATTATATTGGAGTATGAGAGATAAAATAATGGAAATTCAAATTGGCCCTAAATTGTATTTCTGGTGTTCCGAGTGTGAAATCTGAGTTTCTTCTATTCAGTTCACTGCGTTCTGATTTATTTCATGTCGAAGAACGAAATATGTGGATTAGACAACTTCGGTTGTGCATTAAAATATTTAAATTAGACTGTAAGGAAATAAGTTTAAGTTTCATCAAGAAACGTATTTTAACATTAACGTGGGGATGTAATTCAAAATCATGTAAGAGGGAAATCCTGCACAGTTTGGTCATAAATAAAAGGGTAAAGTTAGGTATACCTACTATTGAAAAAATTCAATGATCGGATGTTACCATCTGCAGGCCAAATAAAATGTCGGGTACATATTCTTATGATATAAGGGAAAAGATGGTAAGAGTGTATTCATAGTCAGATAAA
Organism: Tetragnatha versicolor; assembly: GCA_024610705.1. Classification (NCBI taxonomy): domain Eukaryota; kingdom Metazoa; phylum Arthropoda; class Arachnida; order Araneae; family Tetragnathidae; genus Tetragnatha; species Tetragnatha versicolor. Next base: position 8,647,759 of record JANDEH010000020.1, read on the forward strand.
AGTATGCAGCGATGTTTCACCCAGTTGGCTACAGTGTAAGAACAATAGAAACTTAGTTGAAGCTCTTTCATGAGTAAAACACACTTTTAAAAATTCGATGTAAAAACAATCCTAAAAATAATTTTACTCTTCGTAAATTAGTTTTTTTCCAGGATAATTATTACTTGGATTATTACAACGAATCGTTTGAAAGTAATAATCTTATTCCTAACCATGAAAATAATTCACAAAATGTTAAAGGGGGCAAGGAATCAAAATAAACGAATTTATTCTTTTGAATTAGGTAATAATTTTTTGGGTTGAAACACAAAAATATTTCTTTGAATTGTAATAACTTTAAATCATTACGAACTTTCTAAAATACACAAATTCCTTAAGTACTCAAAAGTAACCCAATCCACAACCGCCTATTTTATTTAGAATTGTGGAAATATGACCCTAATGTCTCTTCTAAATGATACAACAAAATAAAAAAAATTAAAGATTTCCGTGGTATTTTGTAACAAGATATAACTTATTGCTATTTCTAAAACCCTTCAATCAATACTTTTAAGATAAGTCTAGCGAAGCTGAATCAGTTGTCCGGAAGTTTGAAGAAAATCCACGTTTCCAGTTTCAGCATCACAACTAGTAGTTTTGTCAAATATAAGCTTCTTTCCTTTGATTCCGGGAAACAAAATCCCGTCTTCATGACGAAAGAAATCTTGACAAGAATTCGGGATTATGTCTGACGTAGTTCAATATAAGTTTCGAACGCAAGATATCCGTTTCTCTTTCGAAATTAGGGTCAGTTGTAATCCTTAAGATGTTTTAGAGAAGTTTTTTTAATAAACTCTACATTGGTGGAGAATCATCTGAAGACTTGACATAAATATTATCGATATTAATATATTTACGTCATTTCTTCAGGGAATTAAAAAATAATAACTTAAAGTGTTATGAAATAATTTTAAATACGCGTGTACAGTTGTTTGCTTTTGAACTATCGGTAAAAATAACAGAGTTGAGAAGATAAGTGATCTAGACACAAGCATCCCTAACAACCAGGTGACCGACTTGTGACTCCTTTGTGATGTTCAGATTGGAGTCATAAGTGTGTACTTGAAGTCACTGTGACTGACGAATGTCCGGAATATGTGACCACTTTTTGACTTTACTGCGATGTCGCTGAGAAGGTTCAGTTGTGACAGGTTAAACGAAGACTTCCCTTTGACAGCGAAGAGTTTCCAATCAATGCTGGTAACTGGGTGACTTCCAAGTTAAGTCGCATTTCGGTCACTGACAGACTTGTGACAAGCATGACCCTCCGTGACGTTATAAGGACATCATTGTGACTTTTATGGTGTTAGGGATACTTTGAATAGAAAAGGAGGGTGGGGATACGCTGTTAGAGTGCTAGGACGTAATGTAGTACAAGAGCGTTACTAATTGCGTTTTTCCCAAAACCCGTTTAAATAAACAAAACATAAGGTGTGCATCATTATGCTAGCAACTTTCAGAATAAACTTGAATATAAACTTTTCAAACCGTGGGATGAGTTATAGGAATAAAATATTTAGTATTGCTCCAAAGAATGCGCCCAATTTTTCAGATGGTATTCCATTGATCTAATGTTTGGAAGTCAAATAAATTATTATCAAACACAAAACTTAACCTTTTTAATGCATTGGTAAAAAGCGTTTTGCTTTATGGCTGCGAAACTTGGAAATTAACCAAAGCACAGAATAATAGATTGGATGCATGGCAATACAAATGTCTAAGGAAAATTTTACAAATCTATTGGCCCTATACAATATCTAATGTCCAACTGTACAGCCAAACAAGACAAATGCCCCTTCAAAACACCATACGAAGTAGACGATGGAAGTGGGTCGGCCATGTGCTTAGAATGCCACCACACAGAATACCAGCAGTTGCCCTTACTTGGGCGCCGGAGGGTAGAAGATCTCGCGGTAGACCCAAATTAACATGGAGGAGACTGGTGGAAACAGAACGTAGCCAGGCAGGGTGGGCAGGCTGGGCAGAAGCAAGATCCGTTGCCCAAGACCGTAGGGAATGGCGTCGTAAACTGAAGGCCTTATGTGCCATTGGGCACGAAGCAGAATGATGATGATGATGATTCCACTGATCAGACAGGAATTCTTTTGGGTGCAAGAACAGGTGTAAGTCATTGAGAGAGAGAGAAAGAGACTACAAAGTAAGGATGATGAAACAGATCACTGTGAATGAAGATTATTTGCAGATATTTCCCTCAAACTGCATTCTTTGTCTGAACTCTCAATATTGCCATTTTATAACTCATCTAATGGTTTAAAACATTTTTTGCAATTTTTATCAAATATATGGTACAAATAGTTGGCATACAGCTGTACTTCATGAAATGAATCCACCCTCTTATCCAACATATTACATCCTAGAAGTATAACGGTGCATCTCCGCCCCCTCTTCTTCGTATTCAAAATATGATTGTCTAGAGAGGTCCTCTCCTCTTTACCCACCCTATCATTTTTTACAAAAAGTCCTGAAGCACACTTTATAGTGTGTAGTGATAACACTTAAACGTTTTATTGTTACATAATTTTCTTTTAAAACATGCGTTTGCGCATTGTTTTATTATTCAGAGTATAATATAGTCTTTTAGTATATTTATTTTAATACAATGGGCAATACCACTATTTATTTTTTATTTTTTATTCGATAGAGGTACCCTAGAGCGGAATATACGTGCAAAATTTTTTTAACTACGATGATTATTTATTTTTTTATGTAATTTCAATGTTCGACTTTAAATAGGGCTTTAAATCGTCCAATTTCCCAATGTGACGCACTTTTACCCTATACATTGATTTTAAACAATGCTTTTAATTTATTTCATTTTCCGGGATGGATTGCCGTGTTTGATGAATGGAATTTCCAAACTTTTCGCTCTCTGCTTTGGAGAGCATCCTCAATGGCAAAAATCAACTGATAAATTGGAAATTCCATTCATCAAACACGGCCATCCATCCCGGAATATGAAATAAATTACTCTTCAGGTCGTGGAAGTTTTCATCAATTTATAATGCTTTTAATTGTTTAAACAAATCAAAGTCATTGTTGGGTTTCTCGTTAAAGTCTGTAAGATTCAGTTGTGACGTACTTTTACCCTATACAAAGACAAAGGGCTTGGCGATTTTAATTTTAAATATTTAATTAACTAAATTTTTTGAAACTTTTCAAAGGGATTTTAGGATTTATTTCCTTTACTGGAAAAATGCATTTTTTTCTGTTTTCAAAAATGATGGTATTGCCCATTCCATTGCCACAAAAAAATTGTCGTAAATATTTTAATACTTTTCAATTGTAGTAAATATCTTTAAATAATATGCTGGTAAAAAAGTTTTAGGAAACTATTTCCTTTTTTTAATATTAAGAACTTATGTTTGTAATCTTCGGATTACAATGAAAAATCTAATATATAAATCATATCTAATATATCTAATTTTGCGACGTATATTTTTGTATCTTTTCACGTTTTGTTGGGTTTACATAGATAAGTAAAAATATAAAAGCTTTTTAACTAAAATAAATAGAAAAATTATACAAAAGGATGAACATATTTTGAAATTACAACAATTAATATTATAACTTGACTTGGACATTTTTTTGAACTTAACTCAAAAAAATCTAATTAGTGAATGTTATTGTGATATTTTTATTTTTGAAAGAAATATAGTATAGAGCATTAATAAATAAGAATTAAAGCAAATTCTTACAACATAAAGAAGCAGAAAAGTTTATCAAACTTTGTAAGCTAAAATATCTCCAAACCAAATGAAGTAGTATGTTAGTAAATTTTATACTACATTTTCATTTTAGTGCATTTTTCCAGAGAAAAGATATCCCTGTCCTTTTTTGAAAGAATTTCCTCTTGTGAGAAAAGGAAGTTGAAAACTCTAGAATCGCTGAAATTAACTTTTCAAGTACTTTTCTTTTCTTTTGGAAAATGTTAGAACTGTGCTAGGATTCCGGTTTTAAATTGTAACTTTTTTCTTTCGTTCGAAAACGCCCAATAAAAGTAAGAATATTGCTTTCAAGAAACGAAGAAAGTTGCATAAGTAAAAAAATACAAACAAGGACATCTTAACTCTTGTTATAACGCGAAATACTACTTTTGTATCAAATGATCCTTAAGTCTTTTAATATAATAAGTAAAATGTAATATTTGCTTAAACTACATTGATTAAAGTATTAATAGTAGTTCTTAGTAGAAAACAGATACATTTCCTTTTGATTTGAAGTTTATATTGATTCCAATTAATCCAAAATTTTGTAAAATAAGTCTATTAAAACGTGAAATGAGTAAAATAAAAAACTAATTTTACTAGTTCACAAATATATATCTTTATATAAAAATGATGTCTACATAATTACATATTCTAATTATTTGCCCTCAATATTTTAGCGTTTCACTTGTGTAAGGCTAAGCGCCCACTAGATGCGACTGAGTCAAAATTATCACCCTGGCTATTGCAAGAAGCTGGAGCGCGCGCATTAGGCAAGCGAAAAATCCCGTGACCCTTTTACTATTGTTGGTTAAGCAGTACTTTGCTCTTGAGTGACAGTTATGTTCTTAGTAGTCACCGTGACGGAAATCTCTAGTGCGCGCTTAGTATAAGACTCACCAATTGATTTTACCTACTATAAAACAATTTACTTCTTCTCTCAAAAAGAATACGAGAGCTCAAATTCGTTTAAACATATTCTTAGGAATCGGTACACGAACCCTAATTGAGTTTGGACTTTTATATCCCCTGAGAAACTAGTTGATTTGTAATTGTTCAGCGATTTACGATCTCAGATCCCTCTTTCGTTGGATCTGGAAATAATTAATTTGGTTGATGAAACCTTGAAAACCGTGAAATTAAAGTCCAGTGTTTGGAAGAGAAGTCATCTAATTTCTTCTTCTTGAAATAAAACTAGAAAATAAATATTACATGCACTTTAACATTGTACAGCAAACTAAAGTGATGTGTATACATGACACACAAGGGTGAAGTTTGGTGGAAAAGTGTAAGACAAGTAGTCCCTTAGAGTTCTTCCCCTTAGTTAGAGTTAGAGTAGGGTCCCTTAGAGTTCTTAGAGAATCCTTTATCCACACTTTAGGTTATTTCAAACTAGGAAATTCTGAAAAGCATATTTTTCAGTCTTTTTCTTAGTGAGAACTTACTGTTGGGAACATATACTTTTAAATACCCTCAATTATCAGTCGATCCCTTAAAATTTCATGAAGATAAAACAGATAAAAATATATTAAAACAGATTCAGATGTTAAACTAGTGTATGGTTTTCTAAATAATATGTTGCATTCATTAGATTTTAAAGAATTTGCAAAACTTTTAAAATATTGAAATTCTGGAAAAAATTCTTAAAATAAAAGTGACAGCTTTCTCCTAAAGTAATTTTAAAATGATGACAACATTAAAATATTTTAGCGCTTAAGTTTTTGATATAGCTAATCATACTTCCCATAAATTCAAACGAAGTTTCAACTTTCTAAGAAGTACATTTTCAACTACACTGAAGTAAAATCATATATAACGCATAAACAACTTTACCGATAGACCCCATACTGATAAACATGATGGTGGAACTACTTTGCCTCAATATCACAGTGATTACACCATTAAAAGTATGCTTCCACGCAAGCACCAGATAATATCGAAACATTCCTTTTAAGCATCTTAGAACCATGTTTCTAATTAAAAGTTTTCGATTACTTTTTTTAAAGAAAGGCTACGGTTGACAAATGAGATTCTTGTTGTCAAGATTAGATGTTGAACTCTTTTAATAGGTATTCGCCTTTCTTAGAGAGGTGCATTGGATAAGTTATTGATGATCAGAGCGAAGAAGTTTTAAAAGAGATTTTTTCTTTCCTTTTTTTGTATAATTTTGGTTTTCCTGCACTGATTAATTTTTATGCTTTGTTATTAAGGAGAATAAAGTATCTATTAGTATAATGGATACCATTTTTTAGGTTAAAAGAACAAATCATGAAAGTACCTGAATTTTATTATCTAGCTTCTATTATACCTCTTCAGCGTATGCAGCTTTTTCACATTTGAGTAATATTTTTCAATTAACTATTTTAATTATAAGAACTTCCAACAAATTTATTATGGTATTGTTGTTTCTTGGAGTATCCAAACTCCATCCACAAAGCGTACTGGATTTAAAGCAAAGGAGGTGGGTGAGAAAGTGAGGCCCATGAATGGAAGGAGTCCGACTTAAGCCTCGGATGATAGATGCAGCCACCATCTATCACCACCTCCACAATTTGCCATGTCTCTGAAGGAGAGGGAAATAGTCTCCAGATCCAGACGACCTGGACAAATGGCAAACTGCTCCACCACCGACCACAGGACTTTCGGACCCACAAATTTAACGAGCACGTACTCCGCATATACTCGGTGGGTCTTCAGCGGTGTCAGGAATCGAATCCGGGGTCCTCCGACCCCGAAGTAGATGCCTTAACCACTAGGCCCCCTACGGCCCTTATTATGGTATAACTTGATGTAAGAGAGATTAAACATTTTTTTAAACTGCTAATTCAAACACCTTTTTTCATGCGTACAGAAAAAACATGATACTCCAGAGGGAATAATAAATATGAAGAACGTTCAGGCGTAAGAGAAACTAATACGCACACGAAATTCTCCACGGAAAAATAAAAGTAGTTATTGAAATTAACTGGCTTAAAATTAGAGCATATTAAGGTCTTTTTACATACTTTTTTATAAAGGAAATTTTTCTGATTTGAAACTAATAAATTTTTGGCATCTTTACCTTGTAAAATAATTTGAGTTATTTCAGGAATTACTCAAATAAAAATGTAAAGGAAAATAGTATGATAGTGAAATATTGACATAGACTAAAAGCCTTAACACAAATTTCTGACATTAAGATAGTTTTGTACAAATATTTTTTAACTTATGTCGTATGACCAATATTATTGGCGATGTGCTTTCCCTTATAAGCCCCAGTGGCTCAGTGGTATAGTGCTTCGCGCTTCCACACCACAGGCCCGGGGTTCAATCCCGGGCTGGGCAAGGTCCACTCAGCCTTTCATCCCTTCAGTGGGTCGATAAAATGAGGACCAAGCGTGCTTGGGAACTAAACACTGGGGGTCTCGCGTTAGAATGACCACCTAACCGGGACATATGCCTAACACCTTGCACCCCAGGGCCCCACGGTCACGAAAACGAAGATGGGCATCGTAGGCCTTGGCCCACTTGGGCTGTTGCGCCAATGAGTTTAGTTTAGTTTTAGCTTTCCCTTATTACCATAGTCAAACAATAATCTATACCGCATGAATAAAAGGAGTTGAGAAAATCTCCCTATTCTCATAAATAAGTAACAACATAACCTAATTTAGCCTATTTATATTCAACTCTTTTCTTCCCATAAAAACCGAGATATGAGATAGCGCAGTGATTTTTACGGATGTTTGTGGTGATAAGTCCCAATGCTTTTGAGATCAGGAAACCCGGTCTTAGGAAGTGCCATAAATACTGATGGATTTTTATGATGTCACGTAATAGGAAGGGGGAGTGATGAATGTCTGGAGTAATTTATGGTCACTGGATATCCGTGAAAAGATATTTTTAGCGTGAGTTGCATCGCATCCCACCAATGCTGAGTTAAAATGTTTCAAGATTTTAATAAACTGCAAATTTTGAGTTAACTTAGATCGAGAGACTGAAAAGGACACAGTAGGTTTCTCGTATTTTGTCTGGTTTCTTTTGGATAACCAAATATTGAAATTAAAGTACACTGTTTAAATGTAACCTCTAGGGAAAAGTTGCAATCTAGGATATTGAGTTAAAGTTTAAAAGAAATGGTGTTTCATTTTTTTAAAGTTATTCCTAAAAGTAAAAGCGGGGTAGGGACTAAGATATCTTAGGAAGCAGCGCAAACGCTTAAGATTCTTCCAGTTTTAGTTGCGTCATCTGGCGCTACTAGGGTTTGTAAAAGGTCTTCTGATTATACCCCTTAAATATCAATATAACTGTAATTTTATATTAATTGAAAATGTGATTAAAACAGCATAAGTAGCTAATATAATATCTACCACTACGTTCGGAAACTTACTGAGCGTAAAATATTAGTTTATGCTTTATGATCAGGCGTAAAACTTGTTGGTCTTAAAATGCTTTTAGTCTGTTTTACGCTGCATTTGAAGGGTTATTAATTTCTATGTAACAGTTTTTTGTTTGCAAATAGGTGATAGCATACATTTATTTTTTAAGTTATAGGTCAATAGTTGTTTCATTGTAAATGCATCAAATAAAAAATGATAATACCTTTAGGTATCTAGTATTTTCACTTCACTGAGTGTTTAGTGTTTTAGGTATTTGAAACACTGTGCAATGTTAAAACGAATGCAAAGTGTCTCCTTTATGGATACTTTTTTCCCGAAAGTATTGAAACAACATTTGAATTGTAAGTTTGAAGCTCGGTTAGATAAGAGTGATTTGTTGTTTTCAGAGTCTTATCACTGCATGAAGTCAAGTTTAAAAGGCTTAAATGGGTTTAAAGTAATTCCGAGGGAAGGGATGCAATTATGATGAACTATGCCGTGGGAAAACGCAATCCTTGAGGCATCAATGCAAATATTTAAAACCTAAACCTTATGTTAATACATTTAAGCTTCAGGATGTTTACTGAAATAAATCAATGTCTGCCTAGAATGAAGCTAAGAGCTTTGAAAGCTGACACAAATTCTACACATGGGAAGCAAAAGCGGAAATAACTGAAGGGATGTTTAAATATAATTTGACTTAATTCTTCAATATTTATTTTAAGTATGGTTATTTCACAATATTTGTTTTGTTATTTAATGAATGTTCAATCGTACCATTAAAGAAATCGGAATTTGCAAAGGGGATTTGTTGAAATACTTAGACTAAACTCATAAAATTCACATAAAACTTAAAGGTTTTTTAACATATCTGCCTGGTTTGTTTAGTTAAAATTTTTAAGGAGTTCCTATTACTGTGATAAGTTAAATTTTATCTTAAGAGGGTTCTACAAAAGGTAATTTGATTAACAACAGTGTAAGTCCAAAATTAGAAAAAAAAACTAAGACGAGTTTGTATTTATTTTTAAATATATTTCCTATAATGGGAATACCTTATCCGTAAGGTCAACTTAGAAACACCGTTACAGAAAAAAATTAATTAATCAAATTTATTTTTAGATGGACTTGCATTTATATCCTTCTAAGACGCTCCCATGATTAATTCCATCCCATGTTACATATTTCAAACAGGAAAATAGATCAAATGAAAGATAACAGTAAGTTAGTTAAAGTTTGACTAGTGGGATAACTACGTATTCTTAGATCTCAAACATTATAGAAACAGTAATTTATTCCGTAATGAAACTTAATATAAAAAACCAGCATAAAATCTATTTTCGAATAACCTTAATAAATGGTAATATTATTTGGGAACTCGTTACTGATAAGATGTTAAGCAGGTTATGAAATGATGGTTATTTAAATAAAAATAGATTATGTATTAGAAACTATCTAATTTCAATAATTTTTTAGTAACGTGAAATTGAAACAGGGCTTTAATGAAATGATTTCAATGAGCTTCTTATCTTACCAAAGGGATTTGAACAGAAATGAAAGAAATAATTTTAATAAGCTCAGGTTCAAGAAAATAGTGTAGTATATTTTGAAACCAGAGGAAAGAACCTTCTTTAATAGCTTCGAAAATTTCAATCTTCAAATAGCTCCTTTCTTCTAAAAAAAATGATACTCTGATTTGCATATAAATATGTTCGTTTTGGGGTTTAGATAATTTAAGGGAGCGTTCCATCTCACCTTTATTAAATTAGAAAGTTTTCTCAATGAGAAACTTTTAGAATTAGAATTCAAGAATCTAAAATCGCCGTTTTTGTTAGTAACTATTCATTTTTTTCTAATTTCACTACCACTCAGTATCATTTGATATAGTAACTACTAAGAAGTAAGTTGCTTATTGACTCTATTTGGGTAGTTTATAAGGTTTTAGTAATTGAAAGTTATTAATTCTTATGGAAGTTATATAACAGTTATAGAAGCAAATAATATTAAAAAAATAATAGGTATATTATAAATTGACTATTACCGACATAAAACTATTTTTTTCCTCACACCTCTAATGCTGGTTCTTTATACATGCGTAAGGGTTCTAAATATTTCTAAAGTAATCGATTCCTGAATCGAATGCCTAGGAATAGATACCAAGGAATCGAATCCTTGAAAGAATCGATTCCAGCAGGAATTGAATCTTAGGAATCATACTAAAGTTTCTAACAGATAATTATTAACTATTTTGTTCTCTAATTAATTAGTAATTTGAAAATTAATAAATATTTTGCAGCAGGAATCGAATTTTAGGAATCGTATTTAATTGTCTTAATGCAGATAAGTAAAAAGTTTCTTCACTAATTAATTATTAGTATGTTGATAATTAATTAATATTTTATGAGTATTAGTTAAATTTATAATAATTACTAATTATCCTCTTTATTTGTGATTGAAAGAGATAAATTCGATTCTACTTTTTCTATAATGGCCCGCCCTAAAGAATTGATTCCAGGTGTAAATCAAACCTTTAAGAATCGAATCCAAGAATCGAAAGAATCCAACCATCATGAATCAATTCCAGAATCGAATAGAACGATTTTTTAGATCCCTATGCATGTTATTTAAAGTTTACGAATATTTCCCAACAAATTTAGTTTTTTAGTAAAGTTTGTTCAAATTTATCTTTAATTTTAAATTAGTACCTTAACCCTTTATGCCCCAAATTATTTTCCTCATCCAAAATATGTCAAGTTTACATAACTGCAACTATAAGTAAACTAAATTTGGCCTTGCATGACGAAAAGTGGACGAATTTGGGACATTGGGAAGTGGAACTTACAAGTCCCGTTCGGACATAAAGGGGTAAAATTGATTCTTTGAATAAAATGAAAAGCATTTTTACATTTTTATGAAGGAAATGTGAACTCAAGTTATATATCTACTAAACCATTCTTAGTTAATGCAAACTTTTCCCTTAACGTATTGTACATAAGAGAATGCTTAAATAGCTTCACAAAAACAAGTAAGAAATTATTCTGACACAACCACATATCTTCTCTCACTAAATGACAAGAAAGTATGTCCCGTGGGTCCATTTGTCGTTTTACGAGTCCACAGTGTCATGTCGGTTTCTCTAATAATTCTTTTCCTTAAGGAAAAAATATATGTTTGGAGAGGTTAACAACTCATAGTAAGGATTACTTCACACTAATGTTTAAAATGAGAGAGAAATAGAAGTTATGATCTGTAATGTAAGACCAGAAATTGAACGATCTCTGATTAGAACTGATTTTATATTCCAAAATTTAACTACATAAAATTTCCCCCGATTTTTTACTGTTTTTTTTCTAAATCCATTGTTTTAAATATGTGAAAAATTTGAAAAAAGCAAGATCTTTGAAGATTAGTATGAGAAACTATTTTAAACTACATTGATAAAATTAACCTTAAAATGAAGATAATTTAATCTTTTATAAAACATGGAATTATATGGTATGGTTGAAGATTTCACCGTGTGATTATTATTTCACAAAAGAAGAAAATTTGAATAATCTAATTATAAAATAATAATATAATAAAATTTAATTATCTATACTTAATTAGAGCAACCGATTATCACTAACCATCCGACAAAACTTTACTTCCTACTTTAACTCGACTTCCCTAAATTCATTAGGAATGAATCCGTCTCAGCTAATATCTAATCTACAGCATAGAGTTAAAACAATATCTTGTGACACAAAAAAAGAACCAAATTAAATGAGAACACCTAAGCTCTGCTCTTGATATAATTAATCGGCGATAGTCTGAAACTCTCCCAAGGAAAGATACTGTTTTCTATTGCTTTTATTCGTGACAGGTAATGCCGTCTTCGTTTCGCGTTTCCAAATTAATGAGGGAACTAACAATATTTTACTGGATCGAATGATCAAAGAGAATTTCCAGACATTGTAATGTAAGTGTTGGTTGGAAATTAAGAAAGGATATGTCATTTGGTTAAATTTTATTTTAGTATTTAGAGTTCTCTCAAGCTGTAAATCCATGTTGAGAGAAAAAAGGGTCAATTTGCTCTTTTATATTTTTAATGATTTTATACGTTACCAAACACTTTTAATTCGTTTAAATAAGCTAAATATAATGGTACTTAAATTATGTTTAATTGAAAAATAATTAAGAAACTTAAGTAAGGAGCTACACTGTAAAATAAAATTCTGAAACGTTACTTTAAAAAACTTGGAAGCTGAATTGCCCCATTTTTAATTAATGTTCCTGGAAAAACTAGGAACGTTATTGTAAAATACTGAAACGTTCCGCAGAAAACAAAATTCTGCATTAAGTGAAATAATCACGACCGGGGTTCAATCCCAGGAAGTATCGCATGAGAAGCAAACACTTTACCACGGAGCCAGCCGTGACACGATGAGATACATTCCATATAAAATATAACTTAAAATTAAGCTACATCTGGAATTTCAATCGGTTGATACTTAGGGAAAATTTTGAAAATTAGATGCAAAAAAAGGGATATTACTGGTAAGCGGGGGGGAAATCGCCAACTTCGCGAGATTTTGCCAAAACATGGGATTTTAAAGTTTGATCATCAAAATCACCGAAAAAACATTTTTTAACAAATAAATAATGTTTTTATTGAATAAATTTGATGGTAAGGAGTGGGGGGAGACCCCCACCCCGTACCTATTTTTAACACCCATCGATTTGGGTTAAACCGCCCTCGTATGGCATGTCGCAATCACGAATCTCGCTATCAAGATCAGCCGACTGACGCATCCTACGACCGAAACATTATCAAAATCAAGAAAAGACCAGGTAGAAAGTATTGAAAACCAACAGAAAATGCTAATATTTACAAGCAAATTTTGCCAAAACACGATATTTTAAAGTTTGGTCATCAGAATCACCAAAAAAACACATTTTTCTTAACAAATAATGTTTTTAGGGAATAAATTTGATGGTTGTGAGTGGGGGGAGACCCCCCCACCCCTATCTATTTTTAACACCCATCGATTTAGGTTAAACCTCCCTCGTAAGGCACCTAGCAAACACGAATTTCGCTATCAAAGACCCACCAACTGGGGCATCCTACCATTGAGAAAATATCAAAATCAAGTACAGACCACAAAAGTATTAAAAATCAAAAGAAACTGTTCATATTTACAAGCAATAGCTACAAAAAAGACAGAAAAACGACCTACCTCAGGAACGGTGTTTCGTACGTTTCGTTTATTCATGTCTAGATTTTAGGAATCATAACAAACATCTTATCCAAAAGTGTTGCCACTAACTTTCTACTATATACTTGTTAATAATATTATGACATGCAACAAACGGCAACTAACATCTTTCTTCCCATTGGTTTAACGCTTGCGTCGTCATCATTGCACGCAAGCATCCAGCAATACGCCTGCGTCACGGTGGAGCGGCGGTCGGTATTGCATCATCACCCCTAACTACAACCATGTAAACCAGACGGCGGCAAAGCTGGCACACTTATCGCCAGATTGGCGAATTTCCCCCCGCTTAACCGTGAATCCCCCAAAAAAATTTTTTAGGCTGATTAAGGCAGTAAAATATTTTTGTAAAAAGGTTTGGACGTAGGTATGGTATGAGAGGTTCACCGCACTAACTATCCGCTTCCGGCAGAATTCAGTAGTATTCAGAAAAGTTTCCGAAGGAAAACCAGAATTTTCAAGGAAAGTAACTGCTGTAAAAACTCATAAAAAGCAGGAACCTTTCTGGAATTAATGCGGAACGTTCCTAACATTTTTTACAGTGTACATTTTACCTTTTGGATTTGTTTTTTAAATCAATAAATGGTAAATAAATAACAGAAACGTGTCTACAGAGATGTGCAAATAAAGAATAAATTTTGTATTATTCAATAGAAAACTGTGGGAACTTAAATTAGGCGAACTCGTATAATCTCTCTAAAATTTGTTTTGGTGGGTAAAACTTTCGGTCATTTTGTTTAGATTAATATTTGCTTCTAACCACACCTTCTATTTACATTCCCGTAAACACTATATTTGCATAAGGAACGAATTCATAATTTTCATTGTACAAAATGTTATGCTAATATCTACCCACTTATTCATAACACTCCAGTTACATTTTTTAGCAAAACAAATCGGAAATAGTCCATGTTATGCAAAATATTATGTACGGAGTCTTAAAGTATCATTTAAGCATCCTTTTAATGCAAATTTCTTACGCATTTAGAACATTCTTTACTAGTATATAATTATTGCTATGTTTCATTGGTAATCATCAGTTTCACCTTTTAAATTTTGGAAATTATTTCCTTTGATTTATTGGAGAATTTTTGGGTCGTTGGAATGGTTAACAAAACATAAGCATGCATCAAAGTTTTATTTCGTAATAAAAGAATTTTGCTTCATCAGAGAAAGATGAAAATAGTGTTTGAAATTTTTCAAATTGAAAATATTCCTTATTATGTTGAATTTGGGTTCTCAGTTTAAAAGAAGTTAACTAGGTAGCGCTAAAAGAATTTCAAAGCACATTTAGATTACTGAAATTTGAAACCAAATATTTCAAAACAAAATGAGTAAATACTAGCTTTAAAGTTAAATTTGAATAATTATAATATAATCAAAGTATAATTTTTTTTGTTATTTCAAAATTCCAAACATAATTTTACTTGTACATTTAACTACAATACCTTTAAAACTTGCAACAAAAATATTGAGTTTTTCTAAGACAAAGAGATGGGAATTAAAGCAATTCCTCTTTAAGGGCTTTAATCAAGACCATCGATATAGACGGTCCTGATTAAAGCTTGTAATGTGATTATTTTTGAAGGATTTTGAACTTTAAGTATATTTTAACAAATGAAATCATACATTTTTTTATATGTTACTAGTTAATATGAACTATAAATGAAAAAAACAAACTCGAAAAATTAAAAATGGCAAACGTTTGCATATTTTTGCGTTTGCTACCATTAAGCTCTTAAGGTCTTAAGCCACAGTAGAAAGTGCAAAGTTGTTTTATATTGCTGTCAGCTTCTAAATTTATCCAAGGCAGATCTAGTTATATCTAAAACATAAGCATATTTATTTTTATAAACTGTCAGTTGCTGAGAAATGTTTGTCACTTATTTACGTTTTCTTCCCAACGTCTTGGTGTAAAAAAGGTGTTTTAAAACGTTGTTATTTTATTGAATTTTAGAAAAACATAAACCCTTGACTATAACAATTTGTATTCATTTGTGAATTTAATTTATATATTATTCAAACTTATGCTTTATATTTCGTTACTAAACTATTTCAAATATTTTTAATGGAATTTTATTATCAACTTATTAAGGTAGATAAAATTTCAGAATTTTTCTTGTTTATTTTTTATTTGTAAAGTTATGAATAAAATTTAATTCATTAATATATATTTTTACATTGATATAAAATTTTGATTTTTTTCAGGTTTTGTATCACTGTAAAAAATTGAAAATTGGGTTTCTGTCAAGTTTTTTTTACTGAAATCGTGTTCTTTCGCAGTTTTCGTGTAGCTTAGAGTTAAAAGTTAATAAAACTTAAACAAAAAGAAACAAGCTCCTATTTATAACATTTGAGTGGCCAGAAAAATGTTTGGTTAAGCATTATAATAAAAGTTACCGAAGGATTTATAAAATATCTTCAACATATTTATCTCAGTTTTTATGTCTACTTTTAATATTTTTTTATTTAAAAGATTTTTAAAAATATTTCTCAAGTTAATATTCAGTTGTTTGAAAACCAAGATGGTTTTACAAAAGATCATTTCCAATAAACAGTCACTTGGCTCAACGAAAAAAATCAGATAAATTCTTTCAAATTCTGGGTTTACTTAAATAAATGCATATGCATCAAAAGTTGTTCTCCTATTTTTTAAAAAAAATTAAAGTTTCTCTAAGTACATTCTCTTACCCTAAAATGTATCCTTGGTAACGAGGGAACATTTCTCTATAATATCTAAACTGATCAGAAAACATATTTTGCAAGCTTGCTAAATTAATTTAAAAGACAATTTATGTTAAAATAATTTGTGGAAAGTGATACTTTTATAGATACGTTGTTGTTGGTTTTTTTTGGGGGGAAACACCTGGGATTTCAACTCAAAAAATGGGGAAGATGAACCAATATAGGAGAAAGATGTAGAGCACTTGAGTCCCTCTTTCCCCCACCAGAAGGTTATCGAAAATATCTTTTTTATCTCGCCATCTGTTGTTTAATTGTTGGACCTTACTCTACTAGGGAACTTCTGATTTTTTAATAATCACCGATGGTTCTGGACATTGATTATTAAGAGATTAAAATTAGCTGGCCCAAAATTAAAATTAAAGAAGATACAAGATATTTTTCAACGGTAGTGAATCTACTATAACTATTCTTCTTATTGATGTAAAAAGAAGTTAGAAAATAAAATGGTATTTCATATTTTTTATAATCTTAGATAATTTTATTAGTATTTTATTAGTTATAAGATTAATGTAATTTTTAAACAGATTATGGATAAATGTTTGTTTTTGCAAACCTACTCCAAACACAAAAGGAGCAAAAATATGCATCAAAAGCATTTATATTTTGGTGCGTTTTTGACGCTTTATACTGTTTTTAGAAAAATAATCAAAATAAATTTGTGTGTGAGAAAACCAAATTCCAATTTTAAAAACATCACATTTTGAAAACAAATTACGAGATGGAATGCGATATTTCTTATTTTTTTGGCTGGTTTCTATGCTAATTTTAAAAATATATAACCAAGGTCTCAAATCTCAAAAATATAATTTAAAGTTTTCCAACTACTGCAGACACTCGTTAACAAAATTCTCCAACTCGCATTTTTTACGACAACAGCAGAGAAACTGGAGATGAAGTCGATATAATAATCGGTAGTTATGCATTTTCATAAGCATTTCCGAAAATCTAAATACGCCGATAGCAAAACACGTTCAATATCTTATTTAGAACGAACCAGTACAGATTTTAAAAGACTGCACAGATTCTTGGACAAACAAGAAAAAGTGAAACACCGCTAAAGATAGGAATGGGCAACGACGACGGTCTTTAGAAACACAAAGCTCAGATAAAGTTAAAAACCTTTGAACTATTGGATTTTTCTAAATATTTTCCACTTAATGGAATTCGGAAAAAGTTTCCGATACTTTGTGCAGAGTAAAACTTTTCTCGGGATCGAAAATAAATCTTGGCAAAATGCTCGATGGCATTCAGAGATGCCCTCGAGAAACCAACTGTGATAAATTTTCCGAGTGATTACAAGCTCTGCGTGGACAATGTATTGAATGCATGCTATAAGAAATAGCTTTAATGAGCTGAGTTTTCTCCTTTAAAAACATTTTCATGTATATCTTGAATATAATAATGCTATCATTTTGCTAGCTGTATCAACTCATTTTAGTTGTGTAAAAACTTAAAGAGAAAATACATTGATGTGGATTTATTTGGATATCATTGATTAGAGAACTTATTACATCTACATTTATCTATCTTAAAGAAGTACGGATTAGTACTGTTTAGTTTAGAATATTATAATTTTCTAACAAGTTTTATCACAGAAAGTTTCAGAGATTTATTCTCATTCCCTAGTAGCACAGCTCATACCAAATATGTCGAGTTACGAATATGTTGAGTTTTAACTTCTACTAAAAGTAAAATAAATTTGACCACTCATTACCAAAATTGGATGCGTCTTGAACGTTTGTGCTGCTTTGGTTGTTTAATTCAAAACATCATTAACGCAATTTCATTTTTTTTACAAAATCAAATCGATAAATATTAACTCAATTAATCTATAATTCAATTTTAAAAATTTAATAAGTGTAAAGGTAATCAAATAAAAAACTATGAAATAAATGGTTTAGAGTAAATAAATATTTTATTTCTAAAACGCTCTGTTTTATATTTTTTGGAGTACTTCGGAACTTTTAATGAAATATATTATAATTTAGTTTTCAATGAGATAAAAGGACTCTACTCACCACCAAAACTAATTGTGAGTATATATTAGAAAATTTTATAAAAAAGAAATTACGTTCACTTCTGATTAGGATAAATTCAATACAATATTAGGACTAAAACTTGAAATTTGAAAGCATTCAAAATTTAATCTCATTGAAACTATATAAATTCCAGCCTTTATGCTTACTCCAATTTTGTAAAGTTTCGAGTTCGATGGATTTTGATAGTAAAATCTTACTTTAAAATAATTTTGACATGGGAAATATTGAATAAACCGTTATCCTCTTTCATATAGTATGTTCCAAAATTTTGGCTAAGCTGTAAGTACAATGGGTGCAGAAGTTATTGGAATGGATTCAACTTATAAAACGATAACAATAGATTCTAAAACGCATGGAAAGATTTACATCCCACCGTTTTAACAACAGTTTGTATCAACTCAACTTCAGACCATGTTTTGTTACCTTTCATCTATAGTTTACAAACCTTTGAGCCAAAATGTTGTGTACCACTGAATATCCCGCGTTTCTAGTACATGAAAACTGGACTATAATATTATTGAATCTAAACAAAGAACATTGAACTAAAGTCGAAATATTTCCCCATGAATATGGAAATCGATAAACGCTCACTTCCTTTTAATAATTGGTATGGTATTTGCACAATTAACGAGGGCTTAAACGATAATAAGAAACCAGAACCCGGTTTTCGGGCGGGAACTTCTGTCATCCTCACTTGCGGTTCCATCTGTAATCCTTTGGGGAGGAAAATCCCTTTTATCCCTTTAGCCTTTAGGTGTTATTGATTGTGGAGGGATATTATTAACTCAAGAGCATAGTTTAGGAAGAGAGTTTGGCAAGAAAATTTATCGAGAACTGTTTTCAAATGCAGTCGGGTATTATGTATTGCTGTTGTTATTTCTTACGCCATTAAAATTTAAGGAGATTTAAATAGAGCAGGTTTAATGAGAGAAAAGTGGAATTCTTTTAAATGGTTTTGAATTTTAACGAATGCACGTATTTAAAATTTTATGGAAAGTGTTTTAAAGTTATGCTAACTGAGATGAAAGAAACGGAACACAAATTAACGAAGTTAGTTTTTAACGAAAATTTTAATTATTTTAAATAGTGTAGTTTATTTTTTATTAAATGATTAAAATCACAGATGTAAACTTTTAAAATACATTTGGAACATTTGAGTTTTTTTTAATACTTTTTCAAGTTCAATACAACCATTTAGTTCATTTTTAAACGTATTGAATTAAAATTAAACCACTTTGAACTTAAAGCCAGTTGGAAAATTCGTTATTTCACTTATATTTTTAACATTTCCCAATTACCTACTTATGTTTATTAAGAGTTAAAAAGAAGAAACATAAAAATGAACTTCCGTAAATATTTCAAATAAACATTCTAATAATTTTTTTTATAGATTACTTTCAATAATCAAAAGTACTGCTCCACTAAAAACTATTCCCTCAAAACTTAATCATGCCACCATTAAATCAACAGAAGAAGCAGTTGCTGGAATTTAAGGACATTTTTATGATCCTAAAAAAGTAAATAACGCAAAAAACTCATTTTATGTTGTGTTCGGTCGTCAGTGTTTGCCCTTTAATTAAGGTCGAGAAGAAATAAATTGAAGTGCCTTATTATTATTTTCACGGCACACTTAAGGCGTGTTTATTAGCCAAGCAGTTAATTGTATTTCTCAGAATAAATAATCGTGGCCATTAATTATAGAAATCTTATTAACGAGCTACAATATTTATTGTCATATCTTATTTCCTATGATGGAGATAAAGAGGTGTTGGTTGATAAGGTTAAATTCCTTCTTTTCTATGGTTAATAACTGAAATACAATTTAGGAGTTTCGTTTTATTATTCATTCGATGAAATCCACTTGTACACATTTCCAAACGTTAAATTGTGCCTCGTAATTTATGAGCTGATGATTTTTTTTATAAATGAAAGTGCTATTTAATCAAAATTTCGTTCCTAATTGGAGAGAGTAGAATTGTAATTTAATAACTTTTGACTATACAAATGCTTTAGTTCTGTTTCTAATAACTGATAACTAAAAGTAAAAGTGTTAGTGATTAAATCTTTCATTTCAGAACCTGTTTTAAATATTTATATAAATACACAAAGTGACGAATAACAAAACTTGAAACCCAATAAGGTTGGTAAACTTTTCCTGAACTCCCTAACTATCTGTAAATGTCAATCTTTGCCTTAAACTTACTTTCTTGTAGATTTTAATGTTATTTCACACAGTGAATTTTCCATCATTTAACTAACCTGTTAAAAACAATGCTTTCTCTTTTCCCGATTAAAAAGAACCTTGTTTATTTTGAATCCGCAACGCCTCAAATCAAAGCCATCCTTGCCTCCCTGTTTTATCTTTTTTTAAGAAATTGGAAAAAAAATACCTCTTTTTTACAGACTGTATAGTAAACGTAGCATCATGTAGTTGAAATGATCTTGTAAAAAACTTAATTTTATCAATTAAGTATTTGAGAATACGATTTTTAACCACCTAATATTTCTCCAGTTCTAGCTTTTATATGTGATCCTATTCATGAGCACGGAAGTACAGTAAAAAACGCAAGCATATTTTATATGAGCTGAAAAATCGATTCATTTAGGATGTAAAGTGATCGATCAATGGAGTTTTTAGTGTGCAGAAAGCACTTCTTTATTCTAAACTTTCCAATACGCAAATAATGCAAAAACCAAACTATTTCGTGATATTACACAGATCCATCACACAAACTTCACCGAAACTACAGCGTTAGATTCGCACACAAATTTTATCCACAAAAATGCCTTAGGAAGATGCAAAAGAATTGTTTCTCCATCTAATACTCGAGAGGGATCATCTCTATATATGAAAATATCTTTTTTATCCCCCAAATCCTCCGTTTAGAGCAAGGGATTCCGCCACACGCAAGGAGGAAAGAAAGAAACTTCACCCAAGAGGCATTTGTTTCCGTGAAGAATACCGTGTAGGCAGAAAGAAGACAGTTCTATTGCCACCAATGCACGGAGGCAATCTGTAAGGGTCTAAGAGATTTCGGCAAGTCCATGTGCTTTCGTTGACTCTGAAAATGTAAGCCGGAAAATTTTTCACTGACTTACAGAACACGAAAGAATTTATTTAACATGAGTTAGATATATGTAAAGGGAGGTTCCTTTGTTGTTTATATCATTTTTATGCTTAAACATTTCGAGGAGCTCAATGGATGGAGCTCAACAAGGATTTCGTTACAATCCTTACTGAAAGCCTAGTCATTTTTGTTCCCTATACATGAGTTGGTTGTTTTCGCTGATTTCTCGCCTTTAGGCGTGATATCACTCAAAATGCGTGAATATTACAGGCAAATGTGTGAATATTACTCTTTTTACTAGTATATTATCTCTACATTTTTGTAGACATTTTCCTTTTTAACTGTTAAAATGACACAATTTTTTGTATTTTCTTGTGGAGTATTTGTAAAAAAAATATGAATAATTGATAATTATGATAATAAAGAAATATGAAAAAATATTCGAGAATGAGACATGATGCAATTATTTATTCACAAGAATGTAATGGGATCTAATTTTTCTCTACACATGACCTCCTGCATTCCCTTGTTTTTTATATATGTGTACCAACTTAACCAGCTAAATGTATTTTACTATCTTATAATAAATTCTTTTCAACACGAAAAATGTCATTCTTATTTTAAAGCTGTGTGAATAAAAATTCAAAGTCTAAAGCTGTTTTACTCAAGATAAATTGTTTAGAATTTTGGGCTTAGTGGAAGTAAATTATTCATGTTTCAGATAACATTATTCAAATTAACTTTGTTTAGAATCTTTGTAACTAGAACAGACTAAACTAGCAAACCACTAAGAGTTTTTTTGCTGAATTATCAATGTAATATTCTTTACAATAAATTAGCATACATGTTAAAATTCCGTTCCTAAAAAAAAAGAGAAGCCCAACTATTTATTTGTGAAAATGCGATCTCGCTTATATTCACACAATTTCATAAAGTAGAATGTCACTATTCGGCTCATAAAATACAAAACATTGTTATCAACATAAGCTTCCGATAAGCGCTTATAAAATAAATTTTATGCGTCTTTATTCACGAAGTAAAAACTTAAAATGTTAAAAGGGCATTTAGGAGATTGGCGTTATATGTTTCTATCAAATGGGGCTTTGGGTATTTTTTAAGACTTTTTTAATGATCGTAATAATACAAAGCCTGTAGCGAGAAAAACAGAAAGATAAACAAAGTACAGAATCAGCATTTAGTAAAACAATCACAGAACAATTTTTTTGATAAAGTAATTTTTTTCAGAACCTTAGGCTAAATAGCATAATGATATCACATAAGGCAAAGGATGTTAGAAATACGTTACCTACGGAATGAGCAAAAGAAATATAATAATGTTTTTTTTTTCGTTGTCATCTTTGAAACGCATTTATTGTATCTTTAAAATGCATTTATTGGTATCATATTTTACTTCAATATCAAGCGTATTTTTTAGTTCATATTATGTTGATCTGTTTTCGTGATGTGCGCTTACGGTGACCATTAATTCTAAGGACATATTTAAATGTGATTGCTATCACATTAAATAAAATTTTGAATCGGTCGCAACTTACTTTATGCAATACTGATTAAAACATACTTTTCTTCAGACCATTCATTATAATATTCCTCGAGAAGAAAAATTGAATTTAACTTTTCGCTTCAGTCAAACTAGAATAGAATTCGGTTCACGGTAATTTTTATATTTAAATTACTTTTTCCCATGATGCATAGTTTTCCCATGAATCAATATATTAAAATGTATTTTAGCATATCATTTTCAGAACGCAGTGTTATAATAAAGAAATAATATAGCTATAAATTACAACATAAATTATGTACAACATAAATTACAATCCTTTATTTGACTTCTTTATGACTTTAAATGGTTCAGTACAATTTTACTAGCGCTTAATAGCCTTTGAATAATTTTCAAAAGTGTAATTCCTTCGGAATTTAAATACTTATATACGAGTACCTGACCCTACACAAGTAACCGACTATATCTCCCTTCATATAGATAAAATTTATTAATTTTATTTGTTGTTGTTGTCGTGTTCCACTTGGAATACTCAAGCTCCATAAGGATTCAAGGCAAATGGGGGTGCGGCTCCATTAATTTTATTTTATTTGCATTAATGGTAGATGCTTTTATCAGTTTTGCATTTTTACGATAGCAAAGTTGAAGTGGTCTTAAACTAATAAACCTGATCGTATATGGTGCTTTTTCGGAACAAAACCTTAATTAAAAATTCCACTTACTCTGCATGAAAGTGTTGAACTTGCACATAAACGCCCCCAGAGGATACAAGGGGTCGGTCAGCGACCCCAGAAGAGTGGGTCCCATGCAGAAGATGCATATCATGGCATCGGCGACCGCCAGATTGGCTACATAGTAGTTTATGGTAGTTCTCATGGATCGATTGAGCGCAACGGTCAAAACGACGCTGATGTTGCCCAAAAGTCCGCCGATGATTATGACGGCGTACGCTATGATCTTGACGTAGTCCGAGGAGTTGAGTATCTTGAAGTAGGTCGGCTCTCTCGTGTAGGAATAGTTCAAGTAAGCGACGCCGGCGTTCAGGATGGCATCGAAGCGACTGTTGGAGTCGTCCCCGCATCCTACGGTGTCGTTGGAGAGGTCCATTTTGAAAAAAAAATTATGCGCTGTAATTATGGGTGTGATTGATAAGGGTGCTTCTTTGTGTTGATTTTCATGCTGAGGGAGAGAAGAGCTTTCATTCTGAGTTCCTTCTCCAAGCAGGAATGGTTTTCTGTAAAGATAAGAGAACTATTATAATTCTAGTTATCAAATAAATTCTAGTACACATTAATTCACACCTCTTAAATTCGTATGGTAAACAGGATGTGTTCCAAAAAATCTCTATATATAATTCTCTTACGTAACGCCCAGATTTCGCTGTATTTCTTTTGCTCGGTTGGCAACAATCAGTTTATTTACAAAATGAGTTCATTGTTTTTATTTCAATTTTTCCGATATCCGTCGCTAATGATATTTGCTGTTCAAATGTTTTAAAAGGGATTAAATGTTACTATTTTAATGTATTTTGATGGTAAAATTAGTGCGTATTGAACTTTTTTAGGCGTGAAAATAAAACGTTAATTTTTGAAAAGCGATTGGTAAAGTTTGCTAACACCACCATACTGCTGTTTTGATTTAGCGGATGAAATCTACGAAATCATCAGACAAGATTAAGAGAGGTTTGAATCTTAATGACTCTAGAGTAAAAGAGCTTATTTTTTAAATTTAATTACGGAATAAAAATTATCTTTTTAATGCAATGATTGATAGTTATCTGTCTTACGCTACAATAAGTGGATGATACCAATCTGTATCACCAACGAAATATTTAAGGTATCACACAACGGGTCGAGATGGAGTGCAAACACGTTCTCCACGAACATGTATGAAAATTTCTTTATCAATAATAGAGATTAATAGCCCCTCCCAATCCGCATGCTAGACTAACGAAGTTAGTAACCGCTTAGCGAGCGAAGCGAGTAAGATTGCGAAGCAATCTTAGGGGAACTGCATTAGCAGTTCCCCGGGGTTGGTGAGCGATAGCGAGCAGGGGGCGGTAGCCCCCTAGTCATCTAAAATTTGTACTCCTGATCTCAAACAAATTTTTTTAATATAAGGTATGAACTTTAAAAATTTTGGAAATTTATTGCCCCGATTTTCGATAGCAATGTGCCATTAAATTCAATTCAAACCAAGGCTAAACTGGATTTAACTGTGTTTTATACGGCTTGCGCAATTACGCGAAAAGCTAGGTTCCTGAAGCTGGGAAACGAAGTTAGCGCCATCTGTCTGTCATTCATTTCATTTCTTTTGACGGAAAATAATTACTGGTTGGTTGATTTCATATGATTCAAAAATATGCTTAAAAGGAGCCACAGACGAGCAACTTGGTCATCAACCGGGTTGATTATTTTTCTACGGATCGTGAACCTGGTTAACAAAAATTTAAACAATGAAGAAAACATTAATCAGATTGTAAGAAATTAATATACGACGACGAGGTTGGCAACCAAGTTGCTCGTCTGTGGGCCGCTTTACTATTTATTTATTTTATTTTAAAGATAACTTTTTCATTCAATTAAGGAAGTAAAAATTTTTGAACTCAAAATATAACAGAATTATCTTAAAGTCATCAATATTTTGATGATGATGTAGTGTCCACGACGAATTGAAATCAAATATGGCCATGGGCGGAGATGACAGCCCTTGCAATTAATACTATTTTATTATTATATTTAATTTAAAAATTAAATTGGTATAGTATGTAAAATATTAAATTTAGTTTCAATAATGGTTATAGTGGAACATTATTGATAAATATTATTCTTATACAATTCTTCAGCAACTTTTCTCGAAGGATCAAGTCGCAGGGAAACTCATGGAAAGATACATAATCACCCCTTTCCACACGATATTTCTTCTTACGATTCGAGGTAAATAAGGTACACAACAATTCACCATGGTCACTATTAAGTTGAAAAATCTAGTCGAGAAAGATCGTTATTTAGAAAACCTTTGGGGCCATCCATTTTTTTGGCCATTTTTGACCCCCTCCCCCCTTTGTCACAAACTGTCACACTTCCCCATACCCCCTCCCCTCGGTCACATGTCACGCTCTTAAACCGGTAATATGTATAATACACTAATTTGAAAGTGCTTGGAACCAAGGGTTTTTTTCGTTGATTTTCAGCTGCAGAATGTGATGTCACAACTTCCAAAACCCCCTCCCTCCCCCTTGTCACAAACTGTCACAAACTGATTAACCCCCTCCCCCCTCTGAGCGTGACGCCATTTATGGACGGTCCCTTTTTGTTTATATCACAAGAAAACAACTGCAGACTAAAATGAATTTTAAGACTTACCAATTTTAAAATGCGATGCCAAAATTTTTAACAGTAATTTGGATATTAAACAGTAGTATATCAACAAAACTGCCTATCTCTCTGTCAATCATTGTTCCTCGTAGCGCCCTCAATCCCTTCCAGAATTTGAAAATATCGTTTTGGACCTTGTGTTAAGATTTTTCTGTGTGCTGCGAATTTTGAAGAGCCGAAACAAACCAACCCTAACGAGCGGTACCCCTCAAGCGGTAAGAACGGGAAACTTCCAGCGCAGTCGGCTCTTTTGATCTTTTGGGTAGTGGATAAGCCGTATAACCTACGGTCGTGATCAAGTTTAGCCGTGATTCAAACAGACGATCAACTTGGTGGCAAATCTAAGTTGTCAACCATGCTAAAGACCTGTAGTAAAACTTCTGATTGACTGTAAAGAAGAAAAACTAGTTTTTCACCAATCAGAGATATGACTCCCGGTTAATCGCCGGTCAGGCTAGCGGTTAATACGGCCGTTAGTTGACAACCTAAACTGATCGATTGAATATTAAACATAAGATTAGGTTTTGCCTGATTTTTATCGCTTCCGTGTCAAATTTTTATTATTTTTCATTTTACGAGTAAAATTGCAGTTTTTTTCTCAGTCTGTTCTAATTAAGCCCCATCTACCAAGAATTTAAAGTTGATGACCATATATCATCAGCCTAAAATTTACATCCCTTGAGACGGACATCTTGATTTTGAACATAGCATGTTGACAACCAGGTGGACAATCAAGTTGATCTATTACCTGTTGGAGGTAAACCATGCAACTGATAGGGTTGGATTTCACACTAAAATTTATTTTCACTCAAAAGGATTCAATTGCTAATCATACAAAATCAACTTCACAACCAAGAGGAGATTCCATGCGCAGCAAGCACTCATTTCCACAAGAACTGAAAATGGTCAAGAGACAAAAAGGATGCAAAGAATTTTCGTAACTTTGGCTATGAAATTAGTTTTATGATATATTATGATTAAGCTTTAAAAGAACCTTTTTCCTGATTTACAAATGAGTATTGACTCACAAACTAATTAAACATCTTCTTAATACAAAAAATAGTTTTCTAATATTAACCAATTTATTTTAATTTCATGTAGAGCCATGTCATGCTAAGGAACTTTTAATCATCATAATTTTGTATTGCCTTATCTTAAGATGTTTTAAAATTACATGGAATCAATATTGCTTTATAAAAATCGTAAATCAAAATTTTTCTTCTAATTTATCAAGAATCTCGCCAAAAATTAATTAATTAGATTTTGCATTACATTTGTTTATTTTGTGCAAATGTTTTTGTTGAACTATAATTTAAAATTTTCCTTGTCATAAAATTAAAACTTTTTAGTGATTAAACTTATAATTAAGTCATCTGAATAAGCTATGTATTAAAATATTTAAAAAGTTTTCCCGATCAATTAAATAGTTAATGAAAAATATGCCATCGTAATAAAAACTTTGAAAATACCATTCTTTCTATATCAAAACTTTTTGCACGGGAACTAAAGAAAAACCAGTGTACGCTATTTATTAGTTGTTACCGAAGCGAGACCCAGGTGGCAATGGTTGGTATATCAGGATCATCTGGTGCGTTTGTTGGAACAAAAGACAAAAAGTAAGAAAAGTTCAGCGTTAATTAAGTGAGGAATTTTTAGAGAGTTGTAAAGTTCAGAGTTTATTCAAAACAATGCATGGTAAAATACCATGGCTTGAGAAAAAACTATCTTAGCTTTTTTTAAAGGATTATCTGGATCGCATTAAACAACTTTTAAATATTTTGCTGGTCTGTTTTCAGGGATTTCCTTTTTTTAACGTTAATGTTAATTGATGTTTCTATATAACAATATTTGTGGATTTATTATCTAACCACATAGATATAGGTTTATGATTTTAATACAAAAGTTAGAAAAAACATCAACAAATATTTGTTAAGCTTATCTGGAAATATTTTAATGCACAGCTTAAACGGTGATAAACGCTATGAATGTCACTTTGTATACTTTGTTTTAACTCTATGCAAAGCTGATTTCAAATTTAAATTACTTCTGAAGCAAACTTTGTTTAACGATAAAATTTATTATTTCCTATATAAAAATAAAATATTCATACCTAAATGTTACATAAAATGCTTTGATTGGTGTTTTTAGACACTTAACGCATTTATCTCAACATGTTAATCTTAACACATTTTACTTGATACTGTTATATTCGAATGAGTATTCTCTTCCAATTCAGTTAGCTAATGATATAAGGTTAGTCATATATATATCGTCAACGGGGCTTCAAATTGGATTCTCCAATTTTAGAGTTTAGTGCACCTGCTTGGGCTCCCATTCGAAGTTCTCCAGTGTGTATCAGAACACCTCTATAAGCACCCTTAATTTTAATCCCATATAGAACTGCGTAACTCCCTTCCCATATAATTCTATAAACTGTAATATCTATTGAAGGGAATTTCATATGGGATAAGTCTATGATAAGATATCCAGACTGTCGTTAATAATTGTAACACTTCTTTAAAGATGCTCTTAAAGGTTTTGATATTACTAACAATCAGTTTTCAACGGGGATTCATTATAAATAATCAATCGCAAATGAAAATAATGATGATTAATAATTTAAATGAAATCCGAATAAAATTATTTAAATATACATATTTTATATAAGTTAAATTATTGTTTATTGTCCTCGCTTTGATGAAACTATACCTATCGTTTTACAAAAAAATACATAATTTTTTATTATTTCTAGGTTACATAGGTTCATACAGAAAGGATTTCAATGGCAGTCGGTAGGTAAAATATATTCCAATATTATTGTAAATTAATATATAATTAGGTTTTTTTTATAAAAACATCTATAACTGTATCAAAAAAGGATTTTAAATTCAAAATTCACGCAGGGGTTAACATAACTTTCCAAGTTTTTAAAGAATCCAAATCTTACTTTAAAATTTATTTTTGAAATACTACCTCTTTTTCATTCAGAAATGGTTACTTAGTTTCAAGGCAAAGTCTAATATTATATTTTTTGCCACTTTTAATTTTTTGCTCGAATTTCAATTTTCTTCCTTTATTTTTAAATGTTTATTTTTCTTTAGCCTACCTGCTTTCGTGTGCAATACGTCCATTGCTTTTTTTATTTTATTTCCTCAAGTGGAGGTTTAACTGTCAAGACACTGTACTCATTTATCCCTTTCTCCCTCGCACCATTTGTTTTTTAATCCCAAAAATCAAACTTTGAAAGTTTGACTGCTACAACATCCACACGGTTTTGTATAAACTCTATTAATTTCAAAATAAACAAAACATGATAATACTTTTACACAACACACCTATGTATTATTTGTCTGCCTCAAGTTGAGCTCTGGCCGTCGCTAGTTCACATGAGCGGTCATAATCTTCTTTTTTTTAAATATTTTTGCTTTTATGATCTAAGAACACTTTTAGTAATTTACCTAAGTCATAAAAATACAAATTTATGATTTTTCCTGATCGTGATCTCGAAATTTACGATTTATCATTCGAAACTATACCACCACTCCTGTGAACTAGCCACAGCCTCAACTTGAGGCAGACAAACAATGCGTATGGTGTAGTACACAAAAAAACCGTAAAACTAATAAATGACTTGATAACCCCCAATAATTAATAATCCTCACATATAAACTCAGTGATTGGTCAAATAACATGTCAGACGATTTTTCCTTCTGACTCTATGAAAAGCACCAGTGATAAACACAAGGGTCACATAACACATTCTGTTACTTGTATCAAAACTTTTGAAACTCTACTTTTACCACAGAACCCACTATCCTATAATTTTTTCTCTATACGAGTTAAATAAAAGATGACTGTTAAAGGTCAGGAATTCCCTGCTTAACCTACAAGTAGTTAATTTTAATGGGGCTACTTAAAAGGGGGAGGAAAACTTCCTATCTGTAGCATCTCTTTCGTTAAAACCAATAAATAGGAAATGAGTTTGAGGGTGTTTCCTATTCTAGGACCAGATTCTCATCTGCCTACGTCCCCCGAGTTCTTGACCGAGTTCAAGTTGTTTCCGAAGTTATAATTAATTGCTTAAGAGTATAGTGAGTATCAATTTCAACACGTGGACACCTTTATGACTCTTGAAGATGCTTAAGCAGAGTAAGGAGTTAATAAGTTATTTAGGGAATTCACAGGGAGAATGCTATCTTACGAGTAAATGCTTATTAACATGGTTTAACCACAGTAACTAACATTTACATAATTCTATAACCCTTATACAATGGAACCTCTACTATAACAATAGTACCTAGATTATACAGAAATATTGTAGGTATTAGATTTTATGCTAGCACTGATTAGTTAAAAATGTAAAAGAAATTTGAGAAACTTAATTACGTTTCACTCCTTAGCATCATTTTGTTAGATCCATGTAATCCATTGTTCACAATTTTTTTGTAATAAATTTTTATTTCAAAAGCTAAATCTATTGAAAAGTTGCAAACGACTGAATATCACATTCAATTTGATATTTATCAAATATTAATTTCTGGTTATAAAGTAATGATTCAATAGTATAGATTCTAGAAATAATTTAGAAAACTAATTGGAATGAATTCTTAAGTAAATAATAATAAATAGGTCATAAGTCATGAATTTGAGGATTTTTGACACAAAAATCCTATTATTGCTTCAAAGATTTGATTTTTCCACTAGTAGAAAGAAAATCAGTTGTATTTATTTTTATTTTTCTACACCAAAAATACTGTTATTCATTTGTGTCAAAGAAAACTTTTATCAGCTTTTTCATCTTAAATTATGATTCAGTATAAGGTATCAATCAAGGGTTGTATCGGTTTCCAGGATTGAATTCTCATGAGTCTTGGGCACCAAACACAAATGGATGAAAGAATTACAATGGAAGCGTAGAAGTATCATTTAACAAGGGTTTGTTGATTTTTCTTGGGTTGAGGAGCACATTTAAGACCTTCCTTTACAAGTGATTTTTTGTAAGTTAAAAAATAAGCAAAGTGAAGTATGAAAAAATAATTTTATATGCTTTAGCATTTGTATGCTTTGCATTTTGTATTTATATGCATTTTGTATTTATATGCTTTGTATGCATATTGTATGCATTTTGTTTGCATTTTGTATGCTTTGTATGCTTTATGCAACTCTTTAAAAGTTTGTAATCAATTTCCAATACCTAACATAAAAAATCAGCCCAAATGTATAGCAGTCTTCCTTTCCTAAAGTTGTCGTTTTAACAGATATTCTGTATTTTTCATAGAATATCTCCATTTCACTTAAAATTCAAATTGTGATTATAAAGGGATTTATGTGTCATCAGTTTGTTTACAAAATGAATTTTACTATTTTAATGTATTTTGATCACATTTTGATGGTAAAATTAGTGCGTATTGAACTTTTTTAGGCGTGAAAATGGAGCGTTAATTTTTAAAAGTGATTGGCAAAGTTTGTTAACACATATTGCTGTTTTTTTTTGCCGATGAAATCAGCTGGGAAGATTAAGCAAGGTTTAAATCTTAATGAATATAAAGAGTAAAAACACTTATTTTATTCACGGAATAAAAATTCACTCTTTAATGCAATAAGTGATAGTTATCTGTCTTACGCTACAATAAGTGGATGATCCCAATCTGTGCCACCAAGGAAATATTTTTGGTAGCATAAAAAGTGTCGTGATGGGGAGAAAAAAAACGATTCCATTCGTACTTCTCCACTCACGTGTATGTAAATTTCTTTCTCATTAATAGAGATGAATAGTCCCTCCTAATCTGTTTGCTAGATTAACGAAGTTAAATAGCGAAGTGAGAAAGACTTCGAAGCAATCTTAGGTAAACTGCGTCAGAAGTTACCGGGGGTTAGTGAGCGATAGCGAGCAGGGGGCGGTTGCCCCCTAGTTTCATATAAGATACTAATTTTCTCTGTTACCGGTATCCAGTATTCAAAGCCCTAAATTGCACTGAAGATTTTTTCTTACAATAAATGTTTGAATATTGTGTTGAAACAATATTCCCAATTCAATCCTATATTTATTAATATGAATAATTTTTATTCAAAAAAGCTTTTTAAAATTTCTTTTATTATATAAAATGTTTCATTAAAATTTTCAAACTTTTGAGGTTAATAAACTAATAGAACAATTTCTACTTTATTTCTATGTTTTGAAAATTCTCTGCATGAAAACTTTTACTATATTTCCAAGGAATAATTTAGAATATATAAGTTTAAATTTAGGTTTATTAGTTAAAGAGTAGAACTCACGGAACATCAGTAAATTCGTTACTTGGAGTGATTTATGAATGGCTCGAATAAGACAGAATATGATGGATTAGATTTAGTTTAAGCAATTTGATGCGTCAGTTGTGGCAGTAATTGCTTTCTAAATTTGATGCACCGGTTCAGAAACTATTGTACCAACATAAAAATCAAAGCTCATGTAATTGGTAAAATGTTACAAAAGAAGATTGATCAAAATAAGTTGGGCGGAGATGTCATGACATGGAACAGCGTATTAGGAAACTCATGCAATATTTGTGTACTTAAGAACGAATGAATCAAAAATGTACTTTCCTTATTTTAATAATATTATTTACGCCCAGTGTGTTTCGTTTTCAAAATAGTATAATACCATACTTAGAATCACAAATAATCTCTGTAAAATATCACAGCTTAATAACGTAGCAATAATCGATCACTCAATCGTCTACACTCAATAATTGAGTCCCATATTTACCACTTGAATTCATAATTCACGTCATCCTAACTCAATTCGAATATTATTCACCACGTATTCAATAATCCCTACAATTCACAGCCAACAGTCACATTCGGGTTTACATCTCCCCATCAAATCTGATTACACCAATTATCAGAATTACACAGTCCCTAAACCACCTTTTCACACCACATTAAACCCCATTATTCTTCCACGAATATAACCAAAACTATTAACAATCACTGGATTCCGATTACTACTAGTTCGAGGCATATAGCCGAGTTGAAATCATAATAACTTCCGTCCGCAAAGGGTCCTCTTAAACGAAAAGGGAGCTTATCTCGACTTGTTTCCGCTAATTCGGACGAATGAATTCGCTCGCCTCCGGGTTCGTAGTGGCTCTTAAACTTCCTTCTTCGGCTTCGCTAATGGCTGCTAACTGGACGAATAGGTGAGGGTGGATGGACATGGATTGCTAAATGCTACGTGATTGTTGCAACAAGGAGGATAAATGATTCCCTACACTGTAAAAAAAACCTGTTGAAAAACAGAAATTTTCAATAACAATGACTTTATGTTTACAAAGATATTCTGTCATGTAACATTCCCACAGCACTTCTATTTATTATATGTAAAATAACAGCTTTCATCTAGTTTTTTAGTTTATCTGTACTTAAACAGAAACTTACTGCATCGAAAACCAAAACAGCTATTGGCAACATTAAACTGAATCTTCCTTGGTTCAGTGATAGCGTACGTGCTTAGCATGCGGTAGGTCGTGGGTTCTATCCCCGGATATTAATTAGTTACAATTTAAAAAGAACTCTACTAAAATAAGTGCATGCGCACAAGCAGAAAATTACTGAGAGGCAACAGAAAAATCTTTAGCTCAATTGACAGAAAGTTTCTTTTTACAGCATTTACATGTAGGTAACAGCTTTTTTCTGTTTACAGGATTTTTCGGCCTACAGAACTTTTAGTTTATTTATTCGTTCTTATTTTTGCTGATAGATTTACACAATATCAACTATTTGGGTACTAATTTAAATCGTCAGCGTACAGAGAATGACACTAAGTCACTTTTGGAGATTCTTTTGTAGATCCCATGCCACCGGCCGAGTTAATTTTTCAAATCTCACCAAGCTGTAAAGCGATCAGTGTGCTGTTAAGATTTCTTGGTGCAAATGAAAGCGGTCACATATTGCCAACTTTGGAGACCACTTACACAGTACTTGATCCAAAAGTGACTTAGTTCCTTTCTCCTCTAAGCGGACGATGTCCTTCCTCATCTTATTCCACCGCGAGACAAAAAATACTTGGCTCGATTTCGTAGGCCAAAAGATCAATATAAATATATTCTTCGCCAGGGTGATGAGATAAATTGCAAATAGCTTAATAATACAGAAAAAGGATAAAATAAAATGTGTTATTGTTAAATTTTTAATGTATTTTGTAATGTAGGTTTTTAATAACCTTTCTATATTCTTCAACATT
Source organism: Tetragnatha versicolor (assembly GCA_024610705.1). Taxonomy (NCBI): domain Eukaryota; kingdom Metazoa; phylum Arthropoda; class Arachnida; order Araneae; family Tetragnathidae; genus Tetragnatha; species Tetragnatha versicolor. The sequence goes on from JANDEH010000020.1 coordinate 8,682,099, forward strand.
TCTGGTTTTTATTTAACTTTAGATGGAGCAGCCTCTTCTAAATAAGAAAATCCTTCATTCCTTCAGCTAATTCTTTAGCAAACTTTAAAAAAAATAGTTTGAATTAAAATTTTCTCCAATTTTTAAAACTTTTGAATCATTTAAGATTCAAGACTTGTCAGGCACAAGAAGATAGTATGTTTACTAGTTTTATTTGAGCAGGCTGGTTCTAAAATAAATGGAAAAAAAATGTCACCTGAATTGCTATAATTACGTCGCGTTACCATGCCATATCCAGCCGCCGTATACGGTGTCGCACGGCTCCTCGGAATTCTTATATGATTATCTTGTAGATGGATCGCTTAATTGCAGGGATGACTTCAGATGATGAGACTTAGTGGGATGGTTGGAGATATTAGGTAGAAATTTACATGGGAATGTATTTTTGCGGGTCTTAGATGAATAATTGATATTTTTGGCTTGGAAAGGGCAAATGCTGTTTAATACTTATAATCATGAGCAGGGGATTCTAGTACATAAATTTAAGGAATACCTGGTATCAAGCTTTTGTTTGGCCCCTTAGGCCATAATGTTGGAACTGTTAGTCCTGAAAATATGATGCGATGTAAGCGAATAATAAGGAATAGAATAATAAACAATGGTAACAGGGATAGGATATTCACACTCAAAAAATGTAAACTGAAGGTGTTAGAAGCAAAACCATGATTCTCTACTTTTTTTACCTTAGTGCTTTTTTGTGTACCATTTGGAGTTCTTTTCTTATTCCTTTATAAAAGATTTTAAGATTGAAAATTGTTCAATAAATTTGAGTGAGATCGCAAGTATGAATTATGTATGAATACATCTTAAAATATTTTGCTTTTATAAAAAATGATATAAAAACTTTAGATATCGGACAACAGCTTGACAGAAAAACGATAATCCCCGTTTACCAAAGGTCATTTTTACACATTATGCGATAACACGTATTACTGAAGTTAATATTTCTCCTCCCAAATGTTATATTCATTTTCCAAATCACCATCCAGACTTTCAAAGAAAGGCCTCTTTGATGTAGCTATTTTTTATTGTAATTTCAAAATAAAGATATACTTGTGACTTTCAGCAGTAGAGCAACCATTTTCAAAACTAGCATGAATGAGAGCTTTCAGAATCTATCATGCTTATTTTAGAATCTTGATATGTTTAGATTTCGGTAATGACACCTTTAAGGCAACAGGCCAGCGACTTAAAAAAACTAAGACCTTTTTGAAAGCTCTGCACTGTACTTTTACACACGGAACCATCTTACTTGCATTGGCTGGTGGGTCGGGTAATAACATAAAATCAATGAGCTGTATAATGGATCTACGGTTCAAAAGGAATGATAGTCTCTCATAGGATTGCTTTTTTAGTATTAACTAAAAGAAGATAAAGTGGATAGTGATAGGGATAATTCAATTTCATTATTTGTCCTGTTAAATATCACCGAGTGTTATTAGAATCGGTAAATATTCAACCATCACCGAATTGTTTCCATTGATATATGACTATGCATATTTTATTCGGTTGGTTTGCAATTTCATCGATATTTCCAATCTCTAGCTAGAGCTTTCTTGTATTTAACGGGAATATAACGGAGTTCAACCTGCCTTTAAAAGTAGGTTGGAGCAGTTTGAGGTAGAACTTGTGCATTTTAACTCACTAATAAAATAATATTGAAATAATTTTTATTAACTCTGTAATAAATATATTATTGATGAAAAAGACGTGCATTTTTAACTAGTTATGCTGCAGGAACAAAAATAGTAATGGGTGATAGGGAGGAATGTTTAATATAATACAGAAGTTAATAGGATGAATGAAATGTAAAGAAATTAGAAAATAAGGTACTGTTCAACTTTTGTAATATTTATGATATACTCGTAATAAGTAGTGGTAGTTGAAGGAAAACGACGGGTCACACCCTACAGAAGCAAGTAGTTAAAAAAGAAATGCATTACTCATTATATAATTAGGAAAAAGTTTAGATATATTTAAAATATCATGTTTATGCATGTATGTTAGGGTGAGAATAAAAGTTATAAAAACTTATTCTTTTTTTAGTACAAATTATTTTAACTTATGTCTGGGCAATTCCACGGGTAACTGACTTACATAAATGTTTCACAAATGTCAGACAGTTACCATATTGTTTAAAATTTTTCAAAAATAAATAAAACATATTTTGAAAATTTAATCGTGCCATTAGATTAAGCTAACAATAAAGCAATAAACTGGGTGGAAAGTATTTTTTATAATTTATTTTTGGGAAGAAAATTACAAAATACTAAGCATTTTTCTTAAAAAATGTCAGTCAGTTACCCGTGGAATTGCCCCCCTACGTTTGAAATAAATAATCAGTAGTTAGATTAATGTTGGTAAAACAAACCCTGCAATTCCATAAGTAAGAAATTATAATAAGGTATGTTAGTTTTCATGAAAAAGAGAGGCAATGGAAAATCTTACAACACACACACACAAGAAATCAAATTAATTTCTGAAGAATTGGACTCACTTGTTTTCCTGATTTCCTCAACACAAGTTTCCTTCATCCGACGTAAGCAGATGTCACCAAAGTACAAAAGATTAAACGGCGGTGACTCCTCTTGTCAATTAGCCTTATAAAACGAAAAACTATTCAACCATTGTCGAGATGAGACAGAAAAGAGGAAATCGCTGAAGGGCGACACCAAGAGGACAAAATAAGAATCCCCCCAACGGCTGTTCATCTCACTCCCCCATTGTGTATACCCTTGAGATTGTGACTTGCGTCAACTCCCTTCAAAATAAAACACCCTTAAAAAGGACCTTTTAAATGAGAGTCCTTTTCCTCTTTAGTCCAGACATAGAGTGATAAATAAAGTGCTATCCATTTTGAGCCATTTGGTAGAGGAGGTTATGTTATATTCCTTAGGAAGGAGAAAACCTATTTACTGTGTCAAAGCCTTAGAAGGGCAGAGTTTATATTTAGTCTGAAGGTTCAATGGAACTAACAAGACAAATGGAACACACACATACAAAAAAGAACTGAAATCAATGGTGAGGGTTGTGAGAAGACTGATTGAGGTATAAATGGAATGTTCAATGTTTGTGGAAGAATTTTTCGTTGTGGGAGTGACGCCCTGAAGGCTTCTCGATTTGGATTGAGGAGAATCTTTTGAGCTTGTGTGTGTGTGTTTTAACAGATAATGCAGTTGTAATAGTTGGAGAGGATTATAAATTTGTTCAGAAAAAACTTTCCTGGAAACATATATCATCCTGTCGGATCATATCCTGTCTAATTACTTAGGAAATGTATTTCTAATGGCTACTTTTGCCGTACGAGTTTTGCTTCAGCACTCATTATGTCGTTTAATCATTTAAAAGGACTTTCTCTACTGAACATAGTCTGGAGTTTTGTTTTACTCTTTGAACTTTTAGCTCATGAATCGCAGTGTCACACACAAAAATTTTGGCAACAGTTCAAATATGTTTAGCATCTTTTCTCCAATGAAATATTTATGGTCAACACTACATCAATATTTTAAAGAATTAGTTTAATACTGCCTATACAAAGATCTTTATTTTTCTCCATTATTAAAGTAAATATATACAGAATAAAATATTCACAATGTTGTTTTTTACATAAAAAGTTGGATATTAACTCGGGAAAGACTGAATTAATTTTTTTTCTCAAATTAAATTTTCCTCCTTACTGTATGCTTATGACATGTCTTGAAGTAGCCTAAAACCATTTTTTCAAAAAAAAATTATTATTTTAGTCAGAATAGGGTGGTACCATATGGTACCCGCTAGACTCCTTACCATTTTGTGGACCGTACATATTCTTATAAGTTTGAGATTTCAAAGTCAAAATAATAAATTTATCACACTTTTATCACTTTATTTACCATTTTTAACTAAAAAAACAAGTAAAATTACAATTTAGGCAATTATGATTGACAAATTAATTATTAAATAGTTGATATTACTCTGATTATAGCAATTAGTAGTTATGTTTTGCTCTTAAAATCCTATTACCAAATTTATTTCTAGAAATAAATTTTGTACACACTAGTCCAAAGGTGATAAACAAATTTTTTATACCGCGAGGTAAGCTGATTTGATACGGAATTGATAGTTTTTCCAATTTTCTCCTCATAATGAGTGTTAAAATTGGGAATTTTGTTAAAAAACATAAGTTTTAGGCTTTAAAAATTTCATAAACCATATTTTATATTTTGCATCTATAGTTTAGTTGAAGACTATGAACATTATATTGATGATTTGCATGAAATAATACCATTGTATATGTTACAGTTAAAGTCCGGAAATCAGTTAATTTACAGATAACCTAGGTAATTTGCAGATTAACGAGGGTGATCCGTTAAAGCGCGAATTTTTTTTCAATTTCTAAGATTACCTAGGTAATATTGAAATTACCTAGGTATTCTGCCCCCTACCGACTAGACACTCGTTAATCTGCATACTACCTATAATCAGTTATTTTACATATTAACGAGGGTGATCCGTTAAAGTACAAAATTTTATTTTATTTTATAAAAAGTTTAAGGAGGTTGGGGGGGCTGCCGCCCCCCCAAACCCCCCTGCCCTAACTATAACCAAACTCGTTTGGGGGGTAAACAGTAACAATGACGAATCAAAAAAGGGGGATCGGTACTTTTTTCATATTACACAAAACACTCAAATCCCACAAAAATAGTAATGAAATAGCAATTTTAAAACTAGAATATAAAAACAATAATAATAGAATATTAAAGTACCAACTGAGATTTGTTTCAATTGTGGTTTTCGATCTCGATTTGACAGCGTATTTCAATGAGCACTTAAACTAGCAAATCTTAATGAAAGCGCGGTGTAATCGGCTGGCAGCCTGCACTGAACTATTGCTAGGATTCGCGATCGATTACATATGTTAAACCCTTGCCCAGGTTCCAGCGATTGTTGAATTAACGTTTGTTGAAAAGATATTTCAACAGCTGGGACATTTGCTTTCGTTAAAAGAAATCTCTGTCACTCTGAAGTCGGAGCTTCAACACAATTGTTTCAAAATACCCGTTTTAGTAGTAATATACTGTACTTAATCATGTAAATTTACAGTACTTACTTGCTTGTATTATTTTGTTTTAACATTCAACATGACAACTACCAGTGCTACGCTCTAAATTTGAAATCAAAACACCAAATATGACAACAAACTACGTATTGAAACCCAACTGCGCAGGGGTAAGCGCATGGCGCAGTAAGCACCTCAACATTTTAACAGAAAGTATTGAACGAAACAAACTATTTTGAACTTTAACGATCAAGAGGCCGTTATAGTGTAGATTCCCTAGGTAAAATGCGAAAAACTCAAAAATCCGCACATTAACGACAGAAATCAGTTAATCTTAAGTTTACCTAGGTATTCTTCAGATTAACTAATTATCAACTTTAGCGGTAACATATAGATGGATATTCCAATCCATCACTTAATATCAAATTTTTCTCATTAAATTTATAATTATTTGCCTTAAAAATTAAAATTATGGGAAATACACCATAAATTCAATAAGTTAGCATAAAAAATTATTATATAGGTTTTACCTTAAAAATTATTTGATTTCACAGCATATAAAACGTTTGAAATAAAAATACACTACTTCAAAATATTAGTACTATTTGGTAGTGTAAAAGCCTAGCGGTACCATATGGTACCGCAAGATTTCTATACCAAAATTTTCTACCTTAAAATTATTCAATCTTTTCCAAATTTAAGCTATTATTGCATAATACAATTATAAATAATAATTCACCATTATTTAATCCATTCACTAATTTTAGGTATGAATAAATTGCACTTACATTTTCAGACGAACCATTTTTTGCCTGTCTTAAAAAACACGTTTTTCATTAAGCCATTAAGCAAGAATTTCTTTAAATAATTAGTTATTAAATTGCTGTTTACTAAAGTTTGGTCCATGTAGTAGTGACATCTACCGTCAGAATGAAAAAATAAAAGTATTTTGGTAGAAAAAAGCCGTTTTTTCGTAGTGCTGTTTGCCGGTACCATACGGTCCCGCTAGTCCTTCCCGGGTTAACACTTTATAGTAACTAAATTATTAGAATAAGGAATAACGGATCAAAATTTCCTCAATTAATTCCAGCGCAATACATTTAGATGCTGTAATGCCATTTTCTGACATTAAAACTTCGAATTATTCTGCATCTAAAAATTACCAATTACGAGATTCGGGACTGCCTACCCAACCTTTGATTTTGTTGATTTTATCCATCACTATCTTTATCTATCGGTATCCTTAGAATACCTCTTTAGTTGAGAAAAATTGTAAGTGCTTTTTTCAAAATTCATTTTTCTCTTTCTTTTTTTTCTTCAAAAACCATAAAGCTTAAGCAACCATTTCCTTTCTCAAAAATAAACTAAAAATCAATAAAATACAATTAAAAAATTACAAAAAGAAAATGCTATATTTTGGAAAGCTACCTCAATATCTCCTAACCTTGAAAGCATCTATGAATGAAAAAAAGCTTACGATACGAGAAGGATAATAGCGCGTTACGCTTCATTTTATAAAAATATCTTCTCCCATTCTCTTGTCGAGGTGTGGTTTTAAAGGATGCTTTACGATGGCTGTTTGAGTAGATGCCAAATTTTGGCGGAGTAGATCTCAAAACACAATGAAGGTTTGTTCGGTACAACAGTGCGGGTTGCCTTTGAGAAGTTTTAAACACGAAAAGGTTAATAAAAATAGGGTTATATTTGAAAGTTTCATTTGGTTGGCATGCTTTAATTCTACGGCAGCGGTTCTTAAACTATTTTGCTTCCCGCCCCCTTGCATGGAATAATCTCGAGTATTTTTCGTCGCCTTCTATATTGAAAATGCCAAGAATATAAAAGCAGTGTGAAGCTTACCATCAGTAGGGTATTATTGTTGGAACCCCCGTACTTTTAAAACACCATGTTTTGTAAGCTTGCCGTTTGTTATATTTGTGTATTAACACACTTTATATTTAACAATTTTACTATCTGGTCTTTAATTTTTATGGAGCATCAAAACAAGTTAAAGATTTTTTAAAACTAATTTTCAGGTACTGTATTCATATTTTTTTAAATTGGCGCTAAAATTTACCCTTGAAGGGAGTTTAAAAGCTTTACTCTGTCCATTTTGAAAAATAAAATGAGATTTTGACATAAAATTATTACATGTGGTGTATATTTATGACGTGAAAACATTTTTTTGGAGTTGCCTTCTCCCTTGTTTCCTTTTTACACGTAATTAAAGAGAAAAAATGTGAGATATTAATGCTCCCTGCCAAATCTAGTCAAAAAGAAATAATAGTTATACGAAAAAGCTTTTATGTGTTTACTCTATTATTAGATATATTACGCTAAGATTGATAGAGCTATTTTCTTTCCTAGGAAGAAAAAAAAGAACATGTTTTGATAAGCAAAAGATACGCTGACATATTTTCGATGGGTTTATATATAGCTACTATATGACATTGCGATACGTCATGTTTATCGAAAACATTTAAATCCTCTATAAGTATTAAACTGTTTTATGCGCACAGTTGAATGAAGCTTTTATGAGACTTTTGTTTAGTCGCTTCAATTTTTAAATTTAGCTGACTGAAGCTAACTTATATCAGTAAAAAGAGACTAACTTTCTTTTGTTATTTCATGTAGAATATAAGAAAACAATTCAATGTAGTCTGAAATTTTACTTTAAAAGTAAAACTGGTGCATATCTAAACGTTGTGTAACAAAAATTTGCTTTATTGATTTTCTTTACAGTGGAGTAGACAAAAAATAACTTGAATGCGAACAAATTGAGATAAGATTAATGCTTTTTGTATACGTATGATAGTTAAAATTATAATAATCAAACCACTGAACATATGCATTCGTTAGTTCATAAAAACACGCTTTTTTGTAGGACATTTGAGACAGCATTAAAAGGTGTTGTAAAAATTCATATGCATTATCATTTAAAGATAATAAATGTGAATATGGCTACTTGTTTATAAAAATATTTATGTAACATAAAAAAGCAGCTAAAAAAGCGTAAAACTTTCGCACTGTTAAGGCTTGACGTCGAATGGTCCAGGAAACATGTCCTGTTAAATATAATATATTTAACAGGACATTATATTTTGCTTTCTTAAATTGAAATATGTATAGTCAAGAGTGGAACCGAATTGGGGGATTTTTTCTTAAACAGAAAATGATGATATTTGTTAAACCTGATTTAGAGAAAATGTTGACATTATACGTGAGATGTCATAAAAAACTAAAGAATAAACTTTTTAAGATGCAAACTGCCTGAAAAAATTTAGGCAATAACACAATGGAGAACAATTAAAAAAACCTATTATTTCATTAACCATAGATTAGGGTCTTTTAAAACAAAGGATATAATATTTGCTTGATTTTATTGTTTTTATCATACACCGCCCATAATGTTACGGAGTTTTTTAATTACGATGTTATACCTTAAACAAATTAATTTATTTTATCACTAGCGGATATGCCCGGCCTTGCACGGGTGGAGTGTATAATTTTTTTTAAATTAAATTTTCTCAAAATATATTTATAATTTTTAAATCAGCAATTACCAATCATCCCGGTATCCCAGACGCCTTTTTCCTATCCCGGTGTTCCCGGTAATTTTTCATGTAACGGTGTTCTCGTTAATTTTCCTGTCCCGAAGTTCCCAATAATTTTCCTATCCCGATGTTTGATGTTCCCAATAATTTTCCTATCCCGATGTTTGATGTTCCCAATAATTTTCCTATCCCGATGTTCCCGATAATTTTCCTATCCCGATGTTTGATGTTCACGATAATTTTCCTATCCCGATGTTTGATGTTCACGATAATTTTCCTATCCCGATGTTCCCGATAATTTTCCTATCCCGATGATCGAGATAATTTTTATGTCCCGGTAATCCAGGTACTTTTTTCCTATCCCGATGTTTCCGGTAATTTTTCTTTTCCCGGTGTTCTCGGCAATGTTTCCTAGTAAATTAATGAGTCTAGTGAACAAAAATAACAAATTTGAAACAATAATGAAAGATCTAGTAAATTTAAAAGTCTAGTGAACCGCTTCATTTGAAACAATGTTTTATTTTTAAAGTCGTTCTCCATGAAAAAAAATTTACACTTTTCCATAAATAATTAAATTTTAAAGGAAAATATCCTAAAATAGGGGAAACTAACGTTTCAAAATTAATTATTTGAATTTATTTTGGTGTTTTTACAACTGATATAATTTTTAAATGGACAATTATCGAGTTTTTCAAGTTAAAATATTTAATTTTTGAAGGTTTTCATCTCGTTAACAATAGTGAGTCGAGCAGATCTACTCTGGTAGAGAAATGGAGAAATAAGCGTTTTTGGCTATAAATTCGCTAATTGCTCGTAATTGTTCGATTTTCGAGCTTGGAAAACTCGACAGTGACAATCGACACCTCGAGATACGTCTATGTACCGAGTTTTGACCACGCCTTCGGCGTGGTTTTGGAGGAGATGTGTCCTCCACCCACATACACAGCCACAAACGTTTTTAGTTATATACTAGCGGATATGCCCGGCCTTGCACGGGTGGAGTGTATAATTTTTTTTAAATTAAATTTTCTCAAAATATATTTATAATTTTTAAATCAGCAACTACCAATCACCCCGGTATCCCAGACGCCTTTTCCTATCCCGGTGTTCCCTGTAATTTTTCATATCCCGGTGTTCCCGGTAATTCTTGATATACCGATGCTCCCTGTAACTTTCCTATCCCGATGTTCCCGGTAATTTTCCTATCCCGATGTTCCCGATAATTTTTCTATCCCGATGTTCCCGATAATTTTCCTATCCCGATGATCGGGGTAATTTTTATATCCCGATAATCCCTGTACTTTTTTCCTATCACGATGTTCCCGGTAATTTTTCTTTTCCCAGTGTTCTCGGCAATGTTTCCTAGTAAATTAATGAGTCTAGTGAACAAAAATAACAAATTTGAAACAATAATAAAATATCTAGTAAATTTAAAAGTCTAGTGAACCGCTTCATTTGAAACAATGTTTTATTTTTAAATCGTTTTCCATGAAAAAAAATTTACACTTTTCCATAAATATTTAAATTTTAAAGGAGAATATCTTAAAATAGGGGAAAATAACGTTTCATAATTAATTATTTGAATTTATTTTGGTGTTTTTACAACTGATATAGTTTTTAAATGGACAATTATAGAGTTTTTCCTGTTAAAATATTTAATTTTTGAAGGTTTTCATCTGATTAACAATAGTGAGTCGAGCAGATCTACTCTGGTAGAGAATTGGAGAAATAAGCGTTTTTGGCTATAAATTCGTTAATTACTCGTAATTATTCGATTTTCGAGCTTGGAAAACTTGACAGTGACAATCGACACCTCGAGATACGTCTATGTACCTAGTTTTGACCACGCCTTCGGCGTGGTTTAGGAGAAGATGTGTCCTCCACCCAGCCACATAGCCACAAACGTTTTTATATATTTACTAGCGGATATGCCCGGCCTTGCACGGGTGGAGTGTATAATTTATTTTTTTAAGTTTTCTTAAAATATAATTATAAATTTGTAAATAAGCAAAATTACCAATCATCCTAGTACCCCAGGTCCCTTTTTCCTATCCCAATGTTCCCGGTAATTTTCAAATCCCGGTGTTCTCGGTAATTTTGCCTATCCCGATGTTCCCGGTAATTTTCCTATCCCAATCTTCCCGGTAATTTTAATATCCCGGTGTTCCCTGTAATTTTTTACCTCTCGATGTTCCCGTTAATTTTTCCTTTCCCGGTGTTCCTGGTATTTTCAAATCCTGATGTTTCCGGCAATTTTTTATATTCCGGTATTCCCGGTGTCTTTATGGTAATTTTCCTATCCCGGCGTTCTCGATATATTTTTATAACCCAGTAATTTTTCCTATTCGGATGTTCCCGCTAATTTTATAATCTTTGTGTTCCCGATACTTTTTTCAATCCCGGTGTTCCTGTTTATTTTTCTGTTTCAAATTTAAAGGATTATAAAAAGTCTAGTTAATTGATAAGCCTAGTGAACAAAATATCAAATTTGAAACTTCAATAAAAAAATCTTGTAAATTGAAAAGTCTAGTGAACCGTCTCATTTGAAACAATGTTTTATTTTTAAAACTCTGGTTCCATGAAAAAATAATTTACAATTTTCCATAAATATTTATATTTTAATGGAAAATATCTTAAAATAAAAGAAAATAATGTTTGTAAATAAAGTAATCGAATTTATTTTGGTGTTTTCATAGCTTATATCCTTTTTAAATGGACAATTATTGAAATTTTCAAGTTAAAATATTTAAATTTTGAAGGTTTTCATCTCGCTAACAATAGTGAGTCGAGCAGATCCACTCTGGTAGAGAAATGGAGAAATAAGCGTTTTCGGCTATAAATTCGCTAATTACGCGTAATTGTTCGATTTTCGAGCTTGGAAAACTTGACAGTGACAATCGACACCTCGAGATACGTCTATGTACCGAGTATTGACCACGCCTTCGGCGTGGTTTAGGGGGAGATGTGTCCTCCACCCAGTCACCCACATACACAGCCACAAACGTTTTTAGTTATATACTAGCGGATATGCCCGGCCTTGCACGGGTGGAGTGTATAATTTTTTTTAAATTAAATTTTCTAAAAATATATTTATAATTTTTAAATCAGCAATTACCAATCATCCCGGTATCCCAGACGCCTTTTTCCTATCCCGGTGTTCCCGGTAATTTTTCATGTAACGGTGTTCTTGGTAATTTTTCATATAACGGTGTTCCCAATAATTTTCCTATTCCGATGTTTGATGTTCCCAATAATTTTCCTATCCCGATGTTTGATGTTCCCGATAATTTTCCTATCCCGATGTTCCCGATAATTTTCCTATTCCGATAATCGAGATAACTTTTATGTCCCGGTAATCCAGGTACTTTTTTCCTATCCCGATGTTTCCGGTAATTTTTCTTTTCCCGGTATTCTCGGCAATGTTTCCTATTAAATTAATAAGTCTAGTGAACAAAAATAACAAATTTGAAACAATAATAAAAGATCTAGTAAATTTAAAAGTCTAGTGAACCGCTTCATTTGAAACAATGTTTAATTTTTAAAGTCGTTCTCCATGAAAAAAAATTTACACTTTTCCATAAATAATTAAATCTTTAAGGAAAATATCCTAAAATAGGGGAAACTAACGTTTCAAAATTAATTATTTGAATTTATTTTGGTGTTTTTACAACTGATATAATTTTTAAATGGACAATTATCGAGTTTTTCATGTTAAATTATTTAATTTTTGAGGTTTTCAACTCGTTAACAATAGTGAGTCGAGCAGATCCACTCTGGTAGAGAAATGGAGAAATAAGCGTTTTCGGCTATAAATTCGTTAATTACTCGTAATTGTTCGATTTTCGAGCTTGGAAAACTTGACAGTGACAATCGACACCTCGAGATACGTCTATGTACCGAGTTTTGACCACGCCTTCGGCGTGGTTTGGGAGGAGATGCGTCACATTCCCAGTCACACAGCCACAAACGTTTTTAGTTATATACTAGCTGATATGCCCGGCCTTGCACGGGTGGAGTGTTATTATTTTGTTTTTTTATGGCTAGTTATTAATTTTTTTTTAATTAAATTTTCTCAAAATAGATTTATAATTTTTTACATCAGCAATTACCAATCATCCCGGTATCCCAGGCGTATCTTTCATACTCTTGTGCTCCTGGTAATTTTTCTTATCCCGGTGTTCCCGGTAATTTTTTCCTTTCCCGATGTTCCCATTAATTTTCCCTCTCCCGGTGTTCCCGGTAATTTTTTCCTTTCCCGATGTTCCCATTAATTTTCCCTCTCCCGATGTTCCCGGTAATTTTCTTTTTCCGGTGTTCTCAGTAATTTTTCCTCTCCCGATGTTCCCGGTAATTTTTCTTTCCCGATGTTCCCAGTAATTTTCACTCTCCCGATATTCCCGGTAATTTTTCGTTTCCCGGTATTCGCAGTAATTTTTCCCCTCCCGATGTCTCCGGTAATTTTTCCTTTCCCGGTGTTCCCGATATGTTTTCCTATCCCAGTGGTCCAAGTAATTTTCAAATCACAGTGTTCCCGCTCTAGTAAATTAATAAATCTAGTGAACAAAGTAAAAAATTTGAAACTTAAATAAAATATATAATAAATTTAAAAGTCTAGTGAACAGCCTCATTTGAAACAATGTTTTATTTTTAAGTCGTTCTCCATGAAAAAAATTTAAACTTTTCCATAAATATTTTTATTTCAAAGGAAAATATCTTAAAATAGGGGAAACTAATGTTTCAAAATCAATTATTTGAATTTATTTCGGTGTTTTTACTACTGATATAGTTTTTAAATGGACAATTATCGAGTTTTTCCTGTTAAAATATTTAATTTTTGAAGGTTTTGATCTCGTGAACAATAGTGAGTCGAGCAGATCTACCTTGGTAGAGAAATGGAGAAATAAGCGTTTTCGGCTATAAATTCGCTAATTACTCGTAATTGTTCGATTTTCGAGCTTGGAAAACTTGACAGTGACAATCGACACCTCGAGATACGTCCATGTACCGAGTTTTGACCACGCCTTCGGCGTGGTTTGGGAGGAGATGCGTCACATACCCAGTCACACAGCCACAAACGTTTTTAGTTATATACTAGCTGATATACCCGGCCTTGCACGGGTGGAGTGTATAATTTTTTTTTGAAATTTAATTTTCTCAAAATATATTTAAAATTTTTTAATCAGCAATTACCAATCATCTCGGTATCCCAGACGCCTTTTTCCTATCCCGGTGTTCCCGGTAATTTTTCATATCCCGGTGTTCCCGGTAATTTTCCTATCCTGATGTTCCCGATAATTTTCCTATCCCGATGATCGAGGTAATTTTTATGTCCCGATAATCCAGGTACTTTTTTCCTATCCCGATGTTTCCGGTAATTTTTCTTTTCCTGGTGTTCTCGGCAATGTTTCCTAGTAAATTAATGAGTCTTGTGAACAAAAATAGCAAATTTGAAACAATAATAAAAGATCTAGTAAATTTAAAAGTCTAGTGAACCGCTTCATTTGTAACAATGTTTTATTTTTAAGCCGTTTTCCATGAAAAAAAATACACTTTTCCATAAATATTTAAATTTTAAAGGAAAAAATCTTAAAATAGGGGAAACTAACGTTTCAAAATTAATTATTTGAATTTATTTTGGTGTTTTTACAACTGATATAGTTTTTAAATGGACAATTATAGAGTTTTTCCCGTTAAAATATTTGACTTTTGGAGGTTTTAATCTCGTGAACAATAGTGACTCAAGCAGATCCGCTCTGGTAGAGAAATGGAGAAATAAGCGTTTTTGGCTATAAATTCGCTAATTACTCGTAATTATTCGATTTTCGAGCTTGGAAAACTTGACAGTGACAATCGACACCTCGAGATACGTCTATGTAGCGAGTTTTGACCACGCCTTCGGCGTGGTTTAGGAGGAGATGTGTCCTCCACCCACATAGTCACAAACGTTTTTATATATTTACTAGCGGATATGCCCGGCCTTGCACGGGTGGAGTGTATAAATTCAATTTTTTAAGTTTTCTCTTAAAATACATTTATATAATTTTGTAAATCAACAATTACCAATCATCCCAGTATCCCAGACGCCTTTCCTATCCCGGTGTTTCCTGTAATTTTTCCTCTATCCCGGTGTTCCCAGTAATTTTTCCTTTCCCGGTGTTCCCTGTAATTTTTCCTATCCCGGTTTTCCCGGTAATTTGTCGTATCACGATATTCCCGGTAATTTGTCATATCCCGATGTTCTCCGTAATTTGTCATATCCCGATATTCCCGGTAATTTGTCATGTCATGATATTCCCGGTAATTTGTCATATCCCGATAATTTTTTGTAACCCAGTATTCCCGTTAATTTTTCCTATCCCGGTGTTCCCGGTAATTTTTAATATACCGGTGTCTTTTCCTTCTTAATAAAGTAACAAATTCGGAACAACTATAATAAAAAATATCTGCTTAATATTAATAATTCTAGTGAAAAAAGTAACAAATTTGGAAATAAAATTAATGGTCTTGTAGTAAATATAAGAGTCTAGTGAACCGTGTCTTTTGAAACAATGTATTATTTTAAACTCGTTTTCCATGAAAAAAAATTTACACTTTTCAATAAATATTTAAATTTTAAAGGAAAATATCTTTAAATAGGGGAAACTAACGTTTCAAAATTAATCATTTGAATTTATTTTGGTGTTTTTACAACTGATATAGTTTTTAAATGGACAATTATCGAGTTTTTCCTGTTTCAATATTTAATTTTTGAAGGTTTTCATCTCGTGAACAATAGTGAGTCGAGCAGATCTACTCTGGTAGAGAAATGGAGAAATAAGCGTTTTCGACTATAAATTCACTAATTACTCGTAATTGTTCGATTTTCGAGCTTGGAAAAGTTGACAGTGACAATCGACACCTCGAGATACGTCTATGTACCGAGTTTTGACCACGCCTTCGGCGTGGTTTAAGAGGAGATGTGTCCTCCACCCAGTCACATACACAGCCACAAACGTTTTTAGTTATATACTAGCTGATATGCCCGGCCTTGCACGGGTGGAGTGTATAATTTTTTTTAAATTAAATTTTCTCAAAATAGATTTATAATTTTTTAAATCAGCAATTACCAATCATCCCGGTATCCCAGGCGTATCTTTCATACTCTTGTGCTCCTGGTAATTTTTCTTATCCTGGTGTTCCCGGTAATTTTTTCCTTTCCCGATGTTCCCAGTAATTTTCCATCTCCCGATGTTCCCGGTAATTTTCTTTTCCCGGTGTTCTCAGTAATTTTTCCTCTCCCGATGTTCCCGGTAATTTTTCTTTCCCGATGTTCCCAGTAATTTTCCCTCTCCCGATATTCCCGGTAATTTTTCGTTTCCCGGTATTTGCAGTAATTTTTCCCCTCCCGATGTTCCCGGTAATTTTCTTTTCCCGGTGTTCTCAGTAATTTTTCCTCTCCCGATGTTCCCGGTAATTTTTCGTTTCCCGGTATTCGCAGTAATTTTCCCTCTCCCGATGTTCCCGGTAATTTTCTTTTCCCGGTGTTCTCAGTAATTTTTCCTCTCCCGATGTTCCCGGTAATTTTTCTTTCCCGATGTTCCCAGTAATTTTCCCTCTCCCGATATTCCCGGTAATTTTTCGTTTCCCGGTATTCGCAGTAATTTTTCCCCTCCCGATGTCTCCGGTAATTTTTCCTTTCCCGGTGTTCCCGATATGTTTTCCTATCCCAGTGGTCCAAGTAATTTTCAAATCACAGTGTTCCCGCTCTAGTAAATTAATAAATCTAGTGAACAAAGTAAAAAATTTGAAACTTAAATAAAGTATCTAATAAATTTAAAAGTCTAGTGAACAGCCTCATTTGAAACAATGTTTTATTTTTAAGTCGTTCTCCATGAAAAAAATTTAAACTTTTCCATAAATATTTTTATTTCAAAGGAAAATATCTTAAAATAGGGGAAACTAATGTTTCAAAATCAATTATTTGAATTTATTTCGGTGTTTTTACTACTGATATAGTTTTTAAATGGACAATTATCGAGTTTTTCCTGTTAAAATATTTAATTTTTGAAGGTTTTGATCTCGTGAACAATAGTGAGTCGAGCAGATCTACTCTGGTAGAGAAATGGAGAAATAAGCGTTTTCGGCTATAAATTCGCTAATTACGCGTAATTGTTCGATTTTCGAGCTTGGAAAACTTGACAGTGACAATCGACACCTCGAGATACGTCTATGTACCGAGTTTTGACCACGCCTTCGGCGTGGTTTCGGAGGAGATGTGTCACATACCCACATACATAGCCACAAACGTTTTTAGTTATATATAGATAGATAGATAGATAGATAGATAGATTATACTCCGAAAGTGAGAAAAACTGATCAATCCCTGCTATCGGACTTCTTATTCAGCATGAATATAAATGAAATGCAATCCTTTCGTCCCCGTCAAAATAATATGTGTTTGCTAGCAACGCATTAATTCACCATTTACCATAGTTCGTTTCTTCAACATTTTGGGATGTCACTCGAAGGTTTGAAAAAGAGATCCAAGTTTTCGATGGGTAGGAACACCAAAAGTAAAGGAATGTATTATGTCGAGCACATATTACTCATGAATAAGTCGTCTGCTGTGTAATTTTAGATGAAAGTTTGTCTGTAATCGTATAAATAAATTTGTTCCAAATACTGCCGACAATAAAATATTATACTAAAATACCTGCAGTTATTTTTAAGAAACATATTAACCCGTCATTAATTCAAAATAAATGCTTCAAAATTTTGGATTACAAACCTTTGCCACCCAATCATCTCAAAACTATAAAGCTTCAACCTATACGCCACATTGCTTTCTTTCGTATTATTTATTTTTTATATCGTATTAAAACAGCATGTGAATATAAAATCAAATTTCAGATCGGAGACCTAATGAAATATACCAAATACCGCGCTTAAATATTTAAAATATTAGCAATATTTATATATAGCACCTAAAATATCAAATGGCTTACCTTTGAACCTACAAAAAATCTCAAGTAATCAAAAATTTAAGAACTTATTATTTAATTTTTTATAAGACATTGATGATTTAGAAATTTTTTTAAGTTATAGAAGCAACATGTAATTTGTAAGCCTATGCTGTTTTGCCATTTATCTCTTTATATGTCTATTCAAATTTTTTTGTATATATATATGTATGTGTATAATTTATATTTAAGGTACTTTTATTTTATTTCTCATCGGTACTGATTCGTTTATAATCATGTTATTGGTCAGCTAAATGGGCCCAGTCTGACTAATATGCTTTCCCTCTATTTTCAATTATATCACATTGCACACAAATAAAAAAAATATTATTATTAAAAAAATACTATAAACAGGGTCTTTAGCACTAAACTCCAAGCATTATAACTTTTTAGGAATATTTTTTTTATGATGGCATTAAAAAGGCATTTTCCCACTAGTAATAATGTTTATGTTTACAGTACATTAATTGGAACAATGCCACCTACAGTTTAAAACAAATTATTTAAGTTCTCAAACTTAAGTTTTAGTATGCTCCACTTTTATCATGTTACAAAAACATGATACTTTATAGTTCGTATGTAAGAGATTCTCGAATTTACGATGTGATTACCAAATGATTTTTTTTGAAATCCTCAAACTCTTTTTTTTACTTTAGTGCACTCTTTGATTTCAATATTTAATAATTTAAATTCCTTTAAAATGTAGCATTAACTAATTACAATTTTCTAAGCCAACTATATGAACCCCCAACTCTATGTTTTAATCAATTAGTTGATTTCCTTGATTTATCACAATAGAGAACTAGCTTATAAAATTGTATTAAAGCTATACAATTGCTCTAAATGAGCAATTTATCTCCATTGATCCTATACAAATCAGAACTGCTATTTACAATTCAGACTTGAGTAAACAAAGATCTGTGATTGGAAACTCTTATTTAGGTGAATTAGAAACCTTAAACTATTTGAATTCTAGTAAATAGCATTTCAAACGGCAATTCCTTGACTTAACATTGATGATGTAAATAGAAAAATAAATTCTTTTTATAAATATATTCATCAAACAACAATTTTTATTCCCTTATTAAACTAAAGGTTTAAGCTTTTCAGTATGTTGTAATAATAATAAGCTATGACGTGAAACTATAAAAAACTCCCCATTAAAATATTTGTTATTTCGAACTCCCCTGATATAGTTTTAAAGAATTTAATAAAAAATAATCAAAATTAAACAAAAATGCATTTTCATTATTCTCGATATTATTCACGGTCTAATATTCATGGATAATAAGTAGGTTCACAAATTTTTCTTAAAAAATAGCAACATTACTTTTTTAAAAGCTTAATCAATTTGTTAAAAGTAAAGTAAAAATGTACGATGTAAAAAAATCTGACTTAAACCTTTTTCAAACGAGTACTGAAATATTCTGACATCCAAGTAAATTTTCATTCATAATTTTCAGTCAAGAGAGTTTTCGACAGTAATTAATTTACACAATAATAAGCAAGGTTGTGTTTGGAAATAAAATACTCGAGGGTATTTTAATTACAAAATAATAGAAAGCCTAGTAGGAATTTTAACTTTTAAATTAACTCTAAACTTTTTTTAACTTCTTTAAAAATATGTTATGTACCCAGACACATTAAGGTAGAATAAATGGTCTCGTTTCCAAGTCTCTTGACCATGTAATGATATGTTACTCAACTCACAACGCAAACAAAGCTTGTTTTTCATAAGGTATCCTAGATGTAAGTTAAGAGAAAAGCGTTAAAAAACGAAGTCACGCGAAGACATATTTCAGAGTTAGAGTTAGCTTAAAAACAGGAATGGTATATTTTTCAGAAGTATAAAATATTTATTCCTTGACTTACGTTTTGTATTTAGGAGCTGTATCTGGAGGCTATTATGTAATATATTTATTTTAAGAAAACAGTATATTGTAAGGCTATCTGGTTTCAACAAGCGATGCATTATTAATTTTTTTATAAAATTTAGTCGGATGTAGAACACATTTTTACTTCGTTTCTGAGACGAAGATTAGTGAATCTCCTTGTTGTTAAAATGGCTTAATGAAAAACTATTCACTCATTAAACTTTTAAATTTGTAGTTTAAGTAATCTGAACCGGTATAATGTATTGATAAAGGTGTATTTAAACTTGTAATACCGTACCTTATTAAAGTAGCAATAATATATGAAGGGTTTGGAGCAAAGGGGCACAAGTGAAATAGAGTTTAAACTTTACTAATCGTGATTGATACGATAAATATCCAAATCTACGTGGGTTGGTAATTTCCAGGCATTTTATTTGAGGTCCGTTTTCGTAATTCATTGTTATTCATTATTTCAAGTTACTTTTGTGAAATCGTTTATTAATTAGCAGAGTGAGACTAACTAAAATTAAAGCCCTGGATACTCTACCTTAAGTAGCGACATCACGCTCAATCGGCCGCCATTATGGGGAGAACTCACTACTAGTGACGATAAGCAAGACTATCCAGACTAGTAGTGAGTTCTCCCCATAATGGCGGCCGATTGAGCGTGATGTCGCTACTTAAGGTAGAGTATCCAGGGCTTTAACTAAAATAACACAGGTATCCCAAAATGTCATTAAAACTATGAAGAATAATCCAACAACTTCCCGTACTGAGTCAAACTTCGTAGATGATAAAAGGAGCAATCAACATTTTTTGTACCATGCCCCCAACGCCATATAGGTGATTTGTGTGCGAACGGTTTCTTCGTTATGCAATTCCTTTTTTTCCGGTCCTTATTTGCCTTAATATATTTATCAAATATACTTGACATACAGTATAATATTTTATGTTTAAATATGAAATTCTGGAATCGTTTATTTTGTGCAATTTTACTTTATTGCATTAAAATCTCACAAAATCGTGATTCTAAGTGAAAGTTCTTATCAAAAGCATGGCAGGGAAAGGCAGGGAAAATATGAAAAGGTTTCGCTAACTCAGAAAATCGCCAACTAATCTCCTATACAAAAGTTAATGTGAAATTTCCCGTGTGCCTCGTGCTACAAACCCTTCAAAATTAAACCCCTTAACCCGTTATGCCCCAAATTATTTTCCTCATCCTCGTCCAAAATATGCCAAGTTTACGTAACTGCAACTATAAGTAAACTAAATTTGGCCTTGCATGACGAAAATTTGACGAATTTGGAACATTGGGAAGTGGTACTTACAAGTACCGTCGCGTCGGTAAATAAAGGGTTAAATGTAAATATTTCAGAAATGATTTTTAAAGAAACTTTTTAATTATTGAATTTAATTTATTAATTTTTAAATTATACTTTAAATGCGAAGTAAAAAAAGAGCAGATACATATGTATAATTTTATAAATGAAATCCTTTTTCTGCTGAGTCAAAATGCTGTTTTTATATGTTTCATTAAATGGAAGTTATTGCGTTAGTAAGAAATATATTTTCTTTGGGATTTTTTCTTTGTTTTTTTTTCAAAGAAGCATATTATGAAAAAGTTAAACTGAAATCTAAATTATTACAGCATGTTATTGCAAAAAAACGCACTGACAGGTGAAATTACATCCACATCCCACATAAATACCAATAAAATTGCACTTGATTCCTGTTAGTTTCTTACCCAAATCACCAAGAGTTCTAATTAAATTAAGGGAGTCACAACTAATTACAACTAAAATTCCTCAACTTAATTAGGACCCTTCATCTTACTTCGATTCAATGCAATGCGATAAACAAGTTCAATCAAGGTTATGTGTTTATCATGCAGTCAAGGTTGAAAGCAAGGCCAAAAATACTTGTTTAACGCTCTTCAATTAAAGATTTAATGCAAAAATCCAATAACACGGGAAATTAAAATGGTTCGTCTTTCATTTGAATTCAGTTTTGACATGATTGAATAATCCAAACCATAATCTCGCTGTACCAGACTTCAGCGTCTTTTAACTATGGAGAAATAAGCTGAGAGCAAATAAAGAGTGCGATAGGCCCTTTACTATAGAAATGTGATTAGTTTGTTAAATCCATGCTAATATTGTGTTTTTGGGTCATTAATTTCTTAAAATGTTATGTATTTTCGATTTCATGGCGCGGCGTAGGATTTTCATTTAGAATTGAACACGACATCCAATGAGAGCTCTCAGACGATCTGTTTTAACTCAGTTTTTCTTCCACTCGTCGTGACGTAATTGTCAAGAAAGGTTGTAATTTAGTTTAGTATAACTGTCTGAATAATTACAACTAGTAATAATTATCAATAATGCAATTACCGTTAAAATATATAATTGCGTCAAGTTACAAATGCAAGTTCAAAGCAAAAATCTTAAGTAAATAAGTGGACCCCTCGAGAAAAACTGAGCACCAAAAGACGTTAAGTATGAGTTCTTGACAGAGTGCCAAATGAAAGATGAAAGTCATGCTGCCTTGACCTTAATGTATTGTTTTTGTTTCTTTTCACATTACTTCTGTCTATTAATTTTGTATTTCTTATAATTTCACTTCTTGTTTTGTTTTGTAATACATAATTTAAATTGTAATTCCCGATCTCTTTCGTCTATATTTTTAATACTTTAATATTATTCATAGCCACAATCCTCTTGTTATGGTAGCTGCATTCGAGAGGGTTTTTCCAATTATAAACAAACTCTATGAAGAAGGGAAACCCTTTTGAAGCAATCAAAGAAACCGATAATTTCTTATCATCGCAGCCACTTGAATGAAAAGTGGGATTGGTGAGCACTGAGGCTTCTGCTAAGTCTATGATGACAGAATTACGGAAGCGCAGATACAGTAATTGATAAGGAGAAGGGTTTGAAGTGGAAACAAACATCAAAAAATTAAGATAATCGTAAAAGAAAAAACATACAGAGGAATCTTGGTTTTGGTTGGATCAAAATAAACTCATCAGAACTTAACCTTCTCGCATTTAAAAGAAAATTTATTTATCATATTAAAAATATTTTATTACGTACTATAATTTGGATATTAAACACATTTAAATGTAATTTAAAGATGAAGTGAAAGTAGAAAAAAAGTAAGAGTATAAAAATTTAACAAATTAAACAAATTTTAAAGAACAAAAGCTTTGAAGTTTTCTCTTTTGCAACTTAGGGTTTAGTGTTTGTTTGACTTGGGCAATAAAGATGCTTAACTAAAACTGGAAAGAGTAGACGAAGATTCTCAAGGAATTGGAAAGATTTAAAGCTCTGGCTATTCCGCAAAGGGATTTCGAATCGGGAAACTTTTCATTTCCAGAAAGTATTCTTTTCTTGTCAAATTAAAAAAGTAAACGTGCCATTTACTGATTTTTTATCGCATTATTTTGTCAGACTTATTTCTTTGATTTGAAGGCATTGGATTTTTATAAAAAATGCTGTTACTTAAATTCGTTTAAAATTGTATTTCACTGAATGCAGTTTTAGAAGTACATTTGGTTTGAAACATTTTTTGGTTAAATCTTTCAATTATACTGTTACAAGTGAAAATTGTGTATAACGAAACTGTTTGTAATGCTATTTCTCTGTTGTTTCTGTGAGGTGAAATAGATCCAACTGGCTGTGACAATATTTTCTACACTTTAGTATTTTTAGGGACATGTTTTAACATAATAGTATAATTTCTAATAATTTATTTCATTTGTTAGAGAAAACACTATGATTTAAACACAGGGTGTTTCAAAAGCTTGTTTCGTTGCTTTTATTTGGAAACACAACGGGTCATTGAAGCGTAGTAAAATCATAGTTAAGTGACCATTCATTCTGATTTCGTTGAGACAGCTTTCAGTGCTCTTGGCAGTGAAATCAGAAAGTTAAAAAACTTAGAGCGATAGTACGAAAACTTGAATTAGATATTGGCTTGCAATTTCATAAAAACGAGCAGAAAACGTTCCATTAAAATATCTTAAGTATTAGTGTTACAGTTAACCTTTTACCTGCCGATGTTCCCAAATGGGAACATCATTTTAAGGAATTTTTTTACCACTTAATTTTTTTATGCAGGAATTCGATACTTGGTAGAAAGCAACTTAAAGATATGAAATTATTTTACATGCAAAAGTTTTTCACGTGCAATTTAATCCTTTTTGTAGAATTAACATCAAAATTAGAGATTTTTGGAACTTCAAAAAGTTGCACAAGTTTCAACCTTCTGAAAATTTTAAATAAATTTAGTTTTAAATAATTTTGCTGTGTTTAGGTTACTTAAGTACACGTCTTCCCATTTGGCTTGACAGAATAGCTTTATATTCCATTTTGGAGAGTAATTACCAATACAACGTATATGTTCCCAAATGGGAACATCGGCGTTTGGGGTATAGTATTTGAGGGGATTTTTATAACATGCAAAATTTCAAGTTATTTCCTATTTTCTTTAATTTTTTGAACCTTTTTTGTCTCAAAGGATCTAAACAGGTTAAGAAAGATGTTTTAAATTCAAAAATCTGTAATTTTTATTTTTTCACCTGATTTATGGAGAAATAAATGCCATATCTTTATAGCAGATTCTTACACATGTATATTTTTCTAACTCCCCGGTCGATTAATTTTCAGTAATTATCATTAGGGGTTATGCAAAGAGCATGTTTCGAGTGCTTCTGAGGATTTGCGTATATATTTTGTTCAAGTACTTTTTTAACATAAATATTTTAGGAATAAAATTGAAAAATTTTGAAAATAAAGAAAAGTGTATACACTATACATCTAAAAACACTCTTCTAACGCAAGTTGGATGTAAGAGATATATGGTTCAGTTCGGAATCTTCCATGAGAAGCTTTAATGAAGCTTTGATGATTTAAAGGAGATAATTATGGTTATCACTTTTGGAAGCTAATTAGATTTGAATGCAATTAGTGGATTTTATGCTAGATATCCTTATAGAACCGTAATTAAAGCTAATTTTTCTCACAGAAACGTAACTGTTTAGCTTTGAAGCGCATGGGAATACTCTTATCTATTTTTTATATCAAAATATTACCCATAGTGCAAGAAAAATGTACGGAAAAGCTTCGCGTACGCAATAAACATGTGAATTTTTTCTTATGAAAATCTATAAAATGTTTCTCAATTGTCCACGTAGGGATAATAAAAATTAAAAAACCGTCCACTATCATAAAATGTTCATAATTATTGAGTAGAAACCTATTTGAATCATTTTATTTGAATTAATTGTAAAATTTGTGCCTTTTGGAAATCCCCTTAAAAACTTCACCCCAAAAGCAGATGTTCCCAAATTGGAACATCCTCAAAATCATACTTAGGATTTTTTTTCTGCCAAAAAATGACTAGAATGGTTTTAGATATGATGAAACAAACCATTTAAGCCAAAAATCTGGACCTTTAATTCGAAATTTGAATTGAGGCGTTTAAAAGGTTTATGTTCATAATCTGGTAATGTTCGGAATACCTAGGCAAAGTATGAAATATTTTGTACTTTACCTTAGGTAACTTTCATTTCACCTTAGTTTTTCTGAACATTACAGTATTCCAGACATTAACTGTAACATTAGAATATATAAACATTAAAATCCGAAACAGAAAGAAGACAAAGTTGGCAAATTTGAAAACTTTTCGGACTTTTTAAAACATCGTATATAAAAGCTTTGCATAAAATTTTGATGTACCAATACATTTACTGATATATTTATCATCCATGAAAATACAATCTTGTCATAATGTCATAAATGACAAGATTACGCTCATAAACATTTCTCTGATAAAAATTTCTCTCTCTCTCTCTGAACATGATTAATTAAAAATCATTGTTTAAACTTTCCTCAATAAACCTTTCTGAAATTACTGAAACGGTTATGAAATTTTAATTTAAAACCAGGACGAATATAATTTGACTCTAAAGATATAAGTATATCCTTCTAAACATGTATTCATTAAAAAGTGTAAAATATTTTAAAAAAGAAAGGTTAAATAATTATAGAGTCAAAGTGGAATATGCAAAAACTTCTATTTCACATTTTATAAAAAAAATGAGGTTTTATATGTTTGAAGATTTTAAACCACTGCTAAAACTATCTTCGTAATTAATAATTCTAAAATTATGTAAAAATTCACTGTTTTTTACTTGTTGCCTTGCATTTCTACTTTTTTTATGAAAAGTAATTTATTTTGGCTCTGAAGGAAAACATTTTATTTAGGTCATCAGAAATTAAAAATATTCTACCCCCTCCAAATCTGTTTTAAAAAGCCTAAACTTGATCTTAAAATTTATACTTCAATTTAAAAGTTTAAAAACTGGTTTTAAGATAGTTTTTCAGTTGTTTTCACTTTTTCAATCTATAAATTAAACGAAACCTACTCCTAAGAACGAAGCATGAATTCTACTTAAAACTTAAAGATATCAAAAAAAGTATTATTTTTCTACCATTCGTACTAAAATGTTGCAAATTAATATTTAAGTACATTCGTTGTATTTTGATATTTGGTTATTTTTAGTTGAGGTTTTTTATTCTCAACATTTTTTTTTCTTTTTATAATAATGTCAAGCAGGTTTTGAGATTTCAAACTATCGCTTTATCTTAATACGCAAAAAAGATATGAAAAAGAGTGGCATCTGTCAAAATGGAATAATTTAGAAAAGTGGCAGATATGTATTCACTTAAATTACTTTTCAACTTCCC
This sequence comes from Tetragnatha versicolor, assembly GCA_024610705.1. NCBI lineage: Eukaryota > Metazoa > Arthropoda > Arachnida > Araneae > Tetragnathidae > Tetragnatha > Tetragnatha versicolor. The sequence goes on from JANDEH010000020.1 coordinate 8,708,349, forward strand.
AGTTCTCCTTTAAATGGCATCGCTGTATTTTATTTGAACTAAAATTCTTTTCAACGAAATCCACAAAGGTTATACTAAATAGATTTTGAATTTAATAAAACTACCATCGCAAGAATGACTTTTCGCAAGAGAACCAAAGAGAAAATACTGCTGCATAGTAAAATGCTTAAGGCAAATTAAATTTTTCTCCTGGGATATGATACTCTTGCTATTTAATATGCAAGTGAAGAAGGATTTTGAATATTAAAGTCGAGTTTGCAATACATATATGTATGGTAATTCTCATCCAAAAATGTTTATATAAAAGAAATTATAAATCCGACCACCAACACACACAAATGAAATAACAGACACACATTTTTTTTGAAGTGTAAAGATCGTTGAATTTATAATGAATCTGTCTTTATTTTCTTACCATATTTATGTGAAACATGTTCCTAATTTATAGAAGATGCGTTTTCTTAACTTTATTTACAGACATAATATAATTATTCTAGACACTTCGCAAAATATTGTACGTATTATTTTATTAAAAAAAGTAATAATAATTGCATAGATGATTGTAATTTTTAAAGGTTAAAAAGTTTTTTTTAAGGAAAACAATATTTAGATTTTTATCACAATTTCTTAAATTGAATAGCACAATGATTTTATATTTAAAAAATAAAAGTAACAACATTTTATAATTTAAAGTAAATAATGTGGAAGTACATTGAATATAATTGTACTAAACAATTTCTAGTCAACTTTGCCTTTTCATAGAGAAGATATTTAGAATGTAGACTTATTATATTCTGATAATTAAAGAAACGTTAATTAAGTAATGATAGTAACATATGTTTTTTAAAAGAAAACACACTGATATTGGAGGGCATAAAATTACAATCAAATCATTTTTATTCTAATTTGATGTCTCTGTATTGTTTATATTTTTTCATATGAAGATAAAAAAATACTTTACCATAGAAAAAATTAACTATTTTTTAGTGGAACGGAGGTGACATTTGAAAGATGTATGCTAAAAGGATTGTTAAAAAGTAATATCAAAATATGAAATGAAAGAAATTAACTAGGGGACTAGGGGACTTATTTTTTCTGAAATCATAGTACAGGAAAACATTGGTTTGACAACTGGATGCGTTAAAACAAAGATGAAATTCAAGTTTATGATCTTTTCAAATGCGGAATACAGAGTATAAGATAATAGGACTAACTGAAAAGTTTGTAAGTTATTCAAGGCCGCGAATACATGGGGAGAGACTAGGGGACTGAAAATCCCCCTAGAATTAAAAAAAATTATCTCCCAATTTTTTAGAAATTTTTCTAAAAATTTGAATTTTTCCCACTTTTTTATTAAAACAGATAGTCACAATGACTTTATGATGTTACTTTAAGAGAAATCCTTGAAAGTTTGAAAATTAAATTCTTTTAAATCAAGAAAGTGATGCCAATATACACTTTTAGATACTTTAGTCCCTATTGACAAAAATCCTGGATTCACCACTGAAGTTAGTATTTAAGAACTTTGATTATATAACTTATAGTTATCGTTTTTTCTCCACTTTTAAGAGTATACAATTATTCATTAAATCAAACCGCGATGACGGTTTATCGATGTGCTCTGATGTCAAATATAGTCCGTTTAAAAAAAGTTGAACTTCACCTACTTTTGAAGCCGGAATGTTATAAGAGTTCTCTCTCTCCTTGTTCCCCAAGACAACAATAACACGGCTGGTTGCGAAATCTTTTATCACATCCTGTGGAGAGCAAGAACAACTAAACTCCACTCCGCCCCCTCTATCGTCTGCCGTCCGCCGCCAAGCGGTGCAACAGTTCGTTTTGGCAACGCGTCCCGAATTGTCGCCGGAACGGGGTGCGAAGACTTTTTTGTTGACGCAAGTTGCCGGCTCCTGCGCATGCGCGGTGGATGCTGGTGGACAGCCGATTCCCCTCAAGTTTTTGATATCGGATCGGATTAAAAGAGAGAGCTATCTCTCGTCGCCTGGTTTCGACTTTTTATTTTATCTCTTTTAGACCTACGCCGCCCCGAGTTTTCTATGGGAATCAGTTGCGATTTCGGCCGGCCGTAGGATTTGAAACGTTAAAGTGGTTAACTGCTTACAATGAATGTGCCCTTCGTTCGGTTTTCGACGAAGCGGAAATTGCATTTAAGGGAATTTCGGGGCTCTTTGTTGTGTTTGTCTGAATGGACGATGAATTGACTGAATGCCAAGTCTGGTTGAGCGAAGTCGGAATTGAAGACGGGATTGAGTTTCATCAGACACGGGGATGATTGGGCAATTCCTATGTAAAAAATAAAGGATTCATTTTAAACGGGTGTAATAAAAGTTCAGAGGTATCACTTGTATCTAAATTCTTAATTTAAACTTTAAGAGTTTTTATTGAAATTATAGATGGTAAATTTCTTCATTTTAATTCGACTATTAAAACTAAGATTTTCCGGGATTGTTGGCCGTAAGCTTGTAGATGAAACAATAACGTTTCGACTCCTCCTACGGGAGTCATCTTAAAAAAAAAATTTATAACTTTAAAATTTTGTCCTACTGAAAATGACTCCCGTAGGAGGAGTCGAAACGTTAAATGTTTCATCTACAAGATTGCGGCCAACAATCCCGGAAAACCTTAGTTTTAAAAACTCTGGCCGTAGAAGCCTTTGCAGTTTTATTTTAATTTGACTATTTACCATGTGATGATCTAATTTATTAGAATTGTAATAATCCATAAAGGGTAGAATTTATCATTACTATTAATTAAATTTGACGTCATCATTATTCATTAAAATGTGTGAAATGATCCCGACTCAATCCAGACGCGGCTGGATTAGAGGAGTCGGAAGTTGGATTAGTGGATTGGGTCGGGATGGGGAAATAACACAGTTTGGGAAACTCCTAAGTATTTTTATCCCTTTATCTTCATTGGTTTAAAGTTCTAAAATAGAATCGTTGTTTCTAATCAAAAAGAATAAAACAGATAATTCCATAGAATATTATTTTCTTTTGAAATAAAAGTTTGGAGCTACTAGCTAAATTAGGTAATTTTCTAAGATCGAATTTAATATAACTTAAATGTCCGTGCTATATTAAAAAATGGCTTAAGTCTCAAAAACTATTAATTTTTTATTAATATTAAAGTTGAAATTATTTCTTTTTTACAGCCAGAAAATAAAATAATTCCACTGATTCCAAATATCAAACATTTATGATATGTTACATTTTAAAGAGCAATTAAATATAGAGATTATCTGTCTAGAATTCAAATAACAAAGAAACAAAATTCAAATTTAAAGTTCTGAAAAACTACAAATCTTAGTTTAAATTTTTTTTATTAAGTAGTTCTGAAAAACTATATGAAAAATTGAACAGGACAAAAGTAGTCTAAAAATAGAAATACAACCATCTGAAAAAAAAGGTATGGAATGAGAAAATACTTTGTTGAAATTACCCTAACTGAAAGAGACGAGAAATCAAGAACACTTCCTTAAATACGATGATAGTAGGTACAGTGTCCCAAAAAGTGTGACACACTTTAAAAATCAATAACTTATAACTCGAAAACTGAAAAAAGATAAAAATACGCAGTTTGTTACATCCTACACTTAGGTGTAGGCACTTTAAACTTTAATTTCGTAAAAAATATGATGGAATATTACGAAATTTCAAACAAGAGTGGAAAAATATTTGAGAAATAAACTAGTTTATAAAACCTTTATTAACGTGATGATTAGTTCTTCTGTTATCTAATGTGAAAGTTAAATTAATTTATTGCGAGTTTGCCACCAACAAAAACTGAGGAGCTGAGAGCCAGAGTGGACCGACCTCAGTAGCTGTTATTTCGAGAAAAACGTTTTACAAAATTGTAGTAATATTTAAACTTTTTTTTGAGGTTAATATTTAATATTTAATTTTGATCTTCTCGTGATCAATCTCTCAGCTCCTCAATTGAAAGTCAGAATCAGAATGGACCAAGTGGCTTGATCCATTCTGGCATTAAATTTTTGTGCGATTTTAATTACTAGATCAAACGAAAAAGTGATGCCATCTTGTGGGAACTAAAAAAATGCCTTGTTTTCTAACTTAAATCAATTCATGTCTCTACATTCTACTGAAAAATTTAAAAAAACAATTTTTCATTTTTGTGGGTTATTGGTCCACTCTGGCTCTCAGCTCCTCAACTATTAGCTGAATAAAAAGTCTTTTTACAGAAATGCACTTTCATAATGTGTTAAGTTTTACACAGCTCTTCGCTCTTCTTTCGAATTGTGAGAGATATTGTGCGGGAGTCGATACTCGCTAGTGAATATTTATAAACTATCAGGGTCAACTCTGAAGTAAAAATTGATTAATTAATACCATTAACAAAATAATAAGTTGTATTCCGAATGATGCAGCGAGGATCTACACAGATGGTAGTCTTACTGATTGATCGAACTGGTAGCGGTGTTTTTATCAAGACCCCTCACCTTGAGACTACATTAAAGCAGCGCAACCCAGACACTTACTGTTTTTTTTCTCTGTTCTTGTTTGCGATCAATTTAGTAAACAAAAGTATGTCTATCCTTCTTAATCTTAGAAAAATCTCTCAGGACCACGACGTACACCTCCAATGGATACCATCACACGTTAACATTCATGGTAATGAGATTGCGGATGAATGGTCAAAGAGGGTAGTGAGGAAGAAACGGCCACTGACTCTTCGCTTACTTTCCAGGAACTGTACTCAAATGCAAGATCTAGACTTGACACAACTTGGCGTACTCCACCTGATCACCAATGGTACACCAGAACATCCTCTGGTACTCTCCTGAAGTTCAAATGTGATCGTGGCCCAGACTGCTCTAGCAAGGCTTGCTACTGGTCATCTGAAGTGCCTTTCTTTTAAATGTGGCAGAAAAATAAACCCCATTTGTCCAAAATGCCGTAGCCATCCAGCTTCACCGGATCACATTCTTGGATGCGTCAGACTTTCCAAAGAGGACTTAACATCTGACATGGTTATTGACTTTTTGGTGGCAAACAACTTGATGGAGTTGATCTGACAAATGTCAGATATTCTGAAGATAAGCAACAACACAACAAAAATATTAATTCACAGTCAGTTATAAAAGGCCACTACACATTTAAATGTCATTTGATAAATCTAAATGAAATAAATTAAATCCTTAATAAGTCAATATTTTATCGAAGAAAACACAAAATCCTTTACTAGTACGGCAGACAAAATCGATAGCTAACATCAGAGTTTGATTCAGGGAGCTCCAGCTCCGTTGATGTTTAAAGTTTCATTAGCTAAACTTTCCAGCAGTGTCCCTCAACAATTTGATGCAAATTACGGCTTGCGTATGCATGAAACACGTCTTTATAACGACTCACTGAGAACGCAAATTGAAGCAACCGAAGCGTGTGTACCTCGTTTCTGAGCAGATCTTCGCTTTCGTCTAGGAGAGATTCTCTGATACTTATGAATCTCCGCTCGTAAAAAAAAATAAATGCACTTTTACGTCTACTACACAATTTCAAAGATACTTTTAGGAGATCTTGTGTGAGAGTGGCATTTGTTGTTTTCTTAAATAAGATTTCTTGAGATCATGAGGTGCATTTTAAAACAAGGTCATTTTGAAATGAGTCTTCTCATTGTGTTTGTGAAAGCTTTCTTACGCGTTTATAAAACTGAGGTGATTTGTATAAGTAGTTTATATGATTCCTTTAGGGTAAAAAAAAGTTTTGGAACTTTAAGCCTAACTCTCTTGATCTCTAAAGTAAAATGGCATTTGAATATTTCTTTATGTGAAGAATTCTAGATGAACGGGATGGGATTTTTTGGCTTCGCGTCAATTTATGGATCCTTCTATTTTCAGATAAAAAAGGTTAATAAAATGCAATATATTCAGATCACTATAGAGGATGGGCTGTGAGGAGCCTAGTGGTTAAGGCATCGGCTTTAGAATCGGAGGGTCCCGGGTTCAATTCCCGACACCGCTAAAGACCCACCGAGTATATGCGGAGTACGTGCTCTTTAAATCTGTGGGTCCGTAAGTCCTGTGGTCCGTCATGGCGCAGTTTACCACGGGTCCAGGTGTCTGGAGACTAGTTCCCTCCCCTTCAGATACATGGCAAAATTGTGGAGGTGGCGATAGATAGTGGCAGCATCCATCATATCATGAGGAAGAAGTCGTACTCCTGCCATTTATGGGCCTCAATTTCTCAGGAGCCGCACCCCTTTGCCTTGAATCCTTGTGGAGCTTGGGTATTCCAAGTGGCACACGACAACAACAACAACAACTATAGAGGATTGCTACTTTAGTTTGGTAAATTACGAATATCACCTCATTATAGTAATGGAAATGCTTTCTCAGGTTTCTTTAGCTTCTATTTTAAGCTATTTAAAGTTAATAATAAGTTAATTGTAAACATGTTAGAAGCAGACCAAAAATCGAACACGTAACAAAATTTTCATATCATTAAAATAAATGAATAATGAAGTAAAAACCTTTCGTCAATATTGTTTTAGATAAACAAGAACACAAAAGTCCCAATGATGCCACCATAACGTCACTGAGGAACCACACTTGTCAAAAGTATCTCAAAATGCGATTTACTTTGAAGTCACTCAGTGAGTAGTAGAGGGAAATAGTCCAGTAACTTGGTGCCAAAAAAGGGGTGTTTCAGGAAAAAAATACAGAAGTTTTTTTCTCAACGGTTTTATATGTTTTCGAGGGTGCTGAATCCGAATCTGAACTTTGCATACAAAATTTCGAATGGCATTTTGGTGAAAATTCGAAAAAAACCCAATATTTCACCTCATTTTTTGGATTTTTGTTTGTAGAATGGAAAGTATGGGTTTCTCATAAAAATGTTAAATACAAAAAATAAAGACGATAAAATAAGCTACAAAATTGTCACAAACAACTTTTTTGCCAGACTAATAGTTCGGCCGCTATAGCGCGTTGAAAATAGGGTAAAATTTGCGCCTGCGGGGAATAATCCAGAAAATCGAACTTTCATCTAAAAAATAAAGTATTTTTTAAATAAGATACTTTAAAAACTAGTTTTTTAATGTTTTACATGAAATAAACCATCTATTTACTCTATTAATTAGTATTTAAATGCATTATCCTCAGCAATTTTCCTTAAGAACGCAGTTTCAATAGAAGTTAATAGTGTAATAATAAGTAAGTCGCTTGTTTAAGAAAACATACAGAAGTTTTTTTCTCAACGGTTTTATATGTTTTCGAGGGTGCTGAATCCAAATATGAACTTTGGATACAAAATTTCGAATGGCATTTTGGTGAAAATTCGAAAAAACGCTAAAATTTCGCACCATTTTTTGGTTTTTTGCTTGTAGAACGGAAAGTATGGGTTTCTCGTGAAAATGTTAAATGTAAAAAATAAAGATGATAAAACAAGCTACAAAATTGTTGTTTACAATTATTTTGTCTGACTAATAGTTTGACCACTAGAGCGTGTTGAAAATAGGGACAAATTCGCCCTGGCGGCGGAAAAATCCTGAAAATGCCCCATATATTCCTTAAAATGTAAGATTTTGTTTTAGATAACTAAGAAAAACCTACTTTTATAATTTCTTACATGATATAATCCCATTCCCGAATTGAGAAAACTATTATGTTCATCACTTTAAAGAATACATTAGGATAATTTTCTGTGGCTATGTAAATTTATATTTTAACCAAGTTTTTCTTAATTTCATCCCTGACAAATCAATTGGAACTTACGTTCCTGGATGTAAAAACTGATAAATAAATATTATAATTGTACGTGTCAAGAAGTTTTTAAATTTTGGTATCATTATTAATAATCATTCCAGGAGTTTTTATTATCTACAACAGAACATTATAGTTTTCAGGAAAGAAAAATTATTCATAGATTTTATAAGTTTGAGATCGGGAGAGGATAATATAAAAATAATGAGTTTAGTAGATAAAAAATTAACTTTTAATGCTTAACAAAAGTTTTCATTGGGAATTGGTTCCTATAGGACAAAAAGAAAATAGCAACTGAATTTTTCTTTGCCTAAAAAACCTACGTTTTTGGGGGGGAATTCCTAAAGAACATTTATTTAATTAATAATTATTGGGATAAATAGTAGGGGATTATGGGCCATATTCAGATCTTCGCCGACGGCGAAAAAGTTGAGCTAAATAGTTGAAACGGTATTTAGATTGACTTTTTCTCGACTCACTTTTTCGAAATCGCTGACGGCGAAATTACCGACTTTCTCTTCTCTCATTGGCTGAAACTGCGCTGAAACCTTGGAAACAGTTTGTTTACATTCTTCATTTGGTTGTACTTCGTAACAAAAATCGGGCGTCCATCTTTAGGGAAATTTGCATGCTTTTATTAGTAAGATGTAGAGTCATTAATGTCTGGATTGATATATTAAAATATTTGATAAATTTAACAAGAATGAGAGAGCACAGAAGAAAAATGGCACAGCTGAGATAAGAGTCGACCATGCCAAACCAACACTCCTTGCCCTGCTTCAGATTACTCCCGATAGCAAAGAAAAATTTGAGGTATGTAAATCGTTTTTTTATTTAATTTTCTCATTATGGAATCTTTCAGAATTGGTAAATGTTTGTGTATTCAATATTTCGGATCAATTAGGTTATGTTCCGTTAAATATCGCCAAGTTTGTTTTGGTATCAAATATTAGAAACAGCTTCAACTATTACTAATCTTAATAGGATAAAAATGTTCATTTAGTATAAAATGGAATAATTTATAATATTTTTAATGTTACACAAATCGATGTGGCAAATTTCTTTTTGAATTGTTATATTTTAAGATTAAGAATTCTGAATAGACTCGGAAGTCCAATTCAAGATTTGAATTAAGAAGGTGGATGTGTTCAGTACTTTTTTTTATTCAGAGAAAGTTATAAATGGAAAGCTTTAAAATAGATATATTTAAATGTTTATTTCAGTTGTAATAATATAAGAAATAGTTTGTGTTTTAAATTCATGAAAGATATCCTTTTTGCACAGAATACATTAGTTATTACTTGTAATTCTTGATTTTTTTATGTACAGCTTATAGCATTTTTTTGCATTGGAATATCACATATTTAAAGAATTCTTATTCTATCGCTTTCCATTAAACTAGCTTCCTTCAGCAAAAAAGTGTTTTTTAATTTTAGGATAGTATTAATTAAATTAAGAAGATTACACCAAGATAAAAATCATTGAATGCGAATATAAACATTTCAATATAATTAAATAACAATCAATTATGCTGTTAAATAATTTTTTCTTGTAAGTAATTAATATTTTCATTTTATGTTTACATGCAAATATAATTTTTTTCCAGTTCAACTAAAATGCTGTTTTCTGTGAATCCAGAAAGAAGTATTGAAAAGGGAAAATTATAAAAGTTTAAAAGGATGAAACTTCTATATAAACTGAAAGTTATCTTTTAAAAAATATTTGATAAATAGTAATGGAAATTAATCAATTATTCATTTAAATTGTTTTGAGGTATAGTTATTGTATTTGATAATTTATGAAAAAAAATTTCCTCCTGTGAACAGTGACAATCCATACTCAATTAACCAAACAGAATCATTATTGAGAAAAGGGTTGTATAAATGTTGGAACAAATTGGTGTAGTGCTTACTTTTTTTTGTTGATAATAAATAATATTTTTTGTGATTAGAGGAGTTTTTATATTTTTAAGATTTAGTTCATATAATATACTTTGAAATTATCACAAGTTACACTTTAGTCTAACTGGAGTAATAAAAATTTCTTTGTAAAATCTGCCTCATTCTTTCTTACATGTTGTATTTATAAATTTCAATTTAATACAGAGTAACTGCAATAGTTCACACATTTAACTGTAAAAAAATAATTTTTGCTCCATTGAGCGGAAAATTCTCCAACAAATTAAGTATGCAGTTTGAAATATAATAAGTTGAAGAATATTTAATACAAAATTCCTAAACTTTTATTGAATCTATCGTAAAAATAAAAAAGGGAACTTTCAAATATTGTGTAGAAATGAAAATAGTATAAGTACTTATTTATTTTGTTTTATAAGCTTGCAAAGTTTCAGTTTATAGATTTAAAAAGTGCAGCTAAAATTGATAAATGATAATTAAGGATTAGTTTACTGTACCAATAAGGTGAGTATTATACTAAACTCTTATCAACCAGAATTATGAATTATAGTTCCTACTTCCTAACATCTTGTATTATATTGAATTTAATGAGTAATTAATTCCTTTGATGAAAAGATATTTCCATGTAATCATACTTTATGAAATAACTTTTTCTATTGAATTTTTGTTTTCTACCCCAGCTATTATCTCTCTTTTTCATAACCATTCTTTCAAAATCATGCAAGAATGAATTTCCAAAACATACTTGGAATTAAATTTGGGAAATGAAGCATTACTGTTATGAGTTACAAGAATTACTTGGTTATGCTCCTTTAAAAGGTGCAAAGCTTGTAGAAATAAGAAAAGATGAAATATTTTCTTTTTCTTTTATTGTTTTTATCAACTCTTTAATATGTGCGCTCAGCTAAAAGCTTCAGCTTGGTTTCTAGTTCACTCAAACAACACAAACAAGCGACTTGCAGTGCAGATTGAGTTTGTTTACACTTTTGGAAGCATGTGAATGCATCAGTGATGTTTTCCCGCCTTTTTAGAGAGGGATTTTATTGGTCGCTAAGCGTTTCACGTCAACAACACAACTAACCAATGAGCTGAATCTCCGAGATTTCCGCGTCCTTTCGGAAGAAGATCTGAATACGGTGAAAAAGTTCAAGGCGAAATAGATATTTCGAAATCGCCTCAACTATTTAGCTGAACTTTTTCGCCGTCGGCGAAGATCTGAATATGGCCCTATATCATGTAAGAAGTTACAAAAGTAGCTTTTTTAGTTATCTGCATCAAAATCGGACTTTTTAAGAAATATATGGGTCATTTTCTGGATTTTTCTACCGCCACGGGGAATTTGTCCCCATTTTCAACGCGCTCTAGAGGGCAAACTATTAGTCAGACAATATAATTGTAAGCAACAATTTTGTAGCTTGTTTTATCATCTTTATTTTTTATATTTAACATTTTCACGAGAAACCCATACTTTCCGTTCTACAAGCAAAAAACCAAAAAATGGTACGAAATTTTATGGTTTTTTCGAATTTTTACTAAAATGTCATTCGAAATTTTGTATGCAAAGTTCATATTTGGATTCAGCACCCTCGAAAACATATAAAACCGTTGAGAAAAAAACGTCTGTATGTTTTCTTCAACAAGCGACTTACTTATTATTACACTATTAACTTCTATTGAAACTGCGTTCTTAAGGAAAATTGCTGAGGATAATGCATTTAAATACTAATTAATAGAGTAAATAGATGGTTTATTTCATGTAAAACATTAAAAAACTAGTTTTTAAAGTATCTTATTTAAAAAAATACTTTATTTTTTAGATGAAAGTTCGATTTTCTGGATTATTCCCCGCAGGCGCAAATTTTACCCTATTTTCAACGCGCTCTAGCGGCCGAACTATTAGTCTGGCAAAAAAGTTGTAATTGACTATTTTGTAGCTTATTTTATCGTCTTTATTTTTTGTGTTTAACATTTTCATGAGAAACCCATACTTTCCATTCTAAAAACAAAAATCCAAAAAATGAGGTGAAATATTGGGTTTTTTTTCGAATTTTCACCAAAATGCCATTCGAAATTTTGTATGCAAAGTTCAGATTCGGATTCAGCACCCTCTAAAACATATAAAACCGTTGAGAAAAAAACTTCTGTATTTTTTTCCTGAATAAAATTACCAAGTTACTGGACTAAAAACTCTGCACTGTTCCAGGGAAGTCTTTCACAACTGTAAGCGACATCAGAGTTAAGTCAAAAAGTGGTCACAATTTTGGACCAAAAATTCCGGACATTCGTCAGCTAAAATTACTTCATGTTTACACTCATCAGTTAAATATGATCGTCAAAAAGAATTTGGTCACCTGGTTGTTAGCACTACAAAGTTTAAAAAGATGTCCTAAGGGTCATTTGCTTCACAAACTATTCTTTTGAAAAAAAAAAACATTTTAGCAAAAGAGAAAATCGTGTTTTTTTAATCAGTGTAAAGCATGGAGGGTCAGATTTTATGATAATCTAACTAAAATATAATTTCGATGTTTTAAGCATTTTTAACCTCGTTTTCATTTGTTTTATGTCTGTCTAGACCTAGAGGATTAAGAGCACAAATGATAGTAAAATAATATAATCCAATAGTGAATTTTAATGAAAATACATAAAAACCTTTACTGATTTCACTTTGTAATAGAAAATAAAATAGAAACATAAGCTTTGAAAGTATTTGTTTGTTGCAAGATACATACTTTCAAATGTTAATTCCCAACACAAAATGTTGTTTCGTAAATATTTACCCTATTCAATGTAAAGCACTTACTAAAAACCCATACATATATTACCTCGGAATTCCCTCCTATTTTAAAAACATTTACTTTACATCACCCAACAAACACAGGAATCTTTTCATACCACGCCAAAATGAAAATCTTCTCAAAAAGCCACTAAAAAACTCCAACACGCCTTGAATGGTAAATGGTAAACCTTCTTTTTCTCGTGAGAAGTAAAATTGAAAAGGGAATGAAATTCGAGATTCAGGGTATAAATAGTGGTTTGCTAGGAGAAAATCAGTTTTCTCTAGAGATTGAAGCCTTGAACCATACTTGCGGGATTCGATATCTATCTTCAACACGTATCCGTTATCACTGAAGCGGTCTCGGTAGCACATCGGAAGTGGAGATAAGAGAAGAATTATAAAAGTTGAAACTGAATTAAATTTACCAGTGAAAGTCTGGACTGTTAACTCAAAAGAGATGAAAAAAGGGGAATTTGAAGGTACCTTAGATCAAAGATTATATCTGTGTTTCCGTGAAATTTCTACAAATTAGAAGCTATGATTTTGAAAAAAAATTTACATCCTGTTATTAATCTGATTTTCTTTAATAAGCTTCCTTTTAAATATAAGTTGAAGTGGGGAAGCTTTTATTTTCGATTTTAATGGTAATGTGAATAGAATTTTCTTATTTTTCACATCCTCCACACAGCAGATAGGGATGAATCAGACAATATGCGTTAGATTATCATTCCGTAATAAATTTTTAATTTTAACTTCAATGATAACTTATAGAGATCTCTTTCAAGTTTTCTTTTCTTTTCACCCTTTTCTCAACACAATTTAATCATAGCATTCTGGCGAGTCAGCAAAAGCAAATTTAAAATCATTATAATTTTTATGCATTACTGGGTTGTTTAAAAGAAGCGATAAACTAGCAGATCCTTATTTTTAATTCTAATAAAATATTTTTTGTAAGGTAAACTACCTTCTAACAATAATAGAAGATAATCTAACAAAAGAACCAAATTTTTGTTCAAGGTAAATTTCAAACGAAAAAAGTTATTGAAATTATCTTCATTAAAATGGGAACACTGATTATTTGTAAGAAAGTAACTTTTTACCCCATAGAATAAAATTTTTAATTAAATTACGTTCTAATAAAGAGCTGTTCAGTGTTTCATTGTAAGATCTTGTATATGTTACCGCTAAAGTTGATAATTAGTTATTCTGAAGAATACCTAGGTAAAATTAAGATTAACTGATTTCTGTCGTTAATGTGCGGATTTTTGAGTTTTTCGCATTTTACCTAGGGAATCTACACTATAACGGCCTCTTGATAGTTAAAGTTCAAAATAGTTTGTTTCGTTCAATACTTTCTGTTAAAATGTTGAGGTGCTCACTGCGACATGCGCTTACCCCTGCGCAGTTGGGTTTCAATACGTAGTTTGTTGTCATATTTGGTGTTTTGATTTCAAATTTAGTGCGTAGCACTGGTATAGTTGTCATGTTGAATGTTAAAACAAAATAATACAAGCAAGTAAGTACTGTAAATTTACATGATTAAGTACAGTATATTACTACTAAAACGGGTATTTTGAAACAATTGTGTTGAAGCTCCGACTTCAGAGTGAAAGAGATTACTTTTAACGAAAGCAAATGTCCCAGCTGTTGAAATATCTTTTCAACAAACGTTAATTCAACAATCGCTGGAACCTGGGAAAGGGTTTAACATATGTAATTGATCGCGAATCCTAGCAATAGTTCAGGGCAGGCTGCCAGCCGATTACACCGCGCTTTCATTAAGATTTGCTAGTTTAAGTGCTCATTGAAATACGCTGTCAAATCGAGATCGAAAACCACAATTGATACAAATCTCAGTTGGTACTTTAATATTCTATTATTATTGTTTTTATATTCTAGTTTTAAAATTGCTATTTCATTACTATTTTTATGGGATTTGCGTGTTTTGTGTAATATGAAAAAAGTACCGATCCCCCTTTTTTGATTCGTCATTGTTACTGTTTACCCCCAAAACGAGTTTGGTTATAGTTAGGGCAGGGGGGTTTGGGGGGGCGGCAGCCCTCCCAACCTCCTTAAACTTTTTATAAAATAAAATAAAATTTTGTACTTTAACGGATCACCCTCGTTAATATGTAAAATAACTGATTACAGGTAGTGTGCAGATTAACGAGTGTCTAGTCGGTAGGGTGCAGAATACCTAGGTAATTTCAAGATTACCTAGGTAATCTTAGAAATTGAAAAAAAATTCGCTCTTTAACGGATCACCCTCGTTAATCTGCAAATTACCTAGGTTATCTGTAAATTAACTGATTTCCGGACTTTAACTGTAACATATATATGATAATCATATTTCTTCAAACAAAACTTATGCAAAAGTTTTCAATATTTAAGATTTCATAACTCTTTTGTTATGTTCCAGTGAAAATAAATTGAGTTTTGTGTGTTGGTCTCAAAACATAAAGAGGTTTTTCCCTTGGGGAAACACCATAAAATTACGTCTACGTTTTACTCTCCGAAAGAGTGTTAAGTATTGAAAGAGTGACACGAAGTCCACCGTATCTTTAGAATCCTGTCAAAGGCTATTAGTGGTAAGAATATCAAGAAAGATAAAACTGTTTAATCTTGTTACTTGTCAACAATCATTTACGCGGTCAACTATTCGTACAGAAAATGTCAGAAAATTTGGTCTTTAATGAAATATGCCTTAAAAAGAAGCTATACATTTGTAGTATTCAAAAGTTATTTTTATAAACTCTTGACTTATTAAGGGATTTTTTTCTAAAAATATTATTTTGTTGTCAAGTTGGATGGAAAAGTTCTTCTAAAAAACTAGTCTGTTAAAATGGTAATTAAATTTTATACTTTTTTTATAAATAATTTATTTAAAAAGATGTTGAAAGATATTTACTAAAAATTATAATTTTATTCTTTTAATATTGTACCTGGTTTTAATAATAGTTCCTTTATACAAATACATTTATATTTAGTATCTTAAAGCTCCAAAGTTACTTATACACTACTTATTACTGTTACACGAGATTACTAGTCACATTACAATTTGCAATGAAGGCACCTCTAATTTCGGTATGAATACCAAGTCCAATTTTCGTTTTATGTAGAAATGATGTTAAATAATTCAGCGCTAAAATATTAAACTACTTTAAATCATTGAAAATTAAGTAGTCACATTGGAAATATAAATAACTATTTAAAAAGAGGAAATTTAAAGGTAAGAGTTGAATTAATCTCGATATATAAAACCTTGAACCCTAATTTAACTCAAACAATGTCATATTTAAGTGTAAACTCACAACTCTCAAGCGTCACCACCAACCGTGGACCGGTTTCGTCCTTGTTAGGACTCATCAGCACGGTATAGGATGGTAACGCAAGAGAGTGGAGGGGAAGTACTAGTCTAGCCGACTATAACTGAAAAAGTGGTGACTATTGATTAGTCCTCCACTCATCTGCTGGAAAGACAATGGCTTTCCTAGGACATTGAGAGTTGTGAGTTTACACTTATTGTCCGCTTAACCAGCAATAATTGGTGAAATTCTCCTTTCATGTTTTCAATGTCATATTTGCTGCAATCCGAAAACCCACAGAATGGATACTCTTTAATACACATTAAACCAGGCGTGTTAGTTGGTTGTAACAGCATAAAGGGAATCTTTTTTAAGTGTTGCGAAACTATTTTTTCTCTATTACATTACAGTTTAGCATTAGAGTCTTTATTCAATCTAAGCTTCAATACCCCTTCCACGTTTCACAAGTGTCTCATCTGTCCATCATAATAACTATCAAAGTATTTTTGAAGGCCATAAATAAGACAGTTTTTGAGGGTTTTTTTTCTTAAACTAGGGAGCTACCGCCCCCTGCTCGCTATCACTCGCCAACCCCCGTAAACTGCTAACGCAAGACCTTTTGGAATTGCTTCGCAATTCCCACAAATTCCAACTCGCTGAACCTAATACACTTTATAAAACAATTAAACAATTTAAAGAAAAAACGTCAACTAACTTTCCAAAGATACGTCACCAAATCCCCTCCATGAATAAATCTCCCTTCAAATTTGAATGTATATTAACTCGAACTTATCAAAAATTTAAACGAAATGTTTTTAAAATATTCATCTAAATTATTTTTAATCTATGATCATAAAAATAACTAATTCTAATTGGTTATCAATATCAGGACCAAATAAAAATCATTATTTTAAAGTAACTTGTTAGCATTATATGCCTAGTGTTTATCGTTCATATTTTTTTAAAACCCAGACTTAAACAATACCGTTTAAGCAATTGAAAATAATAAAAGACAAAACATCACTCTATGTTTACAATTTATTTCGATTAAAATTAGACAAAAAGTTATAAATATTGGACAAAAAGTGTGAAATTTTAGTATAAAATGGCGTACATGTAAGTTTTTAGAATATGTTTTTATAAGTCTTTGAGTGATATTTCATCAAGAAAGTACTTTTTTAAAAGGTGAAAAAACATGTTTCATCTCAAAATATAGCGTCAATCGGTCGTTGTGATTGGATGCATAATAATTTGATTGATAGTACTTGCTTTGTAACTGCCTACTCGGAAATCCGGAATGAATCCGGACATTTTGATACCAAATATGTGTCATTCGGTTCAGTAATTAAAAAGCCTTTCTCTGGAAACCGTTCACCAAAAACTTTTTTTTAGAATAAAGAGATACAAGAATTAAAATTTCCGTTACTTCTAATAAAACAAGTTTAATAAAATAGTAAAGATAGCAGTTTCAGTTACCTAGTTAATCTTTAACTTCATAAATGAACCTTTTTTTATGGGTTTGAGACATCCTCTTTTCATAGTTACAATATTAAAACCAATAATACACCTTGTGATTTAGGATAAATTTTAATTTATAGCTCAGTTCTTATGTTTTGCTGTCCTTAATAAAATAAATTTATGTTTATCTAGAACAGTAATAATGATTAAAATATTTGTGAATTCTATTCATACAAAAAAATTAAGAATATATTACAATAGATATATTTAAAAAAATCTTCTTGAAATCCCTCTCTGTTTAATGTTTAAATGTTTAACCATCTTTTGGTCTATCTAGTATATTTTCTTTCATCAAAACAAGTTTTTCTTTTGAATTTTTCTTAATATGGAATAGGAAACAAAGTGGGTTCAATATTATTTATATTTACTAAAAGGTATCAATCGCTAGTTATTGAATACGTTCACGTGCCATATATCTAAATAAATAATACCCTTGAAGCTGGGAGAAAGTAAATATCATTACGATTCACGGCGGATTTCTCCTTTTAGTACCCGAGGCTTTTTCAAAACGGCTCATTATTTATCTTTGAAAGAAATATAACCTTGCATTTTGTCATCTAAAATCATCCAAACCTCTATATCACTAAAAACGTCAAGTATTCCACGTAACCATAAGCGGCAGAACAACGAACTGCATTAGATACCCGCAGAATCTTCTTCGCAATCTGCTCTTTTGTGAGGGGTGGTGTCAAATGAGATATTTCCGTTTCCTGCAGCTAAAAAGTTTTACGAGCCCTACCAATTTCAGTTTTCTGTGTTACCCCCAGCATATTGGCCCTGCCTCTTCATATTACACAGCAAAGTCTTTTCACAAAGAACTGTAGAGAAAGGTTGGGTTTCAAAGGGGATGGGGAGAAGACGGAAAAAATAGAGATTTGATAGACGGGTTTCAATAGAGATTTCAAGTGACCGTCTTCTAACTGTTTGTGTCATCTATCGGGATATCTTGAACTATTTCGGACGGGGGTTAAAGCAAATAGTGTAGGAGGAAAGGATTGAAGGTTTGTGGATTCAAACATTAGAGAATTGTCAACTTAGTTTTAGTATATTTGATTTAAAAAAGGAAAGGAAATTCAGACGCTACGTTAACTTTAGCCTGTGAATGTATTTTTTAATATATTTTTAATCAAACCATTTATGTGAACTACGTAGTACAATATAGATGTTACGGTAAAAGTTATAAACCGGGCAATAATAATAATTTCCTTATTTTATCATTTTGCCTGTAACATGCATATCGAAGATAAGGTATTTTTAATTGGGTGGTTTTCAATAAGTACATTTAATAATATAAATTAATTTAAAGTAAATCTGATAGTTTAGTTATGATTATTTTTTATATTTTGTGATTGAATTTTTTTGCCTATTTATAAGAACGATTGGCTTTATCTCCCAAATAATTTAAAAGTACAGTGAGAGAAATGACAGTTTCTAATTTGAGTAAATCGATGTTCTCATTTTGGTATTAAACTTTTTGGTTCAAATTTGACGATCCAATGCTTTCAATTTTGAAACACCAGACACTCAGTTTCAAACAATTTAAAAGTCACCACTCAAAAAATATTTATATTTAGTTTATACTTGAAAATTGAAGTATTTGCAATAAATCGAAAGTAACATTAAGTTGGTGTGGTAACGTGTAACACAAGGTTGTGACGTCTCGCTCAACTTACTGGTCTACCTCCCACGTCATAGCAACGTGGCTATATGGTCATCATATCTGTAGCACATTGCACCCTCTTCATGAAAATGTCATGGACGAATTAAAAAATGAGTACATGATGCTTTATTTTTGAGTATCTGCACGCTTTCAAATTTGAGTAAATTTGGATCGGAGCCTGTTTGAGTGCGTGGCATACTCAGATTTGAGTAATGTTTACTCATTTTTGAAACTGTCGTTTTAAGAGTTTAAAGGGATTAATAGTTGATTAGATTATTTATACTTTTATTTAAAAGAATAACCCACTCTCTCTCTCTCTCTCTTTAGTTTTTATGTTTATTATTAGACTAAATATACAAACTTCAATGCTATCTCATTATATCATTTTTTTCTTGAACTTAACATAACTGAAAGTGAACGAAAATTACCAGCATCAATGATAGTTTTGGAAATTATGCGGGGCGTCCGTAACTAAGTCAAAGGCAACACTAACCCCGTCATTATTTTAATGGTTCGGTAATTTTCGGTCATAATAATTGGGAAAAGATGAGGAAACGGGACAGTCCTTTGTTACAGCTTATGACCATGTAGGCCCTATAATCCATTCCAAGAGAATACCTACAGGAAAGAGGTTGTTATGAGAATTAATCAGTAGATTTACAAAGTATAGGAAATAAGTAACACAAAATGACCCAGAAGACATAAGTTGGTAGTTTTCCTATAACAGTTAGGTATTAAATATATTTCAACTAATGATACATCGAAAGATTTAAGTTTTGCTCTGTATTAACATGTTTTTACATAATCTAATGTGTGTGCGATATTGAGATGCACTTATTTAGAAGTTGCACTGTCCCCCTATTGCATTCAAAATAGTTTTTGAATTCTTCTACTATTACAATCCCTTTTTTGTAAGATCATTGTAAAAGTTAAAGACCAATGCACTTTCAGATATCTTCAGATGGAAATTCCTATGTAAAAGTTTACTGTGTTATCCTCATTATTTCAGGTAATTAAATTTCAGATTCTTATCTAGCTATAATGGATTATTGTATGAGATAAATACGTTAAATCATTTGGTAGAATATTGCTTTTATAATTAACAACTTTAATTAAAAGACTATACAAGTATACATAATGATAATTTTTTTACATATTCATTATGTACTCATGTTGCACTTTTTAAGATTTTTGACTGTTCTTAATTCTTTTCCACAATTTTTTGAGTTAAAACGATTTAAACCATGTTATATCAAAAGAAGTTCACTATACGTTCATCACAAATAAAGATATGAATAAAATACAAAATTTGAAAACTTGCAACTGAGGAAAATTTGAGCTGTACATTGAAGCAAGTTTTCAATCTCATGAAGTAAACCATTATACTATAATAAATTTACTAGAACAACACAAAAAATATGTTTCAACTAATTCGAGAAGAGACTGTATCAAATTCACCCTAACTTCCAATCCATACACTAAAACTTCTTTCTCATTTCGAACCCCACCTGTCGATATCCAAAGTCCCTCCACCTGATCCCTGAGTTAAACCAAGAGAATAATCTCTTTAATCCTCGAGTCTAGTCCTTTCTATATGATTTTGGTCTCCTCATAACTGGATTATGCAGCGTTCGCCATCATTCCCGATGGTATCTTTGCTAAGCATTTGCGGTCGCCAAAGCGTATTGGAGAGCTGCAATTTTGGCATTTCTGCATGCTCGAGATAACAGGTTGCCTGGAGATTTCCCACCTTGCTTAGCTATGGGGAGGAATGAGACATTTGGTTGGACAGGATTCATTCAGCATACCTTGGAAGATGGGGATAATGCATTATAATCAATATACAGATATGCTTGAATACAGACCATTGTATAAGTAGACTTAAAGCGGGGAAATATTGCATATATCGACTTTTACCCACATATTGAATTATCGTGTCTCTTTTAAGTGCTTCTTAATGTGCAATGCATTTAGAAAATAAATGATTGGCTAACGCCTACTTTTAAGTATCGATATCTGTGATATTGAATACATTCAGGGTAGATATACAGGGTGATTCAGAAATAATCATCAATATTTTGGGGGGAGGTAGAGGGACCCTAGAAAAGCATATTTCGATTAGGGATGGTGGGGCGCAGCCTTACCGTTAAAGAGCTAGGTCCTAATGTAGTGAAAGCATGTTTCGAAAAGCCGTTTTTAGAAGGCCCGTGTGACGAAACAAAACATAATAAAATGAAAAACATTATTGAATGAGGTACAGGAGTATCAGTACTACTTAAAACCTCAATGTGATAGGAATTGGACCATTTGCTAAACCGTGGTGTGAGTTTTAAAACGTGCAATATTAATCTCTTAGTCAAACAATGGAGTTCCCTTAATGGTATTTAGAAAAATGATGATCGGGGAAAAAATTTTCAATGATCAAAGAGTTTCAATGATCAATGTTACGATCATTGAAATTTCCTTCCCCGATCATCATTTTTCTAAATACCATTAAGGGAATTCCATTCTTTGACTAAAAGATTAATAATGTACTTTTGAAACTCATTCCCCGATTTAGAAAGTGGTTCAAATTCTATCGAATTCATGGTGTAAGTAGAAGGGGTACTTTCTTACCTCATGCAATAGATTTTTTCATTTTATTATGTTTTGTTTCGTCACACGGGCCTTCTAAAAACGGCCTTTTGAAACGTGCTCGCACTACATTAGGTCCTAGCTCTTTAACGGTAAGGCTGCGCCCCACCATCCCTATTCGAAATATGCTTGTATAGGGCCCCTCTACCTCCCCCTCAATTATTGATGATTATTTCTGAATCACCCTGTACATAGGGAAAATGTCATCGAATCTCTTTTAAGATAGGTATTCATCCATTACTTGAACAGTTTTCCATATCAATATATAATATTCCAATTTATTATGAACTAGCTGTTATACCCGGCCTTGCACGGGTGGGGTGAATAAATTAATTTTTTAAATATTTCTTAAAATACATTTATAATTTTGTAAGTTAGCAATATTACAAATCATCCCGGTATCCCAGGTGCCTCTTTCCTATCCCAGTGTGTTCCCGGTAATCTTATCCCGGTGGTCACTGTAATTTTTCTAATCCCGGCGTTCCCGGTAATTTTCCTATCTCAGTGTTTACGGTAATTTTTATATTCCGGTATTCTGGGTGTCTTTATGGTAAATTTCCTATCCCAGTGTTCTCGGTAATTTTTATAACCCGGTAATTTTTCCATCCCGATGTTCTCGCTAATTTTCCAATCCCGGTGTTCTTGTCACTTTTTACAATCCCGATGTTCATGATAATGTTTAATATCTTGGTGCCTTTATAAAATAACCAATTTGTAACCATAGTAAAAAGTCTGGTAAATTAGTAAGTCTAGTGAACAAATTAACAAATTTAAAACCAGTGTTTAAAACTAAATTAAAAGATCTAGTAAATGAAAAAGTCTAGTGATCTGTCTCATTTGAAACAATGTTTTATTTTTAACTCGTTGTATGACTGGTAAGACAGGTTTTCAAACACGGAAAAATAAGTGAAAAAAAGCAGGAAAAACGGGAAAAAAAGAATGAAGGACTGATTTTCTCTTTATAAATTATAGCCCATGTCCTATTCTGATGTATCAGCTACATTATGGTAGAATTTCATTAAAATCCATTCAGTAGTTTTTGCGTGAAAGAGTAACAAACATCCAGACAAACATTCACAATTATAATAGTAGTAGGATGTATATTTTCCAATCAATGTATAACTATTGAATACAGAAATGTATCGGCTTCGCTACAAATAAATGCACTGTTACTAAATACTAGGCTTCTCATTAAGAATCAGAAATGTTTTTTATATTAATTAGTTTTCGATGTGAATTTTCAGTAGAGTACTATATCAATGTATTTATAGAGATGTTTTAAAAATTTGCGAAGATAAATCCCCCACATACAAACAATCATAGGGACAATTGTTCTATTTTTAGAAGTAGTAGTTTAAAGAGTGTTGTTAATTTCCTATTAAAACAAACGTTAGATAACTTTACCGTAAATGTATCATTGAGTTTTCATGTAATAGATGTTTTCGTAAGTAGATTGAAAGTGCTGTAAAACATAAAAATATGGCAAATAGTAGTCTTCGTTTATCGTGAATAAATAATTGAACCTGATCTCATGTCCAAACTCTTATCAAACTACAATCCTCTTCTATAACAAATAATTTTGTTTCCAAAGTCTGATAACATCGCAATTATTAAATGTTACCATCATACTAAAACTGTTTTCTTTATTATTTGACTGTCACTTGCTAAAGTTTTTTTAACTATTTATGGATATTCTATTGAGTTATAAACTTTAACGATGTTTCAGAATAAGGAAGTTGCATGTGTCAGATTTTCAAAAACAAATACGTGTTCCGTATGGTTTTTTGTATGGTAAAATGAAATATCTAGTCAATTTTTCAAAAAAATTTACAGGTAATTAAATATTTTAATTTAAAAGTTGAGAAAAAATACGTGACTCTGAAAACGCTTATTGTTTAAGTCGAATGAAGACATCAACAATCATACCATCAACTCCATTGCTTTACAACAATGTGTATCGTAGGATGACGTCACATCCCAAACTCTTGGCTTTTTCGCCCGCTTTTGAAAAGGGGATTTTTTAAATTTTTTTGGCAATCAAAAAATTTCTCGATCGGCCTCAAATTATGGGTAGTTGCTTATTTTTGCAAGAAGAATCGATTAAAAAATATAAAAAAATCATGCAAATTCCTCATTCCCAAAGAGCAAAATCATTAGAGTAAAATACATACATCTATTGAAATACCAATCATTTTGGTAAAAGGGCAACTTTGTATCTAGGGTATTATCTAGGGCATCCCCCCAGTATTTAAATGGGAAAATTAATTCAAAAACATTCTGTGTCTGTGTTACAGGTTTTACTTTAGAGCTTCCCAACACCACCGTTGAAATGAAGGGACATTCCAGGGGTGGTAATAAAGGAATACTTCACCAAGAGAGAACCCCGAAATTGATTTCCGGAACTTCAGAAGACTATTGCACTCCCTTTTTTTTATTACTCTTTTTGCCAATCACTTCTAAAAAAATCCTGCAATGCGCCAAAAGTTCTATTTTAAAACAAGTTCGAAGTTTTTTTTTTTCATTTTGGGTATCCGTTTGAATTATTTTCCTTCTCCCTCCTTCTTCTTCAAAAAAAATCTATTAGATTTCTAGGGGGTATTTTTCTTTGAATGAATGCAAAATTGCGGTTAAAGTTATTTCAATAGGAATAAGTGAACCTTCTCCCCCGTAGAGAAGGTTTTTAGGCATAATTAGGTATCTCTATTTCCTTCTAAACGAAAAATTGTTTTTCTTGAAGTTATTTTTTTGGTTTTAAACATGGGATATTAAGTTTATTCAAAGCGCATCACTTTTATGAGTATTCAGTATAAAAGTTTCAGGACAGCATGTTTTCTCCTTATCGTGGTTTTTTATGTTAATTTCATAAATGTGATTGAAAAAATATGCTGGTTCAAACTTCCACGCCATACTTTTCTAACCATCAAAATTTCAAATAAATTAATTATGTCAAATTTTCTACAAATAACACTGGGGGCCAATTTTTAACATAATTTCTGTTGACTTCGATTTTTTGGCTGTTTTAGAGTTCAATGGGGACACTGATTAGAAAACTGTTGTTAGTTTTCTTCTATCACGTCAACTTTTTTGGCAAACAGCCCCGCCCCCTTTTTACGTTTTTCAATGACTTAATGACTTTGAATTCGATTTTCAAGGTCAAAAATCATTACTTTAGTCTTTAAATTACACCCGAAAGGACAAGAATGGTTAAAGTTTCTAAAATATGAAAATTTGTGGCCAATGGATATGTTTAAGGGGTTATTACCCCCCCTAAAAACGCAAAGAAATCGTTAAAAATGATAGTTTATTTTACGCTTTTTTTTACATTTATTTTTTACGCAATTCCTTTTCAAAAGGTTCTAACCCATCCCCAAAGACCCAAATTTAATGAAAATAAGCAGCAATGATTTTTACAAAAAGCGGTTGAGGCATTAGCACCCCCGAAGCTCCTGCGGAAGGGTTCGGAAGACTCTCTTTCGCTTCGGGGATGATAACACCTCAACCGCTTTTAGTAAAAATCATTGCTGCCTATTTTCATTAGATTTGGGTCCTTGGGGAAATGTTAAGACCTTTTAAAGAGGAATTGCATAAAAAATAATAGTAAGAAAAGCTTAAAATATCCTTTATCCTTTATAACGTTCCTTTTTTGCATTTCAGGGTTTTTTCTCTTTATTTTTTTACGCAATTCCTCTTTAAAAGGTCTTAACCCTTCCCCAAAGACCCAAATTTAATGAAAATAGGCAGCAATGATTTTTAATAAAAGCGGTTGAGGTGTTCGCGTCCTCTAAGCGAAAGAGAGTATTCCGAACCCTTCCGCGGGTGCTTCGGTGGCGCTATATAATGCCTCAACCACTTTTTGTAAAAATCGTTGCGGACAATTTTCATTAAATTCGGGTCCTTGGTGATGGGTTAGGACCTTTTGAAAAGGAATTGCGTAAAAAATAAGTGTAAAAAATAGCGTAAAATAAACTCTATCCTTTTTAACGACTTTTTTGCGTTTTGAGGGGGGTAATAACCCCTTAAACCTATCCATTGGCCTCAAATTTTCATATTTTAGAAACTTTAACCATTCTTGTCCTCTCGGGTGTAATTTAAAGACTAAAGTAATGAATTTTGACCCTGAAAATCGAATTCAAAGTCATAAGTAATTGAAAAACGTAAAAAGGGGGCGGGGCTGTTTGTCAATAAAGTGGACGTGACAGACAAAAACTACAGTTACTTTTGGATTCAGGGGCCAAAAGTGATTCAAAAACAAGTCACAGTTCTAAGACAACGAAATGGATGTTCCCCAGTTTAATTCAAATGCTTATCGTTTGCTTTTATAACTCATGTGTTACACTAAAAAGCAAGCCACTAAAAGCATAAGTCACTAAAACGCAGCTTTATTTTAACAACGTACAACGTTCTAGCTTATCTTACAATTTAATAACTAATATTATGATATTTTTAACTACTTTAGACGTTTAATATCCACGAAATCCTTTGACAATTCGCAAAGAACGAACCAAATAGAAACAGCTCAAGGCCATATAACGCTAAAGGACTAAAAAGTAGCTTTTAAACAAAAACAAATATTCAACGATGTGACTTTCCCGTAGTAAATTCTATTACGAAATAACTTTACCGTTAGAAAGAACAATTTTGAAGGAAAATAATCTTTTTTTAAACAAATAAGGTGAGTCATCTCCCTGGATTTGAATAAAATGTATGACCGAGTACATATCAGCATACATTTCCAATGTTTTCATTTCAAATAGGTTAGATCTTTTCTGGCTTCTGATTTCTTATTCCAAAAGAAACCAAGGGCTGATAGCGGCCAGAGGCTGTTTTACATTGGTATCTTTGGTATGTATTCAAAATCAGTTTTTCCCAGCATACATCTCAGCTGGGAGTTAGAATTGGAAGAATATTTCCGAGATTGAATTCTAAAACTTTTGCGGGGCACGATTTGCGAATTTTGAAACCTTTCGCAAAACAAACGGGCACTTTCCAATGTCTTACCGAAGTAACAAAAATCGTAAATTTTTTAAAGTTTTGTTTAAGTAAACTTTCTTTCTTTTCTTTCGTTCTTTTTCAGATTGGTTTTTGCATGCATTTCACAGAGCTATAACAAAACTATTTTGTTTATAATAGTTGTATTTCGCATAAAGAAAAGGGAACGTGTGTATATAAAGAGGAAAAAAGCATTTAGACATGTTAATTTTTCAATAACTTAAAACAAGAACCTCGTTTGGACACTTCTTCATTGTATTGCCGCCTGAATTATGTGAAATGTTAATTCGTGCGTTGCATAAGTAAACATAGCCTCATTTACAGTCGACGAGTATAAAGACGCGAGTCGTAGACCCAAATGGTTAGTGAAATCAAGCAAACATTTAAAATTTGTATGAATTTGTGAATATCAGATTTATTTTTATCAAAAAAATATAGTAGATAATAGGTATTACCAGTCGTATTACTTTTGATAAATTAGTTTTTGGTAAGGCGAATTGATTTCCTAATTTCTTAGAATATTTTTGGAAAGAAAAGCTCTCTTCAGCAATATCTGCCGTAAATCTGATTATTGTTCCTGGGTTAAGTCGAAAAATGAGTTTCAAAAAAAGAAATTAAATACTTAGTCCGTCAATAGAAGCCATAATTAGATCTAAAGTAAGTTCGTGACCAGCTCAAAGTTCGTAAAGTAGTGAGCTGACTACTTCATAAGTAGAGATAATTAATAAGCGCTCCAAGTTCTCAAAATAAAAATAGCATCCTATTATTGTAAGTCCTGTCAAGTCTTTTTCTTTAATATCTTCCCAGCTGCAGAGAAATTATGTATAACTGACCTTATAGTTACATCGCTGTGACCGTGCCACGAGCTTACTTGCCATGGGTTTCATTTTACACTTGAACAGTCAACTCGGAACTCAGTACAGTTACGAAAAATAGTTTTGATTAATTAATCATTTTAGCTTTGCTTTCTTTGAATGGCTCTTTTCTTTGAATTGCTTCCTTGCACACAGTGTTGTTCAAGTCCTGGATAAGTGTGTTCTCCAACTAACGAACCAAAAAAAAACATCTTGAATTTGCAAGAAATTTCAGTAAATTTGCTCCTGATAATTTGAATCTGATAATGGTGTAAATAAACAAAGCAAATAAAATAAATGTTTTCAGTTGAAACTTAACTTGAGACTGTAGAAATATGCTGAGAGCAACCAAAGAAAGTAGTTCCCCACGAGGTATCTGAATTTTGAGTTATATTTAGAGCTTCAATTTTGAATAATGATTAGTTTTTTTAATCCACGTATATTAAGCATATTTTCATCCCGATATGAATAAAAAAAAATATTCAGTATTATTATTTTTAAAGTGGTGTAACGCGTAGTAGTACAACTCGCTCTCAAACTCGCCATCAGCCAATAAGAGCTTGTAGCAACCCAGCAGGTCTTTTGTTTACTCAGATTTTCTTCCGCGTGACCATGACGTCAGGCTCAACTTAAGTTGCATTCGAGTATAGCTTCTGTGAAAGGCCTCCACCACGTCTGCCCGATGAAGCCTGGCAAGGTTAGAAAGCACCCTGTCTGATAATATTGAAAATGTATTATTTTAAATATTATAAAAGTATTATTTATTAGTATTTTAATGATTTTCTATTAAACAATTATAAATATTTTTTAGTATTAATATTTAAAGGGACACTGAATATAATGAACAGTTCTGTTTAGACAATTATTCCTTTTTATTCATTCACATAACATATTTTAAAAATAGAATGAGAGGATTTCTTATTCAATAATTCAGTGTTGGGTAGCCATAAAATATTGTATTTCTAGCACTTTCGTTCTAGAATAAAGTTAAAGGAAGAAAATATTATTCGCCATTTTATTATTTACTTTTAGTCCAATCACTATTAAAAAACTGAACTGAAGTGTATTTAGTGTAGAAACACTTTCAACGCTTTTACGTAACATCCACTTTCAGATATCGAACACTTAAGTGCTATTTAATGAGGTATTTGCATGAGTGAGGGATTTGCTTGATTTCATGCTTTTTTGATACATTATGGTTAAAAACTACCAAATTTCTGATTTTTAAGTTCAAAAATGTGTTTTCAATAATTTAAAATTCAATTTTATTTTCGCCGAAACGTCAGAAAAGTCACGTTATCAGAAAACGGGCTTCTATTGGATGTGACATCACAGCGCATGAAAGCCATTGTGTTTTCTGTTTTCACGTGGTCAGGAAACGGGCTACTATTGGATGTGACCTCACAGCGCATGATTTGTGATTCGAAAGTGTTTTCGCGCCCAAACAAAAAACGAAATTTCAAAAATTTATAACTCGGAAACTAGGCTACGAAAATACTTGATCTAAACGTCATTCTTCATGGTTTTTGATCTACTATTTTAATAAAATTTAATCTCAAAACGTGAGAATACCTCATTAAATAATATTTATGGAAACATTTAATATTTTGAGTTTGGCAAAAAGTGGTTCTAAAGTTTTCTGTGAAAGGCCTCCACCACGTCTGCCCGATGAAGCCTGGCAAGGTTAGAAAGCACCCTGTCTGATAATATTGAAAATGTATTAAATTATTATAAAAGTATTATTTATCAGTATTTTAATGATTTTCTAAAATCTAATTCTCTCTCTAAATACAATTGAATGCGCTTTTAAAATTACATCTAGTTCTTAAAATAGTCCCCATTCACACAAAAATTTATGAATGCTTGAGAATATTTAATTCAGTTTTAAGCCATCCTGACCTTGAATGAAATCCAAATCCGTGACAGAAAGGGAATTCTAAAGTCATCCTTTGGCTGTAAATCTTGGATATTGAACGTACCCAAATTCTATGTCCACCCCCTCTAGTCAAATTCAAATTTCAGATTTCTGGTACTAATTGTGTATTATAGTCTCTAGAAGCCTTTCTTACTCGATCCCAAAACCGCTCCTGAGTTGTTCAGAAACTGATAAATTAGCACCCACGTAAATAAATGAAGAATATGCTGAAGGTTTATGTGTGAAAATAAATGAAACTTACTAAAATTGAAATTTTCTAACACGTAACAATCTTCAAGTCATGACGTTTGTATGCTATATAGTAAAAAACTATGGTTTTATTAATTTTAACTAGCTATTTCATTGCCTAATTTTAACTAGCTATTTCATTTCTAGCTTTTATTTCAAGAAATATCAATTTTTTCAGTAAGCTGTACTATTTGCATCTATTTAATTATTGATCAGTTCATCAATGATATATCTTTTTGTCTGTGCGATTATTGTGTTTTCTTGTTGTTTTGGAATATTTTTCAACAACTCATGGACTACAAATTTAACTTGGGTATATATTTATAGACATGTATTTAAAATAATATAGACACATTTATTACTTTGAAACATTCCATATGGATAATTCTATTTATTATTATAATTCTATTTATATTTAAATGAAAAATCAATCAACGTATATAGTCAACGAGTTAATTCTTACATCATATCTACTTATGAAATAGAAAATCTTTTTTTTCTTCATAACTAGCTTTGAAATAAATCGTTTAGCATAAACATATTGCTAAAATATTAAAGCTATATTGCTTTTAAATTACAGGGTGATTCAAAACACATGGACAGAAATGCTAGAGGTTGTTGATTACCCAAAGACCATTGGAAAGAGGGACTTCGGAGCAATACTGAGATGTTAAAACTTAAAAAGTTGCACAAAGCAATGGGAGATAGCTTGCTGTTATATTGTTGTAGATATATAGTTATATAGTTGTAGATATATTGGGGATAAAAAATAAAATTCCGATGCCGATGATCATGTTTTAACTAATGAAAACCGAAAAAGCGTTTGTCCTAAAGAAGACATCTTAAAAATCCGAATTATTGCCACATATTGAAGATAGTCCCTTAGAACAAAAACTTTACACTTGTTTTATAAGTAACTCAAAACCTCGTGGGAAAAAGCTTTTTAGTTTAATGTATTATTTTAATGATTTTGTAGATAACAGAGTTCACGATTTCTCTTGTTAACGGATCTCTCTTTACTGTTTAATTTTTTTAATTCTTGTGTGACTTTTATTTCATTGTTAAAGGTTTTTTGTGTAAGTGTTGTTTCTTATGCCTAATATTTTTTAAAAGTAATTCTAAAAATTTACTCTCAAGCACAAGTTTTCTTTACAAGAATTTTACATTGATTTTAAGTCTAAGTAAAAGAAATTTTAAGTACTTAAAGCTTGAAAAAATCAGGGTGTTATTTTAACCATAAAATACTAAAGGAGTCGTGGGCATATAGTATATACATGGTGTTTCAAAATTGCGTTGCACGGCTTTTATTCGGAACCAACGCATCCTAGGGTCATGGAAGTAAGGTCTACCCCTAGGTAAGTGACCATGAAAAATCCATTGAGATGACTTACAGCGCCCCTAGCGGAGAAATTAAAAACTTAAAAAAATTAATTTAATAACTAAAGGGGATAGAGCAAAAACCTCAGTGAGAGTATTGTTTCCAACGTCAAGAAGAACTCACTGAAAAAAATTTGATCAAAATATCTTGAATATTCGCGGAGATATTAGCATGTGAAAATAGCACTTTTTCAGGGGTCAAAAAAGAAAAAGTTCGCATATTTCCAAATTTTTCAGTGTTATTGTATAGTTTTGTGTTTTTTCAGTTGAAAGAACACAAAATTTAATCAAAAAATCAAAAAAATTTGGAAATATGCGAACTTTTTCTTTTTTGACCCCTGAAAAAGTGCTATTTTCACATGCTAATATCTCCGCGAATATTCAAGATATTTTGATCAAATTTTTTTCAGTGAGTTCTTCTTGATGTTGGCAACAATACTCTCACTGAGATTTTTGCTCTATCTTCTTTAGTTATTTAATTAATTTTTTTAAGTTTTTAATTTCGCCGCTAGGGGCGCTGTAAGTCATCTCAATGGATTCTCCAGGGTCAATTACCTAGGGGTAGACCTTACTTCCATGACCCTAGGAGGCGTTGGTTCCGAATAAAAGCCGTGCAACGCAATTTTGAAACACCCTGTATATCTCTCTTTAAAGTAGTTTCTTTTATTCAGTGTTATGAAAACGCGATTAGTGTATTCAAGGTTATTTATATTTTTTTTTCTTATAAATTAAATTTTAAATTTCAAATAATAATTTTTCTACCATACAAATAACTATTTTTAAAATCTTTTAATTGATTCTTAATCCTTTAATAGGCCGTGGGAAGTATACTTCCCCCCCAACTTCATTAATTTGTAAATATCGATGGGAAGCTATTTTTCCGTGTATGCTCTACTAAAGCACATGAGAAGAGAACAAGATAAGAACGTTTGAACAAGAAGAAAACGTTTGTAAAACTTGCAAAACATAATACATATTACATATTTTTGAATACAAAATAGATCTAATTTGTAATTCCCTTTGTAGATTTTAGTATTTGAAAATTATATTTTATAAATATAACGTAATGCGATATAAAAAGAAATGCTAAACATAAGATGTTCTACCTTTGAATACCTCTCAGTCATTGGGCGGTGGGAAACATACTTCCCACCAAAAAAATTTTCTTAAAAATCAAATTAATTTTAGATAATAAGCTAAATGAGTTTCTTTTTATAAATCAATCTCATTCCCACAAATATTTTAACATAGTATTACTAAAAAAATAGCCCTATAAAGGGTTAAGATTACACTATTAATTCTAAATTTTAGTTTGCTCTCTGGACCAATTCTCCCCACAACAAGTGAGAAGTTACTTTCTTTTCAGTAGAGAAGGACTGTAAATAAAAAAATTACATCTTGGTCCATTTTCAAAACAGGCGAAACCAATAACTTGCTATCACCTCCCCCACAAAAAATAAGTTCCTCCATTTCTTGTCCCACAAAATATTCCTGTCATTTCTTTTAAGGTTCATGAGACTGTTTCCAAGTAGCGTTGTTTGTTCTAGATCAATATTCTTTTTTGTGGTCTTCTGGGGAATAATTCAGTTAGAATGGAATGACAAAAGTCCTGGCTGGAGAATTGCAGAGGACCATCCAATGTCATCCGGCAGTATAAAAGTTTCTCTATAACGGAAGAGAATAGTCATGGAAAACTCCATGAAGACTTTCTTTTTATTTCGGAGGAATGAAGGGAGTTTCAAATTCCATATTTCAAAAACGCCAAATTGGAAATTTCTGTTCACTATCAGGGATAGGGATCTATTGAAGGTGGAGATATCTTTTATATCAATAATATCCCACACGTTTTATACTTAGTTTACATTGTTTTGTTTGGTTAGTGTAGTATATGAGATGCACTTCTTTTCCAAATGCATCTGCCTGACAACCTTTGAATTTTTTTCCTTCTATCAGCTTCAGTAATGCTATTTGTGGTTTTATCCTTTTTTACTTATATGTTTTAAAGAAAGTATGGGGTTAAATCAAAACACATGTTACGTTTTTAATAGTAGGAATAGGTAGTAGGGGAGACCGGGGCTAGTTTTCCACTGGGGCAAATTTTCCAACGCCCTTTATTTTTTAATGAGCAATCAGATCACCCCAATGAATGAACTGGATGATAAAGAAACACTTCACACACATTCTGATGTACTTTCAGTTTCATATCTTTTTTAGTTTAGTCACAAATGCGATTTTTTCAATATTTAACACTTTGCGTAAACTTTTGGATTTTTACTAAAAATGTAAAAAAGCCCATTAAATTTTAACAGACTAATTTGATAATACTTGTACTGAAAGAGAATTTCTCACTCTATCGAACCATGCTTTTGTTTATCAAAAACGTGGAACCCCCACTCGTACAGGGGGTCCCAAAGGTCAAAATTTGAGTTGGGGCAGGTTTTCCTAAAGTAGACGGGGCACATATTCCAACGATTTTGTGGCTTAGGCACAAACCAAACAACCAATCCGTACAGCTAGCTAACGATTCTAAAGGAGCTGTTTGCTCGAGTCCCCACTTGAATTTTTTCAATTTCTTTTTAAAAATGGTTTTCTTGAAGTTAAAGTACATATAGTGTAAGTATAATTAGACATTTCTGGTGCTATTTCTTTTACTACAAGTATAATTAACAATTAAAATTCTGTATCAAAAATTAAAAACGGGCAAACCTCAGAGAATTTTTAAGTTGATCGCTTTTTGTGACAAACTCATGAGGAAATCAAATTTCAGATGGTTTATCAATAGTTTTTAAACTATGAATTTGTCGTATTTTCCATTTTTTAAGCTCCTGCTTTCAGCAGGTAATCCCAATTTTAAAACTGGCACCAATCCTCAATCGCCAAAGACATGACTTGCAAATATTGTGGCAACCTTAACCCGCAATACTTGATCCATTTTTTCGGATTTAACTCAGAAATTCTTTTAAAATGTTTTAACTTAAATAAATGTGTGTTAGATATATTTTCTTTTTGAATCAAGTTTATCAATCCTTTCATCTATTCAATGCAATTCAATGTTAGATTTTACATGAGGATACGGCCTGAAACCTAGATCATAATTTTAAAATATCTTGAAACTATAGAACCAGGTTGCTCAACGGTTGGAGTGCATGATTACCAAGACACGGAACCAGGTTCAAATCGAGCTCTCC
Source organism: Tetragnatha versicolor (assembly GCA_024610705.1). NCBI lineage: Eukaryota > Metazoa > Arthropoda > Arachnida > Araneae > Tetragnathidae > Tetragnatha > Tetragnatha versicolor. Next base: position 8,742,468 of record JANDEH010000020.1, read on the forward strand.
CCCAGCGTAACTGAAAAATTTACTTTTTATACTAATCTATGTAAATTTAGCCCCAATATTTTCTGACCTTTTTAGTTATAAATGTTTTAAATCGACAATTTTCACTTACGCTAGAGAAATAAAATCTCATTATATCAATTATGTTTTAGCTTACTTAAAGAGCTTTTGAGCCAAAGAAATCCTCATAAAATCCGAAAGTAAAATATTTATTATTGTCGCATTTTGAAGAGGACCTCTTTTGGACCAAAACCTTAAGCTTTTATGCAGACCAAATTAATTGTGACTTAACTTCTAATTTGCTCCCAACCGTTCAAGCACAATACTTCTTTTCCATTGCTTTTTCTAACTTTTGATAATTCATAAACTTCTTAACGTTTCTTTTGGAACCCCACTCTGGAATACAGTAAGTTCTCCTAACACGCGATTGTTTGGTTCCGCGTAATATAAAAATCGCGCTATAGGAATTCGCGTTGTATGAAAAAGCTCTCCTACAACGGGAATTCTAGGTAAAAATGATTACCCTCAAGTTCACAACTAAAGCAACGCAAGTCTTCAAGTACGATCTTTTTACATTTAAAAAGCTAAAAATCCGTATAATTCTTACACAGTCGCAATTTCTTAGGGTGAAGGGTTAGAATAATTATAACCATGAGAAATTTTATCGTCTGCTAAAGTAAGATATTGGAAAAATTTGTATTCAAATCAATATATTTCTTTTTTGTGTATAAATATTATATCTTCTAATTCGATCCCAAATTTTAATTCTTACGTTGTAAGTAATAAATTTTAAAATATTCCAGAAACATTCATCATGCTTGTAGGAGAAAATTTTTTTACCATGAATAAATAAATATTATAACACATATATACGTACAGTTGCGGGGGCAAAACGATTCTGATGAACAGCTTGAAAAATAAAAAATAAAACAAAGCAAAGCGTTTTAATTCTTCAGTTTCAAAATAAATAATAAATTAAATCCAAGTGGATCATCTTAATTCCCCACAATCCCATCAATCGCAAAAAAATTCGTCGTGAACGGGGCAGTTATACTTATACAGGGTGTTTCAAAATTGCGTTGCACGGCTTTTATTCGGAACCAGTGCCTCCTAGGGTCATGGAAGTAAGGTCTACCCCTAGGTAAGTGACACTGGAAAACCCATTGAGAGGACTTACAGCGCCCCTAGTGGCGAAATTAAAAAGTTAAAAAAATTAGTTTAAAAACTAAAGGAGATAGAGCAAAAACCTCAGTAAGAGTATTGTTGCCAACGTCAAGAAAAACTCATTGAAAAAAATTTCATCAAAATATCTTGAATATTCGCGGAGATATTAGCATGTGAAAAGAGCACTTTTTCAGGGGTCAAAAAAGAAAAAGTTCGCATATTTCCAAATTTTTCAGTGTTATTGTATAGTTTTGTGTTTTTTTAGTTGAAAGAACACAAAATTTAATCAAAAAATCAAAAAAATTTGGAAATATGCGAACTTTTTCTTTTTTGACCCCTGAAAAAGTGCTATTTTCACATGCTAATATCTCCGTGAATATTCAAGATATTTTGATGAAATTTTTTTCAATGAGTTCTTCTTGACGTTGGCAACAATACTCTCACTGAGGTTTTTGCTCTATCTCCTTTAGTTTTTAAATTAATTTTTTTAACTTTTTAATTTCGCCTCTAGGGGCGCTGTAAGTCCTCTCAATGGGTTCTCCAGGGTCACTTACCTAGGGGTAGACCTTACTTCCATGACCCTAGGAGGCACTGGTTCCGAATAAAAGCCGTGCAACGCAATTTTGAAACACCCTGTATACCTAGTAGGGTGGGCCGAAAAAAACTTTTTATTTTATTTTGAAACGCTATACCGCGGAAAACTTGCCTCTGGGGTAGAGAAGTAAAATGCAACAAAAATTTTTAAAATCGGTTAAAAACTGCAATAGCGCATTGCACCTAAAGTTTGAAAAAAATAGGCCATTTTCATGACTTTTAAAAAAAATCAAATTAAATCAAATAACTTTTATAAAAAGTTTCTAAAGGCCTATAATAGAATAAAAATGTGTAGAAAACATATTTAATTGAAAAAAGGTGGTATTCTACAATTAATTGGTAGTATAATAACATCTAAAAATACACGTTTTTACCAGAAATCCACATATTTCGTATGAAACAAAAAAAATTACGTAAAACAATTTTTCATTACCATACTACCTTTCTAGCTATCACTCAGTAACCCCCTTAACGGTTAAAATATTTTTTATAGTTCGCTTCGCGATCGGAGCTCGCTCGTTGCACAACAAACCGCATCACTATCTCTTGCCGAAATAAAAACTTATTTTATATTTTGAAACGCTATACCACGGAAAACTTGCCTCTTGAGTAGAGAAGTAAAATGCAACACAACAATTTTTAAAATCGGTTAAAAATTGCCTTTGTACAATACTGGCAAAAAAATCGACTCAGACCCTATATCTCCGGAACGGCTTGTGATATAAAGACAAATAAGGTATCATTTTTCATGATTTGAAGTATTCTATATACAGAAAATTTTTCAAGTTCTTAGGGGGTCGTCTTCATATTAAACGAAGCACCAACTTTCGTTTTTCCTATGGAAACCATCAAAGATTATTCCAGATTCTGAAAGAGCACCCTCTAAAACCCCCAAAAACCAGTTTTCATGCCATTTGGCCCCCAAATGAAGCCAGGAGTGGGGGTTGAAGTTCGTCGAATTTACGTTGAAATCTCGTTTTTTACGTTGAATTCTCGATTTTGATCCTTTCAACCATCAACCCCGCAGGATCAAAATCGAGAATTCAACGTAAAAAACGAGATTTCAACGTAAATTCGACGAACTTCAACCCCCACTCCTGGCTTCATTTGGGGACCAAATGGCATGAAAACTGGTTTTGGGGGGTTTTAGAGGGTGCTCTTTCAGAATCTGGAATAATCTTTGATGGTTTCCATAGGAAAAACGAAAGTTGGTGCTTCGTTTAATATGAAGACGACCCCCTAAGAACTTGAAAAATTTTCTATATATAGAATAATTTAAATCATGAAAAATGATACATTATTTGTCTTTATATCACAAGCCGTTCCGGAGATAAAGGGTCTGAGTCGATTTTTTTGCCAGTATTGTACATTAGTCCTAAAATTTGAAAAAATATGCTATTTTCATAACTCTTAAAAAAATCAAATAACTTCTATAAAAAGTATCTAAAGGCATAAATTAGAAGAAAAATGTTAAGAAAAAATATATTTAATGGAAAGAAAGATGGTATTTTACAATACAAGGTTGCACTATAAGGTTACACTTGGCATGTCGTCCTTTTTTCTTCAAAAATCGCATTTTTCGATTGAATTAAAAAGTTATTATTCCTGATGGTACATAGTATGATTTGTAACAAAATGTAGTTCTTTACTGCTTATTAGCTTCTTTTGTTAGTTTGAAAGAAAACTTGATTGAAAAATTTGGCATTGAAGATCTTGAAAGATTAATAGTTCTTATAAACCCATCTCCTGGCATTCAAACCGATGAATTTCATGATGCCCTCCCTCTGTGTTACTAATTTTACACAACGTTCGACTGCTTTTGTGTGACATGGGAATCTGTCAAAGTTCCAGTCATTATCATAGACAATATCTCTTGATCGGTAAATCTTCGTAGTATAGGTGGGGAGAAAGAGAAGCAGTATTCCAGCTAATCTATATGGTCTACGTATGTTCTATATATGGTCAATATGGTCTGTAGCTTGGAAATTAGGTTTGGGGGGATGGAAACTCCTAACTGAGTTTCTTTTAGAAGCTGAGTTTCTAGCCTTAATTGGATTTCTAAACCAAACTCCCTCATATATTATCCCTTTTATCTATGATCATGCCCAAAAGCAAGTTTTCAGAATGAGCAAAAAAGGCATTTTGTTTAATCATTGGATCAATGATTTCTAATAACTTTTCTGTCAAAAATCTAGATGTTTCTATCACTTTAAACACGTGTCCAGGTCAAATTTAGAACCACATTTACTTTTCTAAACAAAGAATCATACAGACAAATTAATTAATTAATTTAAATGATTTAATTGTATTTAATATAAAAGAAACTAAAATCTTCTGGTCATCTGTTGGATTATCAGTACTAAAATACAGTTTATGTTAAATAATCCAGTACTGATAAATAATCCAACAGAGGAACATAAGATTCTTTCAAACTACCAAAAGAAGTTAATAACCAGTAAAGAACTACATTTTGTCACAAATCATACTATGTACCATCAGGAATAATAACTTTTTAATTCAATCGAAAAATGCGATTTTTGAAGAAAAAAGGACGAAATGCCAAGTGTAACCTTATAGTGCAACCTTGTATTGTAAAATACCATCTTTCTTTCCATTAAATATATTTTTTCTTAACATTTTTCTTCTAATTTATGCCTTTAGATACTTTTTATAGAAGTTATTTGATTTTTTAAGAGTTATGAAAATAGCATATTTTTCAAATTTTAGGACCAATGTACAAAGGCAATTTTTAACCGATTTTAAAAATTTTTGTGTTGCATTTTAATTCTCTACTCAAGAGGCAAGTTTTCCGTGGTATAGCGTTTCAAAATATAAAATAAGTTTTTATTTCGGCAAGAGATAGTGATGCGGTTTGTTGTGCAACGAGCGAGCTCCGATCGCGAAGCGAACTATAAAAAATATTTTAACCGTTAAGGGGGTTACTGAGTGATAGCTAGAAAGGTAGTATGGTAATGAAAAATTGTTTTACGTAATTTTTTTTGTTTCATACGAAATATGTGGATTTCTGGTAAAAACGTGTATTTTTAGATGTTATTATACTACCAATTAATTGTAGAATACCACCTTTTTTCAATTAAATATGTTTTCTACACATTTTTATTCTATTATAGGCCTTTAGAAACTTTTTATAAAAGTTATTTGATTTAATTTGATTTTTTTTAAAAGTCATGAAAATGGCCTATTTTTTTCAAACTTTAGGTGCAATGCGCTATTGCAGTTTTTAACCGATTTTAAAAATTTTTGTTGCATTTTACTTCTCTACCCCAGAGGCAAGTTTTCCGCGGTATAGCGTTTCAAAATAAAATAAAAAGTTTTTTTCGGCCCACCCTAATACCTAGTCATGATGGTATACAAACATGGGCGGATTTGTGTGGAGAACTCTGGGGGAAAAGCAGTCCCTAATGGTTTGGCTGGTGTTAGAGTTTTACAATGGCCAGTTTTAAGGCCCCGCTTTCTTTGTGGGGTCAATTAGTGAATAAAAGAAACCCCTTCATCTAAAGGGATACGATCGGAAACCCCCAGAACACACGTGAGTGGGGCTTAAAAAATAAGGACATTAACAGTTTAGCACTGCCCTATAGATTCATTACCAACACAGTGGATTTTAACCCCCATGATTCCGCCCCACACTATTGACATAGGATGGTATGGCAGGTTGCTGCATCTGAATGCAGCATTAGACCTAACGGAGGATGCATGGTGCGGTGTATAGAACGAAATCATTAAAATAATATTTAATAATTTAGTGGTGACTTCAACATTAAAACTATTATTAAATTAAATAAGCAATCTTTAAATTAAATCACCAATCTTTAAATTAAACTTTCTTTCATAGGTAAACCAATAAACCTACCCATCCAACGGCTAGAGCAAGCATTCGCTATTCCGCCCTTGTTAAAAGTTAGGTGCTGGGATTGGCTTGATAATTGGCTCGCAAGCTCTGTGAACTGATTGACTACGGTTCAGAATATACTAAGTTTATAGCTAAAATGTATGTTTGTTGCTTTCTGGATGTATTGGAGACCGAATATTTCAAATGACATTGGCAAGATGTGAAAATGAAGGAAGTGGTTGAATGAGGGGATAGTCTTATACAGAATGGGGAAACGAGTGTCATTATTTCTGGTTCCCACAAATCTAGATCCCTGCCCCTCATCTCACCCTTCTTATATATTCCTCCCTTATTACCTTACTATAGTTATCAAATATCCGTATGGCGTATGGTAGAAATATAGCCAGATTTTCCCCCGAGACTGCTTAGTACAATTACAGTAGTCTCCAAAGCAAATAATTTTATACTTTTGTAACATAACTACTACCTACTACTAACTTTTACTAGGTCCATAGAGCTCACATTAATAAGTCTGTCTAAAATTCCATAACCCCACTATTTTTTTTAATTCGGTGAATTTACCTTGTAGACTCCTACATTATAAATTTAGATATTTTGTATTTGTTTGCTTGTTTTAATATCACCTAATACGATATAATATATTCTCTTTGTGGAAATAATCTCTAAATCATAATCATGTTTGAGTTTAATTGGTTTTGATTAAAACTAGTTATTAGTTTTGAGCGATAACAATCAATTAGTTATGATGAAAAATATTTTGGTAAAACAATGAACTCAACAGTAACCCATTCCCTCCTTGCCAAAACCACTAACCTAATTTTTGAGGATATGTGTTCTCTCAGTATTTTCAGATTAATCGAGAATTTCAGAATATCTCAATTGGTAATTTGGTGATCTTTCGTGCAACAAACGATTTTTATTTTCGGAGCAAAATATAAAAATCAAAGAATTATGCAGGCAGATAATCGTCAAAATAACGATCACAAGTAATGATTAGGACGCTGACGCGAATTTTTCTTTTCTGATCGCCAAACGATGATCTTTTTGATGAAAAACGCTGTCTAATTCGGCACTGTCTAATTTCTATGCTCTTCTTTCAATCTAAGACACTCAAGATTACCATTGAATTATATTGAAAATTTAAAGAGAATAGAATAGAATATTTATTTGCTTTTCAGGCCAAGGCCCGATAACAAAGGATGCTAATCCATTAATAGAAACAAAATACAGAAAATTTGAAGAGGCTAGCACTGAAAAGGTCTCCTCCCCATTACCTCCTTAACTTAAAGTAGATCAAACCTCTAGAAACACCCAGATATAATATTAAATATTGATATTTGCTACTACGAAAGACTTGAGACCGATCCCGCGATCTTTCGATTGTAAGCTTGATCCTCTACGAACTAACCTACCACTTCCTTTTAGTTTATTTTGAATTCGCCAAATTATAGATAAGTCGCCAAATTTCGAATACATTAGCTTTACGACTAGAATTCAAACCAGCATGATCGTTCGATTCCAGCCTTTATTTCAGATAGCTACCTAAAAGGCTAAAGTTTCAGCAGAGTCTTACAATCAACCAAACAACTAACTCAAAGGATCGTATTCTCGGGCTTAGAGAGAGAAGAGACACTTATTCAAAGCGCAGAAATAGAAAATGTGAATAACCAATGAGATAGTTTCGCAATCCCATATTAGGAATGACAGTCTGCCGGTAAACCAATCAAGGTTTCCTAAAGCAATCTGTATTATTTCAGCGAGTAGTACTATAGGAAAACTTGCCCCTTACTGTAGGAAAACCTGCCCCGCATACGGGGCACATTTTCCAACCTGACATGGTCGCCTTTAATCCTATTTTGTAAAAAAACTAATAATCGTAATGAAATTTGAATGTTACATTTTGTAGAGAACAGTCCGAGGATCATAATGAAATTTTGTTTATCCAAAAATAAGCAAAAATAAAATGTATGGAAAGAAAATGCATTTAGGTTGGAATACTAGCCCCGGTCTCCTACTAAGTAATCGCCACAACTTGTTTTTTATTATAAAAATACATTTTTGATAAAAACATTTTTCAACATACATATTGAATAACAGTTATGTAATTCATACGTATTTGTTTCTCTATGGAGAAGGGTAAGCACTTTTTCCTAAAAACGTTTTTAATAAAAAATTATAATATTCTAATGTTATTTTTCTACTTAATCTTATCTTTTCAGTTTCTATTGAAAGCATTATAGAATTAATGAGTTGCTTCATAAAATAAACTAAGAACTAAAAATATACTTGAATTTAAATCATATAAAAACCTAGTCAGACATAATGTATACAAAGCAACCTTTTATAACCTATACAACAAGGTAGAGTTTTTTATGCAATTAATTAAAGGAAGGAATCAAAATTAATTAAAATACATTCTAAATATATCGCTTTAAGCTATCTGTGACCGATCTGAAGTATTCGCATATTAACCCGGGAGGACGCGCGCTACTTTCTGTTACACGGGAACGCGCGCGGGGTCTCTCAGACCCCACAAACCGTTTTCCGTTCTAAACGTTCAGTGCATGCAAAATTTTTATCACGGATAGTTTAAATATATAATTTAATTGTTTAATGTGCATTATTAGTTGACTGCTTCTTATTAAGATATAATATAAGACTAGGAAAACAGGAAATGCAATGGAATGTGAGCGGAGCTAACGAATTTCTTTGGCTAAACTGAACCGATGTTTATTTTCTAAAATCCTTTATTTTCTAATTTCTTTTTTTGCAAGAAAAATTTTGGATTATAGTTACCTCTTCCTTACTTTTGGAAACCTCTTTGGCTAATCCTCACAGTTTTGGAAGCATTTTCCTTAAAAACAACAACCTAACTCGGAAAATAACATACCTACTTTATTTAAACTTCATGAGGTGATAGGTGGAAACCTTTTAGGCAGCTACACGGAGTTTCATATATTTTCATTAAAAATTAGAGTTTTTATGAAGGTTTATTTAAGCGTTGGGGTCTCGCAGACCCCGCGCGCGTCCTCGCGGGTTAAATATTATTATTATTATCGTTTTTGGTAGCAGCACTTGGGTTATTCTTATAGAGAAGACATTTTTCAAGTTGAATTTAACTTTGATTTGGGCAACAACCAAACCGAGTAACAGATCCTAAAAGAAATCAAAGATTATCTTAAATTTTGTAATTTCGAACTTATCCCATTGCCACTCTGAACAGTTAAATGTACTTATACGCTGTATTTCATAATTAATACGTTAACTTTAATGTGATTTAAATTCGTTCAATTTCTCCCAGCAGTATATTTAAATTCTTTGAAGTTTTTTAGTGCTTCGATAATCCACCCAGTTACGCATATCGATGTCATGGAAGAACGGTATCATTTCACGTTTAATTTATTCCCTACTAATTAAAAGAAAATACCCTCTCAGGGGAATAGGCTATTTATAAACCCACAATTTCACCCTAACTAATTTAAATACATGATTTACTTCCTTTGTCAGATGAAAACCGACGAGTTTGTTTTGTTTTAAGCGAATCAGTGTGGGATGGTAGAAACTGTGATAAAGTTCAAAAGACGCAGGAAGTTTTTGTCTAAGTGATAACTTGACGTAAATGTATTGATTTTGCCAAAATATAAAACAGCAATATTCGTTATAAATTTTAAAGGTTGCTCTTAATTAAACTTCTTTACGCGTGAAATCGAACATTTTTTACACATAATAAAACATCGGAAATGAAATAATTTATTTATTTAGCTATAGAAGTGAAAGCAGAAGGGGGAAATTTAATTGAACTAAAATACAGTGCCATGCTTTAATTTATTACTCGTAAAGGATTTTAACTATCAAATCAATTAAATCAATTTAGCCATTCATGTTCAACATCTTATTGTTATTTTTGCGTATTTAAAAGTTTAATCCTAAGGTTTATGTATCTAATATATTTCGTACAGCTTATTAAGTTTTACATTCACAAATACCCCTTACAATTTATGTTTTTTTTCGTAGTAGTAGTATTAATAGTAGTAGTTTCGTAGTAGTAATTAGTATTTTAATACCTACTTTTTCGATGTTTGCTTTTGTTGTTATTACTGCTTCTCTGTTTTTTTTTCATTTACCCCAACCTTCAGATATAAAAAAATTAGCTTGTATGATAATATTGTGTGCTGCAGCTTTGTATTTATGATCTTCTATATATTATTTGAAAGTTTTTAAACTTTTAGTTTAGATCTTAGACTTCCAGAAACGATATTTTATGTCTTCCTTTTCCCATAAAACTTACCTCCATAAAATTTCACGACTGAACCATTTCAATCAAACATTCGTAGTAAGTTTCACATGAACACTCTGTTCTCTACTGATTTAAATCGTTAAACGTATGAACAACTTTTCACTCACACGTTTTCAGTTACTTTATATCAGAAGAACTCAGTGAATTACTAAGCCTAAAGCTAATGGAAACAACAACAGATTCGCACGTCTTGGCTTCAAGGTAAGGAGATAAAAGTAACAAAAGAAAAACATCTCAAACACGAGAAGAGCCGAGAAGGAAGGAACTCTATACACCACAGGGCAGAACAATAAATGGAAAGAACAGTTTGAAATAGTGCTGGAACAAATACCCTTGCCCGTAGCCAATCTCGGATTGTGAGATGTTTGAGCTGCTCTTCAATGGTAGCTGAATATATTTCACTCTTCTATGCTATAGCTTTGGAGAGAAATGGCAAGCAAATGTATAATGCAAATACAGAGGTAGAGGAGAAAATGTATAAGGTATTATTAGACTGAGGTTTCACTCTTTCTCCTCATCGATGTGGTAATTAGGAAACTTATATATTTATATCGATTTTAATGAAAATTACGTGCTTCTTAATTTTCCAAATATCATTATCCAAGAAATACAGGGTATCCCAAAAAAGACTGACACCTTTAAAAAATCAATAACTAATAACTCGAAAGATAAAAAGGGTAAAAATACGCGGTTTGTTGCATCCTACTTCTAAGACTACCTGGAGTAGCATGCAATAAACCGCGTATTTTTATATTTTTTGAGTTTTTGAGTTATTAGTTATTGATTTTTAAAATGTGTCAGTCTTTTCGGGACACCCTATATTATCTGCACGTTACGGATATATTAAAAAATTGATTTCTTATTTTTGATAGATATCCCTATTCATATTACATTTAAATGCTTAGACAATTTTGTTTATTAAAGTTTAATATATTTGCAAACTGTTTTTGAAAAAAGAAAATGTTTTTCTTAAATTTGAAAATTTCTCGTTACTATTATCTTAAGTAGCTTTTAAAATAACTGCCTGGATGAAATCAGTGATTTTACTGGTAATACAACATCTATTCAAAATAACATAATTTTCAAAATTTTTATTCAAATGAATATGGTGGTGAATTAAATTACTTTTAATAAGTTTTGCTTGGAATTAAATGGCCCACCATCAGATAGAAAAAAATTATAATTATATATATAACTAGCGGATATGCCCGGCCTTGCACGGGTGGAGTGTATAATTTATTTTTTTAAGTTTTCTTAAAATATAATTATAAATTTGTAAATAAGCAAAATTACCAATCATCCTAGTACCCCAGGTCCCTTTTTCCTATCCCAATGTTCCCGGTAATTTTCAAATCCCGGTGTTCTCGGTAATTTTGCCTATCCCGATGTTCCCGGTAATTTTCCTATCCCAATCTTCCCGGTAATTTTAATATCCCGGTGTTCCCTGTAATTTTTTACCTCTCGATGTTCCCGTTAATTTTTCCTTTCCCGGTGTTCCTGGTATTTTCAAATCCTGATGTTTCCGGCAATTTTTTATATTCCGGTATTCCCGGTGTCTTTATGGTAATTTTCCTATCCCGGCGTTCTCGATATATTTTTATAACCCAGTAATTTTTCCTATTCGGATGTTCCCGCTAATTTTATAATCTTTGTGTTCCCGATACTTTTTTCAATCCCGGTGTTCCTGTTTATTTTTCTGTTTCAAATTTAAAGGATTATAAAAAGTCTAGTTAATTGATAAGCCTAGTGAACAAAATATCAAATTTGAAACTACAATAAAAAAAATCTTGTAAATTGAAAAGTCTAGTGAACCGTCTCATTTGAAACAATGTTTTATTTTTAAAACTCTGGTTCCATGAAAAAATAATTTACAATTTTCCATAAATATTTATATTTTAATGGAAAATATCTTAAAATAAAAGAAAATAATGTTTGTAAATAAAGTAATCGAATTTATTTTGGTGTTTTCATAGCTTATATCCTTTTTAAATGGACAATTATAGAAATTTTCAAGTTAAAATATTTAATTTTTGAAGGTTTTCATCTCGTTAACAATAGTGAGTCGAGCAGATCTACTCTGGTAGAGAAATGGAGAAATAAGCGTTTTTGGCTATAAATTCGCTAATTGCTCGTAATTGTTCGATTTTCGAGCTTGGAAAACTTGACAGTGACAATCGACACCTCGAGATACGTCTATGTACCGAGTTTTGTTCACGCCTTCGGCGTGGTTTTGGAGGAGATGTGTCCTCCACCCACATACACCGCCACAAACGTTTTTAGTTATATACTAGCGGATATGCCCGGCCTTGCACGGGTGGAGTGTGTATTTTTTTAAAATTAAATTTTCTCAAAATACATTTATAATTTCTAAATCAGCAATTACCAATCATCCCGGTATCCCAGACGCCTTTTTCCTATCCCGGTGTTCCCGGTAATTTTTCATATCCCGATGTTCCCGGTAATGAAAAAACTTTCAGCATTATATCAGACTCGCTTGCTGCAATCAAGAGCATCACGGGACCAATAAGAAACAAGAAAATACAAAAAATAAGAAATCAAATAAGAAAATTAGAAGATGGAGGGAAAACCGTTGCCCTTATGTGGGTAAAAGCCCATGTGGGACATGAGGGTAACGAAGCAGCCGACCGAGCTGCTAAACAAGCCACCGCTCTCCATCAAGTGACCCACGAAGTTGCGCTTCCACTCAGCGCAGTGCGCAGCGCACTTATGGCCGATGCCATCGATAAATGGAAGCAAAAATGGATTCTTTCCGAGAAGGGAAGGAGGACATTCGACATCCTAAGCGTCCCCAATCTACACAGAGTCTGCGGTGATTTTCATATCAACCAAGTCCTTACTGGTCATGGATCCTTCGGAACATACCAGCATAAGTTCCACCAGAGGGAAGGTCACTGCAGAACGTGTCTAGTGGAGGATACCGTGGAACACGCCATTTGGGAATGTGCGGACGACGACCACCACCGCATCAGATTCCAAGGAAAGAACTTAAAAGCTCTTCTCTCGGAGCAAAGGACCCGTGATGCTCTTCGAGAAATAATGAAAAGAAGGACGGCAAGAATGTTGGAAGAGACTGCCCAATAGCCCAATATTAATTTCAAAATAACAACAATATTAATATGATAAAAACTCGAAGAAGATTTCAACCTTAAGAAAAAGAAAACCTCGCTCGGAATCCTACGAGAACGGGCGAGATCGCTACAAGCGAAGTAGCGTTTGCCCGAGTGCTCCGAACATACGGGGCGGAACGGGATATCCAAACCACTGTATCCCGATGTTCCCGATAATTTTCCTATCCCGATATTCCCGATAATTTTCCTATCCCGATGATCGAGGTAATTGTTATATCCCGGTAATCCCGGTACTTTTTTTTCCTATCCCGGTGTTCCCGGTAATTTTCCTTTTCCCGGTGTTCTCGGCAATGTTTCCTAGTAAATTAATGAGTCTAGTGAACAAAAATAACAAATTTGAAACAATAATAAAAGATCTAGTAAATTGAAAAGTCTAGTGAACGGCTTCATTTGAAACAATGTTTTATTTTTAATTCGTTTTCCATGAAGAAAATTTACACTTTTCCATAAATATTTAAATTTTAAAGGGAAAAAATCTTAAAATAAAAGAAAATAACGTTTGAAAATAAATTATTTGAATTAATTTTGATGTTTTTATAGCTGATAAAGCTTTTAAATGGACAATTTTAGAGTTTTTCCTATTAAAATATTTATTTTTGGAGGTTTTAATCTCGTGAACAATAGTGAGTCCAGCAGATCTACTCTGGTAGAGAAATGGAGAAATAAGCGTTTTTGGCTATAAATTCGCTAATTACTTGGAATTATTCGATTTTCGAGCTTGGAAAACTTGACAGTGACAATCGACACCTCAAGATACGTCTATGTACCGAGTTTTGACCACGCCTTCGGCGTGGTTTTGGAGGAGATGTGTCCTCCACCCACATACATAGCCACAAACGTTTTTAGTTATATATAGATAGCGGATATGCCCGGCCTTGCACGGGTGGAGTGTATAATTTATTTTTTTAAGTTTTCTTAAAATATAATTATAATTTGTAAATAAGCAAAATTACCAATCATCCTAGTACCCCAGGTCCCTTTTTCCTATCCCAATGTTCCCGGTAATTTTCAAATCCCGGTGTTCTCGGTAATTTTGCCTATCCCGATGTTCCCGGTAATTTTCCTATCCCAATCTTCCCGGTAATTTTAATATCCCGGTGTTCCCTGTAATTTTTTACCTCTCGATGTTCCCGTTAATTTTTCCTTTCCCGGTGTTCCTGGTATTTTCAAATCCTGATGTTTCCGGCAATTTTTTATATTCCGGTATTCCCGGTGTCTTTATGGTAATTTTCCTATCCCGGCGTTCTCGATATATTTTTATAACCCAGTAATTTTTCCTATTCGGATGTTCCCGCTAATTTTATAATCTTTGTGTTCCCGATACTTTTTTCAATCCCGGTGTTCCTGTTTATTTTTCTGTTTCAAATTTAAAGGATTATAAAAAGTCTAGTTAATTGATAAGCCTAGTGAACAAAATATCAAATTTGAAACTACAATGAAAAAATCTTGTAAATTGAAAAGTCTAGTGAACCGTCTCATTTGAAACAATGTTTTATTTTTAAAACTCTGGTTCCATGAAAAAATAATTTACAATTTTCCATAAATATTTATATTTTAATGGAAAATATCTTAAAATAAAAGAAAATAATGTTTGTAAATAAAGTAATCGAATTTATTTTGGTGTTTTCATAGCTTATATCCTTTTTAAATGGACAATTATAGAAATTTTCAAGTTAAAATATTTAATTTTTAAAGGTTTTCATCTCGTTAACAATAGTGAGTCGAGCAGATCTACTCTGGTAGAGAAATGGAGAAATAAGCGTTTTTGGCTATAAATTCGCTAATTGCTCGTAATTGTTCGATTTTCGAGCTTGGAAAACTCGACAGTGACAATCGACACCTCGAGATACGTCTATGTACCGAGTTTTGACCACGCCTTCGGCGTGGTTTTGGAGGAGATGTGTCCTCCACCCACATACATAGCCACAAACGTTTTTAGTTATATATAGATAGCGGATATGCCCGGCCTTGCACGGGTGGAGTGTATAATTTTTTTTAATTCAGTTTTCTCAAAATATATTTATAATTTTTAAATCAGCAATTACCAATCATCCCGGTATCCCAGACGCCTTTTTCCTATCCCGGTGTTCCCGGTAATTTTTCATATAACGGTGTTCCCGATAATTTTCCTATCCCGATGTTCCCGATAATTTTCCTATCCCGATGTTCCCTATAATTTTCCTATCCCGATGTTCCCAATAATTTTCCTATCCCGATGTTCCCGATAATTTTCCTTTCCCGATGATCGAGAAAATTTTTATGTCCCTGTAATCCAGGTACTTTTTTCCTATCCCGATGTTCCCGGTAATTTTTCTTTTCCCGGTGTTCTCGGCAATGTTTCCTAGTAAATTAGTGAGTCTAGTGAACAAAAATAACAAATTTGAAACAATAATAAAAGATCTGGTAAATTGAAAAGTCTAGTGAACCGTTTCATTTGAAACAATGTTTTATTTTTAAGTCGTTTTCCATGAAAGAAAATTTACACTTTTCCATAAATATTTAAATTTTAAAGGAAAATATCTTAAAATAGGGGAAACTAACGTTTCAAAATTAAATATTTGGATTTATTTTGGTGTTTTTACAACTGATATACTTTTTCAATGGACAATTATCGAGTTTTTCCGGTTAAAATATTTGATTTTCGAGGTTTTAATTTCGTTAACAATAGTGAGTCGAGCAGATCTACTCTGGTAGAGAAATGGAGAAATAAGCGTTTTCGGCTATAAATTCGTTAATTACTCTTAATTATTCGATTTTCGAGCTTGGAAAACTTGACAGTGACAATCGACACCTCGAGATACGTCTATATACCGAGTTTTGACCACGCCTTCGGCGTGGTTTAGGAGGAGATGTATCCTCCACCCACACACATACCCACAAACGTTTTTAGTAATATACTAGCTGTTATGCCCGGCCTTGCACGGGTGGAGTGTATAAATTCAATTTTTTAAGTTTTCTTAAAATATATTCCTATAATTTTGTAAATCAACAATTACCGATCATCCCGGTATCCCAGACGCCTTTCCTATCCCGGTGTTCCCTGTAATTTTATCCTATCCCTGTGTTCCCGGTAATTTTTCCTATCCCTGTGTTCCCGGTAATGTTTAATATCCCGGTGTCTTTTTCCATCTTAATAAAATAACAAATTCGGAACAACTATAAAAAAATATCTGGTTAATATTAATAAATCTAGTGAAAAAAGTAACCAATTTGGAAATGAAATAAACGGTCTAGTTCTAGTAGTAAGTATAAGAGTCTAGTGAACCGTGTCTTTTGAAACAATGTATTATTTTAAACTCGTTTTCCATGAAAAAATAATTTACAATTTTCCATAAATATTTTTATTTAAAGGAAAAAATCTTCAAATAAAGGATAATAACGTTTGATAATGAATTATTTGATTTAATTTTTTTGTTTTTACAACTAATAGAGTTTTTAAATGGACAATTATCGAGTTTTCCTGTTAAAATATTTAATTTTTGAAGGTTTTCATCTTATTAACAATAGTGAGTCGAGCAGATCTACTCTGGTAGAGAAATGGAGAAATAAGCGTTTTCGGCTATAAATTCGTTAATTACTCGTAATTGTTCGATTTTCGAGCTTGGAAAACTTGACAGTGACAATCGACACCTCGAGATACGTCTATGTACCGAGTTTTGTTCACGCCTTCGGCGTGGTTTTGGAGGAGATGTGTCCTCCACCCACATACACAGCCACAAACGTTTTTAGTTATACTAGCGGATATGCCCGGCCTTGCACGGGTGAAGTGTATAATTTTTTTTAAATTAAATTTTCTCAAAATATATTTATAATTTTTAAATCAGCAATTACCAATCATCCCGGTATCCCAGACGCCTTTTTCCTATCCCGGTGTCCCCGGTAATTTTTCATATCCCGGTGTTCCCGATAATTTTTCAGATCCCGATGTTCTCGGTATTTTTCCTATCCCGATGTTCCCGATAGTTTTCCTATCCCGATGTTCCCGATAGTTTTCCTATCCCGATGATGGAGGTAATTTTTATGGCCCAGTAATCCCGGTACTTTTTCCTATCCCGATGTTCCCGTAATTTTTCTTTTCCCGGTATTCACGGCAATGTTTCCTAGTAAATAAATGAGTCTAGTGAACAAAAATAAAAAATTTGAAACAATAATAAAAGATCTAGTAAATTTAAACGTCTAGTGAACCGCTTCATTTGAAACAATGTTTTATTTTTAAGTCGTTTTCCATGAAAAAAATTTTACACTTTTCCATAAATATTTAAATTTTAAAGGAAAATATCTTAAAATAGGGGAAACTAACGTTTCAAAATAAAATATTTGAATTTATTTTGGTGTTTTTACAACTGATATAGTTTTGAAATGGACAATTATCGAGTTTTTCCGGTTAAAATATTTAATTTTTGAGGTTTTAATCTCGTTTACAATAGTGAGTCAAGCAGATCTACTCTAGTAGAGAAATGGAGAAATAAGCGTTTTCGGCTATAAATTCACTAATTACTCGTAATTATTCGATTTTTGATCTTGGAAAACTTGACAGTGATCGTCCTCGCCTCGAGATACGCCTATATACCGAATTTTGTCCACGCCTTCGGCGTGGTTTGGGAGGAGATGCGTTACATACCCACACACATAGCCACAAACGTTTTTAGTAATATACTAGCGGATATACCCGGCCTTGCACGGGTGGAGTGTGTAATTTTTTTTTTGAAACTTAATTTTCTCAAAATATATTTAAAATTTTTAAATCAGCAATTACCAATCATCTCGGTATCCCAGACGCCTTTTTCCTATCCCGGTGTTCCAGGTAATTTTTAATATCCCGGTGTTCCAGGTAATTTTTCATATCCCGATGTTCCCGATAATTTTCCTATCCCGATGTTCCCGATAATTTTCCTATCCCGATGATCGAGGTAATTTTTATGCCCCTGTAATCCCGGTACTTTTTTGCTATCCCGATGTTCTCGGTAATTTTTCTTTTCCCGGTGTTCTCGGCAATGTTTCCTAGTAAATTAATGAGTCTAGTGAACAAAAATAACAAATTTGAAACAATAATAAAAGATCTAGTAAATTTAAAAGTCTAGTGAACCGCCTCATTTGAAACAATGTTTTATTTTTAAATTGTTTTCCATGAAAAAAAATTTACACTTTTCCATAAATATTTAAATTTTAAAGGAGAAAATCTTGAAATAAAGGAAAATAACATTTGAAAATAAATTATTTGAATTTATTTTGGCGTTTTCACAACTTACATCCTTTTTATATGGACAATTATAGAGTTTTTCCTGTTAAAATATTTGATTTTTGGAGGTTTTCATCTCGTTAACAATAGTGAGTCGAGCAGATCTACTCTGGTAGAGAAATGGAGAAATAAGCGTTATTGGCTATAAATTCGCTAATTACTCGTAATTATTCGATTTTCGAGCTTGGAAAACTCGACAGTGATCGTCCTCGCCTCAAGATACGTCTATATACCGAATTTTGTCCACGCCTGCGGCGTGGTTTGGGAGGAGATGTGTCACATACCCACACACATAGCCACAAACGTTTTTAGTAATATACTAGCGGATATGCCCGGCCTTGCACGGGTGGAGTGTATAAATTTTTTTAATTAAATTTTCTCAAAATACATTTATAATTTTTAAATCAGGAATTACCAATCATCCCGGTATCCCAGACGCCTTTCCTATCCCGGTGTTGCCTGTAATTTTTCCTTTCCCAGTGTTTCCGTTAATTTTCTTATCTCGGTGTTCCCGGTAATTTTTCATATCCCGATATACCCGGTAATTTTTCTTAACCCAGTATTCCCGGTAATTTTTCCTATCCTGGTGTACCGGGTAATGTTTAATATCCCGGTGTCTTTTTCCATCTTAATAAAGTAACAAATCGGAACAACTATAATAAAAAATATCTGGTTAATATTAATAATTCTAGTTATAAAAGTAACAAATTTTGAAATAAAATAAACGGTCTAGTAGTAAATATAAGAGTCTAGTGAACCATGTCTTTTGAAACAATACATAATATTCAAAATTTGTTTGCATGAAAAAATTTACATTTTCCATAAATATTTTTATTTTAAAGGAAAACATCTATAAAAAAGGAAAATAACGTTTGATAATGAATTATTTGAATTTATTTTGATAGTTTCACCACTGATAAAGGTTTTGAATGGACAATTTTAGAGTTTTTCCGGTTAAAATATTTGATTTTTGAGGTTTTAATTTCGTTAACAATAGTGTGTCGAGCAGATCTACTCTGGTAGAGAAATGGAGAAATAAGCGTTTTGGGCTATAAATTCGCTAATTACTCGTAAATATTCGATTTTCGAGCTTGGAAAACTTGACAGTGATCGTCCTCGCCTCGAGATACGTCTATATACCGAATTTTGTCCACGCCTGCGGCGTGGTTTGGGAGGAGATGCGTTACATACATACCCACACACATAGCCACAAACGTTTTTATATACAGGGTGTTTCAAAATTGCGTTGCACGGCTTTTATTGGGAACCAGCCCCTCCTAGGGTCATGGAAGTCAGGTCTACCCCTAGGTAAGTGACCCAGGAGAATCCATTGAGAGGACTTACAGCGCCCCTAGCGGCGAAATTAAAAAGTTAAAAAAATTAATTTAAAAACTAAAGGAGATAGAGCAAAAACCTTAGTCAGAGTATTGTTGCCAACGTCAAGAAGAACTCATTGAAAAAAATTTGATCAAAATATCTTGAATATTCGCGGAGATATTAGCATGTGAAAAAGGCACTTTTTCGGGGGTCAAAAAGGAAAAAGTTCACATATTTGCAAATTTTTCAGTGTTATTGTGTAGTTTTGTGTTTTTTTAGTTGAAAGAACACAAAATTTTATCAAAAAATCAAAAATATTTGCGAATATGGGAACTTTTTGCTTTTTGACCCCCGAAAAAGTGCTATTTTCACATGCTAATATCTCAGCGAATTTTCAAGATATTTTGATCAAATTTTTTTCAATGAGTTCTTCTTGACGTTGGCAACAATACTCTCACTGAGGTTTTTGCTCTATCTCCTTTAGTTTTTAAATTAATTTTTTTAACTTTTTAATTTCGCCACTAGGGGCGCTGTAAGTCCTCTCAATGGATTCTCCTGGGTCACTTACCTAGGGGTAGACCTTACTTCCATGACCCTAGGAGGTGCTGGTTCCGAATAAAAACCGTGCAACGCAATTTTGAAACACCCTGTATATAGAGATAGATAGATAGATAGATAGATAAAGAAAAATAAATATCGATATTTTTAGAAATTACAAACACTAAATTATATATATTAGTAGCTTTAAAACATAATATAGCCCGTAAAATTGGTAAATACGTACTATTTTATTATTTTTTATCGCTATATTTTACAGTATAAAAAATTACCACTATTATACTAAAAACCTCAAATTTATGAGTACCAAAGGAACAACTAAAAACACTTTGAACTTTGAAAACATTAATTTTGAAAAGTCAAAAGTCAAATGTTAATCAGAAATATGTTACAACTTCAAACACTTTGCATTTTTTCAGTTATTTTCTTGAAATCCTTAAAGAAAAAATTAATTTTCTTTTCAAATCTTACAAAATATTTATTTTCTGTCAAATGAATAGCCTCCATTTTAAAACTCCTATCATGCAACTGAATATAATGACATGCTATTTACATTGAAAACTACATTTAGAAGCACAGTCTTACACAAAATTTTTCTAAGATAAATCAAAAGCAACAAAACCGAGCAATTCAAAAACATGCAATCCGCATCTAATATGAATTAACATGACACACCACCGGGAAGCCATTAGATTTTCTCTTTACTTCTTTATTATTTCCCTAGATTTGTAAAGTTTTCTCTTGTTTGTGGGAGCAACATCTCCATTTATCATTCCGGAATATATTCAAAGATAAAGCTTGATCATAAATGCTTCTGGCGTCAGCTGGGCTGGATAAAGGATACCTTCTTCTGATCACGGAACTAAAAGGTTAGAGCGATTTTACGGAAAGGGGGTAAAATTGCAAGCAAGATGAAAAGTCACATGGGCAGGGCCAGTTAATGCGTTTTATTTTGTTTGTATCTTATTTGTTTCTGCTTCTTTATGACAAAATGCATAAAGAAGTAATTTCCCTGGCAAAAATTTTGAAAGAAACAAATTACTAAATTCGGAGTCTGCCAAAAAATATAAAAGAACACTTTATTAGAATATTTTTTAAGGAAAACGTTGGGTGTTATTTTCATAAAAGCTTTCAGAGTTTTTATAATTAGATCATATCAAAAGAGCAATTAATAATAACTATAAAAGTGTTTTTCAAACTAGAAATTGTTTATTTTTCTAGAATGCATTTTAATGGATAAAAATTTGGATGTTTTGTTATTATCTTGTTTCTCTTGTCAAAAACAATAGCATCGAAAACAAGAAAAAATCTTAAGTAAATTTAAAACAATTAATTTTTGTGTGTGATAAATCTATAAGAAAGTAAAGCTCGTATTTATTATAAATCGTATTTTATGATGGCAAAAAGAAATTTAGATCCACGAAAGTAAAATTTATACAAAAATAAGTCTAAGCGAATGGTAATCCTTAGTGGTCATAGTATTTGTGGAGTTTTCCCTCTACAAGATGTTTCAAAAGTCGTTTTAACGACATTTATTTGGAACAACGTGTTTTAAGATCATATAAGTAAGGTATAGATAGCCCTAGGTTCTATGTAGAAACATGGAACATAAGGATTTCCATTAACCATGTATTATAATCCATTGAGACGCCTTACAGGGCATATATAAAAAACAATAATAAAAAACTAATAGAAATTGAACTGAAACTTCAGTGTCAATAAATTGTTTGTAATATCACAACAAGCACACGAAAACAAAGACAAATTTTAATTTTCAAAATAAGAGAAACTTCCCAATTTTGAAAGTTTTTTTTACTCATTCTATTTCATAACATTCTTAACAAATTTTGAATTTGGAGGATATGGGTTTGATTAATTCTTTTTTCCCATAACCGAGGAAAAAGGACTAAAATCTATAAAACTTTTAGAAATATGACACCAGCAATCATTTAGTAATTTGCTGAACTTTTCTGACGTGGTATTTCTCCTTTAACAAAAAAGTTTTATACGTCACTTTTGTGTAAAAATTGCTTTTCAACAGTTTGAAAAGGACTTTGTCAAGTTTTTTAACCAACCAATCTTTCAGTCTTTTAGGAAAGGGTCCAAAGGTTTTACGTAACGATTTATTTCTTAGGTGTTGGTAATATAGAAAAGGGTAAACATAAAAATAAAATTGGAGTAAAGAAATTAATTTATATCGAAAGTGCCTGCTGTTTTACTTTCTATTAGAGCTCTAAAATTACACACAATTATTCAACACTTAAATATATGTGTATCAAAAGTTTAAATTTGGCAATATATATTAAAGTGGTTTTTAATTTATCTCTTAAATTTTCTTGAAACTCCAACCTTTTTCATTAAATGAAATGCTTTTATAAGTATTTAGAAGTATAAAACTACTTTTACAAAAATGATTCAAGTTTTTAAAAATACGATTCGTGTTTTTAAGCATAACTCAGGATTTAATTTTTTCATTACTTCCCTCATAGGATGACATATATAAGAGGGATAAAAAATAAAAATTTAATTTACAATTATAGTCAAAAGCAGGATGATTAAATAGTTTTTAGATCTATTTAAGGGAAAAAACTAGAGTCGGTTTTTATCTTATCTTTTGTCTAATTGAGGTGCTTGAAGCAACAAGGTAATCTCCAATTAAAAGCTGTTAGAATTAGCTCATTGTTGGTTTCAGCACCTCCATTTCTTAATACTTCTTAATAATAATTATTTGAATTTGTTGATCACTTTTAATCACAAAAACGTGGTTTAATGATTAAATTTTGAGTAATATTTTAAATGTCGTGCCTGAGTGTTGGGGAGTAAAATTAAATTCAGATCGTTTCTTCAGTTTTATTGGTTTTGATTAAAAAATGACACAGTTTTGCTCAGATAATAATGAGTAATCCATAATGAAAAATATTATCTGGCGACTGTGCCTCATTGGAGCAACTGTAGAGAGAGGGAGAGACCATAATGAGAGAATGCCGCATCTTCTGATGCGTAATTCTCTTTTGAAGTTGGTTTAGGGGTGCCTAAAGCAAGGGAATAAGAAACAACAAAAAAATATTCTGATAAAAAGGAATCAAAATCAGCAATATATATCAGCGAATTGAAGATCGTTCATGAGACTAAATTTATTAACATACATTGATTCGAAAAAAACATTACTTAGAAGATAATCACTACAGAAGACTATTAAAAAGGATGTGATGAATGAAATATTTTTTTCCTCCTTTGATCGCAAACTGATATTCTCTACTTAACCTTACGCCGCAATTTAAATTTCAAATTAAAGGTTCTGATTTTTGGCCTAAATGGCTTGTTTCATCATTACTAAAACCATTCTGGTCATTTTTTAGCAGAAAAAAAATCCTAAGTATGATTTATAGGTTGTTTTCATTTGGGAACATTGGCGTTTGGGTGAAGTTTTTAGGAGGATTTCCAAAATGCACATATTTTGCAATCAATTCAAATAAAATGATTGAAATAGGTTTCTACTCAATAATTATGAACATATTTATGATAGTGGACGTTTTTTTTCATTTTTATTATCCATACTTGGACGATTGGGTAACATTTTATAGATTTTCACGAGAAAAAAATTTACATGTTTATTACGTACGCGAAGCTTTTCAGAATATTTTTCTTGCACTATGGGTAATATTTTGGTATAAAAATACATAAGAATGTTCCCATGCGCTTCTAAGCTAAACAGTTACATTTCTGCGTGAAAAAATAGTTTTACGGATATCTAGCATAAAATCCACTAATTGCTTTCAAATCTAATTAGCTTTTAAAAGTGATAATCATAATTATTATCTGCATTGATTCATTAAAACTGTGTTTCTCATGGAAGATTTCGAACTCAACCAAATATCTCTTACATCCAACTTACGTTAGAAGAGTGTTTTATGATTTACACACTTTTCCTTATTTTCAAAATTCTTCAATTTTATTCCTAAAATTTATGTGTAAAAAAGTACTTGAACAAAAAATATACCCAAGTCCTCAGAAGCACTCCAAATATGCTCTTTGCCCCTAATGATAATTACTGAAAATTAATCGATCGGGGAGTTAGAAAAATATACATGTGGAAGAATCTGCTATAAAGATTTGGCATTTATTTATAAATAAATAAAGTGAAAAAATAAAAATTATATATTTTTAAATTTAAAACACCATTCTTAACCTGTTTAGATCCTTTGAGACAAAAAAGGTTCAAAAAATTCAAGAAAATAGGAAATAACTTGAATTTTTGCGTGTTATAAAAATCCCCTCAAATACTATACCCCAAACGCCGATGTTCCCATTTGGGAACATATACGTTGTTTTGGTAATTACTCCCCAAAATAATAATGTAAAGCTATTCTGTCAAACCAAATGAGAAGATATGTACTTAAGCTATCTAAACACAGCAAAATTATTTGAAACTAAATTTATTTAAAATTTTCATAAATAAAAACTTGTGCAACTTTTTGAAGAGCCAAAAATCTGTAACTTTGATATAAATTCTACAAAAAGGATTTAATTGTACGTGAAAAACTTTTGCATGTAAAATAACTTCATATCTTTGAGTTGCTTACTACCATGTATAAAATTCCTGCATGAAAAATTAAGTGGTTAAAAAATTCCCAAAAGTGATGTTCCCATTTGGGAACATCGGCAGGTAAAAGGTTAATGAAAAAAAAAAGAAGCAGTTACCAGATTTTTAAAGTGAAAATTAAAGTTCTATTCAATTTCAAATTTTTCGTATTCATAATAAGGTAAATGTGGGTATATATAGTGGACACTTTAAGGAAAATGTTTGCTTAAATTCTTAATAAATACCAATCTATTTGCTTCGAAACGGTTATCATCCTATTTTTAGGTTAATTGGATCTTCTTCTTTCGATTTTACCATTAAAAACTTTAATTAGATTGGGCAAAGTATTTTTAATTAATTTTTTAAAAGTACTCCAAATTGCATCCATAGTGGCCACATAGATGAAGCTGTTGCTTCTATGGTGGACACCTCTTGCATCAATAGTGGACACCTGTCTTTTTCTGCCTATATGAGGGGTTTATGCATGAAATTGAGGGGGTTTTCTTGGTATAGTCGTCTAGTTCTAATTAAATCTTCCTTCCCAACGAAATGCATTTTAGATTCAATCAAATTAGCTTTATTTAAAAAAAAATTATAGTTTTCGGACCTAAGTCTACGCTGTAGCTGATTTGAGAGGGATTTATCATGTAAATCTATGCTTTAGAAACATTGGTTCCCCGAAGCCAGAATGAAACCAAATTTATTTAACACTCATTTTAAAGCACAGTCAACAGTTTATGAAGAAAAACTGATTCGAATTAAGTATTATTTATGTTTCTATTAGAAGCCATTGCGGTGGCCACTATTGGAAAATCTAAGATTTTGTGTTGGTAAAGTGGACACCCCCATAAATCCTTGTAAAGTCAACATTTTCAAATAAATTTTATTCAGTATTATTTTATACACTCTTATTTATCTTGATATAAATTCAAAAGTCAATCAAGCGGTAATAAATACGAAAAAATCAGTTCCGACTTACCCGTTTCCTTACGCGATTCAATAAGCAAAATCAAATTTCAGTCACTCGGCCGATGTTGTTATTTTCAAATATTTAAATATCCTTCCCATGCTGATCTGTGGTATCGGTGGTAATTTATCAGCTAACCTGATTGCACAATCTACTATGTCTATGAATTTTGACGCTGTTCGATGCCTCTAACTCGTTCTATTTAAAATTAATCAGCTATGTGGCCACTATTGGTACAGTGTCCACTATACCCACATTTACCTTAACCATATTCAAACCAAGATAATAAAGTTTACCGTAAGTTAACTAACAGTATCAACTTTCTAAAAAAAACTTACTCTTAATCAAACTTATTCTTAGTTAATTAAATTAGTTTGTTAATTAGTTAAACTTATTAATAAGCTTCATTAACAGTATTATTGTATAGCTAACACTTAATTTCATTTATCGAAGTTTTGAAAAAACACATAAACCCTATTCAGAAGTAACTATTTAGTCATTATAAAAATTTTTTATGTAAAATCTAATTACTAACATCCTTCACATTTCTTTTATCTAGAATCTATCATTTAATTTTTCCGAATAATTAACAGACTTCATTGTCACATTGATCCGTCAGATGTTGTACTAAATGCGGTAATTCAATAAAATCATAAACGAAAGAAATGCCCAGCAGATATTTTTTTCCAACATT
This sequence comes from Tetragnatha versicolor, assembly GCA_024610705.1. NCBI lineage: Eukaryota > Metazoa > Arthropoda > Arachnida > Araneae > Tetragnathidae > Tetragnatha > Tetragnatha versicolor. The sequence continues at coordinate 8,768,900 of JANDEH010000020.1, forward strand.
CCGGTCATATCTGGTGTTTTTCACTTCTTTTGAGGAGGAGGAGGAGCAATTTTCTCAAAGCAGTCCCTTTTGAAAGGTCTTCCGTCTTTATTTTTCTTCCTGTCCTGACAACAATCAGTTATGGGGAACCCAATGGCCGAAAAGATCCCCTTCTTGTACTCCCCTCATTTATTAACTCTGGTCCAGATTGTCTAGTGTTTTAGAACCTTATCGTAGTAGACGCTTGGTTGAATGAAGATAATCTATTTATATTATTAGAAATGGTCTGGTTGACAATATTAGAGTTTAGAAAGATGGTTGTAATAAGTTTAACAAAAAACAAAGTATCTTTACTTTTTAACACCCTTAATCGGTTATTTTTAACATTAAAATTATAATAAGGGCATTGCTTTCAAAAATAAAAGACCTATGACGCTTTCGATATTTCATAATCATAATTATTTCTCAAGGTTTAGAAAGTCAATTACTTTTGCTTTACTGAAATATTAATAGATACACTTATTTCAATCTCAAAAAAAAATTTAATGACACAAATACATTTTTTTTTTATTTAAAAAGGATTTTTTTTCTAACTCCACGTCATTGTATTTCCCCACGCCAAACAAAAAAACTGATGAAAATAATTATACAGACACGTAAAAGGTCCCAAATCACGAAGACTATATTTTAGTGTCATTATTTAGTACTAGCTGGTATGCCCGGCCTTGCACGGGTGGAGATGGAGATTTTTTTCCTTAAAATTTTAAATTCATTTCCTACCTTCAAGGCGCGGATCCAAGGGGTAGCACTCTGATCAGCACCCCCCTTCGGAACCCAAAAAGGTTGTCAAAATGAGTAAAACCATACTTTTACCGGTCTACTTTCCAATTTTTTTTCTGGGGGAGGACCCCCATACCTCCCATTAGTACCACCAGGGGATCTTCAGATATAATTTTTAGAAAATCGCCAATACTTTGACATTTTGGGTGAAAAAGTAAAGGTAATAGTGTTGAAAAGTACCCCCCTTAGACTTAAAACGTTTCTAAAAATATGTTTAAAGCCTACTTTTACACGTCAAATTAAAAAAATTTTCTGGGGGAGGACCCCCATACCCAATGGTACCAACGGGGATTTTGTGTGGAAAAGTGCCCCCCTCTTGGAGCCCTGCTGGATCCGCGCCTATATTTTAATGAGTGAAAGGTGTCGAATCAAGCATTTTAAATTCTGAACGATTTCTGCATTTACCACATGATTCCCATAAAAAAACAACAAAATATTAGAAAACTATTCTTCCAAAAATCACTTAAAATTCTCAATTAGAGCCTTTAATTAATCGTATTTTCATGATTTTATTATATCTTTGGTATAAAATTTAATAAAACATTCCTGCAATTTAAGAAAAAAATTCAATATTTCCACTTGAAAGGTTTTGAAACTCTAGTTTTTTGTCTGTTAACCAACTTTATTAAAAGCAACAATATGATCTTCATTTGATTTTTCATCCTCGTTTCCATGGAGACTATTTTAACAGCAATACTATTCCATAAAAACTTTTTATTTAAAAATTAAACTATCAAATAAAAATATTCTGAACTATACTTACCAGTTTTAAAATTTATAATTTTGTTGAAATATATATTTAGATTATTAATATAATTTTTAAACAGCTTCAGATATAGCTTTTCTTTTGAAAACTTGTTATTTTGCATTATGTTTTTTTTGTAACAATGGGGTGAACAGATCTCTTCTGGAGGAGAAATAAAGCTATTTCAGCAAAATGACCATAAAAAGAACAAAAAAGGGGTCAAGGGGTCAATTAAAGTTTTCGAAACATAGCCTATGTTTTTTTCTGAGTTTTTTTACGTAGGTATACCAAGTTTGGTGCAGATCGGAAGTAAACTGTGGATTTGTATAAAAGACAAACATGCATACATACATACCCACACTAGTTTTATTATATTAGATACCTATCAGCAGGAGTTTGTAACTGGGAAATTACGTCTTAAAAGCTAGGTGTCTCAAGGCCAAAGTACCCCACTCTCCCCAAAATTTGGATATACTCTTTTGGATAATTGACAAAAGGGTCGTTAATCGTTTGTAATAGACTAAGTTTTTTATGTTTTTTAGGTAAGAGCCAAAGAAACTATTCAAAAATTTAAAAAATGAACTCTAAAAATTTGAAGAAGAATTTCAGACATGAAAAAGGAAAGTTAATTTTCTAAACTTTCATATTAAGTTAATTGAGTTATACCTGGGTGCATGGAGAGAATATAATAAACATTCCCCCCATAAAATGAATTCTAATTAAAATTTAAAACAAATGTTTGAAATTATGGAAGTCCGTTCCGTTAGGGGACATCCAAAAATTACGTGAGGTCAAAAAGGGGGGGGGGAAGGGGTTTGGAAAAATCTCACCAAATCTCACCAAGGGGAGAGGGGGGTCGATTAAAATCTCACGTCAACTTTTTAAGTTAGAAATTTTACGATTTTCTTTTTATTAAGTATGAGAAAGGAATATAGTACAATAGACCAATGGTCGCGGTGCTCAGGCTCTTGCAGCCACCCCATCACAAATGAGAAAGGAATACACACAGATAAGATACTGCAAATTATTTTTAAAAGTTTTAGGTAAATCTCACTTGGGGGAGGGGGGTTCAGCAAAATATCCCTACCAAAGGGGGAGGGGGGTCCAGATTTTGGAAAAAAAAACCTCACGTAATTTATGGATGTCCCCTTAGTAAGTTGAAAAGTTTGAATAACATTTGAACTTTTCAAAAGTGCAGAGAGAGAATGTTTAGAGTTTTTACTTTTACTTTTTTTTCTTTTGTTGTTTCTTTTTTTTAAATATTCCTTCTAGAGTTCCAATCACACGAGAAACTTTTCGTTTAACCCTTTCAATCCTATACCATAAGCCATAAGAGATTGTGATTGAATCTTACAGAAACTTTGGGGCGTTGAGGGCTGAAACAGTAAGTCATGTCTACAATGGACAAATCAATTTCTCTAATATCGTTTCAGAAGTTTTCAAAAGTTCAAGTGGCTTTAATAGAAAAACCTTCGTCCATAATACTGATTGGTCACTTATCTTTTCAAACAGAATTCTTTAATGGAGTGGTTTAAATGTTTTGCTGGGGGTGCTTCAACTTTGGAAGATTAATTGGAGAACCACAATGAGAGGGGAAGTAAGTTCTCATCCCCAATTCTCCATAATGGATCTCCTCTTTAGGAGATTGTGTTCTTGCTGATATACTCCACCCCTCTGGGGTATGATCTTAAATGTATGTTTGATACCTATTTAATTTTCTTCTTGATTTTATCCTTCATTTATTAATATCATTGTGATTGTGGATTACAGCTAAAAGTTTTGAGAAAAATACAAATGCATTTTGTTATTTTTTACTTTAAAATGTTTAACTTAGTTTTTCAGATTTAAGTTTGTATTTGTGTTACGGGCAATGTGATAAATCTGGACATCAGTATTAATAATGCCCGAGTATTTCGGGTATTACCAATTAATAATGGCCAGTTTATAATAAATAATACCACTAATACCATGATATCGATTTCTTTCCATTGATTTAATTTAATATTTATGTACTACCTGTATTTGATTTATTGGCAAAAATTTATATCTAAATAAGGTTCAAAAATGATAATAATTTCGCAATTTACATTTGCGTAGTTTTTAAACACAAAACTATCAAACCTACTACAAATTTTCCCAAATCCAAATCCCTATTTTGCATAAACCGTACAACTAACCTAGAAAAAAGTATTATATGTTTTCTCAGAAAATTCTAACATTCTAGAATAAAAGGCATGACTTGCTCTCTTGAGCAAGAACTAGTGATGAAGAAAAATCTAATGTTTTAATGGAAAATTGAGAACTATGTATTTTGCAAACATGAATACAAAATGCGTTATAACTCAGAGTTCCTTCATCTCCTTAGGAATAAAACCTCTTCGTGACTATAATGTGTATATTTTTCTATGCTTCAGTTGAATATCACATTCTTACTTTTCTTTCATATCTACCGAGAGCGAAAAATTTTAATAAAATGCCTATATTCATAGAATCGTCAATCAAAGATTCTTTATTTAAATCCCTTGACTCATATTTGGAAAAACTTAAAAAAAAAACTTCATTTGAAGAGGTGTTCTGTGAAAGGTGAAAACAATAAGAAACAATTCCCTGAAGAGTAGACTTTAAGATAAGTATATTTTTGTTCTCGATTTTTATAACAAAAAAAACATTTACAATAGATGTTTATAAAAAAAGATTTTAACTGGTATTTTCGATTTTTACTTGAGTTTAAAAGAATATCTCTCCTTTTTTTTATTAGTGGGAATTTTTTAGGCACTCCATGTAAAGAATCTGGCCGTTCAAAAATGAGCACACAATACTGGAAAAAAAATCGACTCAGACCCTATATCTCAGGAACGGCTTGTGATATAAAGACAAATAACAAATAAGGTATCATTTTTCATAATTTAAAGTATTCTATATACGGAAAATTTTTCAAGTTCTTAGGGGGTCGTCTTCATATTAAACGAAGATCCAACTTTCGTTTTTCCTATGGGCGACATCAAAGATTATTCCAGATTCTGAAAGAGCACCCTCTAAAACCCCACAAAACCAGTTTTCATGTCATTTGGTCCCCAAATGAAGCCAGGTGTGGGGGTTGAAGTTCGTAGAATTTACATTGAAATCTCGTTTTTTACGTTGAATTCTCGATTTTGATCCTGCGGGGTTGATGGTTGAAAAGATCAAAATCGAGAATTCAACGTATAAAACGAGATTTCAACGTAAATTCGACAAACTTCAACCCCCACTCTTGGCTTTATTTGGGGACCAAATTACATGAAAACTGGTTTTGGGGGGTTTTAGGGGGTGGTCCTTTCAGAATCTGGAATAATCTTTGATGTCGCCCATAGGAAAAACGAAAGTTGGTGCTTCGTATATGAAGACGACCCCCTAAAAACTTGAAAAATTTTCTGTATATAGAATACTTCAAATCATGAAAAATGATACCTTATTTGTATTTATATCACAAGCCGTTCCGGAGATATAGGGTCTGAGTCGATTTTTTTTCCAGTATTGTACATGTTGAAACGCATTGTATAATTCAGCGGTTCCCAAAGTGGTCCATATGGACCCCCAGTGGTCCACAGCGACTTCCAGGGGGTCCACGGGCATGAAAATAAAAATTGGGGGTCCACAGAAACTTTTTGGGGGTCCACAGCGACTTTCAGAGGGGTTCACGGAAAAAATTTCATTAAAATGGGAAATTTAGAAAAGTTTCAAAAATTTTGTCTTTTTTATAATCAAATTTTAGTATAATATGAAAAGTTGGTTATCACCAAGTCCTCGCAACGCTAGAAGGGGCGATGGAATCATTTCTCTCTTATCGTGGTGAAGAGCCACCGACCAGCAGTGCATAATTCAATTTCATAAATTAAAACTCAATTTCCGTAATATATAATTTGACTTCTTTTCATAGTTGAACTTCATTAAATATTGTTTGTTAACATGCCATATATTAATTGTGATTATTTCTGAAGTTTTATGATTGGGTGAATGAATAACTCACTCATAAATCATTAACTTTGACAAGTTTGCGACCAAAATTTTTATTGTTAAAGTTATACGTTTTTGTGCCTTGAAATGTAATTAGATAAAAAATTAAGATTTGTTTTTAGTTTCAAACTTTTTAAATGTTTGATTTCTTTTCATAGTTGAACTCAATTAAATATTGTTTGTTAACATGCCATATATAAATTGTAGTTATTTTTGAACTTTTACGATTTGGAAAATAAATAACTCACTCATGCGCCATTAACTTTGACAAGCTTGCTAGCAAAACTTATTGTTAAGGTATCCGCCTACCCCTAAAAAGACGAGTTTCGACTTTTTCGTCGAAAATTTGGTTCTTAGATTTTCAAGTAGTTCAGACTTTTATCTTTCCAAAACTGTTTTCATTTTACTTGTAGGTGAATTAGAAAAGAAATTACAGCATTATTAAAACAGATAGTCGTGTGCGATCGTATACAAATATGAACTTTAAAGCTGATTTTCTCAGAACTAAGTTTTGCATAAAAACCCTCCACTATTTACATGATTACTCAAAAACTATCCAAGATATTCACTCCAAATTTTAACAGTATATTAATCATACTGTTATTAACCAGATGGACCACAGATTTTTATACAAGTTTATTATTTTTGTTTTTATTGATGTTTTTTTGTTAAAGGGTTGTAGAAATTTTGAAAATTTTCACTTACCTTTACATTTTATGCTGCAAAACAATTACTTTTCAAAATATGTCTTAGAAAATGGTCCAATCTGAAGATAAGTGTTATACGATACTTGTGTCCGAAGGAAATTTATATAGGGGTACTAATAGTTTTTGGGCAAGAGTGAGAGGGGTTTTATAAAAATTCATTTAAATTTTACACTAATTACCCCATATTTTAGAAAATAATATAATTGATTTTGTTTTTTTAGCATTGATCAATGTTTTGATGTACACTTAAACTAAAAATTAAAAAATAATTTTTGTAAATCAAGTATTTCAAAAAAATGGTCTCAAAGGTAGGCGGATACCTTAAAATTAAAAGTTTTTGTGTCTTGAAATGTTTATATTTATATTTGCTTTTATTTCAAACTTTTTAAATGTTTGATTGTTATAATTTCTTTAAAAATATCGTGTGAAGGCAAAAATTAAAAAAAAATGGGTTTTTTTTGTTAGATATGTAAAAGTGTGAAATCAAATGCTTATCAAAAAACACTTGAAAAAATTACAAAATTTATACGTGGTTTAGAAATTTTTTAAAAAACCTAATATTTTTAGCTACTTTTTGACAGGGGGTCCATGGGGTACGAAAAATGTCGTCAGGGGGTCCACGGGCTAAAAAAGTTTGGGAACCCATGGTATAATTGAATGAAACTAAATTTAAAATTTTATAAATATTTATAGCGCAAACCGGGATTAGCTAGCATTCTACCTTACTTTTTTGCCCAAAAGAAGGCTAGAGCAATGTAATAACGGTGGCGGATAGAGTAAATAAATGTACACTTTTCTACCAAAACTTCAGCCTGTATCGAAGCTTAACAAAAGAAAGTTGTTTTTAAACGCTTTTATTCTACTTGCTTTTGGCGGCGTTTTACGGGTGGAATTTTAAAACTCGATTTTCGGGCACTTCCCGATATGTTAGGGCCCCGAAACTTTACACATCGGTGTAACCCTCATGACACTCCAATATCAAACCATTATCTAGTCCAACAATCAAAGGATTAAGTTAATTAACCAGTATTTTGAATTAACAGAAAAACCAGAATTTGAGACCTTTCCCAAGGGGCTATTCTCCCTAAACCGTGCACAAAGGTGTATAAGGCATAACTTCATCATATTCAAAAGTCAAAACGAGAATTGCCCAGTAATTACGATAATTACAGACGATTAATCACTTTTTTTCTTTCCGTATTCTTGTACATAAAATTTCAGGCACTTCCAAACGATATAAAGTTCTGAAACTTTGCACCATGGTGTAAACTCAATGACAATGCAATATTCAATAATCAAAACCTCCGTAATTAAGATAATTAACGAGTGTTTTAGTTATCCTTTTAATTCAAATTTGAGACACTTCCGTGAAGCCAATGGCTCCCAAAACCTGTAAGATAATATATTAGGTATACAACTACAATATTTAATCTTCAAAACGTGATTTTTTACCTTCCAATTAACAATTAAGATAATTAGCGATTTAAGATAATAACCGCGAGAAAGAAATCGCCAGAAGAGCGAGAAATCGCCGAGAATTGGTGCCCATCCCGAGGAATCGCGAGAGAAGTTAAATATGCTTCTTTTATAATTTATTGACTACTGAAAAGACTGGATGGTACTGTTACTGTTTGCTCCTTGATACACACACACTAATTCTGAATTTTTTACGATTGGTTATTTTTTTAAATTTTATTGAATGCTTTTCTTTTTCTTGTGAATCTTTTTGATATCGATGGATTTCATCGGCGAGTGAGCGGATGCGAGGAATATTCTTTGTGGGAGGTATTTTTCCCGCTCAGCTCTGTTATTTTAACGTACCCAGCAATATTAAATAGATTTTAATTAACTTTGGAGTTGATTGTCCTGCTGAGTCGTCAGAGGATTTTTCTATTTAGTCAGATCAGTGAAAAATTTTTGTTATGCATGAAATAAAATTCCATCCTATCATAAGATTAAATATGGTTGAAATAAATGCATTTTTTCTTTTGAGTTTTTGTTAAAAAATACCATCACTAAAAAGTAGAAAATAAAATAAGTAAAAAAAGATTTTTTAAAAAACGCTTTTATTGAAGTGTTCTAAAATGTCAAAAATAATTTATTCGGTTTGACAAATAATTTATTGGGAAGTAGAAAATAACTTTTTGGTAAGTAAAAAAACTGATTTTCTAATCACTAAAAATAAAAGCGTGGGCGCTAATAATTCCTTAATTCACTATTTATTCTAACTTCTTTATTCTATGTTCTATGAGGTTAAATTTACAATTTTCTCATTCATGAGGTTAGGGTGGGATGGATTCACTTTAAATTCTCTATTAGGTATTTTTATTTATGTAAAATTATACATAAATGCCGACGTAATGGCCTAGTGGTTAGAGCATCTGACTGATGCAAAGCCGTACGTCTGGAGTTCGAATCCCCGTTTGGCAGGGATGTTAGTGTCACTGTCCTGTAAAAAAAATTTAAATTTAAAAAATATTAAAAATTACTAGCGCCCACGCTTTTATTTTTAGTGATTAGAAAATCAGTTTGTTTTACTTACCAAAAAGTTATTTTCTACTTCCCAATAAATTATTTGTCAAACAGAATAAATTATTTTTGACATTTTAGAACACTTCAATAAAAGCGTTTTTTAAAAAATCTTTTTTTACTTATTTTATTCTCATTAATAAGTAAATTTTATCGTATTTAGGTGGGTTCTTTTTTTCATCCGATACACTTTCTTAGATAAAATTTAAATGTTTCTGATGATAATTTTTGATAAGGGGATTTCCTGGGAGTCTATGTATGCATACCATAAACTTTAGATCTTAAGTTCCAACTACGAGGCTTATATATATAATCAAACCTAGTTTAAGGTTTTAACCCCGGTACTACATAGATTTAAAATAAATTGCCACTCAGTTTTTAGAGATGAAACCTCACATATTTCGCATCAGCAGTAAAATGCCCATTTTACATGACACAAGTAATATGTTTGCATATCTGGAAAAATTTGATGAGCCAGATATACCAAAGATTCGAAAGTTGATGTGTGACAAAAATATATATTGCATTATTCAACTTTAAGAATTTTCTCGAAAAACTCAAATCGCTACTATTCCTTCGTAGTATATCGCGTCTTTTAACATCACATCGGGTCATCATTTTTTACCGGATTCACCCAGATCAAAACATATCCTAACGGAAAGGATATTTAGGAAATCTTTGACACATTTTGGTGAAGTTGGAGATAAGTACTCAAAATGACATTACAGTATTTGTTATGAAAAAATAAAGTTCACACAATGCAAGGGTTAACGCATCGATTTGATAAATATCTATAAACCTTAAAATGCTCTATTTTATTACGGAATTCGAATTCAAAAGAACCATGTGATGCTGTATTGTATAAGGTACCTGTGCCTAATATGGACACCCTAAGGAAAATGTATTTTTTCACCCCCTTATACACGTCAAAGGAGTCCAAAAATTTATGACCACTATCTTTGGACTGTTGACTATCATTATTAAAATTAGGGACCTTGTAATTATTCTGGTTTAATTTCAGAGATAAAAACAAAAAATGTTTGCAAGTGTCCATATTAGGAACCACCTGTCCCTATTATGGACAGGTGGCAAATTATACACAGGGTGTATACACAGGGTGTATGGAAAACCCTACTACACCCTACTACACAGGGTGTATGGAAAAACCACTCTTCCAAGGGATTTTAGAGGAGAGGGGATAAAAAAAATATTTCTTAAAGTATTGCGGGGGAGGGGGGGCACATTTAATATCATCAGAACATGCACTTCGTAATGTTATGCACGGATACTATAATTAAGATTAAAAATATATATAAACATTAATTTATTATGAATTAGCTAAATAAAATAACATCTAACAGAAAATTATTTTAAAAATTTCTAAATCTGAAGATTCACTAGCTGTTCTTACAATGTGGACATAAGGTGTCCATAATAGGAACAGGGCGTAGTTTTACTAAATCTTGTAATATATAAACAAAGAAAACATTTTTAAGCAATATACGCAATAGCAAACGAAAATATATTTCATCCGCTTTCTAAAACACTCCACTTTTTAATATTTAGAGTAATTTTACCATATCTAATAAGAATTTAAACTTAACCTGTAATTACTATCAGCACACCATGAAAACACAAATTTCCTTCAAAATGGCGAACAGCGCGCTTTTTTGCACTTTAAAGACTAAATTATCTTTTAAACTGCTTTTCTTCAAGAACACGTAGTGCCGACTCTCGATCAAATTTCTTACATTTTAAGATATAAGGGGTGTCCATATTGAGAGCCCTGTCCATATTGGGTACAAAGTACCTTAGTTAAATAATTTAAAGGAATACTTTCATGTACAATAAAATCCTTTTGACTTCCTATCAAAATATAGAATTTAAAAAAAAACAGGCTGATTCTAGAAAATGATTTAGAACCTTTAGATAACTCATAAAGAACCGAAAATTTCTATTAGGTTTCTCAAAGGCATAAAAACTGCTCGTTCTCTAAAAATATTGAAAACATTTTGATACCTTCGTATTTAGTTTCAAAAGTATGAAATTACAAAACATTTAATTAACTGGATATAAATAATTTTCAAAGACGCCTAATTAAAATTAAAGGTAGGAACATTTAGATCAGATGTACATATTTAAAAATAAATGCAACTATGATCAACAACCTATTTATAATTATAAAATACCATAAAATTCACCTGAGTTCCGGTTGAAAAAATTTAATTTTTAGATATTTAATAACATTTAAGACAAAGTTCTTTTTAATTATGGGAACGTTTTTTTTTAATTTGAAACCCTTAAAATAGTTTCTTGCCCACCATAAGGTGCTGCGATTTTTTTTGTCATTAGACTATGCTTGGTTGGTTCATTTTAAAAGCATCAATATTTTTTTTAAACTTATTCTTTCAGTTTTCCTTTTTTCTCTTCAAATTTAAAATGGCAGAGATACGGAAGAAAGTTTTCGTACCGTAGAAAGAGAATCAACCAAATTGGTTGTGGTAGATCCTCTTCCATTTTTCAAAGAGTTTGATGAAACTTTGATATTTGCAAACCAAATGATATGTGGAAAAGTAACTTATCTATGAAACGTGGGAGAAGATTTATACATTAGAAGATAAACGGAAATAAATCACAAACGAAATATTTCTTCCTCTTTCTTCAAGGATCAAATTTTTTAGAATATTTGGAATATCCAAATTTAAACGAAAGAAACTGTTGGATTTTCAAACTTGTTTTTAACTCACGTAACAATGATAAAAAACTCATCCTTTCTCATCAAACGACTAAATTTATTTATCTTTCATCTGGTGATTCGAAGTCTCTCAAACAATGTTGTAACTTAATGACCATTTTTTAAGCCGCAAAAATACTTTTTTGATTATTCAGTTGCTGAAAAATGTTAATTATCAGATTTATAAAAAGATTTTAGGATTAAATTTCCGGAGTTATGAAAGAACTTTTTAAAAATGATAAGTTTCACCCATTTTATAAAAAAAGCTCTAGAATCCTATTAGCAATCATATGTAATAGGTTTTTGTTTGTAAATCGATAAGCATTTTGCATTTAAGATTATTTGTATGGATAATATGCTATTGTTTTCTTGAGCCTTTTCTGTGAAACTCTCTTCCTGGCGCTTTGAAATGTTTTTTGAAATGCTCGATTCCATAATCGAGGTTTTCGCCAAACTTGGCGAGATCGTATTTTAAAGCGTGGAGGAAATACCGCCAACATTTAACATTATTTCATACATTAAAATGGTCATCGCCAAAATTTGGCAACCTTTGGCGAAAACCTCGATTACGGAATATTACCCGATATTGTAATCTAAAGAACAAACTTAAGATAGGAACTAACTTTCTTCTTGGATTGCAAATAAAAAGGCAAACATACAATATTAAACTATTTATTTAATTTCTGGTGTACCATCAACATGGTATTATGTATATGGCATTAAAGTCAAGCTATATATAAGTCTATAAAGTATTATCAAACTATTAAAATCATCATACCATGCGTTATATTTTTTAAATGAATTAATTCAAATGACACATTCCATGAAATCTTTATAAAAAATTAAATTATTTTCACGCAATTTAACATTATAGTAATTAAGTTTCATAAAAATGTCTGATAATCAAAAGATTCCCCTTTCCGTACCAAAGAAGAAAGTCATAACTTTTCTTTTATAGCCATAGTAAAAGAAGCATTCTACAATAGACGTAAACGTGAGCAAAATATGCTTCAATACTTCAGACAAGAAAAGAAAACGTAACAAATGAGGTAGAAAATATCCTCATATGAAGAGAAAAGAAGATATTTCTCATTCTTTACAGAGCGGCAGAACGCATGTTCACCATAGCCAAAACATTCTCAAAAAATCCTTTCCGTGTACACAAAGTTATACTGCATGAGGGAAAAAAAACTTCAACTCCCTCTCCTTCTCTCAGACCTGTCAATTTCGCTTTAAAGGCCTTTCTGGTATGGAACTGGTTTCCTCTGCTTCGAATAAATGCATGAAAAATGGCAATTTCCGATTTCAAGATATGCTCATGATATTTTCTAGCGGGGTAACAATTTATTTCTTTCGAGTAAATATACGGCATTCAGATTCTTTTTATTTTTCAGGAGCTGCTATTTTTTTTTTGAAGCGGCTGTAGCTGAGAAAATCCTTAAATTCTCGTGATTGAGAAGCAGACGTAGTATATATCAGAATTTATGTGCCCTGATTTCTGGTATTTATGTAGCTTGAATGATATCCATTATTCATGTATGCCACAACGTGTAAATATGTGACATGGTATTATGGCGCAAGTTCAGAGGTGCGATGCTTGGCGAATTTTGGCTGTTTAGCGGCACATTTAAAAGCCAAATCATTCACTTAACATTAGTTAGGGTTACCATATTAGTCATCTTTACCGCTAAAAACTTAGCGCATCCGCACCTTTGAACTTGCGCCATTAAGCTAAATATCCTGGTTTTGTAAGGTTGAATTAAATGTAATAGTAATTAAGATAATATCCGTATTTAATGAACAGACGTCTATAACAAACTCTTATTTGATATTGAACATAGTAAAGCTAGTTGGTTAATGTTACTTTAGGTTTCTTAGAAATTGTTAAGGTTTAAGATAATCTTAAAATAGAGGTAGTCAATGGCGTAACTAGAGTTGACTCAACATACTCCTACCAGTTCCAGTTGGCTACTCCTACCAGTCAACCACACCAACATATAATTAATTCCCTTCAAAAAATATATCTCATAATATAGGTAATATATATTACACTATATAATAGGGTGGGCCGAAAACACACTTTATTTTTTATTGATGTTCTAATAGGTGCAACTTGGGTCAAATAAGGACGGTGTAAAATATTTTTCGATTGGATAATACAGGGGACCCCAATAAAATTTTGCCGAGGACCCCCTTTACAATTAATTTACTGACAAGGACCCCTTGAACTTGAAGGCTTAAATTTTCAATCGATTTCAAAACCGAAACTCAATGTATTCAAAACAGAAACTATCGTATTTTAGTCAATAAAAGAATTGCAAAAAACAAAACATGGATTATGTTTGGTGGTAAACAGAGGCTGCGCCACCTACATTAATCTATGCAATACAGTGACAATTAACTAACAAAACTAACAAATGAACTGCTGAGTAGGATAATGGTTACTTTAGGAAAATAAAAAACACTTTATTTCTCGGTGACATTTAGCGGACCCCTTGGACACAGCCCGCGGACCCCCAGGGGTCCGCCGACCACCTATTGGGAACCCCTGGGATAATATCTTAGGCTCCCGCATCGCACTTAAAATTTACGAAAAAATGGATTAAAATTAAATAAATAAATTAAATAAATAGATCATGTCTTTGTAAATATTATTTTTGAAGTGATAGATGCTAATTTGATCTTAAATGTTATTTTTTTAAAATAGCTTAATAAAGTAGTGCTTAAGCTCATTTGAGGACCTTTGGGTTAGATCCGAAAAGAAATGTTCCTTGTAAACCACAAAATTTCCTAGAAATATTTGTTTTTCATTTCTTCATGTTTTAGAAACTGACGATGCACAATGCCCCCTTCGTTACGCCTATGGTGGTAGCTTATGTTATGCAGTGCTAATTATTGAATTACATCTAAAAAAGTAAAGCATACTTCACCTTATTGCATCCTTGTTGATTGGCTTATTGCTTATTATACTTAATATTTTTTTAATTAATAAGATTCCTTATAAAAAACTCCTCATGCTCCAAATGGTATAACAGGAGGCTTACAGATGTAAGTATCTAATTACAACATACAATTTTAAAAGGAAGCAGAACAAATTTAAAAGCCTAAACTATTATGAACAAAATTCCGCAAAGCGTTTACATTTTCGGAACACTATATACGGAACACTTAGGTTTGTGGGAAAGACAAGCGTATTTTTGGAATCAGGAGATAATTTTTAATAAATTAAAATTGAATGAATATTTAGAATTTTGAGAGATGTTGCAATTCTCCATTCCAATTCTAAAATATTTAGATAATTTAACTTGTAAAGGCATATAGCGAAATGTTTTCAAGGTAAAGAAAATAAAAAGTTTTACAGATGTTTCTGAATCAAAATCACTATTTGATGCACATTTTTCATTAATGCATTCCACAATTATACCCACGGAATTTTTTTTCTCTCAAACTTAACTATCCCTTTTCTTTTGGGAGGCATTCCAGAGAATAAAATCTCTCTCGAGAACTCCAAACCCGGAAAATAAAATTCTCCTCGGGACATAAAAACGGCCACAGAATTTCCGAAAATGTCGTACATTCCTCCACAAGACGCTTCAACAAAATTAATCTCTTAAGAGAATACCATCATTCCGTCTCAGGAGCTTGTTGGACGAGAACTAGACGAAAACGGGACGATTATTTTGTTTTCCCACGCAAATAAATGCGTCCGTCTTCACTCTCGACAGAAATAGGACGTTTCCTAGATGTAAATGAGACGTCGGTCGTCCCGAAACTAACTACCAGTACGATGATGAAAAAGCAAATAACTCATTACCTTCTCTCTGATGCCAACGTGCTTATGTCAAACTTTTCGTCTCGCTAACTTTGTAAATCCAATCATTTTCAACGTCCGAAGGCGGGAATGGTGAATTACTCTGTGTTTAATTGAAAAACTGATTACACTTCCGTCATCACTTTGCGATTATTTAGTTTTGAGTTACACTTTAATTGATCGATAAGAACACGATGATACTTTCAAACAGTACAAAACGATTCTTCATCTTATAATCCTTATTTTAAGAACCTTGTGGTAATGTCTAGTTGCAAGAAAATAACTATAGTTAATCCAAAAAAAATTACATTGGGTCTGAAATAACGATCTTAACTTACTTAGGATAATTATTGAAAGAGAATATATTTCTTTTGTGTTACTGTAAATATTAAGTAACCTTTCTTCAAAGTCGAATCTTATGTTGAATTTCGCTAATATATCAGTTTTATGATTTAGTTTATTTTCAGTTATGGGGGATATTCTAAAATATCTTTAAAAATTGTGCCTTTTAGCTTTATCCCGATTTTACTCTACACGTATTTAAAACTCAATTTAACTGCTACATTTTTGTAGTTTATTTGCTTTAAAAAATTATTTTATGACCAAAATGTGTATATTTAGAAAAAACTACTGCATTTATGTAATATGATAAAAATTTCTATATGTTAAAAAAGGAAGACGAAAACGTAAACAATATCATTCAAATATTATTTTTCTATTTGTAGGAAAATGCTTGCCATACCTTACATTTTTTGTGTAAGGGGCCATTCATTAATTACGTAACGGTCCCGAGGGGGAGGGGGGTTGGAAAAATCTCAACATACCCTTACTTGGGGGGATGGGGGGGTCAAACCAATTCTTACGTAAGATTTTCCTAGTTAATATAAAAAAATTCCAATTATTCTAATCAAGAGATAATAATATAATAGTAATACGTAGTTGACAGCAAGAATATTTCTTATCTATTGAAAAATAAAAATATTTGATTTACGTCAAACGGAGAGTTTTCTAACATTTTATTATTTTGAAAAACATAATGGAATCTTACGTAAGAATAGGGGGGAGGGGTTTGAAAAATCTTACGTACCCTTACATGGGGGGAGAGGGGGTCAAAAATTGTCAAAATCATCCTTACGTAATTAATGAATGGCCCCTAACACATGCTTGTGCATAAAATTTTTTGGTTGAACTTTTAAAACTTCAATTTCATTTAGTACATGCGCCCTTTTCCAATTAGAAGTACAAAATGCATATGGCGTAAGAAGAGGTGCTTAGCTTTTTTTTTGCGTTTCTGCTTGTGAATTTTTGTGATTCTGCAGTTCTCATTTATTTAACTATCCCCTCAAGTTTAATGCCTATGAAAAAACCCTGTCAGAAAAAAACGAAAACATGATGGCGCACATTTCAAAGGCGAAATATCTTAAGGGAAATTAGTAAGCTATTATTTCAGGGTAACTATTTCTAACTAATACTAATAATTTCTAACTAATGTGTGTGTGTGTGTGTGTGTGTGTGTGTGTGTGTGTGTGTGTGTGTGTGTGTGTGTGTGTGTGTGTGTGTGTGTGTGTGTGTGTGTGTGTGTGTGTGTGTGTGTGTGTGTGTGTGTGTGTGTGTGTGTGTGCGTGCGTGCGTGCGTGCGTGTGTGTGTGTGTGTGTGTGTGTGTGTGCGTGCGTGCGTGCGTGCGTGCGTGCGTGCGTGCGTGTGTGTGTGTGTGTGTGTCCGTCCTTCATCTATTTCGAAACGTATCTATAATTTCCAAAACTAAATATATTTAGAAACCTTTTCACCTCTTACTAATTTAAAGTACTAACACTTAACAAAAATGCCCCTTTTACCTCGGGATTCAGTAGCTGAATGGATAGCTGAATGGAGTAGCTGAATGCTCGGGATTCAGTAGTTTCGGGGGTGTTTTACTCGACATTTTTTCTGAGGTATTTCCTCAGGAATACAAAGTTTTAGGTGAGATGACTTCGTAGGATGTAAGATTTTAATTTTGGTGACTAAATTCCATAGAAAAATTATATAAATTGGCCCCTCAAAATAGTGTTTTAGCTCATTTTGAAATCCTTCAGATTGCACCCAAAGAGCACCGCTCATTGTAAGCGGCAGAATTTTTAAGGAAAAAGGATAAATTTCGAGGGAAAAATTATAGGGGAGAGTGCTGTACCTAAGGACGGTTGGCCACCGCGTTTTTAAATTCGGGAAATAATGGAAATTTGGAATATAACATATTTACTGTTTTTAGGTGCTCAAAGTTTTTTGTAGTGCATCACTTCATTAATATTTTTCTTTCCCTTTAATTATAATACGATAAAATGAGATATAAGGGGAAAATCCTCGAGATTTTGACTTTTTATTTTTGATATTCGAAATCGTCTGATCTCAATTCTTTTATTTTTATAGAATTTTAAATACAAAACCACCTGGTGTTGTACATTCGGACACCATAAGTGTTGTGCCTACGGACACGTTCTTGTGGGTGTTTGTAGCTAATCGGCGTTTTTGAATCGGGTTTCATTAAAGTGAACACATTTTATTGCACGTTAAATTAATTCTGAATGGTTATATATTCGTCGGTGATTATTTTCAAGTGATTTATAGATGAAAAATCAAATATTTTGTGATCTAAACTACTTTTTTATATTATTTATTTTACTTTGCATTTAATCTAAAATATGGTATAAAATTTTAACCATACTATCGCATTTAAGTATGATTACAAAAAACTTAAAATTTCCACCACAGAAGATTTGCGAAAGTTATTACCTCCAAATGCTTGCACAACTAAGTGTCGATCGAATTGTTTTTTTGGATCAGTGAAGTGATCAGATCAATCAGCATGATTGATGAAACTATTACCTCAAATTTCGTTCTGAAAATCCCATGTAATTTATGTATTTTTGGAAAAAAAAACATCAAGACTTTTATAAATCAACTTCGTTTTAATGATCATTTACGATCTAAAACTACATTACTTTAAAAAATCTATTTCCAACTTTAAAAATGCTTGAAATAGTTTATAGAAAGGTAATACACCAATAAAAATGTTCACTTTTAGCTTTTTCAACTAAAACTTTCCTTTTAAGGGTGTCCACAGGTATAACTGGGTATGTCCATAGGGAGAGCACGTTGTTGTACCTATGGACACAAATTTCGTCAAGTTATTAAAATGAATTAAAAATCCAATTTTGAAGATTTTAGCTAATAAAAAATATTACCCTCTTTGCTAAGGTTAGGTCTATAGGTTGGGCACTTTAAATGTTCAAAATGTGATTTTACCTGTCTTAGAAAAATCCAAACGTGATTTTTGTCCAGAGGTACAACACTCTCCCCTACAGTATTATGAATGGAAAAATTTTGAGAGGGTTTTAGGGTTCCTACTCCAGAAAAATTTTAGAATTTTACCCCTAAAAGTGTCATTTTAACTCATTTTGAGACACTTTAGGTTACATCAAAGAGAACCACTCCTTGTAAATCCCTAATACTTCAAGGAAAAACCGTACTTATCAGATTCCAAAATTTCGAGGGGGTTTGGGGGTCCTCCCCCAGAAAAGTTTTGGAATTTTTACCCTTAAACGTAGGGTTCGGACTCATTTTAAGACCCTTTGGGTTACACTCGAAGGGGACCGCTCTTTGTGACAAATAATTTTCATGGAAAATAACAGTATAAAAATTTTTAACAAAATTTCGGGGGGGGGTGAACCCCTAAACCCCCCCTTGGATACGGCGCTGAGTTAAGTTGTTAAAGTACAACTGAATATATTTCGGAATTTAATGAAATGGGGGGTATTGGGGTTCTCCCCAAGAAAAATTTCGAATTTGAACCTTAAAAGTAGGGGGTTTTATGCATTTTAAGACAAATTTTTAAGAAAAAACAGTAAGAAAAAAACTGAGTCAAAATTTCGGGGGGGGGGTGAACCCCCCCCTTGGATACGGGTTGTTTTCATTCTTTAAACGCAAGGGTTTTTTCTTACTACAAATAAACAGAACTGTCCTCCATATCTTTTTATGTCTCCATAAATTCTATAAACTGGGCATTGAACTATTCTTTCAATTTCACTTGCAAATTCTTTGAAATACAAATCGTTAAAGGGAATCGATTATTTTTGCGAAAAGAGAAGGGTAAAAAAATTGAATTTTTAATTGTTTGTGCTGCCATCTAGAAAAAGGATATTTATATAAAGCAACACTAAGTTAAAACCTTTTTTTCCTGTCGTGAAGTACGTAGAAAGTAATTCGATAAAATTTAAGTCTATGTTTACTGTTACATGAGTTGTTTAGAAAGCAAAGGATAGAAGAGACGATGCAGTATAACTTCTATTTATGATGAGGAGGATAAATTTTTTTGGTCCAAGAAACATTTTTGGGTCCAAGGGGGGCGGCGCTGTCCATTCTTATTTTTTACAACATTCTGATTTTTTTAATGAAATAAAGTTTGTCCCATGGAACCCCTAAATTTTTCCTGGAACCCACTTTGGGAATCACTGTCCTTAGGCAATTTAGCATGAGAGCATGGAGTAATAAACTAGGGTATGTATCAAACTAAAATATATTAAGTTGACGTAAATTTCCAAATAACTTTATTCTCCAAACGTAGAATAAATTTCCCACCTTGTCATCATGGGCGTAGCCAGGGTTCCGCTTAGGGGGGGGTAAACAGGGTCCACTTTTTTTATGTTTGTGGATAAAATTTTTAAAGCGAGTAAAGTCACAGTATTGTTTCGAGCGGGATTTTTGACCTTTAATGAAAATAATGTAAAAGTTTTGTGGGTAGCGTGGAAACAATGAGAGGTTTCCTAAGGTTGATATTGTCTTAAAACAGGATTTTAAATGCAATCGCAATTTTCTATCATAACGTACTGTTCACGATTTCTTTTTATTCGGTCGAGGTCGATGTAGGTAAAAATTTATATATCAAACTTCTACTCACAAAAATTCAATATTTCCCACAAAATGGGGAGGTAATAAATGTTTATTTATAAAATCAAACACCTATTCACTCACATGGATAATCGCTGGTTGATTAATTCATCCTCTCATAGTTAATGTGTGTTTCAAAATCAATTTTCCCTGAAACCGATTATCCTGATTCAAAATGGACCGCTCGATTATCCTCCAAATACTTTAATTGCTCAAAAACCCGAAACACATCTTTCCTCTACAGATTATTGGATCATCCTTTTAAGTATTTCAACCTTAAAACCGCCCGAGATTCCTATTAAATCCAATAGAAAGTTTTGGACAGCCATCGGGGAATAAAGGGTCTTTTCGCTCTTAGAGTCTGGAGAATCCAGGGGCCTAACCGCGATCGTGTCGCCTATAGTTCCTATCCCCAATAGGCGATATGGAGTAGGCGATAAACATCTCTTTTCGTAGGCGATACTTGCTTTTGGCCCGACCGCGAACCGGTTATCCACAAGGAATTTCTGACGCACGTCGCTTTCGTGGGGAGAAAGGAGCTGGCCAATCAAAAGAGAGCAGCCTATTCGAAAACAGTGTAGCCATCCGCGCGATCCGATTGCTTTTACACTTTTAGTGGCCCGTTTTAATAGTTTAAAAGATCTAAAACAGCTATTTATTACCAAAATAAGTCCTCAGACATTAATATATTACGAAAGTAAAGGACATCTAGTGCCTTACTTGTACTACTTGTGTTACAAGTAATTACTTGTCGTCTTTCTTAACAGATGGCAGCACAAAGAAAGCTATGTGGAAACGATTGAATGAGCGGCTCATGAGATTTAATCGTTTGCGTTTCGTGTAGGTTCTAGGCATAATGATTAATGAAAAAGAGACTTCACATTAACTATCCAACTATTATCGACCAGACGCCTTGAGGTAAACAAAACACTACACCGCATCACTCCTCTACATAAAGTAAACCGTGCGCATACATAGATAAATAGTTCTCACACAAAATACTTTAAAAAGTACAATAGAAGATTTTTAAGTATACTATAAAGTATGATAAGGTTAAAAACTTAAAAATAACGCCATAATGGAATGAAATAGTAGCGAAAAAAACAATACATAACGTAAAGGACACTATGGACAAGAGCTTGGGGATAGCTCCCGAGGTATCCCTTCGTAGGGGAGGGCGAATCGGCAGTAGGCGATAGTTCTCTAACTAAGCGATAGCTTCGCGGTACGACCATTTGCCTAACTGTCGTTATGTGACGTCACGAGGTCGCCTAGACTGGTATCCTCTACTAGGCGATACGATCGCGGTTAGGCCCCAGAATACGCGTTACAGGATTTTCGTCGTGATCAGCTTACTAATCAAATGAGCTGCTTAGAAGAAGAGTAGTCTAAGTCCACATTTTCGAATATTTAAAGGTTTTCTATCTGTATAATGGAATGGAGAGAGAGAGACTGTGTTGTTCCTAGCGAAGGCATTTTGAAGCGACTCTTCCCTAGTAGCACACCTCATACCAAATAATTCAAGTTTACGTAACTAACTAAACAACTTACGTAACTAGGAAATAAACTAAATTTAGCCATACATGACAAAAATTGGAAGAATATTGAACAGGCTTGGTTTACTATTTGCAGGCCAGTTATTGAACTTTTGATTCGACGACTACTACATGAACTTATTGATTTTAAAAAGAACCAGAATTTGATGTATTATTAAAACTTTTAGTTTGTGGTTTAGATCACAGTCATCCTGAACAGCTCAAGTGATGCGTTTAAGGATTTTATTCAGGAAGTTATTCTTAAATTGTTATTTTCACCCACTAGATAAAAAGTTTTAAAAATGAAACTTTTGTATACAACAACAGTCTTATTTTGATAACTGATTGTTTTGTATGAATATGTATAAATTGGTACTACTTTTAAATTCCCCAAATTCAAATACGCGAAACTTTAATTAATCCTTACCTACTTACCCTTACTTGCTTAAATCCCCAAGCAGGGCTCGATTTCTAAAAAAAGAGGTACCGGAACGGTAAAATTAGTGCTCTCGAAACTGAAAAAAGCGAATACTTTTTAATACAAAAACTTAAGCATTTATTTTTAAATTTAAATTTAAAAAATAAATTCAAATGTGTTGTACTAGATTAGAAGAATTATCTTAATTATTGTACAAGACGATGAACTATTTAGGCAATTTTTTTGTTAAAACACCTTTTTTTACAAACAATTTTTTTTCCAACAGGGCGCCTTTTGTAGAAGGCTGGACGGTTTATCATCAATGAACCAATAATGTTGTATATTTTGCCAGTTTAAGGAATATAATGCGTAGTTAAAGTTCTTAAACCGTAGAATTTAAGATGTCGCAAATTTTCTTGGCAAATTTGACCAGCAATCTGGCAAATCTGGTTCAAATTAAAAATTTACAGTTTATGTCCGAAATTCGGTAATGTTCAGAAAAACTAAGTTAAAATGAGAATTACCTAAGGTAAAGTACAAAGTATTTCATACTTTACCTAGGTATTCCGAACATTACCAGATTATAAACATTAACTGTAACAAAAAAAGAATCAACACCAGGAGCGGATTGTGTGGGTTTACAAATATGTTTTAAGAACACAATTAAGTAATAACCTTAATATTAAATCACAAAAGTATTGTTATTTGCAAAAGAGATAAAAATGCATTTAAAATATGCACAAGTGAATCGTTGAAAATAAGTTTTAAATAGTAACAACAGAAAATTGTTTTTAACACATCTAGGATCATAGTGGCGTATGAATAAATTTATTTCGGGAAAAGCCCAAATATCCTTTAAGAAAATTAAATCACTATCAGGAGTATCAGGCCCCAAGTTAAATTTTTGCACAGGGGGTAGAAACTCGAAATTCCCTCTAAACCCTTTTCACGCATGTTTACAGGTTTAATGTTCTTTTTTAATATTTTTTAGAAAGATTCGCCCTTTTATGAACTTAATCTGAAGATAAATGTGATTAGCTGAGTTCTAAATACAAAAGGGGGGGTCTGGGGGTCCTCCCCTAGAAAATTTTTGGAAATTTGACCCTAAAAACAGGGTTTTAATTCATTTTACGACTTTTTCGTACATATAGAAAGGTTTTAGCGGGCTGTAGTTATAGGAGACTCCTGAAATAAAAAATTTATTTTTTAATCGAAAAAGAGGTTCCGGAACGGCGTTCCTGACCGTTCCGGCTGAAATCGAGCCCTGTCCCCAAGTGTATAGCCCAGGGATTTACACCCTTACCTACTTACCCTTCCTTACTTAAATCTCCAAGGGATTTACAACCTTACCTACTTACCCTCACTAACTTAAATCCCCAAGGGTATAGCCCAGGGATTTAAACCCTTACCTACTTACCCTTACTTACTCAAATCCCCAAGGGTATTGCCCAGGGATTTACAACCTTACCTACTTAGCCTTACTTACATAAAGAACGAAAATGTGAAGATTTTAAGGAACAAGTGAACCACGAAGTAATTGAGTTTTGGTTAAATATTTTAACCATTACTGACTGCTAGTTATATTGGTTTCATTGACCGTTAAAACGAGATCAATGACTCCTAAAGCAATTTATTCCTTTTGCGACTGAGAGAATGAGCAAGGAAATAAGCGTGACATTTTTCTTTCAAAACTTTCTGCATTGAGTTTTTTGAAAAGGGGTGTTTGTGTGCTTTTTACTCTGTATAACTCACGGTATTCATAAAAGTAACTTGGAGCTTATCTTTGATGTATCACCTATATGATGTAAGCAATGTTACACCCATTGACTTGACAAAAGTTTTTATTTAAATATTTAAGAGTTTTTAAACACAGGGCATAAAAATAACAGGTGCTTGCACAGTTTGCCTCCATTAATAACTAAAAATAACGAAAAATTGATTTACTTTTCATCTTTTTAACTAATATATCCTTCTTTTCTCAATATTAAAAGCATTTAAGGAAAATGTGTAGCACTATCATAACAACCATACTTTTTTGTTTCGTATTTCGCCGAAAAAATGCCCAAGTCCGTTTTTTTTGTGAAGCTGACAGTATAATGGACATTAACTATGTTTGCATAACATGATAATTAAATCATTAAATCTTTCCGACCTTTTTATTAAAAAATGAAGCGTAGAAGTATTTGATTAATGTAGAATTTTTTAGTTTGTGATGGCTTTTGAAAAGTTTTTATAGTGTTCTTTTGGAATCGTTAAGAAACAAAGTATTTTAATACGAAGTGGTTGCCAACCAAGAAAAACATTCTTCTTAAGTGCTCGAGTCGAGATTTTTTACCCAATTCGGAACTTTTCTTTCAGAGTTTTACGGTAAAGTTGAGGAAAAGTTTCCTAATGACTATTAAGGTTTATTTTCTTGCAAGTTAAATAACTCATTAGAAATTACCGTACTTCGACGCTTAAAATACTTCTAAGATAAGAACAGTTTACAATATCTTTACTGTGACTATTTTGAACATAATTTGTTATTATGCGATATACAGGGTGTCCCATAAATAATGGGTCACACTTCTAGGGGGATAGTAGGCACCTAGACGAGTCAGAATCACATAGGATTTGGGGGTCCCAGACACAATCCAAGGGAGTTAAAAATGGAGCGACACCCCAAAAAGTTATTGAAGAATTCAATTTGTAGAAGGACTACTATTGGTAAAAAATTATTGTCTCAAAAATTGTGGTTTAACCCATTAATGCCCAACTTTTTATTTTTCTTAAATATTTGGTAAAAACATAGTAAATAGCCCCAAAACAACTGGAAAAATGGTGAAAAAAATTCCAGGCTAAAATTTTAATTTCTACACCAAAATTAAAAAACGTCCCTAAAAAGGGACGTCAGGCACGAATGCCCCCGTTGTTTTTCCCTATAGTAAACGCATGGTAGAAAACTTTTTAAAGCCTCAAAAACATTTCCTACCTTTTTAAGTGCAGCAAAAGTGATCGGAACCATACTGTAACATGAATATGAACAAAAAATATTAATTATTTATCCAATTAACTGTAAAATTAACCCTTGTTGGAGAAGAAGACGACAGCATATGTTAATGAACTGTTTGCGTTCCGCGCAGAGGCAATGCGCGGTTAACTTATTTTCTTTTAAAAGGCCCGACTAGCTCAGTCGGTAGAACATTAGGAGAGATCGGAACTTTACTGGAGATGGGACCCTGCTGGCATGCATAATAGTGATCATCTGCCAGCCCTTTAGTATCCTAGTCGGATGACCCAACTTGATTTCTTCTGTTGAAAAATAAAAGCTGTTTATTTACGTACCCTGCCTTTGAGTCATCCCTTCCTCAACAGAAATTGGCGCCCGAACAGGGACCGAAGACTTCATCACGATAAGTACTGTTTTTCTTCATATTCGGATATTTCCTCAGTTTTTGGAATCATACTTTCTTCTAAGCCAAGCGACTATCATGAATCAAGCTGAAATTATTCGACTTCGCGGGAGAGAAAAAGCATCTCTCACTAGAATCGAAAATTTCTTGGAGTCCAAGCCTAACGCTGAACTGCAGGAGCTTCTCGTTAGGAGCCAGCGACTCAACGACGTATTTTCAAACTATCTCAAATTTGATTCGCAATTATCTGAGGATCTGTCTGAAATTGAATCATTTGAGGAAAAGTTTTACGAAGTTAAATCATCTTTGCTTAAGCGCATATCTTCATTGCAATTTGTTGAATCTTCTCCCCCTGCTTCAATCAATGTTAGTAACTTCAACGCAAATCAGTCAGCGACCGAAGTTCGATTGCCACGTCTCAATATTCCCGTTTTCAGTGGCGAATATGCTGACTGGCCTTCATTCAAGGGTTTGTTTAGTGCGGTCGTTCATGCAAACGACACACTCTCCAAGGTTCAAAAGTTCCAATATTTAAAGGGTTTATTGTCAGAGGGTCCCGCCGCAATCATTAAACACATACCAGTGTCAGAGGATAGTTATAGTGAGGCTTGGGAAAAGCTTGAGCAACGTTATGGTAAACCTAAGCAGATAGTCAATTCCCTCATTCAGCACTTCTTTTCCCAACCAAAAGTAGTGGCATTAAATGAATCTAATTTAAGAAAGTTAGCGGACACATCTGACGAAGTGGTCCGGGGTTTACGATCAGTATCTCAACAAGCAGTTCAAATTGATCCGTGGCTCATTCATTTTCTTCTAGATAAAGTTGATCTAGAAACGCGTCAGCTGTGGGCTGAAAAAACGGTTAATCAGGATTTCTCCACCTTTAAAGAATTCATTTCATTTTTAAATGATCGTTGTTTAACATTAGAAATGATCGCCACCAAGCAGGCTGATCGATCGAGGGAAACTCCTAGGGGTAGTCAAACCCAGTCTAGTCAAAAACCTCAAAACGGTTCATGTCTTAAGTGCAAGGGTTTTCACCCTCTTTTCAAGTGTAGCAGATTTCTCAATCTTAGTATTGCGGCTCGTCGAGAATTTGTTCGTACCAAACATTTGTGCTTTAATTGTCTTTCAGACAAGCACGGAATTCGAAATTGCGTCTCAACCATGGGATGTAGAATTTGTAAACAAAGGCACAATTCATTGCTTCATGAGCACACTTCTATAGTTAATTGTGCTTCAAGCGAGGTACTTCCCTCAGCGGATCAGCCTCCCCCTGTAGAATGCGAGGTACTTCCCTCAGCGGATCAGCCTCCCCCAGTAGAATGCGAGGTACTTCCCTCAGCGGATCAGCCTCCCCCTGTAGAATGCGAGGTACTTCCCTCAGCGGATCAGCCTCCCCAAGTAGAACCCCCAGCGGTCAACCCAGTCTCCGATATACAATCGGTAAACAATAATTCATCTATATCTGCAAATGAAGTATCTACTCGCCCAAGTGACGGCATGCATCCAGCGATTCTACCTACTGCACAAGTATGGGTAAGGGATTCGCATTTCATCCTTCAACAGGCAAGAGCGCTTTTAGATAGTGGAGCTCAAAACTCATTTATTCTGGATTCTAGTGTCCAAAGGTTAAATTTAAAGAGAACAAAGGCTAATTTCCCCATATTAGGATTGGCTTCCTTAGCTGCGGGAACAACAAAGGGAAAGGTTCTCATTTCCGTGACTTCGAGATACAAACCAACAGCTGAATTTCATATCAGCGCATTTGTGCTTCCAAGACTTGTTCCAAAGTTACCCCCCGATAAAATTAACATTGATCTAGAACCAATCAAGAATGTGGTACTAGCTGATCCTGCATTTGATCAACCTGCTAATATTGATTTAATTATAGGTGCTGATCATTTTTTCTCACTCTTGCTTCCAGGAAAAATTAGTCTTCCCGAAGCTTTCATCGCTCAAGAAACCCAATTGGGTTGGGTCATTTGTGGTACTCCCTCAGCGGATCAGAATCTAAGCAGGAAGATCTTACAGGTAACATCTTTGAATGTACTAACCTCGTCACTCGACGAAATTTTGGATTTTGGAAACTAGAAGATTTGCCTGCACTAACCCACACATTAACAGAAGAAGAATCTTTCTGTGAAAAACATTTTAAGGAAAACTACTTAATAAACTCCGAGGGTAGATTCGAAGTCAAACTTCCTCTTTTTAAAAGGAACTTGCAATTAGGTGAATCTTTCTCATCTGCATTGTCACGATTAGTTAATATTGAAAAGAGATTTAATCGCAACCCTGCCTTAGAACTGGAGTACAAGGGCTTCATGGAACAATACGAGGATCTGGGACACATGTCCAAAATTGATGATTCTGGACGATCGTCGTGTCCAACCGCGTATTATTTGCCTCATCATTTTGTAACTAAAGAAGATAGTTCCACCACAAAGTTACGCGTAGTATTTGACGCTTCCTGCAAAACCAGTAGTGGCATTTCCCTGAATGATATATTAGGAGTGGGTGCAAAGGTTCAAAGAGGCATTTTTGAAATACTTTTGTGTTTTAGGTTTTTCAAGATCGCATTTTCTTGCGACATCGAGAAGATGTATAGGCAGATTCAAGTAGCCTCAAGTGATCAGAGCTT
Organism: Tetragnatha versicolor; assembly: GCA_024610705.1. Classification (NCBI taxonomy): domain Eukaryota; kingdom Metazoa; phylum Arthropoda; class Arachnida; order Araneae; family Tetragnathidae; genus Tetragnatha; species Tetragnatha versicolor. The sequence goes on from JANDEH010000020.1 coordinate 8,797,145, forward strand.
CCAACGCATCTTGTGGCGTGAGTGTCCAGACGACCCGGTTAATGTGTTTCAGCTTCAGACTGTCACTTACGGTATGGCTTCATCGTCATTTCTAGCGACCAGATGTCTACAGGAGATCGCATTTGCAGCCAGTGAAGAATTCCCTGCGGCAGCTCGTGCAATACGGGATGACTTCTACGTGGACGATCTTCTCAGTGGAGGTAACTCGTTGGAAGAGGCTCATTCTGCAAGTAAGCAAATATCTTTATTATTGGAACAACGTGGATTTCACTTGAGAAAGTTCATATCCAACTCGAAAGAATTTCTGACAAGAATCTCACCGGAAGATTCTAGTGCTCCTAATAACCTAGAGATAAAATCTAATCACTCCAAAGTATTAGGTTTATTTTGGAACTCTGAAGATGATGTATTCTTGTTTAAAGTAAAGTTAGATGAAATGGATCCTTTGACAAAAAGACAAGTTTTGTCTCAATCCGCGCGCATCTTTGACCCTTTGGGTTTCCTTGCCCCTATAACTGTAAAAATAAAAATCTTTTATCAGCATCTATGGATCCTTGGTTTGGATTGGGACACTCCATTCCCCGATAAGGTAAAGGATCAGTGGTCAAGGCTGCATAAGTTTTGATAACATTAACCAAATCATTATTCCTAGATGTGTTAAGATGCTGAATAGTGTGTTTTCTCTTCATTGTTTTTGTGATGCCTCGATGGAGGCTTATGCCGCGGCCATATACGTTCGTCAAGAAATTAACCCTGAAATCAAAGTTAATTTATTGGTGACTAAAACAAAAGTGGCACCCATAAAACAAATTTCGATTCCAAAGTTGGAGCTGTGTAGTGCTTTACTGTTATCTAAGCTGTTATTAAGTGTCCAAAATTCCTTAAAGGGTGCGGAATTTGAAACATTAGCCTGGACTGACTCGGAGGTGGTTCTCGCTTGGCTACAGAATCATCCTCGAAAATTCAAATCTTTTGTTTCCAATAGGATTACAGCTATCATCGACATACTTCCTGCTCAAAAGTGGAGACATGTCCCTTCAAAGGAGAACCCTGCTGATCTGGCGTCTCGGGGCATCATGCCTGATCAACTCTCAGAACATCCATCGTGGTGGCATGGACCGTCATGGCTCAGCATGGACTCCTCCTTTTGGCCCGAAAATAAGTGCGGTAACTATAACGTAGATATACCTGAGAAGAACCCCAGGTACGTACAGATTTTCGCTTCTACACCTGAAAATGAAACGTTAGGATATCTGTTTAGAAAATTGTCATCTATAACCCAAATCTTACGCGTTCTGTCCTATTGCTTGAGATTTATCAATAATTGTAAATCGAAAGGTAAATCAATTCAGAGGACTACTGGATTTCTGACAGCCAGTGAAATCCAAAACTCTAAAACTAAAGTGATCCTTTATGTTCAACAACTTTATTTTTCTTCGGAGATAGAGACAATTAAAGAAGATAATACTATCCCCAAGCAGAGTCCCCTTGTAGGCCTGAACCCCTTGATTGACGTTAGTGGTCTCAGGGTAGAGGGAAGAATTCATAAATCAAGTTTAGCCTTTAATTCAAGGCATCCTATAATCTTGGCCTTCCACCATGTTATAAGCGAGTTACTCATTCTTCAGCCGCCGTTGAGATTATCTTTTTACCGATCAGTAGGTGTCTTGCTCACTTTTGAAGAACTTTCAACACTTCTATCCCAAATCGGAGCAATTCACAACTCCCGTCTCCTTGCTAAGGTTGCAGATACCGATCCATCCCACATTGATGTACTCATCCTTTCTCGTTGCCTTACAGGAGACGCTCTTACTAGTTTCACGGATCAAAGTGACAGCCCTATCTGTGATTCTCGAACTCGGTGGTCCCTAGTCCAGAAACTCCGACAAGATTTCTGGAAGCGCTGGCGAGAGTCCTACCTCAACACCCTACAGCAAAGGGCAAAATGGCTTCTGCCTGCCAGGAATCTCCAGGTTGGGGACACCGTGCCATTGAAGGACTCTTCACCCCCAGGCACGTGGCCCAAGGGACGCATAGTACAGGTTCATCCCGGAGAGGACCATCTTGTACGTGTGGTGTCTGTGAAGACCGCCACCGGTGTCTACCAAAGACCCATCGTGAAAATCGTCCAATCAAGATGTCTCTTGATGGCCGGGGGTATGTTGGAGAAGAAGACGACAGCATATGTTAATGAACTGTTTGCGTTCCGCGCAGAGGCAATGCGCGGTTAACTTATTTTCTTTTAAAAGGCCCGACTAGCTCAGTCGGTAGAACATTAGGAGAGATCGGAACTTTACTGGAGATGGGACCCTGCTGGCATGCATAATAGTGATCATCTGCCAGCCCTTTAGTATCCTAGTCGGATGACCCAACTTGATTTCTTCTGTTGAAAAATAAAAGCTATTTATTTACGTACCCTGCCTTTGAGTCATCCCTTCCTCAACAACCCTAATTAACGTAATTTGAGCATTTTTTATGCTCTAAAACACGTTTTTTCCTCCCAAATCTATGTTAATTGCAAATTAATTAAGGTTTTTAATTGAAAAAGGCATTCTTTGTTTATATATTACCTAATATTAAGTATTAATTACTTTTTCACATAGTCCACTGAAAATAGAGAAAAATAGGGCCGAACCTCAAACAAATTGCAATAGAAGGTTTCTCAACGGTTTTCACTTAGAAATGACCTCAATAATAACATACTAAAAATCGGCCAAAATCGGCGGGGGGGAAGTTTAATTTTTTTCAAATTTAAAAAAAATGGCCGAAAAAAAATTAAAAAAAAAACAAAACAATAATATAGACATGTGATACATGTTTATAGGTTATTTTTGAGTGCTGAAACCGAATATTGTATTTAGTTTGGAAAAAAAAATAGAAATTTCAATTTTTAAAACTAATTTGAATAATTAGCTATATGAAAAAATTAAAAAACCCCTAAAAACCTAACAAAAACATCCAAAGAGATAAATCCAACGGTTTTCCTTTATAAATGACCTAAATATTAGCATACTAAAATACTTAAAATTTTTACGAGTTAAAGAAGTTAAATTTTTTTTCAAATTTCCATTTTTTTTGCGAAAAATGCATTTTTTTTTCAAATTTGTGCCAAAAACTTTATAGGCTTTTGAAAAGGTCATTTTTCGGTGGATATTGTCCAAAGATAGTTATATAATCGAAAACCGGTGGAATTGACCCTCAATGAATTAGTTAATTATTTTAAATTCTGATGTAAATATGCCAAAGTATTACCTTTTTTCACATTTGTACTACATTTTACCAATTTCAAAATTTTAAATAAAATAATTAACTAATTCATTGAGGGTCAATTCCACCGGTTTTCTATTATATAACTATATGTGGACAATATCCACCGAAAAATGACCTTTTCAAAAGCCTCTAAAGTTTTTGGCACAAATTTGAAAAAAAAATGCATTTTTCGCAAAAAAAAAATGGAAATTTGAAAAAAAATTTAACTTCTTTAACTCGTAAAAATTTTAAATTTTAGTATGTTAATATTTAGGTCATTTCTAAATGAAAACCGTTGGATTTATCTCTTTGGATGTTTTTGTTAGGTTTTTAGGGGGTTTTTAATTTTTTCATATAGCTAATTATTCAAATTAATTTTAAAAATTGAAATTTCAATTTTTTTTCCAAACTAAATGCAATATTCGGTTTCAGCACTCAAAAATAACCTATAAACATGTATCACATGTCTATATTATTGTTTTTTTTTTATTTTTTTTCGGCCATTTTTTTAAAATTTGAAAAAAATTAAACTTCCCCCCGGCCGATTTTGGCCGATTTTTAGTATGTTATTATTGAGGTCATTTCTAAGTGAAAACCGTTGAGAAACCTTCTATTGCACTTTTTTTGAGGTTCAACTCTATTTTCAGTGGACTAACACCTCAAATCCATCAGAATATCTCAATTTGTGAAGTTTAAGTCTTTCAAATGCCCATGCTTTTTTCATTTTATTTAATTTAATTGTGCGGAACACGAATTTCTCCCCAAAAATCAAGCATTAGTGGGATGTACATTAGCAAGCCAGATGATATAGATTGATCTGCAGTATAGAACACAATGATTAGCGACATCTAATTAGAAAAAAAGCCGAAAAGTTATCCCAAAAGCGACTTTTTTGGCAATTTTAATGACAAAAGGTCATTATAACTAATAATTATTAAATTTTTAATTAAAATATAACCAGAATATATTTGCATAAGTAATAAATATAGTAAAATAATTAATTTATTCCTTTTAATTAATACAAATTAATTAATTCCTTATAATTTAAGACTTTTTATTACATTAATTTAGCAGAAATAACAGTATTTTCCAAAAAAATAAACACAAATAATAAATTTATTAGCTAAAATTAAAGTAATTTTATAAATATCAGTTATTTAATTCATTTCATAAGAATCGAATGCGTTTTTATGAAAAATTGAAGGAAACACTAGCATTTCTCTATGGGGAAAACCACGGGGGCATTCGTGCCTGACGTCCCTTTTTAGGGACGCTTTTGGAGGGTCCAAAATAAGGTCAAGATAAAATATTTTGGAAAAATAAAAAAACACCCCAACTTATTTAATGTATAAACAGTAATATATATCGGCATTGAAATTTTTTTTAAATAACAACTAGGATTTTTAAGCTTTTTCTTTTAAAATTTTTAAAAAAGCACTTCTGAAAAAATTCTATCTTCCAACTTTAAAAAAAGTGAAAATTTTTTAAATTCTGCTTTCTTCTTGTGTTCTTTATGTTCTATGAAGATCAGAGATACATCCGTGCAAATTTTGATTCAAACGAACAGTTTTTGTAGAAATAGGAGGCTTTTTAAAAAACGTCCCTAAAAAGGGACATCAGGCAGTAATGGGTTAATATGATCTTTAAAACTATCCCAAAAGTCTTCACTTTAAAATTTGTTTTGTTATGAAAAAAGTTAAAAAACCACAAAAAAATGTGAAAATTCTGCCAAAACCTCATTTTGCATTTCGAAATCCTTTCTTTTGATTTTATAATCTGAAAGATCATAGTTGTAAACCCAAGTTGTCATAGTTGTAAGTCCAAAGTTTCACGTAAAAAGCATCAATATTAAACGCTTGTGATCCTGTTAAAGTTCGTTTTTTGCGTGCGCAAAGTGGTTTCCTATAGCCGTTTCCAAAACGGCACTATGCGGACGCATAAAACGGACTTAAACCATGCTTTAACAGGCTCTCAAGCATTTAATATTGATTATTTTTACGTGACACTTTGGACATAAGGGTTTTTGACTATGATCTTTCAGATTATTAAATCAAAGGAAAGGATTTCAAAATACAAAAAAATTTTTTGCAGAGTTTTCACATTTTTTTGTGGTTTTTAAACTTTTTTTGTAATTAAAAAATTTTAAACTGAAAACTTTTAAGATAATTTTAAAGATCATATTAAGCCACAATTTTTGAGACCATAATTAAATTTTTACCTATAGTAGTTCTTCTACAAATTGAATTTTTCAATAAATTTTTTGGAGTGTCGCTCCATTTTTAACTTCCTGGGATTTGGTCTGGGACCCCCAAATCCTATGTGATTCTGACTCGTCTAGGTGTCTACTATCCCCCCTAGAAGTGTGACCCAACATTTATGGGACACCCTGTGTTCAGGTAAGATTAAGATTAAATCGTACACACTCAAAAACCGTTTATTGTTGTTGTCAAACATATACAAAAAAAAACTATACAGCCGTTGCCACAAACTCAAAAATAAACTTGAAGTAAATCCAGAATAATGATACAGAGTTAAACATAGTAATTCAGCTATGCAGTGGGCCTTACATACCGCCCGCCTTGAAATATGCAATTTCAATTAGAAAAACTTTAAAAAGATGAATTAAGGAACATGTTTAAAGATCCCAAAAAAAATACTTATAGAATAAACACTTGAATTACACAATAAAAATACCTAATTGTCTGAATCACAATTAACTGGGAGAATACTGATTTTATGAACACTTCTTGTAAGAAACCCATTAGCAGTCTTAATTTTTACAACTCTAACCACACCATCACACCCAGGGTGTATCTCCTCTATTCTACCTAATTTCCAATGAAGAGGGGAAATCCCTTCATCTCTAATTAACACCAAATCACCAACTTCACAAACAGAACCCTTTTTGTTCCACTTAGATCTTTTTTGAAGTTGTACTAAGTACTCTGAATGCCAACGTTTCCAAAAGTGTTGGACCAGGCGTTGAACTAGTTGCCAACGTGATAATCTGTTTAATTTAGTGGTGGTTAAATCAGGCTCAGGTAAGGAAGTTAGAGGGGAACCTATTAAGAAATGCCCAGGGGTAAGTACAGCCAACTCATTAGGGTCATTGGTAAGAGGACACAGGGGGCGAGAATTTAAGCAAGCTTCCACCTGAGCCAGTAAGGTAGAAAGCTCCTCGAAAGTAAGAACAACATTAGAAGCAACTCTTCGAAGATGCGTTTTTACTGATTTTACTGCTGCTTCCCATAACCCACCCATATGAGGTGATGCAGGAGGATTAAAATGCCAGCGAATCCCATTATTAGATAGGTGACATGATACAGAACTGTTATGAGCATTAGACTGAAATAATTTACACAACATTTTAAGTTCTTTGTTAGCACCAACGAAATTGGTCCCACAATCACTATAAAGATCACTAGGTTTGCCTCTACGTTAGGGTGTATCGAAAAAAACTTTTTTTCGATTTTGATGACGTAATAGTGCGGAAAAGTTGTCTAAGGTGCCAGAGAGTACCTGTGAATTTTTTCAGAATTTTTGGATAATTTCTTAATGTGCCACATTGGCCCTGAAGTTCCCCATGTTAATCCAATGGGGCGCGCCGCCAAAAAGGCCGAAAATCGGTTTTTCGCCCCTCATTTCTACCCTAATCACACGACGAATGTCTCGTCTCGAGTTATGGACTCTATATGATGTATGCTACCCGAAAAAATTTGAATAATAACTTAAATCTCTATATTATGTTGATTGTGGGCTCTGATTTGAAAGAGAAAATACGCGATTTTCGACGAAATTTGAGCATACAAAAAAACGTAATATAGATATTTAGGCTATTATTCAAGTTTTGTCGGATAGCCTAGATCATATAGAGTCCATAACTCGAGACGAGACATTCGTCGTGTGATTAGGGTAGAAATGAGGGGTGAAAAACCGATTTTCGGCCTTTTTGGCGGCGCGCCCCATTGGATTAACATGGGGAACTTCAGGGCCAATGTGGCACATTAAGAAATTATCCAAAAATTCTGAAAAAATTCACAGGTACTCTCTGGCACCTTAGACAACTTTTCCGCACTATTACGTCATCAAAATCGAAAAAAAGTTTTTTTCGATACACCCTACTCTACGTGCTATAAAGCGTTTTAAACAAGCAATGAATGAATTAGTAGACAGGTCACTAACAAGTTCGCAATGTACAGCCTTTGTGGAAAAACACACAAATAGAGAAAGGTAAGCCTTTGTTTGCTTACGCGAACCCTTGCACATCCTTAGAAGGAAAGGTCCAGCATAGTCCACTCCACAATGCTGAAATGGCTTGGAAGGGGTAACACGTGGAGCAGGTAAGTCACCCATGACTTGGTGAGTGGGGTGATGCTGCTGACGTACACATGTGACACAATGTCTCACTACTTGGCGAATCAGGTTTCGAGCTCCAGGAATCCAGAACTCAAGCTGCAAGCAAGCTTGAAGGAGCTGAGGTCCAGCATGAAGGTTGCACAGATGAAAGTGCAGCACGACCAAATTTGTAAAGAAGTGCTTTTTGGGAAGACATATAGGATGTTTCGAGGATTCGCTCAGGTTTGAATGACGTAGTCTTCCGCCCACCCTGATGATTCCTTCCTTGTCTAGAAACGGGCTAAGGGGTAAAAGACTGCTTTTGGAAGACACTGATCCTGTTTTCTTTAAGCTCTCCAGTTCTGATAGGAATTCTTCTTTCTGTACTTTCTTTACCCAGAAATGCAAAGCTGATCTGAGTTCATCTGAAGAGAGAAATCCCAGACATCTTTCATCAGAAGGGACCTTGCAGTTCCTGATAAATCGAAGAACATATGCAGTGATTCTCTGAAGCCTCGTGAGGGAAGAGTACTTGCGCAGTAGGTCATCTTCAGTGGATGATTCCACATGTGCATGATGATTGGTTGATTTAGTCTTCCTTTCCTCAAGAAGGACTTGACTCATCTCTGGGGGCTTAACCAGCGTTGTTGGCAATTTCTTCTGGGTTGAAAGGAATGGAGGCCCATGCCACCATAAACTGAATGTGTTTAGTTTGGCGGCTGAAATTCCTCTGGAGGCACAGTCAGCTGGATTTGAAACACCATCAATGTGATTCCAGTTTGCATCAGGTAGACTTTCTTGAATTTGAGAAATTCGGTGAGCAACGAAGGTTTTCCATCTGCTAGGATGGGATGACAACCACGCTAAGACAATAGTTGAATCAGTCCAGCAAAAAGTCCCATGGGAATCCAAATTCAGAGCCCTTTTTGTAAACTTGAGAAGTTTTGCAAGTAGTACAGCACCACATAGTTCTAAACGGGGAAGAGTAGTGTGTTTAATGGGAGCTACTCTTGTTTTACTGGTAAGCATTTGTACCTTGCAGGTTCCAGATCCAGAAATTGTGCGAATGAATACTACTGCAGAGTAGGCCCTTTCCGATGCATCACTGAATCCATGAAGTTCCACTACTGTTGAGTTAGGTTGTAAAACATATCTTGGAATTTTGAAATCTTCTATGTTTTTCAAGTCATTTAGTAAGGCATTCCATTTATGAATCAAGGGGTCCGGTAAATGATCATCCCAGTCAATTTGTAGTTTCCATAGGTCTTGAATTAATAGCTTAAATTGTATAACAACAGGCGAGATCCATCCCAAGGGATCAAAGATTTTGGATATGGCTGACAATACTGATCTTTTAGTGTAGGTTGAGTGATCTTGTGTTTGTATCTTGAAATAGAATATGTCATCAGTAGGGTTCCAATAAACTCCTAAGGCTTTCACCTCATCATCAATCTCCATGGGTAAAGTAGCTTTATACTCCTTAGGTAGGTCCTTCAGAACTTCTTCTTCATTTGATGACCACTTTCTTAGGTCGAACCCACCACTGCTCAGCAGCTGTCGAAGGTCTTTAAGCAGCTGGGAAGCATCTTCTAAAGTGTCTGCCCCCGTCATCAGGTCATCAACGTAAAAGTCCTGAGACACAACAGACGAAGCCCTTGGAAATTTAGGTTTTTCGTCCGAAGCCAGTTGTTGAAGACATCTAGTAGCGAGATATGGTGCTGAGGCAGTTCCATAAGTGACTGTACGCAGGACATACTCTTGTACTGGCTGGAGACTCTCTCCACAGGATTCTTTGGTAGTCACAATCATCAGGATGGACAAGCACCTGTCTGTACATCTTCACAATATCAGCTGAGAGAGCAATCTTGTGTTTTTGAAAATGGAGGAGGATAGAGGAAAGGTCATTTTGAATAGTAGGTCCTACCATAAGAACGTCATTAAGAGACACCCCATTAGTGGTTTTAGCAGATGCATCGAACACCACTCGAAACTTTGATTTTTTATCTACAGACTTCATAACAGCATGATGTGGAAGGTAGTACTGACCATTGGTTGATTCAGGTGCTTCTTCCATGTGACCCAAGCTATGATACTGCTTCATAAAGTCTTTATACAGGTCAAGTTTTTCGGGTTGACGCTTGAAACGCCTTTCAATTTGCAGAAGGCGGTGTTCAGCGATGTCACGAGAGGAGCCTAAGGTGACATCCATCTTTTCAACGTTGTCATAGAAGGGGAGCCTCACCATGAACCGGCCATCAGAATTACGTTTATGGGTAGCGACAAAATGTTCCTCACATTTTTGTTCTTGAAGGCTGAAGTTTTTGATGTTAGGAACTTCTTCAATAGCCCAGAACTTTTCAAGTGCAAATTCAGTTGTGGAACATTGCACAAAATGAGAGGTGACAGTAGTGGTTGAGGAGCTCATCACCTGTCCAGTAATGATCCAGCCGAAGATGCTTTCAATTGCAGATATTGATTCATCATTAGTAGTTAAACGTCCAGGGAGAAGAATTCGATGGAAGACATCAGCACCCAAAAGAACATCTATTGGGCCAGGAACGTGGCATTGTTCATCAGCCAGTTTCAATGATTTGAAGCGCTTGAGATGGTTTTCATCCACACGTGTTTGTGGCAAGTCACCAGTGATTTTCGGTAAGACCAAGGCATTTACAGATAGTTGATCATTCAAACTATCAATAACAAAGGACACAATTCCTTGTGCTGTTCCAACCCTTGCAGAGGATATTCCCGAAACATTGATATTTGTGCGTCTGCGTCGAAGTCTGAGCCTTTGAACACAGTCCTCTCGAATGAAGCTTGTCTGGCTTCCACTGTCTATTAAAACACGACACTTTTGAGATTTACCATTAATGTCTATGATGTTGACCACAGCAGTTGGAAGAAGTACCAATTCATTGCAGGTATTTTGATGAATAGAGGCACTGTGAGTTGAAATCGAGTTTTCAGTTTGATTGCAATCTTCATGCAAAAGCGTGTTGTGTGCGCCATTGCACTTTTTGCATTTGGAGCATTTACAGTCCTTTGATAGATGACTGGATCTTAAACAATTAAAGCACAACTGGTTTCTTCTTACAACGTCCCTTTTCTCTTTGACATTGAGAGCTAGGAACTGTTGACACTTGTAAATAGCATGAGTATTAGATGAACACATTTGACATGAACTGGTTGTACTGCTTGGATGAGAAAACACACTTCTTTTGGCAACATCAACAGGTTTGGTTCTCCAACCCTTCATCTGGTCTTGATTCTGTTTTGAATGTCCAGACGGCAGGGCAGCAATTCCCCGAGCACGCTGTTCAAGGAAATACTTGAAGGAGTCAAAGGTAGGCGTGGTTTTTGTTTGGCTTTGAATTTCAGAACTGTGAAGAATCCATTGTCTCAATGTTTCATTATCCAGTTTTTGTTTTAGGAAATGAATAAGAATGGTGTCCCAATGTTTTACTGGTTGGTTCAGACTCTCCAGGTTGCAGAGGCATTGGTTCGTAACATCCAATAGTCTACGCAAACCAGTTGCAGACTCAACACCAACAGAAGGTTGTTTGAATAGCTTGTCCAACACACTATTTATAATTTCTGCTTGATTGTCATATCTATCGCAAATTAATGACCATGCAATTTCGAAATTTTCACTTGTGATTGGGAGGGATTGAATAATTAGTGCAGCATCTCCCTTTATGCAAGTTTTGAGGTATTGTAATTTTTGAATATTTGATAAGGATGAATTTAGAATAATTGTTGAATTAAATAAGTCTTTAAATGACAACCAGTTGCTGAACTCTCCACCAAAAGATGGCAGCTCTATTTTAGGAAGGTTGATGGTAGCTTCAGGATGACTTTTGTTTTCGAATTTGGAAGAGTCAGAACTTTGGTTTTCGTTTTTAGATGAATTCACAACCACGACCTCTTGAGTGTCTGTATGAGTTTTTGATTTCATCCGAAGGTTATCCAATCTATCGCACAGTTCGTAAAACTCCGTTTCGGCAGCTTCTTGCTCCTTGTCTGTTGACGCTTGCATCATGATTTGTTTATGCAGATCATTCAACTCGATCTCCAGTTCCAGAATTTTGGGCGCGAGAAGTGGCATGTATGCCAAGTCATCACTCTTTCCTTCCAGACGGGTGATTTTACCCTTCAGAATTCTTTTCGTAACTTTTAGATCCGTTTCCGTCATTGTCCGAGTCAAAGTTCGATCTCGCGGGTTTCTTGCACCAATAATGTTCAGGTAAGATTAAGATTAAATCGTACACACTCAAAAACCGTTTATTGTTGTTGTCAAACATATACAAAAAAAAACTATACAGCCGTTGCCACAAACTCAAAAATAAACTTGAAGTAAATCCAGAATAATGATACAGAGTTAAACATAGTAATTCAGCTATGCAGTGGGCCTTAACACCCTGTATAGGCTAAAGAACGTACTAAGTTTGAAGAAAAGGAAAATTTGCAATGAGAAAATCAAAATGAAACCTTGTAAAGTTAAACATAAATGGTATAAATCTTCGAATTTCTACAATTTTTAAACTTTTTATGTTGTTTATCGCAGAAATTTAAATTCAACACTAGTGATGCATTCATTAGCTGTGCATTTTTTCCGACAGAAAAACAATGTTCTTTATTTGTGCATATTACAAGTAAAAAGCAGGCAATTGTTTCGTGGACACAAGGATTTTTTCTGTTAAAGATAAAAATATTAATTCAAATAGAGGCATCCTTTTTATACAGCTACCAAAAAATTAGAGGGAAAATGTGGAAAAAACAATGCACAAAAACTATAAAAACGAATTCCATGTTTTTTTGTTGTTCATCTTGTTTCTTACAAATGAGATCCTTGTATACTTGAAACGATTGTCTTCTTACTTTTTCTGATTGCAAATAAACAACCCAGTTGTTGTATTGGTTATCAAATCATCTACGTCTAAAACTTATGCAGCATCATAAATAAATAAATATCATATAATTATATCTAATATATCACATTTTTATTACAAAATTACAGAAAATGTCAAAGATGTAAAAAATAAAAATTTCTAAAGCATTTTTTTACTTAATAGTAAAAACGCCATCTTTATTATGGATATTACCTTATTTATTTAAAGTGTGGGTGATATCCTAAAATGTTTATAAATAATAGGTGCATAAGTGTTTCGCAGCAACTCATATAATAACACTATTAAACTGCACACTGATATGGAAAAAATTATCTATAAATTAAGCAATTACATTAATTGCATTCATTCAAAATCGCTTAATGAGATAAAAAAGTCGTTTTCTGGATCAACTCATGTTACACGCGTTTCATCAAAATCAAATACCCACGACTAATAACTGTTAAAAGCCTATATTTAAAGACAGACCAGGAAATGAATCTTGAGAGCTTATTTTTGAAGTCATTACGCTTCGTTCTGTTCAACAAGTGCGTTGACTTCGAGAGGAAACCCGAGTCTGAAAAAAACACCCAAGTTTTAGAAACATAATCTGGAATAACTATCAAAACTATTATTTGATTTGCATAAGAAATTGTGAAAAGTATAAATCTTATTCAAGCACTTAATTATTTATTGATTTTATTTGGGATAGAAACGCGTTTTACTCAGAACAAGGTTTCTAGAGTGTCTCCAATATTTTGAACAGTTTTGGATTTAGTAATAGAAGTTATTTAGTTAGATTATTATTATTTAGTTAGAAGTCAATAAATTTATCAAGTATGAGTCAGTGGGGTGCTTTCATATGCTATGGTTTTTAAAAAATGTGTAACTAATGAAACAAATTGAAATTAATACAGTCAAGTTAGAGTTCAAATAATAAATTTTATAATGATACTAGCTGATATATCCGCTGTTGCTCGGGGGGAAAAGGCTTTTCAAACTGAGCGTTAAAATAAATAAGAATTGTTTTCGTCACTATATTCATTTCCAGGGCGTTATTTAGGGGCAATAGGGTGATCTTCAGATATTTCCTTAAGATATAAAAAAAACTTTTAAAATTAATGCGTGAAATCTTCATGTTTAAGAGCGATATTTTCAAATTAGAAAAAAGCTGGAGGTATATCCTCTTATATTCCCTTATTTCAAGGTGCTTTATATTTCTCTCTTCAATATCCTTTGTTTACTCCATCCATTTCTCCAATTGGTAATGCATAGTAGTGACAAATTCTTCCACCTTCACTTCAAAATAAAGGTATTATTGAAAGGCGATTTCTTTTGACTTAATATTTATTCCCCCCTTCATCCCCCTGCTTCCATAAATTTCAAAGTAAATAAAAAATGCATTAGTGCTGCAAAAAGCATTTTGTAGATTAGGTAGATTTTGCTGTGCGTTGATAGATGAATGAATGAATAAATCGGTGAATGGTAAAGCTCTTTTATTATTGTAGGTAGGGGAGAATGGGGTAATAAGAATAAAATGGGGTAGTAAGAAACATTAAAAATTCCACAAGATTCTCCTTTCAGTTTATGAAGCTGATTTTTTAACAGAATGTTTGCACCATTAATAGCTTTCTTTGAAAAGAAATTATGAAGTTCTTAAGTAAAAGGGGAAGAGGAGTTTTATCTTGTTTCTTATTACCCCAAGCGAATCCATCTTATCACCCCATTTGGGGTAATAGGAAACAAGCCAGCTTAAACAATTAAAAATCAAATGAAGGTATTAATATAATTTCTAAAGAGTATTTTATAACCCCAGTAATTTTCAAAAATTTTCATTAAAAACCTTTTGATATATGCCTAGTTAAAAATTAGTCTCAAGTAAAGTACGTGTTAAGTTAAGTGTTTCTCTTATTTCATTTTGGGATACTAATTGGTTATTCTTCTCCAAAATCAACTCAGATTTTTTGCAAGCTCAGTTTTTTTAAGGTCGGTTCCACTTCCTCTGTATAAACTCAGAGATATCCCATTTCTTCAAGTTTGAATGGTTCAGGAAGTTTATGAAGACACCCTCGAGCCTACTCATCCCCACCCCCTACGTTTCAATATTGTTTTTAATTTCACTGGAAATTAAATATAAAAAAACCCGACTTAATATTTTAATTTACTCACCATAACTTAAATTAAGGAGTAAAATTTATTGAAAATGTCGATTAAATTACTTATAAATTTTTCAACAAACTTAGAAAGTGGTGAGAAAAATTTGTCTTTCAACCACCTATTTCAGGAAAATTAAGTAGAAATAAAATTAGTCGAATTTAAAGTTTTAACTTGATAAATGAAATAAGAAAAATAAAATATTAATATTTATAATAAAGAGAATAATTCAATAAATTAATTTTCATGCATAAAATGCTAGTGTTTCTTATTAGTACCCCATAATTTTAATTAAATGGAGGTTATAAGAAACATGGCACTTTTAAGAATGATCAACGACCCTAAATTGAAGAACAAAAGGTGAATTATATAGCCCGTTTAACCTCCTTAAAAGTTCATTAATAAAGTTCGATAAGAATTTAATAGCAAAAACAAGATAAATTGAAATAATTGAAAAAGCATGACTTTAGGTGGATGATTTTGCTGTCCTGATTATTTCAAACGTGAATTTTTCACTGAAATAATCATTCTAAAACGATAAATTTTTTATGGGATATAGATAGAATATGTCTTGAAGATATTCTTTGATTTTATCTTCAATTTTTTTGCCCACACACAACGTTGCAAATTAAATGTTTCTTAATCCCCCTATTTTTTATTACCCATCTCTCCCCTAATGTGTTTTTTCATTTTCAATGTACCCTACAAGCACTCTCACACATAAGTAAACCACAAGCACATTTAAGAGAACACTTTTTTCCTCAAATTAATTACTGCACTTTAGGATAAGCTGAACGCAAGCGTTGAGATTATGCTAAATTGTCAAAATATAACTCAATTTAAATATCCCTACCAGCAATGTTTGTTTTAATTCTTGTGGCATTTTATGTTTAGATAATAAAAAGTTGTCAATGTGTTCGATTGGTGATATTTGCTCCCGGCTATACCTTAATAACACTTGCGTTTACCAAGTACTGTATTACTGAGTTACTGTATTTGCCAAGAACACTTCAACAATTCGTTATTTTTTGATAGCGTTCCGAACATATTTAAAAGTGAGTTGCAATTTAGAAATCTGTTTTAAAATTATGTTGTAAAATATATGTTTGCAATTTGAATGTGTTCTTAAATTTAGATCGAAACACTTTTAGAACACATTTTCTAACAGCATAATTTTTAATAACATTTTACGGCTGTTATTTTAGAACACATTCTGGATAGCAGAACTTTCCAAACATAAGAAAAAGTTTTCTAACTTATATCAAAAACCAAAGTGTCGTAATTTCGGGGACAGAAAAGTTTTCTTAAATGTGTTGCAGCGTTTGGGGTGCAGTACGAATTATCTTAGCTGTGCTTTATTTTACCACTATTCGTTTTAATTAATAAGTAATAAAAAATAACAAATTTATAAGGTAGAAATACACTTGAACAAAATTTAACTTGGGAAATTTATGTTCATTTTCACTTCCAAAAGAAGGAGAGAGTCACTGGAATGCTACGGCATCAGACTAGGGGAAGGAGGGGTAAAAACTCAAAAAATAGTGTGATATCATATTTTATGAATGACCCTTAAATTAGGAATGCATTGGTGGTAGATATATTTTTCTTCGTGATATATCCCTTGCTATTTTGAAACTGATTAACATTCAATTACATCCCCCCCAAAAAAAGTTTAAACAAATTGCTTGAAATGTCAAAAACAATCCACGGAAAAAGATTCGAATCCCCATCAGAAGAAGAGCTCAAACGACTTCTCCCGCAACCACGAGGAAAACCCTCATCCCTTCCCCTCCAGAATTTGTCCTGCCTCTCAAATCCTTCCGACGACGCGAGAGATTAAAACCTATCTTCTGCATTCTGTGCGACACCGCTCGGACTTTGCTTCGAAATATCCTCGTTGTGACATGAACCTGTTCCTGCGACGATTTTTCGGCAGTTTTTTTTCTCTAATCGGCGATTCGGTCCAGCGATCCCAGCCAGTAAACTTGGGAGCAGCGTAGCGTGTCTGAGTAGTGTTGTTGTGAAGACAAACAAGCGAAACTGTACACACACTTGTTTTGGCAGAGGGACCGAGGGTGTGTTTTCCACTTTGAATCCGAACATTCCTGTGTCCAGTTGAAGCTGTAACCGCAGGTTCTCGTCATCATGCGTCGAAGTTCGATATTTTTGGTGAGTTTCAAAGTGATAAGTGTGTGTTTTTATAAAGTATTTTATTTTTATCACAATTATGAAAGTATCGGTATTCTTAAGTTAAGTTTAATTCATGCGTGAGTAAATAAATTTTCAAAAATACTTATAAGTTTGCTAACAAAAATTCAGCCTTGGTATTTTTCTACTTAGAATTACTTTTTTCAATTATAACTTTTTATGAAATATAGAATTTCAATAACCGTATAGTTTAAATTATTTTAATGGCAAATTATGTTTTAAAATTGGGAAAATATTAGATCTCATCTTTTTTATAATTGCTTTCTTTTTTTATGTGCAATCACTCAGAAATTTTTTAATGTCAAGTATGATCCTGAACTATTACAGGTGACTGAAAACACCTATCTCTTAATTAATTTGTGCGTTCGTGTAATATATCATTAAGTATTTTCCCAAAGAGAGTGCGTATTTCTCCAAAGTGCCTCCGCATAACTTAACCCCAATGAATAATAAACGGGAACCAAAATAAAATTATAAAATATTTTCTGAACTTTTTCACTTCCTATAAAAATTTGTCTTAAAACAAAATATTACAAAATTTCAAATGACTGTCAGAATAAAAAAGAACTAAAAATGTTTTCCTCTTTTTAATTCCTTAGTTCATTTTTTAAATTTCGTGAAACAATTGAAAATTAAACATCAAAAGCAAACTAAGTGCAAAAATTTTAAAAAATAATGCGCTTAATCCCAAAATTATCGCAAGCAACCTGTAAAATTAAGTTAGCGCCACACAACAATTATTATTTGTTCAAAATTAGCCTGGAAGATGACTTATCAAGTATATTTCTATAGAGAATAAAATTTAAAATGATCAGGTACCGAAAATTTATTTTTTGGCACTTAAATAGTTTTTGAAGGCCTGCATCTGATATTATTTGTAAAAGGTAAAAAACCATATTAAAAAGTCCTCCTATGCAAAATAAAATTTGAAATAGATTAAATGAAAATAGCATTTATTATTACAAAAAAACCGATGAATACACACTTTAAAGACTAGTAAGTGTCGCTGAAGCACATCAATACTGATATCGAAAATTGAAGTCTTATATCTCTACGTCAAAAAACATTGAATGGCTTTGTTGGGTAAAATTAAGAGCATCTTGTCTAGATTGGAAAATTGATTGAATAACTAAAAAAATTGAGAAATATTTGGTAAGGTGAAATGGAGGAAAATATGTTTAGAAAGATCAATAACGCTAATTGAAATTAACTTGGTAATCAATATCAAGAGGAGTACTTTGAATCATCCTTTGCTTAAAACTGCCAGATGGACAAATATCAATGTTTTTTGTTTATCAGCTTGAAATTATTGGGATTTATAATTATAGAACTCTTCAATCAAGTGATTTCAATATCAGTTACTCTTCAAGTTATTCATCAGTTAGTTCATAAGTTATAAGTTCATTCAAAATTAAAGCTATTTTAGTAACTCTAACTGGTTTATTAAGTAATCTGTTTTCAATTTCAAGTGCATTATCTAAATCAATTAAAACTAGAAGCTCCGGAGCAGATGACTTTAATTTATGCTTTAATTACTGTCATCCAAATTTCGTTCAATTTTAAACACGTTTTCCAGAGTTTCATGTCTCTACCTAGAACCCCAAAAAGAAGTAATTTTGACTGCTTACTTAGTGTTTTGTTAGTTTATTTTTATGTTATCATTTTATGAAAGTCAGCACATTAAAAATATTGTTCTAATTAACTGATCTTTCATATCTTTTAAATGTTAAATTACGTTTAACTCCATTCTAATCAATGTATAGCACCAAAACTGAATTTAACCCGTAGCAGGGGACGTGGGGTCTCCCAGACTACTCAACGATAATTTGATAACATCGATAATTTTAAGTCTATTTAGAAAATTGTCTGGAAAAAATGTTTATTTCTTCATAAAGTTAAAGAAAATATTTTCTATCAAGAGATAAATGTTCAAATAACAATGTACTGAAATATCAGAATCGTATCTTAATTAGACGATTTTTAAAAAATATAGAAAGTTGCGGAGTCTCTGAGACCCCACGTCCCCTTGTATGTTCCAATTTTTCACCTCCCCTGTTAAAGTCTTTTATAAGAATATTGCAAAAAATGACCAACAAACATTAAAATGAATCTCCTTATTCAATATTTACTTTTTTTTGCTAGATTTCTTTTTTTACATAAATCAAACACACAGTCTTTAATTTATGCACGTAATTTTTTGAATATCTTCAATAGTAGGAGAGAAATTAAAAGTTCAGAAATTTTACCCTATTCTGTAACTTACTACCAATATTATGAAAATATATTTTTAAGAAGTATCTTATAATCAGTGTTTAAATGGTATCTAAAAGCAGAACATGAAATATCTTGATAAAAATATCACTAAAGCACAGAAAAGCCTGGCAGTCAAAATTATTGCCTCCAAAGTTTTTTTAGATAGGAGTATTTGCCGGAGGTTCTAGTGTTAAGAACAAAACACATTTTTTCTCACATATCCCATCTAATTACATAGTAAAACAAGATGCATCTTATCACAAAAACATGCTTTCACATTATTTAAATACTGATTTCTGTGGCTGACTCTTTCCAATTATTCCCACTCAATGAACTAAATTTCACGTGTTATTTAATTATCTAATTGTATCGTTAAAGTAAGTAACGCAAAGTAAAATTACACCTCAAATATTAACCCTTTCAATCCTGAGGCACCCGAGAATAAGGCATAATGAATCCGAGGCACTGAGGAATATTTGGGGCGGTTAGGTCAAAAAGGGTTAAAACTGAACTCAAAACCTCTTAACTGAATAAGAATACCTTCGAATTTATTGGAATATTTAAAATTAGAAAATATGATAATTAGATAATATCGTATATAATCTAACCTCCTCCCAATTCATGCAACCACATCTTTTGAGTTCATTGACCTAATACTGCTGACTAACTGTAATTTTCCATACGTCTAGAAGAACCGAACTAAACCAATGGGTCATTATGGGAAGAAATGACACAAAAAAATCTCACTTCAAATTCAGCTAGTCTACGGCTGAATTAGACACGCTCAAACAAGCCTTGTCCGAATCGAAGCCCTAGTTTTGGAAAATATATCCCACGTCTCTGATTCAAAGATAATATGTGCGTGAAGCGATTATACGTCTTTCGTTACATCGCCGTTACGTCTTAACAACGTCACGCTATGGAATTCATAAGGCTTATTACATCCGGCCTGATCCCGTTTCGCTATGCGCCTGTTTTACACATAAACCCCCATCTTCACGCTGTTGGTTCCCTTTAATTGATATCACCCTTGCTTGGGTGACCAAGGGATTTCGTGGGCTGAGCTAAAACTCTTGCAACTTTGTTACAGTCATCGGACATTAATTGTTACATCTTATGAACGGTATTCAATTGCGTGTTTAGTATTATTCATGCAACAATATTGTTTTTTTTTTTCAGACAAGTTCGGTTTTTTAACGAGGGTGTGGTATTTAAAAGTAGGATTACTGGGTTTCGAAAGTATTCAGTGTTATAATAAAAAATGTTAGTTAAGAAAGACTGATTGGTATGCTAATGATAAAATCTCCGCCAGTATTGATTAATCATGCATTGAGTTTATTGCGTGATTTGTTTATCAGTAATTTATAATTATTTTTTTAAATTTTATTATGGTATAATCATCGAAAATTGAAATTGATTGAGAGTTATTCAACTAATAAGTCACGTAATATAAAATTGGTTATGTTTAAGGGAAATGGTTTCTATCAAGGGGGATACTTAGAAGCACAGCTTTTACCATATATGTCAAGTTTATATAACTAAAGCTGTGAAAAAAAAACGAAATTTGGCCATACACATGACAAAATTTGAATAAAACTTGAACGTTTGTGTTCCTTGGGATATCATCTCCAGGGGATGCTGCAGAATTTTTTTGGGAGGAATATAAATTGACCTGTGAGCATTCTTAGTTTAGAGTATTGACCATTTTTTACAAATATATTACACAGGTTTATTTTGCAAGCTTTTGAAATAACTCAAGGTGAATCTAAACAATGTTTTTTTTCTGGGAGGATAGAGGAAATATGTTTGCTTCCTAACTTATGAATTATTTTAATAAAATGTGTGAATTAAGTTACTAACCCTTTATGTGATGAAAGATTGTCTTTATTCTAAAAAATAATAGTTTTTAAATAGACAAATAAAACTTTTTTTAAAAAATAATGATTAATATTTTGGATATATTGGACGAATATTTCCCCAAACTAAAAACTAAACATAAGTTCTATTATATTACAATGAATTTATAAACAAAATAAAAATAAGCTTATTATTATGAAAATTTTGTGATTTCCCCATGAAGCTTAACTAGGCAAATTAAATAAATAGTCATGAATTTAACTCTACCTTAATAGTAAGTAAATATTCAATGATTAAACTAGGTTAAAGGGTTTTTACTTATATTTTTTAGCTTAAAAGTAATTCACAAATTTCTTTTTGATGATTTCTCTGTTATTTGAGTTTCTATGTATGATATCTTTTGCATTTCTTGTCATATTAAACTTACATGATCGGTATTTCATGTATTTTCTTGCATGATAAGACAGCCTTCGTTAGCGACAAAAAAATTTTGTCATCCAACTTGAGACACCAAAACAATGTTAACTTTCGCAATAAAAAGCAGACCTTGATATGAGAAAAAAGACATTGTATTTAAATTCCAAACTTACCAAATGCAGCAGCTCAAGTAGGAAACGAAAAAAATACTGGTCATTGAGGTCAGTTAAATCGTGTTGAAACAGCGATTTTATCTTCTAAACGAATTGTGTTTAGTTGCTTATTTACCTTGGTATTGAAGTGATAGAAAAATAATAGTGCCATTTAGGTTCCTGTCTGATTTTGAAAACCATTTCTTGTATATCAAAATTATTTACACAGGAAACGGTTTTATCAGCTCGATTGAAATTTATGAAGTACAGTTTTAGGTAAAGAAATTGTTTGCATGATCTAGAAGGAACCTTTTGAAATAAAACTTAAAAAATAAACTCTTAGTTCAAAGGACTAGGGAATGGAATGTGTTGCTTTTTTAAAAAAGATTTAAAGTAAAAGTTGTTTATGTAATAAAAACTAATAATATACATTCTAAAGGGGTTAAACTAAGAAATCTAAATCAAATAGAATTATGGTGGGAAAACTTCAACCCCGTTGAATGAAGAACAAATACGATTAATTCAAAAATAAAAGGCTAATCATTAACGTATAAAAGCTTTGGAAGTCGCTATAACCAGATCAGCCACTCTCTAATGTATTTAATATGTTTACTCTTTGGTAACAAAACATTAAAGTCCAGTATCAGATAAAACAGGAATGATGAACTTTACAAAAAAATGCCTAAAGGTGTTAAAATCCTTCTCTGAAACACTATCAAAATATGAAGAAGAGTACTGCTTCCACAAAAAAATATCACTTAAAAAACTTAACTTATGTGTAACCGGTTGAATTTGCTTCTAATTTCCTTCTCTCTTACAGTTCCTCTGCATTGTAGCAATGCAACTGCTACAACACATCCAGGGCATACCTCCACCCGAACTCAGGGCTCACCTGGAAGCCAGAGTGATGTCATCGATGTCCCTAAAAGATCTCGAAAGGATGGTCGAAAACGACGAGAGGGTCATCAACGCCCCCAAACGACCCCTCATAGTCATCCCCAAGGCCAAATCCGCCTTGGCTGAAGAACCCAAGGCTTACATCATCCACAGAAAGCCCAGCAAGAAGGCCACCGAGAGATCTTCACCCTCAGGATTCGGATTCTCCGACAGGGAGTTCGACGAGCTTCTAGGGGGGAGGTCCTCTTTCGAACCCAGGTACAGATTCGAAAGCGCTTTCAAGATGGAAGAAGAGTTCCCTTCTCTGTTCGGTGCCGGGGAGTTGGAGTCTGCTGGATCCGACCCGGTGAAGAGCTTCTATGAAGCCGTTGTTGAAAAGTCTCTCGCTCAGCAGAGAGATCCCATCGCACTGTTGGAGGTGGCTGCAAGTGCGGACGTGCCTTCTTACAAGCCCCGGTTTGACTACGAGTCATATTCTAAAGATCCTACTGATGTTAAGCTGAAAGGTAACTTTTTTATTTATATCCCCCACTTAATGGATTAATAGATGCATATTTGCGCATCCTACTCGGTAAGTTGGAGAAGAGAGCTCACTAAAATTGTTCTGGAGAATGGATGGCATTTCGAATACTATGTGATTGCCAGTTGCTTTGCAAACGGGATGATTGCTTATTGTTAATCTAACCGAGTAGGGTATGTAATAAATATGCTTTGTAAAAAATATTTTATTATAACACAGAATATATTCTACTAAATTTGTGGATAATTAAACACCTTTAACAAGACTTTATTTACTCCCTTCCCCATTTTACTTAATTAAAATAGTTTTCAAATTTCCTCCATTAGTTCAAAATAGTTAACTATCGACTCTAAAAAAGGGTGAATTAAAACACAGGACTGGTTCTATTTAAAAGATATACGTATATTAACACTAAAATAAATTACAGCAGCCTGGCTAATTCTTTCTCACTAACAATCCACATGAAACACTCTTACTTGAAAGTATTCTGGTTTTGAAAGATGGACAGGACACATCATAATAATGAAGTAAAACAGTTCAGAAATTTACTTAGAATTTAAATGAGCTTTATATTAGAATGAATTAGAATAATAGAATACTAAACAATAGTAAAGAATTATGTTTATGTTTAGAATCTCTTGTCAAGTTAATTAAATTAAAGTCTTTTTAGTGCAGTTCTTAAAATAATAAAAATAAATAGACGATATTAGTGTGACGTCCCTTGCTTGTTTGGATATGTTGATTCCATCCGTGATTGGTTCCGTACAGAATTATTTCTAGCACGGAACCAATCACGGATGGAATCAACGTATCCAAACAAGCAAGTGACGTCATTACTAATATCTTCTATTAAGTTAAAAGTCACAGATTCTGTAGACACAATATAAGCGGTTGTTAACTTGTCCAAAATGATCAATTCAAAATTTAAAACTACTTTAATTACTTTCAAATCCAAACAACCTTCCTAATTAAACCATAATTTCCCAATTAAATTCTATATTTAAAAGTAAAATATATTAAACTAACAAATGCATGTTTCCTGATTTCAAGTGACAAATTCTTACTATGTTTCTAGTGCTATCAATCTTCATTTTAATACTTAAAGTTACATTAAATATATTTTTAACGCATTAAGTACAACACTAAATCCATGTCATGTGTTCTAAAAAATTGATAAGTTCTAACAAATCATTTAGAGTTAACAATTTTTATCCATTTTAGAGTTGAACTTCAATGACCGGTTCAGTTAAATGACTCTTAATTTTTAGGTAAGAAATACTGGAGAGATGCTCCCCAAAGACGAGACGGTGAGGAGACAGTCGACGAAAACGGATGCCGCACCGTCGTAAAGAAAGTGGTGGACCCCAAATCCGGAAAAGAGGCGTCTGACGGACAGGATGCCAAAAGCATCATCATCACCAAAGAATGCGAATACCCCAACCTCAACGGACCCGAGGCCAAGATCCAGGAAATGGAATCATCCCACCTCAGAACCGACGGATCAGAGCTCAATTCCGAGTACGACAACTCCGAACCTCCTAGGTACCTGGACACCAGACCAGTGGAACTGGACTTCGAAGCTACTGATGCCAAGACTAGTGAACCCCTAGGTCCCGACTACATTGACCGAATGCTGGAGTCCCACTTCAAAAGCTTCCCTGGGTTCTCTAACCCCATATCTTCCTTCAAAGGCTACCAAGACCGATTCAAGCTGAGCACTCCAGCTGCTTTCAAGGATATCAAGCCAGCTGTGAAGGTGGAATCGTACGATTACTCCCACCCCAAATCCGGATTCGAATCCGAACGCGATCAAGTTGAATACAAGAAAGAGACCCCTTACAGGGAGTACGATTACGACAACGAAAAGTCTCGCGATCAAGCCCCTGTGAATTACAATAGAGATGAACGCGAGTACGATTACGTGGATCAAAAATCGCCAAGGAAACCGGCTTACGGAGTTCGAGAGCATCATTACCATTACGATCACCCCGTTGAGAAGAAGTCCAGCAGCGACTACGATGAAGATAAGATCCGAAAGGAAAACACTAAGGATAAGAAGTCTCCGAAAATGATGAAGAAGAGCTTCGCTTATTACCGAAAGGATAAGCCGAAAGAAGATCCTAACGAGCAGCATTATGCCGAAGAGTACGCTCAGGGGAATTACAGGAGCTTCTCGTCTGATTATGACAGTGAAAGGGACGGACCGAAAAAGCAGTAAGCGATGATTATTATTAGCGAAGTAAAAAATCTCTTATGTAGGTCATTCATTGTCAGAGCACCTGGAGATAATAGCTCGCACTGAGGCATAAAATTGCAGACATCAGTTTGTAGAGCAAGAAGGTAGGAAGGTATGTCAGACGTTGGTGAAGCATCATTACCAATGTTTTAGTGACTTGAAGTGAATAAAAAACTTCTACTGCATTTATTGCTGAAAACTCTTCATTTGACACACACTTCTTAGTTTCTTTCAGGTATCTAAGCACCACAAAGGAACTAATTTCTCTTTAAGTGGAGAATACTGTTGTTAACTCTTAAAAATGTATTTGTACTTTTTCCGGATGCTTAAAATGCATGATGATATTTGGTTTTAATCTTAAGCGGTATTTTTTAAGTCGTTGATTACTTTAGTTTATAAAAATTCAGTATTTATTAAATACTTAAAGGTTAAAGACTAGATTGAAAAACGTAAGGTTTAAATCTGAAAAAAATATACACCCAAATCTTTTTAAAACGTTGTCGTGTAAGAGTCATGTGATTGGTGGAAAATGATCATTGATTGATTGATTTGAAATTTCATCGAGTTTTATGTCACAATGTTCTATTGGACTTATATCCTGTGTGGAGTTTATGTCTTTCATAAAGTCGTGTGTTGTTCATTAAAAGTTATTTATTAAATTCATGTTTTTATACTCTTGAGTATGTTTTGTACGTGTCTTTTTTCGAATTTGTAAAAAAAAACTTGACTAAAAAATAAAAGCTTGTCAAATGCATTTTTTTTCATTTTTATAGAAGATAATAAATTAAAATATATAGGCATGGGGTTTGATTTTTCCCAAATTTTTAGGTAAGTGAAAGATTCTGTTTAGGCTGTACTGAGGTTTTTGAAATTTTTATCCATATCTCCTATGATAAATTTCAGAAGATCGCAAAATTCTTTATCTAAAGGCACGACTTAATACGTACTGTATTGTACATAGTGAATGCTCATTAGCAGAACTTTCACAATATTGCGGACTTCTAAATGATCACTTATCAGGCGGGACTAAGACCATACAGGAAACAAAACCCAACCTTACTTTTTGTTTGTAAAATGTGACTTTTTTTGCCAGGATTTCTATAAAATTTCAGTTAAATATAATATGGTAACTTTCCATCAAAAGCTCGTTGTTTGGTTTGCTGGTTTGAATTTTATACAAGGAGTCAATGTGACGCATATTCCACGACTTTTTAGAAAGCATTTGAAACCTGCAAAAACATCCCAAATCGTTTAAAAAAGCCCATAGGCGACTCTTTTTTATTTCCAAAAAATTCCACGAATAATTGGGATGTTTATTTTTGTTTCTAGAATGTATAGTGCGTGGAACCAAAAAAACTTGTATTCATTCGAAACTTCCATCACGGACTTCCTGGGAGCGTCAGGGTCAACTGTTCCAGTCTGAAAGATAGGAACACTACCTGGATGGAAATTTGTTTTATGGCGAGGAAGGGGAAGTGTGGGAGGTATGGAAAAAGGCAATCAACCTCAAATGAACTTTTCGTTGACGAAAATAAAAAGCCATGTCCTCTCTAAATCAGCGTTTTTATCTGAAATTCTGCATTCACCTGTAAAGACAGGAAATCCAGTTGAAATTTATTACTCTTTAGTGATGGATATTTCATTTAATTCAAAGTTTATGGTATACTCAATTTATTTCGGGCCAATAGAATCTCTGATTTTGATGGCTGTTGACTAAAGATGAGAAGAGAAAACTTTGGAAAATAAACTATCTATCCATGATTTTACTATTCGTGGTTTTTAATATTACTACTTGTATAATCTGGAATATCAACAGCCTTTATGTATTTATCTAATCACTGACTACTAAACAAGGGGCATAAAAATATTCCAGATATTTTCATAGCTTTAATCATATTATTGAGCCACCAAGAACAGATTGAGATTGGGGGGAGTCTTTCTAGCAAAGGATACGAAGCAAATAAGGTTAAAGGAGATATTATTTATAATCATGCAAAATTACAGAATTTCATTAAAAAAAGATTTTTTTTAGAAGAAAAATATAAATAAATTTTTGCTAATAACGAAAAGTTAAAACTGAAAATGGATTTGATATACCGAAAGGATTTTAATGTAATAGAATCCTATGAGAGATGTTATGTTAAGGAAATAAATCACCACGATTTACATCAATTTACCTTTTTCCCTTTCTCTTCTAAACAAATTTGTTTAATAGTTAGTAACTAAATTTAAGTTGTCATCTTAAGATAAATGGTAGAACAATAATTTGAAGTTTAGTTTTTCTATTAATTTAAAGTCTTTCCTGCAATCATAAAGAAGCTTTCATTTAGTCATAGTAACAAATTTTAAAACTCCCTATCTCTAGGTGCCCCACTATTGGCACACCTTGGGAGATTTCAATAATAGCTTAAATAAGATTATAATATTATAAAAGTACAAAAATAGTTCTTTGTAAAAACGCTCTGTTTTGTTTAAGAATCTTGAATTTGGCATCAAACATATAGTTTACGTTTAAAACTTTTCAATGGTTCAGGTTTTTTTAGTCATGGGAAACATCACTTATATTTTGTTTCCTTCCAGATATGGGGTTTTGGGTTATCTTTAGACATGCCTCATGGAACCCTACACTAGGACTAGAGTGTCCAAAGGTGCCCCACTTGACACATTGGATATTAAACACAATTACTCTTTCAGGTTTAGCAAAAATTTTCGTTTTCTATTCTAAAATGTGTTATTGTATACGCGTATTTTAATCTCAACATATTTATAATGCACTTCTTTTTATTAAAAAATATGGTTTTTTCCTACAAAGAGAGATTATAACGTTGCAACTCTCAAAACAAGAAAATCTACATATTTATCCAGACACCCCTAATATTCCAAAACACTTTAAAAAGTACATTTTAGGTTTATTTAGGTACCTTAATAAACACGGTTCATAACTACGAAATCGTATCTGAAAAGGAGGTGTCTCCCAAAGGTGTCTCACTCTCTCCTACATCTTCATTTCTGATATAGAAATAAATGGGCTTGAGTATTAATTTACATTGATGAATATAAAAGACAAATATAGAGAAACTAATTGGCTATCATAAATGTTTTCACTTTAGTATAAATAACACTGTTCAACAAATTTGACCTTCAAAATTTTTTCCTTGATGAAAATAGTCATTTCTTATAGATTTTGGATCGCTGAATATGAAAATCACCATTAAAATTTTCAATTGTCTCAGGATTTTCGGGGAACAGCCCCTCCCCCTTTTAACGTTTTTTGACGACTTTATAACTTTAAACTCGATTTTCAGGGTCAAAAAGCATTGTTTTAGTCTTCAAATTGCCCCCCAGGTAACAAGAAATGTTCAAATTAATAAAATATGATAAATTTATAAAAAATGAATATGTTTTTTAAGGGGTAATTACCCCCTAAAAATACAAAAAATAGCTAAAAACTATAGAGGTTTCTATACGCTATTTTTTCCTCTTATTTTTTACGCAATTCCCGTTTGAAATGTCCTAACCCTTCCCCAAGGACCCAAATTTGATGACACTATGAAGCAATAGTTTTTACTAAAAGCAGCTGAGGTGTTAGCCTCCCAGAAGCCCCCGCGGAAGAGTTCGGAAGACTTCCAGAATTGCGAAGGCGCTCGCGAGCTCAGGAATTAATATCGATGATTTTGAAAAGATTACAAATGACGTTTTTCGTATATTTTGGGTCTATCCTAAGTAGAAACTATTCAGTTCTTTAAAAACTGACCGGTTTTAGGGATTGAGGATTCCATGTTTCAAGATGTTAACATATGCACGGCTGTGGATAACAATTAGGGGGCATCCCCTTAAAAACTGAGGGTGATGGGGGAAAATGGGTGTCATATTTGAATTTAGCAGATCATTTTACACAAAAATCAGATGAAATTCAGTTAGTGGCTTCAAATTTTTTTTGTGCAGCACTGTTTAACTCTAAGTGCCGCATTGAACCCTTCCGTGGGTGCTTTGGGGGCGCTCTCACCTCAACCGCTTTTAGTAAAAATCATTGCTGAATATTGCCATCAAATTTGGGTCCTTGGGGAAAGGTTAGGACCCTTCAAACGTGAATTGCGTAAAAAAATAAGGGGAAAAATAGCGAATAAAAACATCTATAATTTTTAGCTATTTTTTGCATTTTTTGGGGGGTAATTACCCCTTAAACCTATCCATTTGTTATAAATTTATCATATTTTATTAACTTGAACTTTTCTTGTCACCTGGGGGGCAACTTGAAGACTAAAGCAATGATTTTTGACCCTGAAAATTCAGTTTAAAGTTATTAAGTCGTCGAAAACCGTAAAAAGGGGGAGGGGATGTTCCCCGAAAATCCTGAGTCAATTATTGAGAATTTTAATGGTGATTTTCGTATTCAGCGACCCAAAATCTATAAGAAATGACTATTTTCATCAAGGAAATTTTTTCATTGTTGAACAGTGTAATTAATTATTCAGTGCAAGGAAAAATAACTAAAAAAATTGAAAACGAAACGTCTACACCGATAATTTAAAAATTAATTGCATTAATTAATTAATTAAATTAGGAAAATAAAGCATTAATTAAAACAATTTATAATTTGTTGTGAAGTTATATTTTAAATTATACAATTGTATATTATATAAAATTTTACGCTGAAATTTATGTATTTATTTCATGTTTTCAAACCATTCAAAAGACTACGACAGTATTCCCGTATTCCTTCCCACTTGAGCACGTTTAACTTGGCTTAGGATAGATAGCAGCACCACATTGAAAAACGGCACCGCTGGACCCGATTTCTTAAAAAATGTTGTTTCTGGCTCAATTTAATTGAAAATATGTTATCTTGTTATCACTTATTTTAAAAATTATTTGACTTTTGTTTCAAAATATGTTTATTTCAATACAAAGGATCTACTAAGATTCACAAGATTTTTCAAAACCTTTTGCAAACAATTTTCTTTAGAATAATACCAT
This sequence comes from Tetragnatha versicolor, assembly GCA_024610705.1. Classification (NCBI taxonomy): domain Eukaryota; kingdom Metazoa; phylum Arthropoda; class Arachnida; order Araneae; family Tetragnathidae; genus Tetragnatha; species Tetragnatha versicolor. The sequence continues at coordinate 8,827,286 of JANDEH010000020.1, forward strand.
TTTCCATATAGAGAAATGGTTTTTATATAGAGAAAGGTTTTTACCATTTTCCGGTAGGTAGCAGCACCACTTTGTAAAAAACGGCACCGCTGAAAACCATTGATCGGGGAATTCTCAAAAAACGGAAAATGCTAATAACTTGTTTGAAAATTAACCTTAATTCTGATAGATATTTGTATTCATAGTTGTTTTTTCATAAATAGGATTAGCATAGAATAGTTTTTTAGAGTTTTAATATTTCAATATGTGTCAATATCCTAGATAAGTATTGAAATGTAGCTGTATTTGAAAAATATATTAGCTTTATTTAATTCAGAAACAAACTGTTTGCTTTATTTTAATTAAATGACTGGAAACTTAACCATCAAAACTTCATTTTACAATATGGTGTTAGTCGGCTAAAAAGTTTTTAGTCTAACTTTTATCTTTTACAATTCAGTAAAATAACTTTAATATTAACGCAACTATAGAACAGCTAATAATGGGCTTAGATCACAATTTCGAATTCAGTGGCACGATCGACGGAATAATATTAAACTTTAAATCTTATTTAATAATTTTGGAAAAAATTAAATGATAGTAGCATTAAAGTTTATTTTAAAATTAAAATAAAGTTTAATTTTAAGTGCATGATATTTTTGAAGATTTTTTTAATATGAAAAGCAATCAATAAAAGGTCGTTATAAGGTTTAATGTTCTTTATTTTCAGATCTTTAATTCTTTTCATAGAAGGTGCGGCCATTACATCAAATCTTAGTTCCTGAACTTGTGTGGTAGTTCCTTGTATTAATTTTGGAATTTCCCATGGCTAGTTAGTGCTGAACTGAGAGGAATAATTCTGCTTGTATCTAAAAGAAAATAATGTTTTTCGTAAATTCCTTTGAATAATGATGACACAAAAAATTCTAGAGTTTCCGAGATATTGTATGTTAAATGTTACATGACTATTAAATTATATAACTATTAAATTATATAATTATAAAACTATTAAATTATGTTTTATAAGTCAAGTAAAATCTGACAATAAATACCAAGCATCGAATTTCCAGCATGTATTTTGAAATACTTATCAAAGCATCAAATATTTGCAGTTTTTTCTTACTTAAACTTTTCTAAGAATAGATTCTCATGATATATAAGGCATATAAGAGTAATTCATTATATTTAGCTGGGGCTTTAAAAAAATATTAATGATCAGAAAATATTAAAAAAAACAAAGAAAATTATGATACCTATTTTAAAATTCTGTATGGTTTTTTCTGTGCAAATCTCTCCAGATTCAAGCATCTTTCTCTCAGCCATTTCTTTAATTTTTTACCACGACCAATGCTGCAGCTCGATACTAAAAAAGAAATAAAATGTTTAAAAAGTATGCCATATTTGAGGCGTTTGCTATTTAAAAACCAGCTCATTCCATATTTTTCTGAAATCCACTTTTTTGCATATTTTGAAAGTTGAGGATCCTTTATAACCTGACGAAGGGATATAGCTCAAATCCAGCTCAATTCAACCCAAAATTAAATGAAAAGGTGAAAACTGTGATCTCAACCGTGAAATTTCAGATCATTTGAAAAAGTTAAGTGGATGTCATTTATTTAAAACTCGTAAAGACACAAATATTAACTGGTTAACTGGGAAAAAAACAATTTTACACAGCTTAATTGAACAAAAAAACTGAAAAAAAGCATGAAAATAGTGTTTTTGCATCAAAATCAGCTCATTCCAACCTAATTAGTGTAATTACGCCCAAGGTAATGTACCTGGAATGAAAATGAAAAACTAATCAAATTCTAGACGGTTATACCTACAATTAAAAATTTTAAAAAGAAATTTAGCTTTAGAACTGTGGACCTGAGAAGTTTTTTTGTCGCTCCCGTAAAATTTCCAAAAATGGAATGAGCTGGTTTTGATAGCAAACGCCTCATTTGTACACATATTTCTCATTCCCTCTTCGTAAGGAAAGCTGAAAGATTGAGACTGATTTTTTTTAGATGGTCTACAGTGGGCCCTCGTATATTCACGGTTCAGTATTCGCGGTTGAGCAATGTTACCCCCACATATTCGCAGATTTCGATCCCAAAGTTTTTCTAGTTTTTTTTAGCAATGAAACTTGCATATTTGGAAGTAAATATATAATTGTTCGATTCCGGTATTTATTATGTACTAAAACCATTTTGAAAAATGTAACTTCTTCCACTTAGCAAGTTTTCTAACAGGTAATCCGTTCGGTATTTACTACAAATTATTTACAGTTATTACAATTATTTACAGTAATTTACTGTTAAAACCACTTTTTTGCAGGAACCAGTTTTATTATGTCTTTAAATGACGGAATCGAACCATTATATCTGTTATATTATCATACACAGTGCGTTTGAAACCTGGGTTCCTTATTCGCGGAATATTTTGGAACGTAACTACCGCGAATAACGAGGGAAAACTGTATTCTATATTACTAATATGGGAATGACATTCGCTTTGAAAATGCTCCGATTAATCCTTAAAATTCTCAGAAGCATATGACCTGGTTGCCTTGTGTTCGGGAGTGTGCAGCTTTGAGTTGGTAAGTCCTAGAATCAAACCCTGCGTACTATTGTATGGTAATTTTGTCATTTCCTAATTTAATGCATTAATTATAAACTAATGAGGTAAAGAAATAGATGAATCAGGCATCTCACTCCGTAGGTTCATGGTGGGGACATCTGTATTTTTACGGTAAATTGTTAACATCAAATTAATAAGATCTGACCAGTTGCCCGAAACGGATAACTTGACAAGGTTACGCACCAAAATCCCATCCATACGGCCTTGAGATTGAATTTGAGCCTCTCCCCGAGTATGGCAATTGGAAATGAATACCGATTGACATTTTTAAATTTAAATTTCTACTAACTCAAAGAGTTCTTAAAGTTTCCTTAACTGTTACCGTTAATTTTTCAACCCTTTATAGTATAATTCATTAATGTCTTAACGATAAAAACTAAATTACGTACTTAAAATGGTACTGGCTTACCCCAATTCCGAAAAATAAAAGTTTATGGTATGTTTCATGCAAAATGTATTCCCTCGTGAGATAGGGTGGGTTGGGGTAAAGTGGGTCTTGGGGTAAAATGGGTCAGTTTTAATTAACTCGATATAAATCAAATTTAAATTGAACAATTTTCGCTCATTTTTTTGTATTATAATCTTTTACCTGTTGGCAACATTTTTCGACTGTAAAAAATTAATATTTATGATTTTGAGGACTGAAAAAATATTTAATTTGAACCGTAAATGATGACATCGAAAAAACAGGGTTTACTAACTTCCAAAATATCTATATATTGTAATAAATTACAGCAGACTTTTGTAATATTTTTCCATAAAAGAAAGTTCGAGAGACATTTCAAGCCAATCAGCTTAGAAAAATATAAAATATTTTATCTTTTATAACGATATTTGGCACTTGGGGTAAAATGGGTCATAGTAAAGAGGCCTTTTGTATTAAGTAAAAAAAATGTTTTTAACTTATTTCCTTCAAATATACATTGAACTGTCATACAAGTTTATTTTTTTACCAAAACGAAGTATTTTAATTGCTAAATTTGAACAATGTTCATTAACTCCGGACTTTTACAATTTCATTAAAGTGCAACTTAAAACAAATTTTTTTAGATGAAAACGGCTTAGCCGATTGCCTTTTTTCTTATTTTCATGTATATTTAGAAATAAATATATTTTTGACATATTTTTTCAATGAGACCTATTTTACCCCACATTGGGGTAAAATAGGTCATTACTTTTGATGCTAAGTTTAACCAACTTATAACTAAAAAATATTTGATAAAATTAGATGAAAATGTTCTGAAGGATTGTAATGTCAAGATCCAATTAAAAGAAATCATTAAAAAGTAATAGTTTTGATGAAATAAAACTTAGAATGTGAAGGTACCTTGAAATTGACCCATATTACCCCAACCCACCCTATAAAATATTCCGTTTCATTGAAATATTGAACATCTGAAATAATTATAATCTCCCATCTTTATTGAAATGTCCCGCTTTTTATACTGCAAAACCTGATCACATTACATCTTAGTGAACTTTCTTTCAAGAAACTCTTCTTGAAATTTAGATGATTTCCACAAAGTATATCGATAGCATCTCTCCCCTTGATTTGGAAATTCAATCACACGAACCCAAAATACACAGTAGAAAATGGAGATAAGATACGTGTGACCGATCTCACGGATTTGTTTGAGTTTCTTTTCTTTCTCCGTAAAATACAAATTCAAATGTGTCACCAAAGGATCAATTTGTGATGCGGAGACAATTTATCTTCAGCTGAAAGGGAGTTCCCCGTTTTTCATTCTCTTGATAAAGATAAAATGATAAATGTTTCATTTATCTTCTCACAAAAAATGCTTTTCATTTGTGTACCCAAGATAAAGTTTAGAGTTTAGATAATGAACCATTTTAATGGATGTAGTTGTTCGACTATTTCTTCATAAGATTTGAGTCAAGTCTCTATTTGAAAAAATGTACAGATGACGACTTGATAACACCAAGGCCAATTAGACTCATAAAACCAGACAGACTCGAAATTTTGACGTGCAATAAATATAAGTAATGACATCACTTTTGATTAATATTTGCCACAAATTTAGCTCCACTTTGCAATATAAATTAAAATTCATTTTAATGAAATACTTAAGGCATTTCGAGCACAATACTAGCAGGATGATTTTTAATTATTAGTAATAAGTGCGACTTTATTTGCAATTGGTTACTTGATAAAAATTTTGTTATAAATCACCCTACTAATATAATTGGCCTAACTAATCCAAAAATAAACGTTTTTAACATACCTGTGCTCACATCACTGGCACTAGAGGGAATCTGTTTGGAAAACGAATGCGTTTCCCTCTTTGTAACTATTCCAAACCCTTCTTCAGGAACACATTTCAAAATAGCCTCATTTCTGCCGTCGAAGACAAGGCTTGGCGGCACTTCCGAAAACCCCGACGCTTTATCGGCGATGGACATATTCTCCATCTCTCCTATTTCCCAATCCCTGCAAGGTTCTTCGGGCCCGTACTTTTCAGAACACTCTTCGCAAACCAGGGTCTTTTCGAGCTCTTCGAACATCTTGTCCAGTTCGCCCAGTCTTCCCCTCAGGTCCCTTACCTCGTTCGAAACGCTCAAGTAGGGCTCTTTGACTTCGAAGAGGGTCGAGCATTGCTTGAAGGGTCGATTTCTGGAGGATCCTTCGTCAAGATTCGAGATCGTGTTGTCTCCCGTCGCCCCTTGGGCTTCCAGGACTTCAAAAACATCGACCACTGAGGGGTTTTCGAAAGACCCTTGCTGCATCATCTCTTCGATTTCACGCATGCATCGGGGAGCGGTCGTAGAATCCCTTGAAACCTCCTTTTGGATTGTCTGATACAGATTCTGTAAGGACTCATTGCTACACTGAGCAAGTTCTGCTTTTGATTCTTTAGATGTTTGCTTCAGGTTCCCATCCAGATTTAAATCAGTACTTGAGTTCATTTTCAAATGCTGTTTGAATATTTTATATTGCTTGATCGTGTCAGACTCCCAGGCGCTTTCTATATGAACTACGCCATCATTTTTACCATAATAATCGTCTGATATTCTTTCTATTCTTTCATTTAAAAGCTCTTTCAGGGTTCCACAAGTGCCTTTATGTCTATTGTTGGTTTCAATTTTTGGATTTGACATGTTCTGTGACAGTTCTTTGAATTCATTTTCACCTCCAGGGCAGTCATTCGAAACTTCCTCAGATTTTAATGTACAAGAATGTTCATTCTGTCGAATTACATCTTCGAGGGTAGGTAGTTCTGAATAGCTTAAAAAAGTATCAGCTTCAGGGGAAGCTGTTTCTTCTGGGATATTTATTTCTTTCAGGTTACGTAACTCACAATAGCTCGAAAATATCTCAGATTTAGGGGAAGCATATTCTTCTGGGATATTTACCTTTTCGAGGTCGGGTAACTCGGGATAGCTCGAAAATGCATCAACTTCTGGAGAAACGATTTTGTCTGAAACATTCACCTCTTCAGGGGGTGTACTAGGGGAGGAGGGACTGCTGTCATCTACTTTGTCCAAGACTTGCGAATCACCACTTTTCTCCTCTTTTTCTTCAATTTCTTCCTCTTCTTGAATCTCGCACGTATCGTCATCATCATCTGACTTTTCTTCAGCTTCGGCTTCTGTCTCAGACAACGTCAAATATTGATCTTCGCTTGTGTCAGAGGCAGCTCTACTTTCGGGATTGCAAGCTATGTGTGGTTCTTGGATGGCTTTGTCTGGTGAGGAACTTGGGATATCGATGGTCTGTGTTGCCTTTTCCACATAAACAGGAGGGTCGAGTACTGAAAATATTTCAAATTAATATTACCGTAGTAATTTCAGAGTTTGGTATTAAAACTTACCTACTATAACTAACAGATATTACAGTCCATTGAGTGAAACATTTAAATATTCAGTATGAAACCATGAAGATATTTTTATTTTTTGGAAAATAACTACTCTTTTTTTTTAAATATGTGAACCTGGGTATTCTTTCTGGTGTACGCTTGATTTATATTTCCATTAGTCATTGTACAAGTACAGAGAATGTAATTAATATAAGGTATTCTTTAAATAAAAAAAAAAACATAAAGCAAATGCAGTGTTATTTTGCTGCTTGATTAGTTTCTGTAAACAACTCCACAAACAAAACCAAGTTATCAAGATTTAAGTTGTCCCTTTCATTTTAAACTTGACACGTAAATAGTGAAAGACCATGTAAAACTACTGAAAAAGACTGCATACCTTTATACATCCACATGGCATCAACGATCCATCCTGTAAATGTCCCATGGTTCAAAAACATGTGTCTCATAGCTTCATTTGGAGAAATCCTGTTCATGTAGTCCTTTACCAGAAAAGAATGGATGAAGTTCAGACCCAGTTTGATGTCATGTTGGTCAATGGGATCTGCAGGAAATGTGCGAACTAGCGCTTTGGCAAACTGGGTTTCCTAAAAGAAATCATACTTCAGGTTGCGAGAGAAACAATTTTTTAATTGACCAATTTACCGAAATTCTTCTTCTAAAGTAGAGAAATCCCTAGAACAGAGCTGTATGACCACCAAATAGGTAGTCAAATAAATGTAGTTTGAAGTAGTAGTAGTAGTTAAATAGGATAAATCCTCAAAAACAAGGTGATGGCATGGTAAAATTATCTCCAAAAAACGTAAAAATTGTCCTTTTGCCAACAAAAAAAGTTTTTATCACGCTCAACTTTAAGACCCATCTCTCTGGCAACACCGGCATTTTATCGCCACCTCAAAAAAGTGTCAATACTACTAAAAAACACCGTGCATTTACATTTCAATTCTTCAATTTTCTTTATTACATTTCACAGCAACATATTTTCATTCTTAATATTTAGTTATGAAATATTAATTTTCATTAGGGTATTTTTGTTTTGGTAGCACTTATTCTCAGTAAGCAAGTGTTGGAATTTTTTTTATCAGGATATGTTTTTATAAAAATTAAGATCTACGCTGTTTTTTTAAGTCCATCTTCATGGATAGAGGATTTATAGGTTTTTAAAAGGATTAGAGACAGACTTGACAGGTTTAATAAGCAAATTAAAAATCCTAACTTTATCCTAATAAACTCTATACTACAATAAATGCTTAATTTTGGTTTTGAAAATATATCACATATAATTTGCTGAAAAGAAACAACCAAAAATATAGGGGTATATAAGTCTTTTTTATCAATTGCTTTAATCAATGAAAAAAAATAGTATAAATCGGTTTCCTGACTTGAATGTTCCATGCTTCGACGTCAGAAAAATCTGGTTTCGGGGAAAAAGATTACACTAGGTTTATACAACAGAATAATTCAAGTATACCTGCAATGCATCGAAAAGAGTGGGGTACACGTCTTTGTACCAGCAATTGCTGTCAGGTATGTTGCTGGCTAGGACAAAATGAGTGAGGATTTCTACGACCATGACACCGTAGCCCCACATGTCGTACGAACGGCCGTCGATTCGAACTTTCTTCCCGAGAGACTGACAAGCTTCTGGGGGCCGATAAATGTATGGAAGTCCCAAGTCATATCTGAGAAAAGATTTTAAGTCAAAGGTATTGTATTCACTAACTTATTTTTGTAGTTCTTGTGTATTAGGTGTTAATTTCATTAAAATCATAACTACTAATGTTACTCCTATTTTTTTAAACTAAAGCTAAATATAAATTAACAAAATTGGATCGGTTTTTTGGTAATGAATGTTTTTGTTTCTACTTTATAGACAACTTAGCAGGTTCATAGGCTAAACTTTACAAGCCGAGGCCCCTATTTTTAGCTCCCAGAAAATCTCGCTATATGATTCAAACAGGTTCAGGGACGCCTCAGAATAGCTCATAGGTTTAACAAAAACTTATTTGGCGATATGGGTTGCCACATTGGTAACTTAACCAATTTGGCGAAAAGGGCTTCGGCTTGTAAAGATTAACCGGTTTATAGTTGTTAGAATATTTCTCGAGAATTAATTAGATTTTTCCTCATTGTTTTTATTTATATTTCTTAATGTACGATAGGATTTTATGATAGGATTAGGATTTATTTCAACAAAATATAATTAAAAATTACACAAAAGAGAGAAAAAAACAATGGAATAATACGCACACAACATTGAAGAGACAAAAAAAAGACGAACACATACATACAAAAAGAAAATAGTAGTTTTGAAGTACCAAAAGAGCTCGTAGCTCGTCCATGGTACCCAATACCAAAAACTCTCCCTAGGCAACAAAGCTGCGCTGACTCTATTTAGTTACCTTAAATAATATTTCTATGTCATTGTGTCCTGCTATGAAATTATGTAGTCCAGATTTATATTCAGATTTATTATTAGTGATTTTAAGGGTTTCATTTAATTTATTAAACAAAAAGGGACCAAGAAACACGCGTGATTTGTGAAAAATTTCTTTGTTAGATTTTGGTATAAAATAATTTCCTTGTATATTTCTAAGAGAAAAGTTACTAGTTTTATATTGATAGAAAAATTTATTATTGAAAATGAAAAGCAGTAACCGAAATATGTAGAGTTCTCTTACAGACAAGATAGGATTTAATAAAGAATTATTTTTAATATGGGATAGGATTTTATTCTGCAAGTGGTTAAGAGGTTTTATATTATAGTAATCTGAAGCATAACATGTTATTCCGTAGTTGATTAAAGATTGAACCCAGGCAAAATATATTGAAGTTAAAAATTTGTGGTCAATAATACGTTTAAGCTTAAAAAATTTCAAATTAATAAACCGTAATTTGTTTAACAAATAACTTACACGAGACTTCCATTTTAAATTACTATCAAATTGAAGTCCTAAGTATTTAATAGAGTCAACGCGCTTAATTTTATCACAGGTAGAGAATGCACCATCACATTCCAGATTACAAGAAGGGTTATGGATTCTTAAACTATTAACAGTGGGTTCAGTAGATTTCAGACTAAAAATCATAATTTTAGTTTTTGAAACGTTTAGCTTTAACAAGTTATTACTAAACCAGATGTTTGCTTTTTGGAGTGAAATTTCAATTTTTTTTAAAAGATCTAAGTAATTATCAGCGGAGAATACCAAAACAGTATCATCAGCAAAAGTTATGATGTCACAATTTAAATTTAATTGGCAGAAATTATTAATAAAAATCAGAAACAATAGGGGCCCTATTGTAATGTAATTTTGTATTTTTCTGTAAAATGAAAACCTTATGAAATCATTTGAAAAATACTATTATTACTTAATTAGAGTATTGTATTTAATATAATTTTTAGAATAAATGTTTAATCTTTTCAACTGAGGCCCTTTTCGCAATTGAAACGCCTAATACTGCAAGGGTTAAACCTTTAAAGACTAACATTCTAAGTGTGAAAACATTTCATGAAATTTACCTTTTCAATGGATGTATCGTAACATTGAGAAACGAAAAATCACAAAGCATCGCCGTAGATCTCTGGGAAATCAGCACATTGTCCACTTTGATATCCAAATGGCAGAACTGCTTCGATCTAATGTATTCCAAAGCCGAGAGTACCTCAAAAAGCCACTCCTTGACCTTATTGAAGCAACCCCGCCGCAGAAGAAACCTCTTATCGCAAAGAACATCATGCAGGTTCTTCCTCTGCAAGGGCATCACAAACACACTCGTGGACCAGGGACCTAACGTCAGCACTTCCAGCAAAGGTACGATGTTTCTGTGTCTCAGTTTGGGCCAAAAGACCAACTCCTTCTCCGATATATTCTCTGGAGTCACGATTTTCACTGCGATGTCCTGGTCTCTTCCGGGGTCGTACATCCTGAAGACGTCTCCGTAAGTGCCTTGTCCAAGGATGGACAGGAAGTGAAACTGCTTTTCGGTTTCCAGAATGTTGATGGCTAGGCTGACCAGGTTGCTGCGGTTTTTGCTGGAGATACTGGCCGGCGGCTGTTGAGAACTATCTGCCATTTTTTTTAGCTTTTACACCTGATATCTATTGATTTTTTTCTTTCTAAGTATTGGACTAGAGTAGAAAATTAGACTGGATATTATTCTGAACTGCTTAGTTTGATGGAAAATTATAACCATGAATATTTGAAAACTGCTATTGATCTTTAAATGTCTTTGTTTATTGCATATGTTTCACAATATATTTTCATTGTTGTGATTAATTGTTGTCAATTTCTAGATACGTATGTTTATAATAATTTTTTAATGCTTTCAAGTATTCTAGATAATAATGATTTGACTTATCACATAAATTAGTATCTTTAAGAACCTTTGAATATTTTTAGAGATTTTACAGATTTCCTAAAATTAAAGAAATTTGATAGAGAAAAATGTATAACAAGTCTCTTATTTTTAATTTGTTATTGACACAAAAATCTCATTGCATAAATCACAAAATGTCGATTAAAGTCACTCAGGAATAACCTCAACTTACATCAATCGTGTGGATGTTTTTATGATTATAAGGTATACGCATTGATTAGAAATAATAAAATATTTTTGTTAACTTCATTGTTATTACATTTCATTCAAATTCTCAACAATGTAATCAATGCATTTATTTACACGTGTTTATTCCCTTGCCCTTAAAAATAAATGTTTATCACAATCTAATTCAATGTTGAATATGAAACTTTTACGCCGCAATTGTTTATGTGTGTTAATGTACTAACTTTAATAAAAGTAATAACATACCTCATTTTGTGAATTTTATGTTTTGAAATATTTATTATTCCAGTTAGTATTTTTTAAAATTTTCGCATCATCATGTTTTCCTATCGCATACATTAAAAATTCCTAACATCTTTCCCATTTCAAAGATGAGCAATTCCAGTATTTTTATTTTATTTTTTTATGCAGGTACGCCCAAAAAAGTTTTAGTTTAATTTCAAAGTTTGACTTTAAAAAATGACTCGAAAACGTCAAATGTGACGTCATTGAATCCTAAAAATTTATTTAAACAATGGTTCAATTGTTCCTAACAAATGCAAAAGGAATGTCACTTTTTATTTTAAAATATTGAATTAACTAAAATTTTTGAAAAATTTTATGTCGATTTTTGAATTTAGATCTATTTTTTTTACTCTAAAAATGCATTTTTTCTGTTTTTAAAAAACGCTGGTATTGGCCATTGAAGCGCTTGCAGAAAGAAGAAACAGAAAACAACAGATTTACATTGTTAGCTCGTTGTTGCTAAAACGCCTAGATTCTAATGCTTCTTTACAAGATGTATTCAAACATTTTCTTAAGCGATCATCTATTGAAGAACATGTTTTCCCGACATTACCAAAATAAAATTTTTCCTTTTTAGAAAACCTTATACCTCTCTTTTTGGTAAAATTTTACCTTTATTATCAAGTGTATTCTGTTACCATGCTACAATTTTATAAATTAGTAAGATTGTTGAGTATTTGCTAACAAAACGACTTAGGTTGGTTACCTGTAACTTTGTTCATTGCTGTATCCTATATTTATGTACCGATGGTCATGTTTACACCATATTTACATCGTCACACTGACGAAGAGGATCCAGGCATCCTCGAAACATGTATGGGTTTTAGATTTTTTTTAATCTTTATATTAAATGTGCAAAATAAACGTTGTCGTATTGTATCCTCTGCTTATTTGCACAGTTTGCCCTCATTACGTTGTTGTTGATGCATTTCTTCCAATTAAAATCTTAAGAGGTAATGTAAATAACTTTACAACTATTTTTAATATTTCTTCGTTACAAAAAAGTCGTTTAGGACCTATTCATTCTAGCTTTGAAATATTAATTAACAGAAGGAAATTAGATAAAAAAATTTATTTTTTAAGACGGATATACGAAAAATCTGGTCAATGCAAAACCGTTCAATGAAAAAAAAATATGAGTTTTTTTACCAGTTTTTGCGTTGAATGGAATTTTCGCGACACCTATAAGATTAAGACACTTTTATTTTTAATATAAGTTATTTCAACGTTACAGTTCCTTTCATTGAAACTTTTATATAAATCGGATAAAGTTTTTGCAAAGCGAGAATTTTCAAGAAAGGAAAAATTAAAATTTCTTGAATTATAGGTACTTGGATATTTTTACTTTGAATATTGTTCTTTGAATGAATATTGGTCTATAATATAGGTACTTTGAATTTTGTTTTTCTCCTCACGCTTGAGAATGATACTAAAAGGGGTTCCTGTTGCATTATCTCATATTCGTGAGGCGGAAAGTGAAAAGGGACCTCTTGTCGTCAAAGTTGATTTCGAGAAAAAGCCAAAAAACCGGAAGGTCAAAACTATCGAATTTTTTTTTCTCTCGATTATCGATACTTGGACCCTTTAGAACCGAATTTTAGCTGTTGGAATCATTCCTTAACTGGGAAAAATAACGAGAGGGTAGCATTTTGAAAGTTTAAGGTCGTTTTTCGCGAAATCTATTTATTACTTATTCTATTAAAACTTTTAATTACTGGCGATTGGTCATTTTTTGAGCTACAAGGATGACGATGGTCTTAAAATCTTCATAAATCTGTACAGATTGAGAAAAAAAATAATAACTCCATTTCGACAAACGCCGACAAGAGGTCCCTTTTCGCTTTCCGCCTCACATTTGTAGAGTGGGGAATTTTTTTTCAGATTACAGACCTTTCCACTTCGTTCAATATCAAACATTTATTTTCAGTTGCTTAGAAACCTCAAAATTACTTCATACACTCACATCTGAAACAAAATCCTTTCGCGATATCTCTTATCTTTTATTTACTTCCCTTTGAAAAACCGACACCACTCAAGCAGCTTTAAAACAATTTTATTACACACTTATTCAACACCAAAAAAATACGATAAAACACCTACACGAATACTCTCACTACAATCAGACACGACCGCAACAAACTAACTACAGCACGACGTGAAAAAGATCATCGTGACCTTGGAACCATCATCCAACGCTGCAATCTATCCTTCTGATAAAGTCCACAACCCACAGTGTGCATATATTTGGAAACGAATTTACATCCGTCATCCAAGAACCGTCCTTCCACCGTCGACTGGTTGGTTTTGTAATACATGAGCCTATCGTATTCGGTTATCTTCCTGATTTCATCCGCCGCTCTCCAGATTTCATCGACGTTATCCTCATCCGAAGTGTAACAGCTGATGAGTCCGGTCGGGTCTGAGGACGTAGAAGATCGGATCATGGACACGGTTCCGTTGTGGTAGAGGGGCTTCAACGCTTTCCAGTATATGTCCTGGAGGTGCAGGTTTCCGTTGAGGAATACCATCCATTTTCCACCTCGTTCCATGATCTCCGATGCGCAAGAGCCTTCTTCTAGGGGTGGGATGGATATGTATTTTTCGGTTGTTACTTGAGAAGGCAGAATTTCCGTGGATTCGTTTTCTGAAAAATTAAGAGAAACTAATTTATAATGCATTTATTTTCTTTTAAGCACTTCAAAAGGTGATCCCCAATTCATAAAGTGAGCGGTTAGAACGAAAATGGTATATGTCGTCCACTCAAAGTAGTTTTGAGTAATTGAGTGTTTATGGCGCCTGTTGGGTGACTACAACACTAAAAAAGCATCTTAACAAGGAATCCAAATCTATACTGTTCTCAAATTTTGTATTTTTATACCACTGACTTTTATTTTTAAAACCTCATGTATGAATGCTCGGAAGCTACAGGGTAGGTGGGGACAAAACCCGCAGTATTTTTAACATTGTGGTCCAAAGGAGGTAGATAATCCCAAAACTTCAATTGGAGACCTACAAAACCAATCCGAGTTTTAGTTCTTTTTGATGGTATTTCAAGAGAAATTTACAATTTAGTAGGAAAAAAATTGTGGGGCTTTTCCCCGTGAAAGACCCGCAAAGACCCGCACTTGTGGGTCTTTGTATCCAAGTTAATTTTAACAATTAAAAATTAGCGTGGTTTTACCCCGTGCGGGTTTTTACCCCCTACCCTACATGGTTTTAAAAAGTTGTTCATTTGATAGACATTGAATGACTGGTTTTTGGCGGTGGGAGGCTACATGAGATCCTAGAACTGCGACCAAACCTCTAATTATTTAATAGGTAGAGGATGTTTCAAAGGTAAAAAAGTTGGTTACATTTCTCTTTGGAAGGAGACAGACAGAAAAGCGTCCCTATTTAGAAAAAAACTTAGATTTTTTAGGCAAAATATAAGTACTTTTTTAAATGAGTTAAAGGACCCTTCATTTACTTAAGATATTCCCAAAAATCCAAATTATCGAAACGTGATCAGAAAACTAAAAAAAGAATACTACTGTATATTGCTTGACTCTATTTTTCATTTTCTACTCTTACCGCACTTTTTATCTAACCCAGGGGTTCTCAACCTTTTTGACTCCGCGACCCCCTTTTCAGGGAAAATATTTTGGCGACCCCCTCAGACCTAAAATGTTAAGACTTTAATAATTATCTACCATTTAGTCGTCATTTCACTCGCAATACGCTTCCGATGCATCCAATATTTACTCATATTCAAAATAGTTCATGCATGAAACGAACTATTCTCTCTAATAATCTATAAGTTTTGAAAATAGCTGTGTCTGAATAAAAAATAACTTTGTAAATTTGACTGTTTTTAATTTTTGTTTTGTGACCCCCCTAGGTTTGCCCCGCGACCCCCCAGGGGGTCGCGACCAACCGGTTGAGAACCCCTGATCAAACCTGATAATTTTTGTCATTTTGTTCACAAATACTTTTAAGATTTCTAAACCGTGTTCTAACTAGTGATGGGCAGGTATCGATACCAAATACTTAAGTACTCGATACCTATAGGTATCGAGTGTATTCGATACCCACAAAAGTATCGATACTTTATTGACATATTTCGTTTTAAATTTTTCAATGAAGTAATCTTTATAATACCTACTGTAGATAAACGCAGCCTGTTTCCGTTTTCATTTTGCAACGCTCAAACCCAAGTCGTTATCATCCGCGAGAGAAATTCGACGCGGCTAGGTTTTTCCCCCGCCAAATCCTTCGCCTCTATCCACCTCCAGGCCCATAGCTACGGGGCTTTTTGATGGATCGCTTTCAGTTTTTTGAATATTAGTCTGATTATGGAAAGGCCCTAAAAAAATTGTCCCTTCAGGTTCATTTCCCGACATTGAAAAAAGTACTCGATACCTAAAATTACTCGATACCTATAAGTATTCGATACCAAAGTATTCGATACCTAAAATTATCGATTTTGCCCATCACTAGTTCTAACTTATGTGTGTTACTTAGATTTACTCTACAACTAAAAATACAGAAGTAAAAACACCTTTTCATAGTAATTTATAGGAAAAGTATTACTCAAAACTTTGAGAATAAAGTTAGAATTTACTACATCAATCTTATAATTTTGAATTTTTAAGTATGAAAATCTAATCCCCAATTTATTGAACAGTAGGGGAGAGTGGGGCACCTTGGTACACTTTATATTAAACTATTTTTCTAATTTTTTTTAATACAGTGGTATTTATTCAAACACAGCTAATATATTAAATTTAGACCTTTACGCATCTAATAAAACAGTTCTCAACCAAATATATTTTTTAGGGAGTTCATAATAACAAATTTAAAAAACCTCTTTTAATTTCCCGAGGTGCCCCACTAGGGGCCCACCTTGGGAAACTTTCAATAATAGAGCAAAAATTATCATTTTTATTTAAAGAAATACAACACAAATAATGAAAGATAAATGTTTAATAATTATAAATTAAACATTTCACATATTTTTAATTCCAAATTTTTTTTCTTATTCCTTCATTTTTTGACAAGGCATAAATCACTGGTTTTTTGCTTACTTAAAGAAATTTTTTTGTATCAATTTCAAAATAACAATCATCTTCATTCTTAAATTGGTTGATATTTTTAACAAGCATAATTTTTATCACTCATTAGAGGTTTGAGGTATCTTTCAACATGTCCCAAGGTGCCCCACTTGACGCTTTGGGCTTATTTACTCTTTTGGGTTCAGCAAAAAATTTTCTCTTTCTCTTCTAAAATATTAGTGGATACACGTATTTTAATCTCATCATAATTATAATAACACTTCTTTCATTAAAAAAATTCTTTTGAAACTACAAGTGATTGTAACTTTAGACCACGCAAAAGAAGAAATCTGTTATAAAACATTAT
The DNA here is from genome assembly GCA_024610705.1 of Tetragnatha versicolor. Classification (NCBI taxonomy): domain Eukaryota; kingdom Metazoa; phylum Arthropoda; class Arachnida; order Araneae; family Tetragnathidae; genus Tetragnatha; species Tetragnatha versicolor. Next base: position 8,843,968 of record JANDEH010000020.1, read on the forward strand.
TCAGACGCACCAGGGATTCCGAAACCCGTCGAAGGGTAGATTTTAGGGTCACACATTCATAAGTACCTACATACAAGCAAATAAAGTTCACAACTATAAAATCGCGTCTTCTCCTATTAAATTCACCACTTTTAAATAATCATATATCAATGTACAGTTGGGGAAATAAAAAACGACTCAGTTGTGATTTCTGGCGAACCACTTGGGTTAGGAAGACAAATGAGGTGTCATTTTTCATTGTTTAAAGAATTCTTTAACCAAATAAATTTTCGAGTCCTTAGGGGGTCGTCTTCATATTAAACGAAACACTAACTTCTTTTTTTTTTGCAATAGGGACCCCCAATTATATGAGATTTTCTGAAAGACCATCCCTCAAAACCCTTAAATACCCAGTTTCATCCAGATTGATTCACAATTAAAAAATTTTTGAAAAATTTTAATTTTTAAAATCGTGAAATATTTTTATGGTAATCGATACAGGTAGTAATTTTATGAAGAAAGCCAAAATTTCAATCGATTTCACCGAATAGTTTTTGATAAAAACGAACTTTAATCTTAAGGGGCGGTATACCGTTGCCGAATGCATACCGCGAATGTTCTTTCTCGTTCGTTTTTATCAAAAACTATTCGGTGAAATCGATTGAAATTTTGGCTTTCTTCATAAAATTACTACCTGTATCGATTACCATAAAAATATTTCACAATTTTAAAAATTATTTTTTTTTTATTTTTAAAAAAAATTTTATATTGTGAAGCAATCTAGATGAAACTGGGTATTTAAGGGTTTTGAGGGATGGCCTTTCAGAAAATCTCATAATAATTGGGGGTCCCCATTGAAAAAAAAGTTAGTGTTTCGTTTAATATGAAGACGACCCCCTAAGGACTCGTAAATTATTTTGGTTAAAGAATACTTTAAACAATGAAAAATGACACCTCATTTGTCTTCCTAACCCAAGTGGTTCACCAGAAATCGCAACTGAGTCGTTTTTTATTTCCCCAACTATACGTATTTAAATTTCTAACTACTTCAAGACGAATATCTTTCTATTGACATTCATTATAAAAGGTTTTATCCATAGGTCTCGAGTAAAATCATTTGCTCTTAAGTAATGAGTTCTTAATGTCTGTTTTAAAACCACACATACAATGGTAACTGCACAGGATATTCAAGAAAATTAAAATTATCAACAAATGATCTGTTTTTAGTATTGCTTTATGTATATAAGTAGAAAAGCTTTTAATCTTAATCCCATCCATTCATTTATACAAAAAATAACAAAATAGTTCTAAAAATACAATTTTCTTTATTACTCGAATAAGAAAGCAACAAAATAAGTTTTAACAGAAGAAACATGAAAATACATGAAATGGACAATCTATTATAATATTAAATAATTTGTAAAAGAAAAACTATAATAAGCATTTTAACCGAATGTTTTTCGCAAAACAAAAATATAAGCAACTCTTAAAAACTGTCAAGTTATAAAAAACAAGATAAATATGACATTTTACACTGTGATATTTTTTAAAAAGTATTAGCAGTATTCGTTCTTTTCGTATCATCTTTCATTTTTTGAAAAAAAAACTTGTTATACACGCTGAAGTCACTAGCTGAAAATATCACTGATGTCCCATTATCTTTTTTAGGAAAATTAACATAAAGATTATGAATATCTAATAAAACGAAAACAACATATGTTTTTCACACATAATTTAAAAAAATTAAAACAGACATGTATCGAGAATCCTCTTCGTCAGTGTGACGATGTAAGCATGTTTTAAAGTTTTTAAATTAAATTATGTGCAAAACCAACATTGTTTTTGTTTTATTACCTATTTTGCATAGTGTGTTCTCATTACCTTAGAAAAATATCTAATCTATGAGGATTCATTCATTTAATGACCCCTATTATACTAGTAAAAAATGTGTTTGTGCCTTTTACTTAAATTAATTCTCATAACAATAAGGTGGGCCAAAAAATCACTTTTATTTTTATTTCTGTTCTAATAGTGCGGAAAGGGTGCCACTTGGTTCCAATAAGAATGGTGTGAAACATTTTTTCGATTGGATAATATCTTCTGCTCCCGCATCGCACTTAAACTTTGAAAAAATGGATGACTTTTTTATAAAACGACTAAAAGGCCAAAGATTAAACCCTCAAATATTGTTCATGATTTTTTATGAGGAACTAATATAGTTATAGACAATGTTTCAGGTTCTATTCTTCTATCACCCATGTTTCGTTAGATATAATTTTTTAATGTTCAAGATGGGTGACTTGGGAGATGGGAGATGGGTGACTTGAGGAAGAAGTTGGAGGCTTTGAAGTTGAGGTTAGCTGAGGGAGTGGAGAAGGGGGTTCAGTGTGTAGATTTGGGTCAGGTTGATCAGAGGGATGAGGTTGATAAAGAAACCAAAGGGGTTGTGGTTGGAGATTCAATGGTTAGGGTTTTGGGAGACATGGTAGGGCGTAAAAAGAGCAATTTTGCAAGATGTTGCTTGCCAGGGGCCAGGGTCCAACATGTAGTTGAAGCAGTAAAGGCGGGTATTGTTGAGAGAGAGGAAAAAGCAGTTGTGTGGGTGGGAACTAATGATGTAGGGAAGACCGATAATGTTGAGTTTATGAGGGAGACGGAAACACTGTTGAGAGGCATTAAGTCTCAGGGGGTAGAGGTTACAGTTTTGGGGTTACTACCTAGGTATGGGGTAAATAATGGGTGGTTAAATCAAAGGGCCAAAAGGATGAACGGGTTGTTGAGGGAGGTGTGCCAGAGGGAGGAGGTTAGATTCTTAGATGTTTGGAAGGATTGCAGGAGGGAATGGTTGGGTTGGGACAGTGTGCATTTGAGCCGATTAGGCAACAGGGAGGTTGGGAAGCTGGTTTTGAACACTTTAAACTCAAAAAACTAGTATATGAGCGGGCAAGGCTAAAACCTGGTGGTTTAAGAAAATACTTTTATGGGAATAATTCAAAAGTTTGTTTTAGGCCATTCACACATGGTAAGAAATCTAATGGGGAAAAATTCAATAATGTAGGTGATAACTATTTAAAAGTGTTTTACTGCAATGCTCGTAGCGTAAGAAATAAAATGGATGAGTTGAAAGCAATTGTGGAGGCTGAGGCTATTGATATAATAGGAATTACTGAAAGCTGGGCAAACAGTGAGGATTCATCAATTTTAAAGATAAATGGGTTTACAATTTTTAGGGATGATAGAACGGATAAGAAAGGGGGAGGTGTGTTAGTCTATGTGAAGGAATCTGTAACTTGCTCAGAATTGAAGTTGAATTATAAGCCTGAGGGTATTGAATCAGTCTGGGTGAAACTAATAAACGATAAAGGGAGAGGATTAATAGTAGGAAATATATACAAACCTCCAGCCAGCAGTGAACAACAGGATAAGGATATGTGTAAATTAATTCAAGAAGCTTGTCAAAAGGGGGAGATCGTTTTAATGGGGGACTTCAATTATCCTAATATTGACTGGGTGAGCAACCATGTAGTTTCTGGAAAAGGCTCAGAGTTTTTGGAAGTGGTTCAGGATTGTTTCCTCCACCAGATGGTCAATGAAGGGACTAGGGATAGGGCCATTTTAGATCTAGTTTTCACCAGTGATGAAGATAAGATCAGGGATTTAACCATAGGGGAAAATTTAGGAGAAAGTGATCATAGAAATATTAGGTTCAGAATAAATTTCCAGCATACAGCAGTTTGTAATACAAGGATTATTCCAAACTTTAAGAGGGCTAATTTTCAAACTATAAGGGATGAATTAAAGGGGGCATTTAGTAAGGGGTTAAAAGAAGTACAATCCTGCCAACAATGGGAAGAATTTAAGGGTGTTTTAAATAAGGTGATTGAAAATAATGTTACATTTAGGCAAAAAGGAATAGCGCGTAAATTGACACCCATGTGGTTTTCATGGGAAACGAGAAAGGCATTGAAGTTGAAACAAAAAACCTTTAAATTGTACAAACGTACTGGGAAGGACAGTGATAGGGGGGCTTATTTAAAGGCTAGGAAAGACTTCAAAAATATCAGTAGGAGGCAGAAGAGGGCTTTAGAGGAAAAACTGGCTAGGAATATCATTAAAAACCCAAAAGAATTTTATGCTTATGCAGGGGAAAACAATAAGTTAAGCTCTACCTTGGGGCCATTAAAATTAGAAGAGGACACATTTATTCAGGATGATATAGGTATGGCAAAGGTGTTAAATGATTTTTTCATGGAGGTCTTTAATAAGAATTTTAAATTAACGGGGGACTATGCATTAAAATATAATGGAAGTGTGGAAATTCCGGACTGTTATTTTAATAGGGAGGAAATAATACATCTTTTAAGAAGCATAAAGCCATCTAAAGCTCCAGGACCGGATGATGTTTATCCAAAAGTGCTTGTGGAATGCGCAGAGGAATTAGGGGACGTAATAATGACAATTTTTAAATCAACATACGATTCGGGTTTGGTGCCAATAGATTGGAAATTAGCTAATGTAACTCCAATATATAAGAAGGGACCGAAATGGGATCCAGGCAATTATAGACCAGTAAGCTTAACATCAGTCATTTGTAAGATTTTCGAAACCATACTTAAAAAGCATATAATGTTATACTTGGAGGAGGGTAACTTACTTTCAGACAATCAGTTTGGATTCAGGAAGGGTAGATCCTGTCAAACTAATCTTTTAAAGTTCTATGACGGAGTAACAAAGGAGTTGGATCAAAAACATAGTGTAGACATATTTTACATCGATTTTCAAAAAGCATTTGATAAGGTTCCACACGAGGCATTGCTACTGAAGTTAGAAAAATTGGGTATCAGGGGTAAAACATTATTGTGGATTAGGAATTGGTTGATAGGTAGGAAACAGAGGGTGCAAGTCAAGGGTAATTATTCACAGTGGGCAGAGGTCATGAGTGGGGTGCCACAGGGGTCAGTATTGGGGCCAATTCTCTTTATAATTTTCATTAACGATATTAGTCAGGACATTAGGAACAAAATCAGCATCTTTGCTGATGACTTAAAAATTTGGGGTAGGGTAGATACTCAGGAGCAGGTACAAAATTTACAAAGGGATCTTGATATTATATCGCAATGGGCTGAAAAATGGGGTATGTCCTTTAACATAAGTAAATGTCAGGTACTTCATATGGGTCGGGGGAATGGTAGGGCAGAATTTTATCTGCAAGGGGACAAAGTTAAAGAAGGTAATATGATCAAAGATTTAGGGGTGATAGTAAATGAGGACTTTAAATGGGTTCATCAGTGTTCATCTGCTAGTAAAAAGGCTAATAGGATATTGGGATACATTAAAAAAACTGTTTCTTCAAGGTCCGAGGATATTATTTTGCCACTATACAGAGGCTTGGTGAGACCTCATCTAGAGTATGCTGTTCAGTTTTGGTCTCCATACTTAAAAAAAGATATTGATGCCATAGAAAGGGTTCAGCATAGGGCTACTAAAATGGTCAAGGGTATATCCAGTTTAAGTTATGAGGGAAGATTAAAGAAGCTAAATATGTTCACTCTAGAGAGAAGAAGGATTAGAGGGGATTTGATTCAACTATTTAAAATGGTAAAGCAAGGGGACACAGAGGGACTAGATTTCAATATGGGTAATAGAACAAGGGGTCACAATTTCAAATTGAATAAAGTAAAATTTAAGACGGATTGTAGAAAGCATTATTTCTTTAATAGGGTAGTGGATAGATGGAATGCGTTGCCTGAAACAATCGTAAATTCAAGTGGGGTAAACGAGTTCAAGGGGAAAATTGACAGATACTGGGATTCTGGTAGTTTGGGTTAAAAAGACTGGACCAACCTTGCTGGGCTTACGCCTGTAGTTGGTCGACTTAATTTGTATTTGTATTTGTATAAAGAAATTTTGAAAATTTGTAATTGAATAATTTTAAATTGAAATTTGTTTTTCTTGCAATTTAAAAAAATAATAATAATAAATCTTGAACAATATATGATGGTTTAATCTTTGGTTTTTTTAGTTGTTTTATAAAAAAGTCACCCATTTTTTCAAACTTTAAGTGCGATGTGGGAGCAGAAGATACTATCCAATCGAAAAAATATTTCACCCCATTCTTATTTTAACCAAGTGGCACCCTTTCCGCACTATTAGAACAGAAATAAAAATAAAAGTGCTTTTTCAGTCCATCCTACTTAACAACCTATGTCTAAATAAAATACTAATTACGTTAGGCATAAAGTAACTATTCTTAAAGTTCATATACAGGGTAGTTATAAAATCAATAACCATGTTTGAACCTACATAGAGATGGTCCTTAAGATCGAGTGTTGGGGAAATTAGGTATTTATGTAATTACATGGAAAATAAAATCTTCAATGAAAAATAGCTCAATTTTGAACAATAAATGTTGCTTTTCGAGTGTAAATTGATTTTACTGTTTGACCAGTTTTTATGGCTTTATATAGAACACAAGAAAAATTATGATCCTCAGGAAATACTAGATATTTCATTGAAAAGGAGCGGTTGAATCACTAAACTTGATCCTATTCATATTCGCATCCACACCCTGCCTTGACTCTGAAAATCAAATTCTTACCGAATTTCCTGAGTTCTAAAGCAAATCTCATAAAATCATCAAATCTCATCTGTTAAAGCAGCAAACAAAAATTCAAGTTTTATTAATAAAAAATCTATCGACCGGTCAAAAATCGAACCAGCTTTTAACTACGTATTATGATTTTCCAAGGTCCATGTTACATAAATAACCGATTACATCGACACCTGCAATAAAAACTAATCGGCGAGAGTTCAGACAGGGTCACTTATTTCATAACCATCTATTACTTTTACATATTTTCAGTCACCTTAAGTAAAAAACGATACGAAGTACGATCTGTAAAACCGTACAGTTCTTTTTCCGGAGTATACAAGTACAATGGCTTATTCTTGCGTAAAAACAGTACAACAAATGGATGGTCAATTCGCTTTAGCACTTCTTCAACAACTCTCAAAACGTTTTCTAGGTCCTTGTGATTGGGGCAATAGCACAAGATATTCACTCCATCCCTTCCATGAGGCTTGTATGCGCTAGGTTCATATTTAAAAAGTTCCGGAAGTTCTTTGTGAAGGTTGGACAACGTTTTGAGCACTCTGTCTGCCTCGGTTTTCCCGTTTTCATCGAATCGTGTTCCGTCACACTTTAGTATCCAGTTGCCTTTCCCACCGGGGGTGTTGGGTCCGTGGTATTTATGCTTCTGGTTGTATTTTTTCGGGTTAGGTCCTAAAATTTCGAAACACTTCAGTCAACGCAAACAAATATGAAAAATTATTCAAATTAAAACGTCACAAATAAAACTTTAATTTATTTCTAAAAGGGATGCTCGCACCAAATTCAACATTTTTTAGCTGTTGGAAGAGCTGGTTGTTCCTCCCTACTTTAACATAAAAAATTGTTATTGTGAAAATTATAAATTTATATTTTCAATTAAGGAGATTACGGACACAGATAGGTGCAACAGGAAATGGCTATGTATGTATTATAAGGATACATTTACAACGTTTTTAAACAGATAACATTTTCTTGATTTTTAATATATATTTTACTTTTGTGATGCAACAGTTTATGTATTTTTTAGAGCATATCTTCGTATTATATATATAGTGTGTTCATTGGTTTAAAAGCTTTTACACAAGATTTCCAATTTCATATAGTGCATGGTGTAGGGTTATTTTATAAAAAATACATGACGAAATACTATTTCTTAATCAGTCTCCAAAATATGCTTGTTTAATTCCTTCTTTTATATTATTTCTTGTTGATTTTAAACTTTATGGTTTAGAATTTTTTAACTAACTATACTATGAAATTAAAATAAGTAAAACTCACCATGAATTTTATATTTAATTAAAAGAAAGCTATCAAAATAATAATCCACTCTAGCAGAGTGGAATACAAATTATTTGTGTACAAATGAGTATAGCTACCCCATCACCTCGTCCCTTTTGCCGTTTTTTTACTGCACCCATATAAGACAATCAAGAGCTACATTATTAATATTATTTACCAATTTTATATCAGTCATTTTTTACAAATCCCAATATAAATAATAAATTCAAATTTTTAAAACAAACACGACATTTTTACTTCGACAGTTAACATGGTCACAATTTAATTGCAGGAAAACAAATAAAGGGGGATCAGTGGAATGATAAGTTAGTAAATGGTTTTCTTGAGTTCTTTTTGTAAAAATGTTCATCATTGTTTCATAGAGTATTTCTTCAGTTATTCACTACCATAACAACAGGCAATGATTCCCTAGGATAGAGGGATATGAAACAATTAGCTAATTTCAGGTTATGCTATCGAAGGCTGAAGGACTTGTTAATATATTAGTCCAGTAACTTGGTGCCAAAAATAGGGTGTTTCAGGAAAAAAATACAGAAGTTTTTTTCTCGACGGTTTTATATGTTTTCGAGGGTGCTGAATCCGAATCTGAACTTTGCATACAAAATTTCGAATGGCATTTTGGTGAAAATTCGAAAAAACTCTGAAATTTCAGCTCATTTTTTGTTTTTTCGTTTGTAGAATGGAAAGTATGGGTTTCTCATGAAAATGTTAAATGCAAAAGTTCAGATTCGGATTCAGCACCCTCGAAAACATATAAAACCGTCGAGAAAAAGACTTCCGTATTTTTTTCCTGAAAAAACTACCAAGTTACTGGACTATATGGGCTTTTATAACCTTACGTCTCAAAAAAAATTTTTGCTCTTTTTAGTTATGAACTACTTGATTTCATGTGTTTATTCAAAATTGGAAAAAAAAACATAAATAAGACTGCATTTTTGAAAAATAAATTTTTGTTTTTATTATAATTTTCGCTTTCTCAATTTAGAAAATTTAATAACATTCTTTATTTTATCTAATGAAATTTGAAGTTTAGATTTCAATTTGAGGGTTATTAAAAAAATTATACTTACAATTAAAAATTTTTAAGTTTACATACAAAGGAATGTATGGTAAAGAGAAAGTAAGATGTGAATTTCTTAACATTATGCTTGGAACCCTAACCTTTTTAAAAAATTAATTTCACTCAAACCATTTCCTTTTGGAAATAAAAATTTTTAATTATATCAATGAGTATAATTTAGTTGAATTAATTAACATTACATTTATAATTAATATCCAATGTGAATCAGAAAAAAATAGATTTAATAAAACTTTATATTAATACCGTAAAGTAGTCTCATTAGTAAAAAATCTATCTCGAATATGATTTAAAAATAAATTATACAGGGTGATTCTAAATTACATGGACAAACTTCGCATGGAGGTAGAGGGGACCTAGACAAGCATATTTCGCATAGGAATGGGGGGGGGACGCATCCTTGCCGTTTAAGAGCTAGGACCTAATGTAGTGCGAGCGCGTTTCAAGAGGCCGTTTTTAGAAGGCCCGTGTAACGAAACAAAACATAATAAAATGAAAAACATTATTGCTTGAGGTACAGGAGTATCCGTACAACTTAAATCCTCAATGTGATAGAAATTGGACCACTTGCTAAACCGTGGGGTTAGTATTAAAACGTGCAATATTAATCTCTCAGTCAAACAATGGAGTTCCCTTAATGGTATTTAGAAAAATGATGATCGGGGAAGGAATTTTCAATGATCAAACAGTTTCAATGATCAATGTTACGATCATTGAAAATTCCTTCCCCAAACGTCATTTTTTTAAATACCATTAAGTGATGTCCATTCTTTGACTAAAATATTAATATTGCACTTTTGAAACTCACTCCACGGTTTAGAAAGTGGTTCAAATTGTATCGAATTCATGGTTTAAGTAGTAGGAATACTTCCTTACCTTATGCAATAATGTTTTTCATTTTATTATGTTTTGTTTAGTCACACGGGCCTTCTAAAAACGGCTTCTTGAAACGCGCTCGCACTACATTAGGTCCTAGCTCTTAAACGTTAAGGATGCGCCCCCCCCATTCCTATGCGAAATATGCTTGTCTAGGTCCCCTCTACCCCCATGTGAAGTTTGTCCACGTAATTTAGAATCACCCTGTATAAGATTCGCGTTAAGGGTATATTATATCATCCAACTATAGTTATTATAAGGGATAATTCTATTTTCCCGTTTTTCATAAGATACCCCAGAGCACCAGTTACAGACAGATCTAAGGATTTTTCTTAGCATTTTTTCATTTTCTGGCCTCTTATTAGGAGTTGGAAACTTTTCAAGTGAACCCTAAGGAGCTCCAGGAGCTCCTTTATGTGTCCCATGTTTTAAATATTTAAAATTCAAAATGATTATATTTTAATTTAATTTTTCTGGAAGGCTCTTTTTGGACCAATTACAGACACCCCTTAAATGAAATTCACCGGTTACAAACACGTGTCGGGACCAGTTACAGACTGGTTTGGAAATACGATAATGTTCCCCTTTTTTATCTTTTTCTCCTTTAAGTCTTGGTTTTTACTTTTTCTCTCTATGTTTATCATTCGGTCTTTTTCTCTGTATATCTCGTTCACAGTCAGTTTCTCTATTTTCTCTTTTAACTTTATATTTCAACTCTCTTTTTCACACTTTTTCTGTCTCTTTTCTTTTGCCTTCTCTCTCTCTCTTTTTCTCCTCTCTTTTCTTTTTTTCTCATTTTATCTCTTTGCATTTTATTTCCTCTTTTTTTTCTACCTTTTCCATTTCTCATCATCTATTTCTTTCTTTCCCTTTATTTCTCTCTTTATCCGTTTTTCTCTATTTCTCACGAAACAAAAGATAAAGAATCAAAAAATGTAATACAGATAGTGAAATCGAAAGAGGCAAAAAGAAATATAAAATGAAACTGATATAGAGAAACAAAAAGGGAAAAATAAAAAAAGAGGTAAGTAGAAAAGAGGGAGAAAAAGTAAAAAAACGTAAAAGAAAAAAATAGAGAAACCTAGAAAAGAAAAGAGAGAAAAAGAAACGAAACAGAAGCATACAAAAAAGAGAGAAATATAAAAAACAGTAACAGAGAAGAAAATATACGGGGAATAATGGAAGAATTAACACATGAAACATCCATTGACCCAATTAAAGACATGGGTATCTGTAACTGATTATTGCCGTTTTTTGGGTACTAGTGTCAGATACCCCTCTAAAATCCTTCAAAAGGAGACTTTTTTTCAAAGTGAGACTTCAAAAACAAAAATATGATGGCTGAAACACGAAAATTTTTTCTGAGAAAAACCAGATTAGTAGAAATCACAGCAAACTAAAAATTAATCCTTATCAAAACAGTTATTTTAAAACTGTTTTTTACGAATTTTGTTTCGTGGTCATGAAAAAAACACTTCTACATTGAGGCTGAAAAAAAATTTGATCGCTAGCATCACCAGAAGACTTATTATTCAAATTTAAAAGCATGAATGTCTGTACCTGGTTCCTTAACCCTATTCTTTTAAAAAAAACTATGAGTAATTATCTTATTTATCAAAAATTATGTGTGATTATTACGTCTTTTTTTTTCAGATGAATAGTTATTGAATTAATAATACTATGTCAGGTCAAACATGAGCTCTGCAAATAACTTCACGATTGAAAGTTATTCACTCTTGCATTTTTTACAGAACTGCTCGTTTCACATAAAAACAAGTTAAAAATAAATGATAAATAAAAATAAAAAATACATATTGAGTTTGTTAAAGAGAAGTACGGGATTAGGACAAAATAATTAAATATCGATTTGTTATTTGGTGGCTTATTTTTCGAACTTAAAATACTGTTTCGTGGTGGTGAGTATATTTTATCCTTTTCTGTAAATTATTACATAAGTATATTTTTCACAATAAATTTAATCCCCCTCCATTTTCTTAATATATCATAACGCTGTAAACTCTAATTGAATTAATTGGCATTCATGAAAGTAAATAATATGAAAATAACATTGAGAATTTTTTTCATTTTTAACCATACCATGTTTAATACCAATCTAAATTTAAACATTTAGAAATTCTAAAATGCCAGATTATTATTCTCATGTTTCAAAAAATATGCTTACTGATATGAACTTTATTTAGCTCTTTTTCCCTATTGAAAGCAAAGTTTTCTCAAAGTAACTAAATATCACTTCGAGACCCTTTAAATTAATATCCCTTTAATATTCTTACATCGGAAAATTGCAGCATCTCTTTAAATTCTGAATATTCAATTTTAAATTATTAAACATTCTCTCCTGATTCCAAAAATACGCTTGTCTTTTCCCACAAAATTTTTTCAGTTAAATATGAGATATTTTATTACAGAAAGCCCCTAACAGTGTGACGTCACATGTGCCTCTTGAAATGTGGGAAACACCGTTTTCATCGAAACACTAGGCTATGATCTCAATATTTCATAGCGAAATGATAGTAAACAAGGCAAATATATGTCACAAGCTGTTTCATTTCAAACAGAAAAAAAGCCATTTTTAATTGAAAATAACTTAAAATTTAGGGCTTTGAAAGGTAAATTAAAATGTTTTTGAGGTTTTGAGCCATTTTGAATACATTAAAATAAAAAAAAATTGACTGCACTTATCCATTCATTCTAAATCCAAACAAAAACTGTTAAACAGTACTATAAACAGTTAAACAGAAATAAGAAGTTTAAAAAAACTTTTTGTGCAAACATATATTGTTTATTTATTAATTAATTTACTATTAAAACGATGTTTGAAACTTACCATCCCCCGTGTTTGCTACTGTATCACGTTTTACTTGCTTTTGATTCTTTCTCGACATCGTTAAGTACCTAAAACAAATAATAACATTTAAATACATTCATAAAGAAGCAATCTAATTTAAACTGCAGGGTTTTGCAATCTTACAGCAAATGTAATTACTAACATCCAGAAGTTATATAAATTACATAATTAAATAATTGGAACGTTTTAAAGAATTATTCCTTGAAGACCGCCTTGCGAGAAGAGCTCGCTTGTTTCATCTCATCTATCCAGTACAACCTGTAACTTGTCTGCTTAGTTAATGATCATTTAATATCGAAAATTTTGATCTCTCACACTTTTCAATAATTTATTTCGGATCATTACCACGAAAATATCAAAACAAAACTGTTACTGAAATATTCCTTTTTAACTTTTCAATAATTTAATGGATAGGGCCGCCCCCCGCTCGCTTACGCTCACCAGTCCCCGTAACTGTTATGCAGCTCTTTACAGATCGCTTTGCGATCTGTAAAGAGCTGCTCAATTATAAGGCTTGGGCATAAAAATCTTCAAGTGGATATAAGAAAAGTGGAGAAGATTTGTTATTTCTTATAAAAAAAAAGAGCGAACGAAGAATTTCCCAGTTTTGAATCGTGATTATGTAGCAAAGATCATAGGTATTTTGAATTTAATTTATCTATTATTAAATATTATAGCAAACATTTTGTTGCACAAACGTGCATTTATGAAATTAGAAGTAGTATAATATAGGGTTTTTTTTTATTTTTCTATTCGATACACAGTGTCATTTAATTTCTTACACATCTATAAAAGCTTTTAACAGTGAAATGGATATAAATCAATTAAATATGTTTCAAACAAAAATTACATATTTAAGAGCTGAATAAAAAATATAAATGGTGCAAAAAATGCTAACATCTGAACAAATACTGAAATTTCATAACATTGCACTAGAACATCAATGGTCAATGGTGCAGAATGAATTTGTTATAAATTAGACACAATAAAAATAGCTATTTTTTCACGAGCATTGTCATAGATAAATTTTCTCGAAAAAAGAACCTGGAACAATTAAGTTACCAAATTCTGTAAACGGAAGAATGCATAGGGTGAAATATAGAAGGAAATTTGACTTACCAATTAAGAGGTCTGCGAAAAATACAACTGTCGATAACCCTCTCTAACAAAATCTGAAGATTAGAAGAGTTCCTTTACTGCTTTTATAAACACACTGGACAACCCACGAAAAAGGGAAACGCTAACTGGCCGAGCGCCAATTCGCTTTTCTACGGACGGGGCGTCTAGTTCACTGGTTTCGTTTCGGTGTAGAGTTTCAGTTTGTATTTCATCGGCGAATCAAAATCAGGATCTAACGAGTTTTCGGATATGAATGGGAATAAGTTTCCAGATCTCTCAAGACCAGATGCTAATTGATTAACACATCTTCGATATAACTGTATAGATACGAATCTTGTTTCCGGGAATTAATTTTTTTAGGTCAAAGGGACCATTCACAAATGACGTCACACGTTTATGGGGGGAAGGAAGGAGTCCTGTTATTCTAACTTAATATAATACTAGTTTTGAGACATAGCGCATATTTTTTTTTATTTTTCACTCAACCTTATTATTAAGCTAATATTATTTTAAATGCTGTTTAATTATGAATCTAGTATAATAGGTTCGATATTTATATTAAATTGGGTTAAACCGTTTGGAAATTCATAAATATTTTGAGGTAAAGCAGTTTAAATCCATTTCTTTAATAAAAAACACTCAGTGATTATTTTTTTTTATTTTCTTAACTTTCTGAAAATATTAGTGTCAAGATTTATTATATGAGTTTAATGTAAAATCATTGCAAAAATTTCAGAATTATAAATTAATAAATATAAATTTCAATAGAAATGTGTACTACTCTCCCTTTTAAAAACTGTTTTTCGCATCTGTTTTTATGTAAAATATCATTCCCCCGTTTTAATTTTAATGGATTAATTAATTATAATATATTGATTAATTAATTATAATATATCAATTACTTAATTATAATTCAATTAATGAATTGTAATACATAATTTTAAAGGATCAAAAAATTCTTAAGTAAGTTTGGGCTTAATTTTTTTTAGAATTCAGAGTGCCAGAGTGTGAATTTGGTATAACGATGGAGAAGGGGGGCTTTAAATAAGATCTATGAATTCCTTAATATTTTGCTATGAATGAACAAGAAATCAGTGGCGTAATCTTAAGTGAAGAAACAGTTTTAATTGTTTAAAAGTGGAAATCAATATCACGAACATTTTTCCCATAGAGTGGCTGCAAAGTTAAAGAGATATTTTATATATTATCTTCTATTAAAATACTTCCATTTCCTTCTCAAGTGCAAATTGAGCTATCACTCTGAAATATCATCGTCAAGAGACTCTAACTAAAGTCTAGGGTATGATCATGAATTATTTTAACTACAGTAAAAGTTAAGTAAAAGTTATTAAAGTACTTGTGTATTGTGTACTTTAATAGTCACTATAGGGATTTTTCCAAAGAGAGTGATGTTGCCTCCATATACCCTTTTCATCTTCTTAAATTTTCATTTCACCCTGCCTCTATTTTGAATTTATTCACGCAAGGTTCTAAGTTATAATAAGTTACATTATTTATTATCTTAAATTCAATTTTTAGAAACGTATAACCGACTAACATCTTTCTTAGTAATTGATAAAGTAATACCGAAATTTGTTGATTAGTACACTAGCGGAAATAAAAATCCCAACAACAAGAAGGAAAGGAGATATCAAAGTAAAATTTATTTCTATGATTGCACATAGTATTAATGTGAATTGATTAAAAAATCAGCCTTTCTGAATGTTAGGGGGCCGAGAAAATCGGTGAGGAGTGTTGTCTCCATAGGTGTCCATTACCGCCGTCACACGTCATGGTATTGAGTGACAGGGGCTCTAAATGACTTTTGAGGGATTGGAGGACCATGTTGCCTCCTCAGGTAGTCCAAATTCATATGGTGCACCAGCGGACGTTGCATACCGGGCTAGGTGATTTCTCCTCTTTCACCGGACATGTTTTGTGAGTGTTGGTTCTTACGAACGGATTGGCCAGGGTAAAAATGCAACATAGGGGGTTAAGAAGAAAGCTTGGACATTGCATACAATATCTGGTTGTGCACGTTTCTCTTGAAATTTGTCCCCAGGACAGGTCTGAAGGTAAGGACGGTCTACCGGCTGCAAAATCTCAATGACGCAACTCTGGTTGGAAAAAGTACTGGTGAATCATACTCAGGAGTTGCAGAAATGGAATCCAATGCATCCCCACTCCGTTACTCTGCATCAACACTCCGTGGAACGATTAGAAAATCACTAGCTGAGTGCGCTCTCTCCATTGTGTCTTCAAACTCATACCCAACCGTCGTGGTGCTCCAAACCGAATCAGGATTCTCTCATAAACACAATATCATGAAATTGGGATTTTCATTTCCTTATTTCGTGCACTATTGGAAACAGAAATGCCCATTTTCAGCCCCTTGTTTATAGACAAAGATGTAAGAAGCTATGCGGACCGAACGGACGATCCGCAGTACTGCAAACGACATCCATCCCACTGTCGCTTGTCCTCAGTATGATCTACCGGTATTTTGATCAACCAGAGCTGCTTCATTGAGGTTTTTTAACCGGTTGTTGGTCCTTACCTTCAGACCTGTCCTAGGGACAAATTTCAAGAGACAAATTCCCAAACACATGTTTCATGCAATGTCCAAGCTTTCTTCTTAACCCCCTATGTTGCATTTTTACCCTGGCCAATCCGTTCGTAAGAACCAACACTCACAAAACATGTCCGGAGAAAGAGGAGAAATCACCTAGCCCGGTATGCAACGTCCGCTGGTGCACCATATGAATTTGGACTACCTGAGGAGGCAACATGGTCCTCCAATCCCTCAAAAGTCATTTAGAGCCCCTGTCACTCAATACCATGACGTGTGACGGTGGTAATGGACACCTATGGAGACAACACTTCTCACCGATTTTCTCGGCCCCCTAACATCCAGGAAGGCTGATTTTTTAAGCAGTTTACATTGATACTATGTGCAATCATAGAAATAAATTTGACTTTGATACCTCCTTTCCTTCTTGGTGTTGGGATTTTTATTTCCGCTAGTGTATAAATAAAAGGCAATAATTTCATATTTAAGTATACTGCTCTTATAACCCATATGAAGCTTTATTGAAGGATGTCTGTAAAAACTATGATGCACTAGCTCAGTGTTACCCAACGGGGGGCGCACGCCTCACCGGGGGGGGAAATTTGATTTTCTAGTGGGGCAATTTGAAAGTTCTCAACTAAATTGCCCGTCAAGTGGGGCATGTACCACCAGGTTTCATACACTTTCTAAGAATGATTTTCAGAAAAAAAAAGACATAGAGGGCATGGAAAATTTAGAAAGGCTTTGGTGGGGAATGGGCCGAAAAAGGTTGGGAAACACTGCCCTATCGTTTATTGAATTGATGCTTCTTCTCTAAATTTTATTCCCAAACTAAACCTTTAATTTCTTTTACTTTACGATCTTATCAGACCTTTTCATAGCTATCTTAAATTCAAAGAAGATTCGAAAAAATATATCATTTGTATAATATCTTCGGTATTATCTTCCTGAAAAGGGGAAATTTATAGATAAAAAGGAAATTAAGTTACATTATTTATTATCTTAAATTAAATTTTTAGAAACATATAATCGAATAACATCTTTCTTAGTAATTGATAAGGGGACATCCATAAATTACGTGAGGTGTTTTTTCCAAAATCTGGACCCCCCCCTCCCCTGGTGAGATTTAGTGAGATTTTGCTGGACCCCCCTCCTCTCCAAGTGAGATTTACCTACAAACTTTAAAAATAATTTTCTATCCTATTCGTTTGCCTTTTGTGCTTTACAGCACCCAAAACTTTTCCATTACACTGGGGAACAGCCATTTCGTTGTCTTAGAACTGTGGCTTGTTTTTGAATCACTTTTGGCCCCTGAATCCAAAAGTAACTATAGTTTTTGGCTGTCACGTCCACTTTTTTGGCAAACAGCCCCGCCCCATTTTTACGTTTTTCAATGACTTAATGACTTTGAATTCGATTTTCAGGGTCAAAAATCATTACTTTAGTCTTTAAATTACACCCGAGAGGACAAGAATGGTTAATGTTTCTAAAATATGAAAATTTGTGGCCAATGGATAGGTTTAAGGGGTTATTACCCCCCTAAAAAGGCCAAAAAATCGTTAAAAATGATGGAGTTTATTTTACGCTATTTTTTACTCTTATTTTTTACGCAATTCCTTTTCAAAAGGTCCTTACCCATCACCAAGAACCCAAATTTAATGAAAATAAGCAGCAATGAATTTTACAAAAAGCAGTTGAGGCATTAGCGCCCCCGAAGCACCTGCGGAAGGGTTCGGAAGACTCTCTTTCGCTTCGGGGACGATAACACCTCAACCGCTTTTAGTAAAAATCATTGCTGCCAATTTTCATTAAATGTGGGTCCTTGGGGAAGGGTTAAGACCTTTTAAAGGGGAATTGCGTAAAAAAAAGAGAAAAAACTCTGAAATTCAAAAAAGGAATGTTATAAAAGATAGAGGTTATTTTAAGCTTTTCTTACTCTTATTTTTTATGCAATTCCTCTTTTAAAGGTCTTAACCTTTCCCCAAGGACCCAAATTTAATGAAAATAGGCAGCAATGATTTTTACTAAAAGCGGTTGAAGTGTTATCGTCCCCGAAGCGAAAGAGAGTCTTCCGAACCCTTCCGCAGGTGCTTCGGGGGCGCTAATGCCTCAACCGCTTTTTGTAAAAATCATTGCTGCTTATTTTCATTAAATTTAAGTCCTTGGTGATGGGTTAGGACCTTTTTAAAAGGAATTGCGTAAAAAATAAGAGTAAAAAATAGCGTAAAATAGACTATCATTTTTAACGACTTTTTGGCCTTTTTAGGGTGGTAATAACCCCTTAAACCTATCCATTGGCCACAAATTTTCATATTTTAGAAACTTTAAACATTCTTGTCCTCTCGGGTGTAATTTAAAGACTAAAATAATGATTTTTGACCTTGAAAAAATCGAATTCAAAGTCATTAAGTCATTGAAAAATGTAAAAAGGGGGCGGGGCTGTTTGCCAAAAAAGTTGACGTAATAGAAGAAAGCTAACAACAGTTTTCTAATCAGTGTGCCCATTTAACTCTAAAACAGCCAAAAAAACGAAGTCAACAGAATTTATGTTAAAAATTGTTTCCCAGTGTTATTGATGATGTGGAGGAAAAGGACATTATTCCGCCTAAAAATCACCACAGTATCTTATCTGTGGGTATTATTCCTTTCTCATACTTAAAAAAAATAGTTAAATGTCTAACTTAAAAAGTTGACGTGAGATTTTAATCTACCCCCCTCCCCCCTTGGTGAGATTTTTCAAAACCCCTCACCCCCTTTTTGACCTCACGTAATTTATGGATGTCCCCTAAAGTAATACTGAAATTTGTTGATTAGTACAAATAAAAGGCAATAATTTCATAGTATACTGCTCATATAACCAATACGAAGCTTTATTGAAGGATCTCTGCAAAAACTATGATGCACTAGCGCCGTTTTACCCAACATGGGGCGCACGCCTCACCGGGGGGCAATTTGATTTTCTAGTGGTGAGGCAATTTGAAAATTTTAAACGAAATTGCCCGTCAAGTGGGCATGGACCACCAGGTTTCATACACTTTCTAAGAATATTTTCAGAAAAAAAGACATAGGGGGCATGGAAAATTTAGAACGGCTTTGGTGGGGCATGGGCCGAAAAAGGTTGGGAAACACTGCACTAGCGTATCGGCGAAATTGATGCTTCTCTATAGTTTATTCCTTAACTAAACCTTTACTTTCCTTTACTTTACGATCTTATCAGTCCTTTTCATAGCTATCTCAAATTCAAAAAAGATTCGAAAAAAAATATATCATTTGTATAATATCTACGGTATTATCTTCCTGAAAAAGGGGAAATTTATAGATAAAAAGGAAAAATGTCTTTTATAATGATTTTAACTTTCGTAGCTACAGTCTGCAGCGCAAGACTTTTTTAAGTAAGTAACTTCACCTTTAATATTTGTTCCTGATATCCAAAAAAGTTTTTAACTTGTTTTATTCTGTCCGGTTTAGACAGTCTACTGTAGGTTAGTAATATTTCGTTAAAAAAAGTAGAATAATTTATCTTGATGGAATGTTTTAACAGTAATACCTATGTGAGTTTAGTAGGTGTAATTAACGTATTTATCTTAATTGCAAGACACTTTCAATTTTTTAATATCAAGTATTTATAAATTTTAGCCAACCACAAAAAAAAATTCTTCTTTAAAACTGTTAAAAATTTGCAAATGGGAGTACATTTTTTTCAATTTGTGTCTCAGTCTGACGTATACAAGACTTTTATAGCATAAAATATGTTTCCCTTATCAGCATACTAAAATACATGATAATTTTATAAGAAAAATATTTTACGGTGTATTTCTTTTAACATTGGTGTTAATAAATTCCTTCTCGTGCTTTAGAGGAAGATAGTATAGTCCTATTATATCTTCCTAATGTTGGATATATTAAAATAAACTATATTTTTTAAGCCCTAAAACTTATAATAAAATGTTTTGTTGTTTAAATAGAAAAAAAGAACAATTTTAAGACATTTTCAGCAAATGAGAATTTAGAATTTTGTACGGATATAAAAAATGAGGAGAAATGAAAATGATAATTCATCTTCTTTGAATTGGAGAACGGCAACAAAGGAAGGTATGTTAATTTCTATTACTTCTACGAACTTACAATAGAAGTTACTCACACATTAACTTAAATAATGTTTAAACTTATAACTATGTCTGACACGAATATCTTAACTTATTAAATATCGAATTACAGAATTATTAGATCATAAACAAACATTTAAAAATATTTGTTGCTACTTCAATGCAATTACATCCCAGATTTATTTTTATGAAAATTCATATTATTACTTTATAGGATGGGTTGGGGTAAAGTGGGTCATGAGGTAAAATTGGTCAGTTTTAATTAACTCGATATAAATCAAATTAATATACTTTTGTTATATTTTTCCATAAAAGAAAGTCTGAATGACATTTCAAGCCAATAGAAAAAAAGTAAAATATTTTACCTTTTATAACAATATTTTGTACTTGGGGTAAAATTGGTCATAGTAAGAAGGCCTTCTGTATTAAGTAAAAACAGTGTTTTAAACTTATTTCCTACAAATATACATTGAACTGTCAAACAAGTTTATTTTTTTCTCCAAATGAAGTATATTTTAATTGCTACATTTAAACAACGTTCATTAACTTCGGAAGTTTCATTAAAGTACAACTTAAAACAAATTTCTTCAGAAAAAACGGCTTAGCCAATTGCCTTTTTTCTTCTTTTCATGTATATTTAGTATATTCAAATATATTTTTGACATCTTTTTGCAATGACTTTTGTTACCCCACGTTGGGGTAAAATAGGTCATCACTTTTGGTGCTAAGTTTAACCAACTTATAACTAAAAATATTTTATAAAATTAGATGAAAATTTTCTGAAGGATTGCAATGTCAAGATCCAATTGAAAGAAATCATTAAAAAGTAATAGTTTGTATGAAAAAAACTTAGAAGGTGAAAGTACCTAAATAGTGACCCATTTTACCCCAACCCACCCAATTAATTATATTTGTATATAATACTAGCTGATGATTTTTTTCTTTAAAATTTTTAATACGTTTACTATCTTATTTTGATGAGTGAAAGGTGTCGAATCAAGGATTTTAAATTCTGAACGATTTCTGCATTTACCACATGATTCCCTTAAAAAACAACAAAGTATTAGAAAAATACTCCTCCAAAAATCATTTAAAAAGCTCATTTAGAGCCATCATATTTTCATCATATTAATCATATTTTCGTGATTTTATTATCTTTGGTAAAATCTAATGTAATAAAATTCAATGTGTGTGTTTGTGTGTCTTTAATACAAATCCACAGTTTTCTTCCGATCGGCACTAAAATTGGTATACATACGTAAAACAATCCCAGAAAAAACATAGGCTATGTTTTAAAGTTCTTGAATGACCCCTTGACACTATTTTACACTTTTTATGGTCATTTTAGATGAAAAAATATCCATCTGCACCCGTGCAAGGCAGGGCATATCAGCTAGTTTAATAAATAAAACATATTCCTGCAATTTAAGAAAAATCCAATATTTCCACTTGAAAGGGTTTTGAATATTAACAGTAGTTTTTGGTTTGTTAATCCTACAATGCATGATTTTTTAAATTCACTTGAAAATCATTTATGTGACTTCTATTATGGTGTAAATTAGTAAAAAAATACTAAAAAAATTAATTTAATTTTTTTCTACTTTTTATTGGCAAAAAACTTTGTCCTTGTGAAATTAATTTGTGTCTCTTGCTAAATTAATTGTGAAGTTAAATAAAACCAAATACTCTAAAAATATTTAAAAAAAATTATCTTTTCAAAACATTTTTTTTCAACAAGAAAATTTTTTTTTATTTTAATTATAAGATCCTTTTATTTTGGCATTTTCTGTGTCTTGACTTTCGTCTCACTAGCTACTAATAAATGTCTTAAAATAGTACCCCTGCTGTGATCTACTGGCAGTCTAAAGTGCTAATACAATGAAATGTTATATCTATTGTACTTATTGCATGGTGTTGCCGTTTGGAAATGAAAGTTCGAGTAGAAAATGGGGGAAAATGTCGTGTTGCCAAATGGCAACACCATTTGATTTTGCTTCCCCGTTTCCACAACCCCCGTTTTAACAACAACGTTATTCCATGAAACTAGCATAGTTACGTAATGACGATATACACTTGGAACCTTATAAATATTTAATTATAAATTGATAATTTGGTCTATTTTCGTGAAACATTAATGAGGCTATTTGGTTTTACACAACATAAAGTAAATAAAGTTATTTTTTATGCTATGCATATGAAATGACCTGAATATGAAGAGACCTGAAAGAGTGTATAAGTTTTGCATTAATAAAATAATTCACACTTACACGATTTTTTTAATTTATCAAACAGAAATCTTCCATACTCTTAAACAGACCCTTTAAAACATAATTTCAACTCTTTTTTCACACTCAGTCCACATTTCGGTAAGGTTCCCAGGCCTTGGCTCGCATCCCCTCCGAGTTGAGATCCGTTTATTTATATTTATCAACGGTTTGTTTTTAGGTATTTTTATGCATGAAATTCATTAAGCTTATTTAAAGAAATTTGTTTTAATTTTAGGCTCTACTACTACAGATGGCAGTAGAAGAAACACAAATCAAAATAGGCAACGACCTACGATTGAATCAAATTGGAGAGTAAGGGAAGGTAAACTATACAGGGTGTCCCAGAAATAATGGGCCACACTTCTAGGGGGGATAGTAGACACCTAGACGAGTAAGAATCACATAGGATTTGGGGGTCCCAGACCAAATCCCAGGGAGTTAAAAATAGAGCGACACCCCAAAAAAATTATTGAAAAATTCAATTTGTAGAAGAACTACTAATGGTAAAATTTTAATTATGGTCTCAAAAATTGTGATTTAATATGATCTTTAAAATGATCTCAAAAGTCTTCACTTTAAAATTTGTTTTATGATGAAAAAAGTTAAAAAACCACAAAAAATGTGAAAATTCTGCCAAAACCTCATTTTGTATTTCGAAATCCTTCCTTTTGATTTAATAATCTGAAAGATCATAGTCGAAAACCCTTAAGTCCAAAGTGTCACGCAAAAACCATCAATATTAAATGCTTGAGAGCCTGTTAAAGCATGATTTAAGTCAGTTTTTTGGATCCGCAAACGGCCGTTTCAGAAACAGCTATAGGAAACCACTTTGCGCACGCAAAAAACGAACTTTAACAGGATCTCAAGCGTTTAATATTGGTGGTTTTTACGTGAAACTTTTGACTTAAGGGTTTTCGACTATGATCTTTCAGATTATTAAATCAAAAGAAAGGATTTCGAAATACAAAATGAGGTTTTGGCAGAATTTTCACATTTTTTTGTGGTTTTTTAACTCTTTTCATCATAAAACAAATTTTAAAGTGAAGACTTTTGAGATCATTTTAAAGATCATATTAAACCGCAATTTTTGAGACCATAATTAAATTTTTACCAATAGTAGTTCTTCTACAAATTGAATTTTTCAATAATTTTTTTGAGGGGTCGCTCCATTTTTAACTCCTTGGGATTTGGTCTGGGACCCCCAAATCCTATGTGATTCTGACTCGTCTAGGTGTCTACTATCCCCCCTAGAAGTGTGGCTCATTATTTCTGGGACACCCTGTATATTCTAAAGATATAATATTTTCATCAAAAATCAATTCAAGATATAAATTTCTGGCTGGTTTTAAGAAATTTTCCAGCTACCGAAACAATTCGGATAAAAACAGAAGGAGAAATAATGGTTAGTACACAATTTACATTTACTTGCCTAATTCTGTAGTTTGTAGTTAAACTAATTATAACTCTATAAGTTAATTTTTAGAAGGTGAATAAAGGTCTCCAAGATATCAACACAGTACCTTCAATCATGATTTTATACTTTTGAAAGATGTAGGGGGTTTGGCAGAGACTTAACAACATTCCTACAAAGAGCACCAAATCTCCGAATCCAAAATGGTCAGTTTCTCCTACATTAAAGGACTTACAGAGCATTCTGTTTCTTTCCACATTAGATTGCATCGATAATCAATGGTTTAATTGATTTCAGACCTAACAGAGAAGAAAATACTCACCCTTTGAATATTACCTTATTAAAGACAATTTTTGCATATTTTTGACAAGTTGCAGATCCCTCCCTGCCTTTGAAAGAGGAACCCTGACAGTTTCAGGTAATGTGTTGATATCTTGGAGACCTTGGTTCACCTTTTGAGGGTTCTGTCGGTTGTAATTTCTTTTCAATCGATGGAAATCCTTCACTTAATGGAGCTCATCAGGTTAGAAATATTCATTAAAACGGAAGATATTCGCCATATGGAATGGGTAGACAGATTCAAAGACTTCGCCCCTTTAGGGGAGGTATGACGGTATGAGGGACTCTATACAGGGTGTCCCATAAATAGTGGGCCACACTTCTAGAGGGGATAGTAGACACCTAGACGAGTCAGAATCACATAGGAATCGGGGGTCCCAGACCAAATCCCAGGGAGTTAAAAATGGAGCGACACCACAAAACAATTATTGAAAAAATCAATCTGTAGAAGAACTACTATTGGTAAAAACTTAATCATGGCCTCAAATTTTGTGGTTTAACATGATCCTTAAAATCATTGTAAAAGTTTTCATTTTAAAAATTTTTTTACTACGAAATAAAGTCAAAAACCACAAAAATATGTGAAAAATCTGCCAAAACTTTATTTTGTATTTAGAAATCCTTTCTTTTGATTTAATAATCTGAAAGATCATAGTTGAAAACACTTAAGTCCAAAGTTTCACGTAAATACCATCAATCAAACGCTTGAGATCTAATTAAAGTTTGATTTTTGCTTGCGAAAACAGATCCAGAAAAGAAACCTTGAGGGAAAATCTACGAATTACGGATTGATGCTCGCTAAATTTCTCGCCATTATTTGCGATACGAGATTCCTCGCCAACTTTCGCCAACAACAAATCGCCCAAGCTGTCTTGGCGATCTGTAGGAGCTTGTATGTTTCGCCAAACTGGGAGAGAAAAGAAAGTTAGCGATTATCTATCCGTAACTCGTAGATTCTCCCTGAACGTTCGTTTTCTGGAGCTCTTTTCGCACTCAAAAAACAAACTTTAACAGGATCTCAAGCGTTTAATATTGATGGTATTTACGTGAAACTTTGGACTTAAGGGTTTTAAAATATGATCTTTCAGATAATCAAATCAAAAGAACGGATTTCCAAATACAAAATAAAGTTTTGGCATATTTTTCAAATTTTTTTGTGGTTTTTTGACTTTTTTTCATAGAAAAAAATTTTAAAGTGAAAACTTTCAGCATAATTTTTAAAATCATATTAAACCACAAAATTTGAGACCATGATTAAATTTTTACCAATAGTAGTTCTTCTACAAATTGAATTTTTCAATAATTGTTTTAGGGTGTCGCTCCATTTTTAACTCCTTGGGATTTGGTCTGGGACCCCCTAACCCTATGTGAATCTGACTCGTCTAGGTGTCTACTATCCACCCTAGAAGTGGGACCCATTATTTATGGGACACCCTGTATAAGGCAATTGCACCTTGCTACCCTCCTCCACATACCCTTCAAAGCCCCAAAACGGTGTTTCTGAGAAAGTAGATTAATGAATAGGAAATTTTATTATCTGCCTTATTCACGCTATAAAATCACTTAAGAAGGTATGCATGATAGTGGGAGGGTGTCATACCCTTTATAAACCCACTATTTTGCTCTATTCTGGTACCGCTATTTCATACCTTTCAACTCTGGCGATTATTGCTTCTGCGAATGCGTGTGTATTACAATTTTTGAATGATTATTTATTTGGTATTATATCAGCCTATGTTCATACCAAATTTCATCAAGTAGATCTGGAGAAATCGAAAAAATGTGCAATTTCTCTTAATTTTGAACACCAGTGTATTTTTCAACTCTGGTTTAATTTTTAATTCTTTTATAGTCTTCAATGATTATTTTTATAACATTGTGCACATATACATTCATGAAAAATTCGTGCAGTTGAAGTAAAAGCCCAATTATCAATCGTCCATTTTTACATGAAATTACTATATTATTCCAAATTTTGACGTCAATCCGGAGACAAAAAGAGTTTTTTTTATGGAATAATAGTTCACACATTTTAGTTTGAGACCATTTGGCACCTTTTTGTTGTTGTGCCCTGGGAAAATATAAAAAAAATATTTTCGACCCACCCTAGTGTACATTAGGGTGGGTCAAAAATATTTTTTTCACATTTTCCCAGGGGCACAGCGACAAAAGGGTGCCAAATGGTCTCAAACTAACATGTGTAAAATATCATTCGATTATAATAACTCTTTTTGCCTCCGGATTGGCCTCAAAGTTTCGATTAATATACAATTTCATGTAAAAATGGACAAACGAAAATCAAGCTTTTACCTCGATTGCACAAATCCGTCATGAATATAAATGCGCACAAATGGTATAAAAATCATCATTGAAGACTATAAAATATAAAAGAAAACAAGAGTTGAAATATACTTGAGTTGTAATACACCATATTTTGAAATATTTCAATGGTTAGAACTGGCAATAAACAATTTCTTGCTGGAATCATTAAAATGTGCCAAAACTTTATTGTCGGTTGAGTAGGATGGTAAAAACATTAAATTAAAAAAAATGGATATGTCAGAAGGTGGGTACCTTTTTTGGGTTATAGGTTTCAACCCCAAGGAAAACATTTGGATAATAGTTTAAAAGTTGGGATTTCCTTGTTTCTTGGCATATTAGGAATAGTCCATCCCAAGTGTCCCCATATGATTCCCTAATGTCCAAAAATAAATTAAAACCACATTTTAAGAGTCAAATTTTGAAATATTTTCTTAAGAAGAGCAGTATATCCCAGTTTTCAGCTTAAAGTTCAGTATTATCCTCTAAGTTTTTAAATAAGTTACATTGCTTTTCAAAACTTACTTGTAATTATCCTTAACACTTAAGTTTGCGATATTTTAATTTTTATGAACGCATAAGGGAATGCTAAGAAGCTATTTTGAGGCAATCCTCAAAGGAGTATAATTTCATGGGCCTGGGTTTCAATCTATTGCTAAAGCAAAAAATTAGGTAAATCAGGACTGAGCGAATCATAACTGATATTGCCTATGAACAAACTATCCATTCGACAATTGGTTCAACATATTTTTGCGATCATATTTTGATCCCAAGACCAGCCAGTGAAATAACTGTCCGCTGAATTTCGAAAGCGCGCCATATTTATGAAAATTACAACTGTTTCTATTTTGAAAGATTAAAAATACCGCTTTGTACTGACAAAACTTGAGGGAGAATGTATATGATCTACCAATATTTAAAATTTGTACCACTGACAATCCACTGTTTGTTGGCAAAAAGAGATTCATATTCTACGGCTCTTGTTAATATAATAGCATATTATATTGCCACTTTGGCAGTTGTTTTTGTACTAATAATGCATGAAGGGGACTAATGTGATTAAAATTGCTTTTAAATACCCTTATTTATGAACTTTAAAGAACTATCGACAAAAAAATTTAATTTATAAAATTTAAAAAAAATATGAAAAATTACATATTTTTGTTCTATTTGAGGCCAATCCGGAGGCAAAAAGAGTTATTATAATGGAATAATATTTTACACATGTTAGTTTGAGACCATTTGGCATCCTTTTCTTGCTGTGCCCGATAGAATTTATAAAAATGTTTTTCGCCATAGGAAAATGACCCACCCTAGTGTACATTTCTATTTTTAGAACTTTGTATTAAGTTTTTTTTCTCCACACTGTAATTGGGTCGCTGACCTGCTGTGTGTGCTTCTTTAAATAAATAAATTAATTATTCGGTCAAATTACATCTACCTTTGGTTGTCATTATATTGGTTTTAATTGGTTTTATAACCAAGCTACTAAATTTCATTTATTTTTATGATATGTTTTCTGTCCTTTGGCAAAATAGGAGTTGTTACTCATACTTTTCTGTAATGCGAGTCAAAACTTTTATGACTTTTTATGACTTTTATGAAAAACATAATTTCAAGTCTTTTTTCACACTCAGTCCACATTTCGGTAAGGTCCCCAGGCCTAAGCTCGCATCCCCTCCTGGAGTTGAGATCCGTTTATTTATATTTATCAACGGTTTGTTTTTGAGTATTTTTATGCTTAAATTTCATTAAGAATATTTAAAGAAATTTGTTTTAATTTTAGGCTCTACTACTACAGATGGCAGTAGAAGAAACACAAATCAAACTAGGCAACGACCTACGATTGAATCAAATTGGAGAGTAAGGGAAGGTAAACTATATATTCTATAGATATAATATTTTCATCAAAAATCAATTCAAGATATAAATTTCTGGCAAAATATTAATAACTCGAAGTTTAAAATCATATTTTAAGGTGAAACCATTTTCAACATAATCTTCGTTCTTAAAACTCTTACACAATATTGTTTACTATTATTTTTACAAATATATAATAATAAAAGATTTTTACGATTCATTCATTCACCAATTCATCGATTCACCTATCAACGCACAGCAAATCTACCGGGGCTAAAAAGTTGAAACCTTGTGTGTTGGAAGACTTTACGGTGTATACGCGCACTAAGAAGAGATTTTTCGAAATTCTTTTTTTTCTGACCCACAGGGATGCTTTAAGTATTTTCTACGTTTTTAAGCCTAAGACCTTCCCAAATGACCCCAGATCTTGGAAACTTCGCAGGAAGGTACCTAGCCACAATATCTAGAAAGGTATTTTTCGAATTTTCGATACTCGAATTTTATATATATGTTACAGTTAATGTTCATAATCTGGTAATGTTCGGAATACCTAGGTAAAGTATGAAATATTTTGTACTTTAAGTTAGGTAATTCTCATTTTACCTGAGTTTTTCTGAATATTACCTAATTTCGGACATTAACTGTAACATATATAAGGGGTCTAAAAATTTCAAAAACCAGATTTTACTGAGCATAAGCAAAGTAGTTTTACATTTTCGTATAAAAACATATGTTGCAACTCGCCGATCTACTAGGGAACTACAAAGATTTCAGGAATCACTATTGGCTACATTGTTTTTAATTATGTGTAATTGTGAAATGATATTATTATGGTTTTGAATTTTAGTGTGTGACTTATCCCACTTGGTCGACAGCAACATCATGCCAAGTCCATGAAGCCGAAATTTGTCAAAAGTTTAAAAACTGCACCTGGACTGGAGTACAACTTGTCCTTGTCGCAGCCAATACACATCAAAATATGCGCAGGAATAGCCTGTGTTGTCTCGCACTTTGAACACAGAAGATAAACTTTCTGGCCCGCTACATGACATTGGGCACGGAGGTGACCGGAGCGCAGCCTAGCAATAGTTATGTGTTTGGATCTACTTTCAGCCTCGTGCAATGCCACGCCAGGGCGGTTCCCAGCATACCAATCATGTAAAGGGGCTCTTCTCCAGGAGGAGTTGGCCTCTACTTTCACTCTTGAGGCAAGTTCTGAGTAAGAGAGACAACCATCGTCAACAAAATTCATGAGGCTGCCCTCCTTAGCAAGTGCATCCGCTACCTCATTGCCATCTACTCCCACATGTGATGGAATCCACTGAATACATACTGTGTGATGAGCTCTCAGACTGTTTAAAATCCCTACGATATTAACAGTTGCCCTATCACCATGCTTCCACCATTCAACCAGATGCTGAATGGAGCTACGGCTATCGCTCAGAATCCATTTGTCGGAATAAACTCCCGCATTTACACAATAAGTCAAAGCCTCCTCAATAGCCATGAGCTCTGCACGAAAGACTGAGCAGTAATCAGGGTTCCTCTTACAAATCCCAATACCGCTCCCCTGTCTGATGTAAACTCCGCTGCCCGAGACTGCTCTATCACCCCTACTGCCATCAGTATAAATTTGTAAAGCCCCGTCAGGAATATCATATATGGTTTCCAAAGCAAAAAGCAAGCTGTTTTAAGATAGTGAATTTTTAGTAGGTTAGGTTAGTTTTAGTTGATTAGGTTAGGTTTAGTTGATTTTGTTTTGGTTTAGGTTAGTTATGAAATTATGAGTTGATCTGAATTTTTTGGCCAGTTTAATCAAAATTAATAAATCATGAATATCACGTATTCCTCTCTGTTTGGCCTAGATTCCTTCCACTCCGGGTGAGTAGTAGAGGTAAGGAAAGTAGACCTTCCTCTACTGCTTTTATAGTACTAGCGCTATTCGAAAAACTGTGGCATCCCTGCTGGGATCTGAGAAGGATGACTTCGGAAGCCACCTTAAGAAAACAGAGAGGTAAGGTTAGAAGCTTGATAGAGAGTCTAATAGAGTTATTAGAGTTAAAGTTAAAGAAACCTATATTTACGAAGTTAGAAGGATTAGAGAAGGATTTATAAGTTTTGGTAGTACAGTCAAGAGATTTAGAATAATTAGAGAAAAATTTACTGTCATTTTATACTGAAGACAATGTAGATAAAGAAATAGACGAAGCTAAAGAACTGAAGGAAAGAATTATAAGATGGAAATTTAGAGTAAAGAAAGCTATAACAGTACATGATTCATCACGAAGATCAGACACGAAGCTGTCTGACTTACGGCATTTAGACATCATAGGAATCTCCAAGGAAGATAAGATGATTAAGAACAGGAGAGAAGAACCAAGGGTTCGGACCAAGAAAGACGAGATAAAAAAACATCAAGGAAGAAGATACGGATATCTCCGTCATTGGGGAAGTTAAAGAGAAGAAGTCGGAGAAAGTGGGATCTACTAAAACAACCGAGGGTGCTGCAGTGATCGTGATGGAACCAGATCTCTCTGTTGAGGCGAAGAAGTTGGAGAACGTTGTCTCTGCAGAAACAGCCGGAGGAGCGATGATCGTGATGGAGCCAGATCCATCTGTTACAGAGAAGTCGGAGAACTTGAGCTCTTCTGAAACAGCTGGAGAAGCTGGAGTGATCATGATGGAGCCATATCCCTCTAATGGCATGAGGAACAGCAGTGCACCAGAAAAGGAGGATTTAGGTGAAACTGATGGAGCTGATTGCCACAAAGATAGACCCCAACGTAAAGGTATAGTAGAAGGGATAAAAGAAGTAAAGAAGTAAAAGAAAAAAGAAGGAACAGAAGAACCAAACAAATTGACATGAGTTCGGCAAGTAAAGAGCCTAGAGCAGAGGTTCTCAACCGGTGGGTCACGAAACAAAAATTAAAAACAGTCATATTCACAGTTATTTTTTTATACAGACACAAAAATTTTCAAAACTTATAAATTGTTGGTTATTATAATGAAGAATTTAAAAATATAAATATGGTGGTTGGGGTAATTTATAAAAACAGTATAGTGGTAGTACATGCAATACAATAAAAACAGGATGCCCTGAGAATTTGAGTTTGATGTTAAATATTGTAAAACTTTAAAATAGAAGAAAAGGCCGTGGATTATTGAAGTTAATGACATCAAAGATATTGTTCAGATGGATGAAAGGGAATGAAAAGTTCATCACTTACTGTTCGCTGTGAAGGTCTGGTTGAAGTCAGGAAAAGAATTGACGCAATACACAGAGTTCAAGAATTACTATTGGGTTGAGGCATACAGGGTTCTTTATTTTGCACACTCTTTGTATGTGAAACGTAACATCCAAATCATCGGTGGGAAAATTGGGGCAGCCAAGAACGGTTGATTGTAAAATGAAAACTCGCACAAGAAACTCGAAAACAAAGCACTAAGGTGATGCGGCACCATTCAGACACGAAACTGAAGATCGTGGACCACACACACACACAAAAATCAGTAGCACAATTTGATTTCACTTTTCCCATGGACAAGCTTTGGCTCCAAAAAAACTTGTAGAATTAAAACCACACAACATTACTTTCTCGGGGTTTCGGGACTACTGGAAACATCATCACTATTTTAATAAGATATTATTGGTTTCGGTCAATGTCGATGACCCACTACTCTCCCATCGGTGGGGTTGATGTTGGGGACACATACCGCAGAGTGTCCCGGGCTGGCCGGACGGGAACGCGGCGGTAGCGTCTCGTATCTTGTTGACAGGTGAGAGAGCAGGGAGCCATGCAGAAAACAAAGGGTCTGCCGGTTTTATACCAGGGTCGGTCAACCGCCTAACAGAGCCAAATCCTAGACTTTGGCTTGAAATTCCTCATTAGGAGTGACGAACACCTCCCACGAAGCAATGCCAAAACACGCCAAAATGTGGGGGAGTTGTGAGGTCAAAGGTTCGTCAAGGGATTAACAGTGTCTCAAAACCTCCTAGGCTCAAAAACAAATGAAGGGTTTGAGATAGAAATTTAGTTTTTAGGTCTTTAGAATCAGCGTCTGACGCTGAACAAAAGGAGTGGAAGATTTACTAGGTTATTGTTATTTTTATCGATTTTGGAATTTAGAAGGTCGGGGGTTTAATTTCTAGGACGCCCCTCTATGTGGGCGGTTGGATACGGGGAGCTTTTCCCACCAGCTGTAAAATGACCCAGGAGATCTTTGGGGTGTCGGTAAGATCTCCCCAAAGAAAGGGGCTTAGCAGTGGTGATATTTTTATGGATTTTGTCTGGCATTCAAGTTTCGGGGTGGAAAAGACTCAATAAAGCAGTCGAAGTCTTGGACCGTTGGAGTTTTGTATTACATATTGTTACAAATTATAAGACAGTTATTGCGTGACAGAGGAGGGGATATGATGCTTTGCACTTTCAAATATTGTGCAGGTGGTGTTTTCCAGTGGTTTAGGAATTTTGTCTGGGGTTTGGGGGACTGTGCTCAATTTCCAAAAGAAACTAAAGATCGAGAACGAATATGTGATGGATCTACATCACAATTATTAAAGAGAATAGTTCGTTTCATGCATGAACTATTTTGAATAAGAGTAAATATAGGAAGCATCGGCAGCGTATTGCTAGTGAAATGACAATTAAATGGTAAATAATTATTAAAGTCTTAAAATTTTAGGTTTGAGGGGGTCGCCAAAATATTTCCCTGAAAAGGGGGTCGCGGAGTCAAAAAGGTTGAGAACCCCTGGCCTAGAGGATCAAGGACGGTCTTAAGTTCAATTGCTGTGCCAAAAGTTACTGAGCATAGTTTTGAAAACAAAATCGTGCCGCGTTTCAGATCTCCATCCAGCAGACCTCCCTCTTGCGGGCATTCAAGCTCTAGACCTGCGAATCATCTTAGAATGCCCATCAGCCGCCTGCCTGATGACGGTCTGGGAGTTTCCAAATGTTCCCCCTAAGCAACATGCGGATTCTTCTAGTTTACTCTTCAGAAATTTACATCCTACACTGAAGTTCCAGAAGGAGAAGGGCATTCGTCAAGTTGTTCTAGATTGAGCTCCATCGGTGGGACCTCAATGGCAGGAGTATGTTGCAACTCACCGATCTACTAGGGAACTACAAAGATTTCAGGAATCGCTTTTGGCAACACTGTTTTAAATTATGTGAAATTGTGAAATGATATTATTATGGTTTTGAATTTTTAGTAGGTTAGGTTAGTTTTAAATTTAATGAGTTGATTTTGTTTTGGTTTAGGTTAGTTATGAAATTATGAGTCGATCTGAATGTTTTGGCCAGTTTAATCAAAATTAATAAATCATGAATATCACGTATTCCTCTTTGTTTGGCCTAGATTCCTTCCACTCCGGGTGAGTAGTAGAGGTAAGGAAAGTAGACCTTCCTCCACTGCTCTTATAGTACTAGCGCTATTCGGAAAAACATACTTATAATTTGATATTTCGAAGCGACCTGTTGATAATATCTTCTTGAGAATGTAAGAGAAAGTTATCTTGAGAATGTCTTGAGAAAGTAATTTCTGGATTTTTCGGTATTCCATTCTGGAGGGGGTGCACGGGGGTGTGAATATTTAGAACCCACCTTTTTAATGCGATTGGTATGAAATTTTAGCATGTTGTTCCTCACACAATCGGGAAGGTTTTCAAAAAAGAATTTTTGAAATCAAAACTTTCTGAGATGTCTTTTTTTGTCCCGTTTTTAAATTCTGATGCGTAACTTCTATGTTAAATTGATATCGGTTATTGCTTCTTCCAGGTGACGCGAAACCTCTATTGTCCAAAATATTCATTAAAAAATTTTTATAGCAAGTATGGCATTTTCTTAAAATCTGATAAAGAAATAATTTGTGATGATAAAATAATTTTTACAATAAAAAAACTATTTAACCGAAAAATTTTATTTTTTTCTAATTAATGTAATTTAAATAACAATAGTTTTTCATCAGAAGCATTTTAGATGGTTGGTATGAATTCAAATGATGCTTACTTTTTTTTCATGTTTGAAGGCGATTTCTTTAAGTGAATGAGTTGGTAATAAATCAACAAAGGAGGGTTCAGAAGGGGTCTCCCCCTGACCTTTTTTTTTAATTTCAATTTTAAAAACTGGTTATTAACACTTCAATTCCAAAAGTTTTTTAGGTTTTGTTTTACATCTTAGGGAAGAATATTTATTTTTTATTTGCTTTGGAATTTCATGAAAACAGAGGGATGAAGGGGGGCAATAAATATTAAGTCAATAGAAATTGCTGTTCAATAATAGACCTCTACATTTATTTTGACGGGAAGGTGGAAGATTTTACCACAACTATCTATCCATTACTAATTGGAGAAATAGAAGGAGTGAACAAAGGATATTGAAGAGAACAAAGATATAACTTAGATATATCTCGATGGCTTCACGGCAGAGGCGGGTGACCACCAGGCACTTTTACACCCGCCTCTGCCGTGAAGCCATCGAGATTTGTAAACATGAAAATAATTTTAATCGTAAAGAAGAAACAACAAGAATCGATAAAGCGTGGGTTGGAATATTACGCAGATTACCGCAGGCGCCTTCATCACATCCAGCTGATTCATTGTGAAGGATTTTATTTATATTTTTAAACGCCTTCTACTGATGATGTCCGGCGAAGTTTTCGGACGAAACGTTTAGAGTTTTAATTTTAATGATTTTAAATAATTTTTAAATAAAATTTTTATTTTTGACCACAGCTTAAAAGCTCGAAAGTTTTTTATTAATATTATAATAAATATTAAGTCTATAGAAATTATTGTTCAATAGTAGACCTTTACCTTTATTGGGAAGCGAAGATAAAATAATTTGCCACAACTATGAATTACCATTTCTAGAAATGGATGGAAAAGGATATTGAAGAGAACAAAGATACAACACCTTGAAATGAAGGTGTTAAGAAAGTCTCATTCTAACCTTTTTCTAATTTGAAATTATTACTCTTAAAAAGGGGGGTTTAAACATTAGTTCTTAACAGGTGATGTTTTAAAAGTTTTTTGTTTATATCTTAAGGAACTATAGCATGAATAGCGGGAAGGCAGTTGACCCTATTGACCCTAAACGACGCCCTGGAAAGGAATATAGTGAAGAAAATAATTCTTATTTATTTTAACACTTAGTTTGAAAATCCTTTTCATCTGAGCAACGGTGGGTAGTATATCAGCTAGTAAATAATAAAACTCCATTTTTAAAGAAGTAAAAAGCATATAACATTTAAATTTGTTTGCATACTATGTAGGAAATAGTATTTTAAACATTTATTCGGCTTTGTTTTCAAGGAAAATTGGTAACCTCGAAAGTTACAAATCCATTAAAACTAACAAGCTCATTATTTTATTCATAAATACCTTTTTCGAATATCCTGTGGGTTTATATAAGGTGTTAAAAATGACCTGTGTTAAATATAATGAATATAATTAATAATAATTAATTAATGGAATTACATTATTTTTAATTAAAAGAATGTGTTAAATTTCGGAACCTTCTTTTAGGACCATCAAGTTTCGATAACTGCTGCGAAAGCGACACAGCATCTTACGAACACATTACACGGCATTATGAAGGAAGCTGGATATTTCGAGTTGACGATGAAGAAAAGGAAAATGTTATAGAAGTTTTACAGCAGCTGCACAACGATAATCCAAGTTTATTTGTAAAACCCCCTTCTCAAATGGGTAAAAAGAAAAAAGGCCTGACACCCATAGAGTGTCCAACAGCTGATTCTAGAGATGTGGATACTGTCAGGAATGTTGCCAAAACAATACACAATGTAGTCGATCACCCATACGGTGTTTATTATTATTACGGAGGCGTTGCTAGATACTTCTTCCTGCAAGATGTACTTTTTGAATCGGTCAAAAAAGAAAATTCGGTTGGGTGGATTTCAATTGAAGGTAATTTTGAATGTTATTTTTCCCATTACAATATGCTAAACGCTTATACAAAGATTAATCTGTTGGTGCTAGAAAAAATAAATGAGGTTCTTAAATGGATATAAAAAAAACTTGGATAATTCATGGAAAGTCGTGTTATCTGAAAGGCAATCTTGAAAATTTTTAGTTGAGAGGTTCTAAATACGAAGATTCAATTAGAAAGAGAGGTGGGGGATTTAACAAGTCCGCCCAAATTCTGCACAACCCCATTCTTTGCATGGAGTCGATAAACATTCCAAAAAATTGCCCCAAAAAGAACTGAGCCTCCATGGTTTTCAAGAAAATGGAGACAGAAAATAGTGACTTCACTACTATAAAAAAGGGGGGAGAATGACAGAAATAGTATGACTAAATGGAATAAAAGAGTTTAAGGAAAACGTATTTGAAAAGGTATGTTAGTACACTAAAGGCCATTTTCTTATTCATCCCTTACCTGACCGGCTGTTAATCGGGAGTGAAACCACACGATTTCTTCCTACAACTAACTGCCAATCAGAAGTTTGACTGCCGGTTATAAGCCAGTGAGGTCACCGGTGAATACGGCCGTTAGATGTTTAAAATATCTACTGCGAATGAATGCCTTCACAGTGAAATTAGATCATTAATTTGTTTTTATCAGATATGTCACATTTAAAAAAAAAAGTCATCTTTGGTCGCATTCACTGCTAACCTGACGCGGTGGTCAACCGGGAGTCAAACCTCTGATTTGCGGAACTCTAGTTTTCGTTTTCTTTCTTAAGCTACCAATCATAGGTTTCACTGCTAGTTAACTGCCGGTCAGAATAGCGGTGAATACGGCCATTAGTTGCTTAGTTTTGGGGAAAACTTCGTCTACTTACAATATATCTTGCTGTGTAGACTTGTTGAATCATCCTGTAGGTTACATTCATTAAAAATGCTGGTTAAAATTTTTTACAGATATCTAATTAAATTCAGAGTAATACCATTTCACGTCAAGTGAACCAATTTTTCGGAAAATTTTTCCTTGGGTCCTTCGATGGTATGGGTATTTTTATTCCTACCTTCCTTGGGTATTTTTTTTTCAAATTTGGTACACATGTTGAATATGCCTGCGTCACCAACGGAAGTCCCCCAAAAATGTTTACCATACAAATAAGGACCACCCTAATATATAAAGGTACCAATGTTTTTGCTGAGGAATAATTTGTTACTAAAATATGAGGAAATTACAAAAGTTTGTTCAACCGAAACTTCCGAATTTTTGCAACTTTGTAAGCCATAAATCAAAAGCTATAAGTGATAAAAATTTTAAAAATATCCCTAAATGGTTTTTTTAAGGTGTTCTTTTAGTGTGCCAAATATGAAAAGAATCAAAAATAGTGAGTCATTGGTTCACTTGACGTGGAAATAGCCCGGTAGTGAAATATAAAAAAGAAAATATCTGTAGATGACACTGTATTTCAACCTAATATTAAATCTAAAAATAAGAACATTTTTCATTTTTTCTTTCAGAGAAAACCCCTTCCTCTATCACGGATCAGGTTAGCGATATTTCATTGGATGACAAAGCAGGTAATCTTCTGTTAAGCCATTATGATAAATCATTTTCTTTAATATTTTTAAATATGAACTGATACAACATTACAGGTTAAGGTATTACGGTGTAATAAGGTATAACAGGTAAATTCAAAAAGACTGGGTTAATAAGTTTAATAGTAAAATTTAACTAAGGGCCAATTTACATGACATACCAATCGGCGTGCCAGTCAGTGTTTCCAATAAGATTTAAATTTATTATTATTCAATAAATTCTATTATACTAGGGGGCTATCGCCCCCTGCTCGCTATCGCTCGCCAACCCCTGGGAACTGCTGACGCAGTTCCCCTAGGATTGCTTCGCAATCCTGTGCTCGCTACGCTCGCTTGTCATACGCTGGTACAGCCTAGCTATGTTTCATTACCAACTAAATTTATTGGTTAAAATAGAGTTTTATGTATAGTAATATGCAGCAGAGAAACATTAAATATGTGTATGAAAAATAAGTATACAGTGTTTATCAAATTCATGGGTACTGTTGCATTAGTCAAGAAAAGCCACCCAGGCCAAAACAAATACGTCAGATGAGTACTATTAACATGTATATGTTATACTTAAAAGTTGATATAGGTGCTTTTACTTACCCCATTATTTAATCACTCCTCTAAAACTTCTTTGTAAACACAATTGTAATTACTCTTGCTTTGAGCTACAACCATCACAGATTGGAAAAAAAATTTCTAGCTCTACATAAATCCATCTTTAGATTGCTTTTAAATTTACGAAACTTAAACAAAACAAACCAACCGTTGCCAACGGGAGAAAACAAATACCGCCAAATTTGAGCGTCACGTAAGAGAAATATATATATAGATTGTATTTTATTTCACTATCATTTGTGATTAAAGTGTTTTAAACCTTTTAAACACCGCAATTCAAATTTCAAATTAAAGGTTCTGATTTTTGGCTTAAATGGCTTGTTTCATCATTACAAAAACCATTCTGGTCATTTTTTGGCTGAAAAAAAAATCCTAAGTACGATTTTAAGAATGTTCCCATTTGGGAACATCGGCGTTTGGGGTGAAGTTTTTAGGGGGATTTCCAAAAGGTTCATATTTTACAATCAATTCAAATAAAATGATTGAAATAGGTTTCTACTCAATAATTAGGAACATATTTATGATATTGGACGGTTTTTTAATTTTTATTACCCATACATGGACGATTGGGTAACATTTTATAGATTTTCATAAGAAAAAATTGACATGTTTATTTCGTACGCGAAGCTTTTCCGTACATTTTTCTTGCACTATGGGTAATATTTTGGTATAAAAAATACATAAGAGTGTTCCGATGCGCTTCAAAGCTAAATAGTTACGTTTCTGAGTGAAAAAATAGTTTTAATTATGGTTCTATACGGTTATTTAGCATAATATCCACTAATTGCATTCAAATCTAATTAGCTTTTAAAAGTGATAATCATAATTATCTCCATTGATTCATTAAATCCGTGTTTCTCATGGAAGATTCCGAACCAAATCACATATCTCTTACATCAAACTTACGTTAGAAGAGGGTTTTAAGATGTACACACTTTTCCTTAATTTCAAAATTCTTCTATTTTATTCCTAAAATTTTTATGTAAAAAATGTACTTGAGCAAAATATGTATGCAAGTCCTCATAAACACTGTAAATATACTCTTTGCATAACCCCTAATGATAATTACTGAAAATTAATCGATCGGGGAGTTAGAAAAATATGCAAGTGTGAGAATCTGCTATAAAGATTTGGCATTTATTTATCCATAAATTAAGAGAAAAAATAAAAATTACTTATTTTTAAATTTAAAACATCTTTATTAACCTGTTTAGATCCTTTGAGACGAAAAAGGTTCAAAAAATTAAAGAAAATTTGTGTTATAAAATCCCCCCAAACGCCGATGTTCCCATTTGGGAACATATACATAGAATTGGTTATTACTCTCCAAAATTGGAATATGAAGCTATTCTGTCAAGCCAAATGAGAAGATATGTACTTAAGCTAT
Organism: Tetragnatha versicolor; assembly: GCA_024610705.1. NCBI lineage: Eukaryota > Metazoa > Arthropoda > Arachnida > Araneae > Tetragnathidae > Tetragnatha > Tetragnatha versicolor. Next base: position 8,884,173 of record JANDEH010000020.1, read on the forward strand.
CTAAACACAGCAAAATTATTAGAAACTAAATTTATTTAAAATTTTCATAAATAAAAACTTGTGCAATTTTTTGAAGAGCGAAAAATCTGTAATTTTGATATAAATTCTACAAAAAGGATTAAATTGTACATGAAAAACTTTTGCATGTAAAATAACTTCATATCTTTGAATTGCTTAATACCAAGTATCAAATTCCTGCATGAAAAATTGAGTGGTGAAAAAATTCCCAAAAGTGATGTTCCCATTTTGGAACATCGGCAGGTTAAAGGTTAACAATTAAAGCTCTACTGGAATATCAACAGGCATCATGCAAATGAAGTAGGGTGGGTTTGGTAGAGTAGTGTAGCATCGTCCCAAAATAAGCAGCCGTTATTTTAAATAAATCATGTTTATTCGCACAGGACGATAAAAGACAGACAGCAACACACGACTCACATTCACTAACATAAAACAGAAACTCTAGAACTAACTGAAACCAAAACTACTGAGAACAAACCACAGAGTACTAGAACAGAGAGTCCGTCGCCATAGGCGCTAATGGAAATCGAAAAGTTGGATGAATGTGGGGCTATTTTGGCGCTGTGATCGCATCAACGTCACGAGAGGCGGGAGGGAAAAGCCTGATTGGTTGAGAAAAACTTTTTCCTTCTCCTTCGAAAATAGAAGATTGAGTGACAGCCAATCACAGGTTTGATCTCTCTGTCAATCATTTAGTTCATCGTGGCGCCCTCATAACCATCCAGCTTTTGAATATATCGTTTTGGACCCTCTGTTAGGATTTTTCTCTGTGGAACAAACCACAGAGTAAAGATACTTCAGAGAGTCTATTTCCATAGACGCTAATGGCAACTTTTTTAACATGGGTTTTCCCATAGACGGTGGCGTTTCTATGTGATAACGGTGGAACTAACCAGAGAATATGACGTAACGTTGTTGACTCTCTACAATCGAGCTACAGCCGCATACACTCTCTCAATTAACCCCGCCCACTTTCAAATCGCTAAAGAGGGAAAAAAATTTTATATATTTCCCCGGTTGTTAAAACAGTTGCGTGTATCTTTCTTTCGAGCATGCGCTGGGGATAATTTCGTAGACATTACAAGTCTCTCTGATGTCACGCTCTCCAGGGACTCACCCAATGTTCTGGCCAGCGGAGATCTCTCGCTGGCTTATATATGCTTTTGATCTGCCCGTGACGTCACTATCTCTCATCTTCTTTAAAGTGGCGATGAATCGGGAGCTACTCTGGAATCGAACTCACAACTCCAAGTCCACATTTATTACAATTTAAACATATATCGTCACATTTAATGATAATTTCTGCGACCACAATCACTAACGAGATATTAAACGACAGAACAAACTATATCAATGTTTATAATAGGGAAAGTTTATTAACTGTCAGGGAAAGTTTGCAACCATAGGGGAAAAGTTTCATTGATGAGGGGAAAAATAGCAGAGATTGAGAAATTCAAATGCAGCCTCCATACAAAGTTTTAAGTCCAAAGAGAATCACTCTTTTCCTTTAGTCCCCGCCCACACTAATGATTGACAGCTGGAGGGTCGAAACGCCACTATGCGATAACTGTAGAACTATTTTAGTAAAATCGCGTTTTGGACTCTCTGAATTATCTTCACTCTGTGGAACAAACCGCCAAATCTCCACACACACACAGAGTCTCTTCAGGAGGTGGCCCAGAGCTTAGAAGAGCGCCTTCTATAGTAAAGTCTGGAGTCATTACAGTAGGTCACGGGGTAAAATGAGTCATTTTTAATTAACTTGATATAAACAGGGTGGTACCGAATTCGTGGCACAAACTGGGGAGAGTAGGTAGAGTACATCAAGAAGAACAAGAATGGGTATGATTTGGAGGTCGTAAGTGGATTTTAAGGGGTGAAAATTAGCAAAAAACCTTGCATATCTGGCCAATAAGAGCAACAATATTGTTCAATTCCGCCATTTATTGCATTCAACCAATTCAATTTTCTGATGTAAAAATGATATTTTAGTGTTTATTCTAATAAAAAAACATACTAATAAATGAAACAGGCATGCGTTATAGGTAAATAGACTGCAATAGAAAGTGTCACAACGAAAACATGGCAATACTAGAATCTTGTTGGTTGATAGGTTGCTTGGAGTTATAAAGTGCAAAGGACTAAAGTCTGGCCAAGGGATAATTGTAACTTAAATCTACCTTCAACGCATGCCTGATTCATTTATTTGTCGGTTTTTGATTGGAATAAACACTTGCATCTGATTTTTACATGAAAAATGTAAATTGGTTGAAAATAAAATGGCGGAATTGAACAATTGTTGCTCTTATTGGCCAAATATTAGGTTTATTGCTAATTTTCACCCCTTAAAATCCACTTGCGACCCCCTAATCATATAAATTCTTGTTCGTCTCGATGTACTCTACCTACCCAGGGGGCCCATTAGACACTGTTTCCCCCGATGTCCGCTTCCAAGTAAGAAAGAAGAAGCCACCAAAGCCTTGATTCTAAACCTATATGATAATTATTACCCGACTTATTACTGCAATATAGAATTTACTATAAAGGAGCTACAGCTCAATTACGGGGAAATTAATTTGTGAATTTCGTTTTTCTGGTTTGGCAACGGAGATCAAAAAAAGGGCATGGATTTTATTTGATTGTAGATAGATGTTTGTTCTTTGGTTAGTTGAACGTTTTTTGTGGTGGTCTAATCGTTTCTAGTCCTTTTTAATGTTGTTTCGTTTTTTTGGAGTCTTCTGGTCACGGCAGTTTTGAACTTCGGTTCTACTGCTACAGAAAAGGCCCCGGTTAGCTGTTTTTTACTGTTACTACCCGGTTTTTACTGTCTAAGTGTATATTTGGACGGCCAAAACGGCCAGTGGCGCATGTGCTGTAGGTCTCGTGATTACGTAGCAGTCTCGGCGCTTAGTGATGGAACCAATGGAACGCCGAGCCGTGGAAATTAGAGTAGAGTTTAGTTGAAAAAAGGCCGTCCAAATATACAGTGCCTTTTACTGTACCATTTGTAAAACTCAAGAAGTCCATCATCCTATTTTGTAACCCCATTTATATATTTTTTAATTTCATAGAGTACACTTCAACAGATCTACCGTCGAACGTTACTGACAGAAGGTGCTTGTTCTACCCATCGGAGGCTACCGTAGAGAATCTACCAAGCCAAGCAGGCAAATGGATGCTCTACGGATCGAAAGACTTGTCCAAGATGGACTCTTACTGGAAAAAGCTCAAACCTCTTTGTGACAAAGGTGTAGTGGCCGCTTTGAAAAGCTCTACGGTGGCAGACAAAAGGGGAGGAGTCATAAGAGCTTATACGAACGATTGCGAAAATATGGAAGAAGTGAGCTTGGCCGGAGAAGCTATCTTAGAAGAGACTGGATACAGTGAAATTATGTTCTACAAAACAAACGAGGCGTCGAAGGAAGGGTCGTACATTCACGAAGGAAAGCAGAACATTTCCTTATATTTACACGCAGGAAAATCTAAGTTCTGTTCTAGAGATCAGTATGATAGATGGAAATTAAGGCAAGGAATGTAACAAATGCAATACCCTCTTTTAATCTTTGAATTATAATCGAATTATATATTGCATTGAATTATAATTTGAGTAATTTGCTTATTTGCCAGTACAGAAAACGGCATTGGCAATACCAATTTTCGCCAAACATCTTGCCCAGACCCGGATTCTTTGAATTTACCCAAGGATGTTTGACGGATTGATTATTTCGATGTAGTAACTTTTTCCCTTATATCAAATTCCCCTCTTTTATAAAGAAATTTTTCGATAGCATTTTTATTTTCTTGCACCTAAAATTACAAACCTTTTAATTTACAAAATATCACGAATATAAACAAACATTTAAATATTTATTGTTTAATTTTGATTTTAGACAGATGATTTGGATGATTTTTTTTAAAGTTATAGAAGCATGTAGAATATAGAGTAACTTTTGGGACCTTAAGCTGTTTTCGCAATTTTTCTTTTGCAAAACATTCTGGTCCAATTTCTTTCATTTATTTTTTTTCTCGATGTTCGTAACTTTGACTTATGTGTTTATGTTTTTATTTATGTTTGTAGTATTCTTTAATAGTTATTCAACCTTAATTGTTTTTTATTTTAATTTTACATAATCATGCACTCTTAAAACGACAGTCTCAAAACTGAGTAAATACTCAAACTGGCTCTGATCTAAATGCACTCAAATTAGAAAACATGAATATACTAATTTCTGAAAATGTGCATACTCAATAATGAAACATCTTGAGCTTGAACTCAAAAATGAGTTTATGATGTTTCATTTTTGAGTATGTACATTTTTAAAAATGAGTATATTCATGTTTTCAAATTTGAGTACATTTAGATCGGAGCCAGTTTAAGTTACTGTCGTTTTAAGAGTGTGCTTGAATTTTTTATCCTGTCAACTATATGAGTTCCCAATTAACCCCAGTTGACAAATATGTATTTTCCCCCAAATTATGTAAAACCTTATAAGTATAAGGTTTTACATAATTATAATAATTACATAATTAAACCTTATAGTATAAGGTTTAAGGTCTTCAATTAAATAAAATTATTATTATTAAGGTTTACCTATATCTTAGCAGAGCTTTAGAAAATAGAATTATTATTATTTATTTTATATACATTTATAAACGCTGTTAAAATAAGAAAAAATAATATGTATGTAATAACACTATCTGTAAAGTGTAACTTTATGCAATGTTATTGCGAGTTTTTGCTCGGCAAAAAATAAAGAGTTATTTCATATCATTTATCTCATAGTACAGTGCATCAGAAAAGTGAAAAACACATCTTTAAAATATAAATTTTGAAGGGAAAAACAAATCCAAGAAAAATAAACAATAAAATCGGTTTTACTCAGTATAAAAATTATTAAATAGTTAAATATATATTTTGAAAGAAAAGTTTTTTTTGTGAAAATAAAATCAGTTAAAATACATTAAAATAACAATTAATGATATAGTTAGATTTTTTTCTGTAATAATGCTGCTTTTGATGCATTATGAGTACTTTCCTCTTTGAATCTAAACTAAAACAAAAATTTCTAATCCACTTTTTTAGAGTACATTATTAATTAATTTTGAAGACAAAGCTAGGATTTTTAATAAATTCAAAACAAATAACATTTCATAAAAAAAAGCCAATTGCATTGCAACAGAGATCAGTAGGTTTGGAGTTCAACAAGTTTGAAACAATTATCCTAAACTTCCCAATTCTCCGCAAATTACAATTTTCTTTAGAATTTACTAGTATTCCTGGAAATACATTTCTTCTACTATTTACTACCTTGCTAAAAATGGGGTTTGGTCACTGAAATGCTCTGTCAATCATTTAATTCCTCGTGGCGCCCTCCATAACTCACAGCGTTAAAGGATATGGTTTAAAACGTTTCGAATTGTTTGATTGAGTTTATTACAATTACTGGATTACTTTAAAATGTAATAAATAGGCATTTCTTTGCATCAGATTCTTCAGTACTTTCCCATAAGTAAATTGTTTAATTCTTTAAAAATTCAAAGGATAAAATAAAGGTAATTTCGTGATGAAAAATTTGCTTACAATATACAAAATCAAAGAGAATAAATATCTTAATGCATAAAAAAATTATTGTCACCTTATATGAATCCCGTCATCCCATCCCAGACCCCTGAAAGTATAGACTTGCTGACGGGAGCGGGGTGCTTCAACTAATGCTCTGTTCTGACACTTAAATTTTTCAAAATTCCGAAGAGTTTTTGCACTATTCAGGGCCGGCCCTAGACATTTTGGCGCTCCGGGCAAAACCTTAATTTTGCGCCCCCCCTCCCCGTTTTTTTAACCTTCCTACCCTCTTGAGAACAAAGTCACATATTCCCCTTTGTGGGTCTAATAGACGCATGCGTAAAACATGCCAATGGCTCTATTTTTAGGGTAAAAATATCTTATAATGCAAGGAACTATAATACCTCATAAAAGATCTTTTTCAGAATAATTTGTCTAATTTTTGCTCTATTTTTATCGTTTTTTGTCCTTTTAAGGCGTTATTTGGTTTCTTTTCATACACGTTTCTTTTTAACGCTAAAAACCTCTAAGAATAATTAAATTACAGAAATTAACAATAATTCAGTTGGTTTATTTGAAATGTTTTATTATCACACTTCTTGAAATGTATTAGCTGATATACCCGAACTTGCACGGGAAGCATTTACAGTCAAGTCCGCTTAATGTGATCACGGTTAATGTTATCAATCGGATAATGTTATCGAAATCAACAGGTCCCGATCATTCCTATTCAATTTAATGTAAAATACATCGTTTAATGTGATCAACTATGATTCAACACGCCGCTTAATGTTATCAAAATTTGTCCATATCCCCTTAAAAACGACCGCTTTAGAGTTCCAAGTTTCGTTTTGATGGTCAATTTTTACAAATAAGCATCTGCCCCACTCAGCATTTGGCGCTACTTTTTTCTGAAACTCAGTTTGAGTAAGAAAAAGAAAACATTACGCATAATGTATTGAAAGTAAGCGATTAAAGAGGGGTCCTAATCCATACTTGTGGTTGGTTAAAGAAACCATCCACGTATTGCAGATGGTTCCACTGGATGTTTGACATGGGATTTTGATTTTCCCTTGTTTTCTGGAATTCAGATTATAAAATAAGTGGTTTATTGGAGTGGAAGGATATAATGGAGTAAAAAACCCTTCTATACAATTAAAATTACAAAGTAAGCGATTGTTTATATTTATTAATTCAACTACTCTTATATATTTCTCCGTAAAAACTTTAAGTTGTCAAGTGCCTTAGTGTAAAAATAGTGTTTTAATACATTAGTTACAACAATTGCATTAGTTTGATTTTAAAGCAAACAATCTAGTTACACTGTTTGCTGTTTTTTCCATATGAAATCGCTTATTGTTATCAATCGGATAATGTTATCAGTTTAATCTCGGACAATTGCGATCACATTAAGCGGACTCGACTGTATTAGTTAATTTTTGCGTATCTTAATTTTCTTGCATTAGCAGATACCGTTCATCCCACATAAATTTATTTAGTATTTTAAAACATATTAAATGTGGATTTACCTTTTTATAATTCAGAAAATGAAACAAAAATGATCGGTTCAAAAATATTAGTGAAGTGAGTTTCTCGCTTTTGTGAAACTATGTTTTCAAAGCGAATTTAGCTTTTTCTTTTAATAATTCAACAAATTAATTAAAATAAAAGATAATACTGATATAAAAAAGCCATGATTTAATTTAAATTATAATTTCTGAAATCCCCCTCCTGTGCGCCACTGGCTTAAAAAACGTTTTTTATTCAACTTAAGACTCAATTACCTTTCATTTGATATCACACAAGCCATGTTTTGATCTAAACTCTAACTTTTGAAATCTACAATTGCACAAGCACTTTTTAAAGCTTTTTTGCATTTTGCACTAACAATTTAAACAAACTATTTTATTTCGCACCAGCCAAAGTCTAGTGGCAAATAATGCATTGTTTTAAGTCCATTCCTTTTTATTTGCAGTTAAAAAGGGCTGTTAGAGGTAAAATCCTAGTATACGTAACCGGCTTGGCGCGATTTTGAACACAATCAATCGACACAATCAAAATGGCCGCTAAGTGGCGTGGACAAAAACATTGAAAAATACCATCTCAAAAATTGAAAAATACCATCTCAAAAATTGAAAAATACCATCTCAAAAATTGAAAAATACCATCTCAAAAATTGAAAAATACCATCTCAAAAATTGAAAAATATCATGAAAAAGTAATAGAAATCTTACACGAATAAGTAAACTTAAAATTCAAGCATTAGTAAATTTTAACAGACATAAAAAATCCTAGGTTTGTTTTTACTAAATATTCATATTAGGTTGTATTCATATTAGGGGAAAGGAGGATAAGAGTACGCACACAAATGCCAATCCGGTTATGTGTACTAGGATTTTACCAATTTTAGACCAAGAACTCAAATTGACCAAGAATTTAAATCCAGAATTCAAAAGCCAGACCCTCAAATATTTTGTACACGTTGACTCACATATCAACGTACAAAAAATGAGTCTTTAAAGAAAATAATTTAAAATAACAAAGAAAATAAGTTTTATAAGTCTAAGTATACTAATAATAATCACAAGAAATATTTTGAAAAAAAGCACCAGGCACTTTAGTACAGTCAAATTAGGCGAAAAAAGGGCCGGAGGTAGACATTTAGAAATACAAGCAGAAACCCCCTGGGATGTGTTTAGGGGGGTCTGAGGATGCCTCACCTGAAAATCCCAAAAAATCCGGTGACGGGTTTTCCACCATTTTGAAAAAGAAGTCGGCCATATTGGATTTTTCCATAGTTCATAAAAACAGCTATAGTAGGTGAACTAATTGGTTTAAAATGTTCGTTCTTGTTTTAAAATGCGTAATTCAGTGCGTTCTTTAAGTTTCAGGCATCAATTATTGGTTCTAAACCATACATTTTTTAAAAATTAAGCTAAAATAGCAATTTTTTCGTATTTTTTTCGGTTGTAGTTCTTTCGTTTAATACTGTGTCGTAACTATTATAAATATCAAGACCGAAACAACTGGAACTTATTTAGGAGGGTTTTAGGCTATACCATACCAAAATTCTAAGAAATCCCACTATTAGTTTTCCGCCATTTTGAAAAAAACGATGGCCATACTGAATTTTCAATGTTTCTTATAAACTGCTATAACAAGCGAACTTATTGGAATAAAATGCTCAATTTTTTTATAAAATGCGTGTCTAAGTGTACGTTTTTGAAATATTCTGCAGTAAGTTAATATTCTTAAAGATTTAATTTTAAAATCTAGGAAAAATTAGTAATTTGTCTGTCTTTTTCTGTTGTAGTTTTTTATAGTCCAGCCAAATTAGACATTCAATATAACAGGCTGAAAATTGGTGGAAATGTAGAGGATAGTGTCCTTCTTGATATCCTGAAATTTCCAAAAAATCCCTCCAGGGGAAAATCCGCCATTTTGGAAAAACCAACGCCATCTTGGATTGAGTTTTCAAGCATAGCGACTGAACCAAGGGGCCGATTAAGTTCGTTTTTGTCCCAAATTGTTTAATATTGTGCATTTTAAGAGAAAACATCAAAATATTCGAAATGAAAAACTTAATTTAATAATAATTAATTTTTATTTAATTACTGCTTTGCTGTCTTAAAATGTAGGTAAGCATTCAAGATAACAAGCTGAAAATTGTTTAAAATAGAGAAGGCAGTGTCCTTATTAATATCCCGAAATTCCCAAAAAAATCCCTCCAAGGGAAACCGCCATTTTGAAACAACCGCCGCCATCTTGGGTTGTACTTTTAAGCATAGTGACTGAACCAAGGATTCGATTGAGTTCGTTTTTGTCCCAAATAGTTCAATAATACGTATTTTTAAGATAAAACCTGAAAAAGTTCGAAATAAAAAACTTAATTTAATTGTAATTAAATTTACTTAATTAATGATTTGCCGGGTGAAAATGTAGGTAAGAATTCAAAATAAGAAGCTGGAAATTGGAGGAAACGAAGAAGATAGTACCCTGATCGATATTCCAAAATTCCCAAAAAATCCCTCCAGGGGAAAATCCACCACTTTGAAAAAACCACCGTCATCTTGGACTCTCAATTTAAGCACAGTGATAGTGGAGTTTTCTCTTTCCACAACAATGAAATTTCCCCAAAAAGGCATTATTGAAGCTGAAAAAAACTGCAATTTTAATGTCGAATATTTCAAAAACTATTCGCGCGATTTAAGTAAATTTAGGCTTTAAATGTAGATAAATTATTCAATAAAAACATACAATTACGTGCATGGTCAAAAATATCACCGTTTAGTTGCAACTAAATCAAAAAGAATGGACAAAACGGTCAAATTGAAGAAAACAAACTATTCTCAAACGATATTGCAATCAAACGGTCAAATTTTTGACCATGCACTTAAATGCATGTTTTTCTTGAATAAATAAATTACATTTTAAGCCTAAATTTACTTAAATCACACGAATGGTTTTTGAAATATTCGACTTTAAAATTGCAGTTTTTTTCAGCTTCAATAATGTCTTTTTGGGGAAATTTCATTGTTGTGGAAAGAGAAAACTCCACTATCACTGTGCTTAAATTGAGAGTCCAAGATGACGGTGGTTTTTTCAAAGTGGTGGATTTTCCCCTGGAGGGATTTTTTGGGAATTTTGGAATATCGATCAGGGCACTATCTTCTTCGTTTCCACCAATTTCCAGCTTCTTATTTTGAATTCTTACCTACATTTTCACCCGGCAAATCATTAATTAAGTAAATTTAATTACAATTAAATTAAGTTTTTTATTTCGAACTTTTGAGGTTTTATCTTAAAAATACGTATTATTGAACTATTTTGGACAAAAACGAACTCAATCGAACCCTTGGTTCAGTCACTATGCTTAAAAGTACAACCCAAGATGGCGGCGGTTGTTTCAAAATGGCGGTTTCCCTTGGAGGGATTTTTTTGGGAATTTCGGGATATTAATAAGGACACTGCCTTCTCTATTTTAAACAATTTTCAGCTTGTTATCTTGAATGCTTACCTACATTTTAAGACAGCAAAGCAGTAATTAAATAAAAATTAATTATTATTAAATTAAGTTTTTCATTTCGAATATTTTGATGTTTTCTCTTAAAATGCACAATATTAAACAATTTGGGACAAAAACGAACTTAATCGGCCCCTTGGTTCAGTCGCTATGCTTGAAAACTCAATCCAAGATGGCGTTGGTTTTTCCAAAATGGCGGATTTTCCCCTGGAGGGATTTTTTGGAAATTTCAGGATATCAAGAAGGACACTATCCTCTACATTTCCACCAATTTTCAGCCTGTTATATTGAATGTCTAATTTGGCTGGACTATAAAAAAACTACAACAGAAAAAGACAGACAAATTACTAATTTTTCCTAGATTTTAAAATTAAATCTTTAAGAATATTAACTTACTGCAGAATATTTCAAAGACGTACACTTAGACACGCATTTTATAAAAAAAACTGAGCATTTTATTCCAATAAGTTCGCTTGTTATAGCAGTTTATAAGAAACATTGAAAATTCAGTATGGCCATCGTTTTTTCAAAATGGCGGAAAACTAATAGTGGGATTTCTTAGAATTTTGGTATGGTATAGCCTAAAACCCTCCTAAATAAGTTCCAGTTGTTTCGGTCTTGATATTTATAATAGTTACGACACAGTATTAAACGAAAGAACTACAACCGAAAAAAATACGAAAAAATTGCTATTTTAGCTTAATTTTTAAAAAATGTATGGTTTAGAACCAATAATTGATGCCTGAAACTTAAAGAACGCACTGAATTACGCATTTTAAAACAAGAACGAACATTTTAAACCAATTAGTTCACCTGCTATAGCTGTTTTTATGAACTATGGAAAAATCCAATATGGCCGACTTCTTTTTCAAAATGGTGGAAAACCCGTCACCGGATTTTTTGGGATTTTCAAGTGAGGCATCCTCAGACCCCCCTAAACACATCCCAGGGGGTTTCTGCTTGTATTTCTAAATGTCTACCTCAAACCCTAATTTGACTGTACTACTTACGCCTAAACATTTTAAATCAGTCACTAGTATTTTAATCAGTAATAAATAAAAAAAATAACACAGAGCATCATTGATAAAGCAACCAAGTGCAATTTTCTGGAACTGTCAATTAAAAAATAAAAAAAAGATAAATTTTATTAAATTCAAATTAAAAAAATATTATTAATAGAACTTACCCACAGCTATCTCAGACAATAAAAATGCGGCAGTGTATATTGCGCCGGAATTTACTGTTCAACAACATCTCACTTCATTGCGCCGTAAAATAACGCTTAGATACCAAGGAATCGAACCCATGAAGTAATCGATTCCGGAATCGAATACTTTGGAATCGATACCAAGGAATCGATTCCGGAATCGAATACTTTGGAATCGATGCCAAGGAATCGAATACTTTAGAATCGATACCAAGGAATCGATATGGAATCGAATATTTTGGAATCGATTCCGGAATCGAATACTTTGGAATCGATGCCAAGGAATCGAATACTTTAGAATCGATATCAAGGAATCGATATGGAATCAAATACTTTGGAATCGATACCAAGGAATCGAACACTTTGGAATCGATACTAAGGAATCGATACCGGAATCGAATACTTTGGAATCGATACTAAGGAATCGATTTCGGAATCGAATACTTTGGAATCGATACCAAGGAATCGAATACTTTGGAATCAATACCAAGGAATCGAATCGGAATCGAATACTTTGGAATCAATACCAAGGAATCGAATACTTTGGAATCGATACCAAGGAATCGATTGCGGAATCGAATACTTTGGAATCAACACCAAGGAATCGAATCGGAATCGAATACTTTGGAATCCATACCAAGGAATCGAATACTTTGGAATCGATACCAAGGAATTGAACGAATTTACGGTGCAATGATGTGAGATGCTATTGAACAGTAAATTCCGGTTCAATATACACTGCCTAAAAATGCAGCGCACTTGCTTAATTTAAATTTTCCCGATGATGCGTTAAACGTGCTTGTGTTTTTAAAAGCTGTTTTATCAAGATTAGGTTACTAGTCAAACTTTTTTAAATGTCAAATTTTCGGTATTTTGTAAACCCCAAAAATTTAAAAGCCGGGGGACGTTCTTTATTTTATACAAGCATTTGTTGAATTTAAATTGATAAATTGCATTAGTTCCGTAATCCTTTGGATTAACTTTCAATCTTTATAAAAAAATTATAATACTTGTAAAACAATACCTTTTAAGCTATAAAAAATAATAAGAGACAAAACCTACATGGTACTTAATGTTTTCAATTTATTTTGTTATCAGATTTCAATTTTATCGCCCTCTCAAATGTCGCCAAACGTCGCCAAATCCAATTGGTTACGGATACTAGGATTAAGCCCTGTTGGATCTTGTTTCGCTTGGTTCAAAATTGTTGTTTCCTGCTGAGCGGCGCCTGCCCGCCTGCCACCTCTTAGTTGTCAGTCTTAATCTTGTCAACTATCAGTCAAATCTTGCAACCCGTTTTTGAGAAAATTACCGTGAACCGATTTTAATGAAATTTGGTATACTTACAAGGGTTCAATGACAATGCAATATTATGAAAAATAATTTATTGATATATCAGAATGATAAAAAAACATTCTTTACTTTTTAGTTTTAATGCATTTTATAAAAGCCTGTAACTTAATTTTTTTATCAGTTTATTTTCATTTTTCATGATTTTGGCTCCCCTAGATCATTGCGCTCCGGGCGGCCGCCCGGATCGCCCTACCCTGGGGCCGGCCCTGCATTATTTCCGTTTTTAAAGTCAATTTTGCTCTACAGTTCTCCCTTTGAATTTATTTGCTAAACTCAAGTCACTATCGTTGAAGTTTGAAATCATAAAATAAGTACATCTTTAAGTAGAATAACTATGTAACACTTGATTAAGCTCGATTATAATACTTATAAAATTTGCTCCATTTTATTTTATTCTCAGATTATTATTTGTAAGTATTAGTGTAACGTAGAAGGTCATAAGAAGGTTTTTCAAAATCATAGCTAAAAAATTTCATATCATAGGATCATATAAAGAAAGGATCATATTTTTTTTCTTTTAAATGTTTTAATCGCACGATTTTTCAAAATCGATGCAAAATTTCAAAACGACAGCGGAAATAATATCAACACTTTTAAAAAATATTCCCTAGGAGACCAGCCTTGTTGGGCTTCGAGCCTGTAGCTGGTCGACAAAATTTGTATTTGTATTTGTATTTGTAATACTCCATGGTTACTTATTGATAAAAGCATACAGGTAGTACTTGCAAAAGTTTTTATCAAAACGAAACTGATGATAACAAATATTTTGATTGTTTTAAAAGATTAAAAATACAGATATGATTAAATGAAAACCCTTAGTTTAATTTTGTATCTTTGGTATTTTGGTTCTGTATATTATGAATGTAAGAGTCTGGTGATTATCAAAAGGTTTGTTAAGTGTTTCTATTTGGCTAAATAATTTTACTTATTTAATCTACCAAAACGAATTCAAATAAAAGTAAATAGGTTCAAAAAAGTAAGTTTATATGTATTTTGTTTCTTGTGCTTTTTTAAAGATTTTTCAATGATCTGCAAATACTTTTTCCACATTTTCATCATATTTTACTTTTTTTAAAAGTAATGCGTAAGATTTCTTCTATTTTTAAACGTTTCTAAAACCATCTTTTTATACAGGGTGGTCCTTAATTCATGGTACAAACTTCTAGGGGTGTTAGAGTACACCTACACTGTAAAAAATATTGGTGTCATTTAACACCTAAAGTGGTGGCAACAAAGTTTCCACCCTTTTGGGAGTATTAAAACACCAGCATAAACTGGGGGTTTCATAACACCAAAATTTTTTCATAATGTTGGTGTTATGAAACACCAGCATAAATTGGGGTTTCATAACACCAAAATTTGCTCATCATTTTGGTGTTATGAAACCCCAGTTTATGCTGGTGTTTTAATACTCCCAAAGGGGTGGAAACTTTGTTGCCACCACTTTAGGTGTTAAATGACACCAATATTTTTACAATGATGGGTTAGGTGTTAAATGACACCAATATTTTTTACAATGATGAGTAATAACTTTAAATTTGATTTAAAATTGCATTTATATTTTTAGTACATAATAAAATATATTCAAACTTTCAATGAGTTATATAAATAAAATAAATATCTTTCAAATTAGACTTAATTTATAAGCAAAAAAATTTGGATAAACTAATTTTTATAATTTTCATAAAAGGGGTTAATTCCACACTTATAACTGGCTGACATTTTCAAAGAAAAACAATAAGTATTTTGTAATTTACTTCCCAAAATAAATTTTAAAAAAGGTTTTCCACCCAGTTTATTGCTTTCTTGTTGGCTAAATTTAATGGAACAAATAAATTTAAAAAAACATATTTTGAAAATTTAATTGTCATTAGAGATTTAGTCAACAAAAAGGCTGCAAACTGGTATAGGAAAAATTTTTTTAATTATTTTTGGGGAGTAAATTAGAAAATACTTGTTGGTTTTTCTTTGAAAATGTCAGCCAGTTAGTTACCCATGCCCATGGAATAAGGAACTTGCATGATATTTTTTTATATTTTTAATCTATTCTACACTCAAAAAAAAGCCACTACACAAAATTTGAGGCCGATTGAGAAATTTTTCGCTTGCAAAAAAAATTATCAAAAATCTTTTTTTTTTTCGAAGCACCTGAAAACGCTTAATTGCATGCACAGTGACGTCACTAATCATGGACTTCGCCAAAAATGATTTGACCGTCACCAGAAGTGTCTAGAAGGTAAATATTTATTAAAACACTCATGTCGGACACTTCTGAAAATAGAAATCCTCAACAAAAACATAGTAAATACAATTTTAATTGCAATTTGGCTCGATGGATTCTACGTCACTGTGCATGCAAACACTAGTGATGGGCAAAATCGATAATTTTAGGTATCGAATACTTTGGTATCGAACACTTATAGGTATCGAGTACTTTTAGGTATCGAGTACTTTTTTTCAATGTCGGGAAATGAACCTGAAGGGACAATTTTTTTAGGGCCTATCCATAATCAGACTAATATTCAAAAAACTGAAAGCGATCCATCAAAAAGCCCCGTAGCTACGGGCCTGGAGGTGGATAGAGGCGAAGGATTTGGCGGGGGAAAAACCTAGCCGCGTCAAATTTCTCTCGCGGATGATAACGACTTGGGTTTGAGCGTTGCAAAATGAAAACGGAAACAGGCTGCGTTTGATCTACAGTAGGTATTATAAAGATTACTTCATTGAAAAATTTAAAACGAAATATGTCAATAAAGTATCGATACTTTTGTGGGTATCGAATACACTCGATACCTATAGGTATCGAGTACTTAAGTATTTGGTATCGATACCTGCCCATCACTAGCAAACACACTTCGCGTTTTCAGTTACGTGTTTTTTTTTTCAACTTTTAAATTAAAATATTTAATTACTTTTACACTTTTTTGAAAAATTAACAAAATATTTCATTTTATTATACAAAAAAACCATACGGAACACTTGAATGTTTATGAAAATCTGACACATGTTCCTTATTACACAAAATGGAAGTAAAATATTTATTATAAAAATAATTTAATGCAAGAAAAAGAAAATTTCTTATGCTTTTTGAATGGATAATGTATAATCACAATTTTAATTATCTTAATTAGAAATGTTAATTATTGACTACTGAATAACAGTGTACTATCAAACCAATTACAGTTTAAAAAATAATTGCACTTTAAGAGTTTGAAATCTTATCTTATAAATAAACATACAAAACAAAAATAAAATACTGCAAACAATCTTTATTTAAATAAACAATAATACCCTTGAAATTAGCAATTTTTAGCCATAATTTGTATTCAAAATAAAATTTTAAACAATTAAAACTATGATCATTTTGCAAAACTTATACACTCCCAATTATAATTCCCAGAAAAAGGCGACTTTTTAATGGCAAGCTTCCTCAAAGGGTGCCTATGTTTTTTAACTAAACTAACTAATCCAAAATAAAGGGAGAAAAATTGCACTCACCTTTTCTGAGAAGTCCAATGGGGAAGCTTCACAACATCAAAACCTGGAAGGTAGTGTTATGGGTTGAAGAAAACACTTCTTAGTTACTGATACTCAAACATTTAATTTCTTGATAATTACACTTTATACAGATGTACGATAATTACTAGGCCAGAAGCATGAGACATTCAGTCAATTTTTTTCCACAATAAGAATGTCTCTCTAAAATAAAGCAGCAAGAGTGGGCTGGGCGCACGTGAAGGTAGCATAGGCTTGCCAGTTTTTACACTTCCTTCCTTGAGTTTTTCTAACAAAGTAATTCTCATGCCAAATCGCAAAAGTGTCCTAAGTCGATGAGGAACCAAGGATCTCCACACAACAAGGATTGGCACAGGAGCCGAAGAAGAGCCAGAGACTCTTCCAGGGATTGTAACCCTGAGCGAAGAAGAACCAGGTACCCCTCCAGGAACCGGGAGCAAGGCGGAACTAGGAGAAACTTCAGGAATCAGGAGCGCAGAGGAACCAGACTCCTCCAGGGCCAGGAACCAGAAGCGAAGAGGCACCAGGCGTGTCACCTCCAGGAAAAGGGACCTTAGGTCAATTCTTTGAAAAAGTTCACAATTCTTATCTGTAAATAGAGGAGTATTAATATGACATAGAGCACGGTCAAGGTACGGTGCCTTGACCAACTCGGAGGAAGAGAGTTTAATGTCTTCGCCGACCACATGGTAACTGAAAAAATGTCTTTAATTTGAAAATCCTGAAACACAGTTAAGGCAGTGAAAATGTTATCAAAGCCCATTGACTGTTCTATAGCTGTGCGGCTGAATTTGAGGTCGCTGAACGGTCAAAAGGATAATATGTATAAGTACCAAAATTTGTTTTTGTGACCATTCAGTCGCAGTTACAACTCATTTAATGAGCTTTCTTATTTTTTCAGATTCAGGGATTTAGGTTTTCAACAAGCTAATACAAGCTTTAAAATATTTTTTGTTTTTCATGCATAGAATTTAGTAGACCCAAATAAAACAAATGTTCAGCAAATTGGCAGATTTCGGCCAATTGGCAGAAGAATCAGATGTATGTTATAACTAATAATGTTAGCAAATTTATGCAGCTGAGAATTTTCAATACTGGGTCACATGAGTAGTTTCACAAAGTTTAGGTCAACAGGGGTGGACTTAGCAGAAATTTGGTTCTATTTGGGCGGCTTTCACAAAATATTTTTAGAGAAATTTTTTTTCACACGTGAACTTAGCAATCCGCTGGTGGGTCCCAAATCAGTGTTTGGAGGATCACGACAACATTTGGAATTCCTCTGAAAAGTATATATTATATATATATATATATTACGGGCAAAGTGATTAATTTGGCATGCCCAGAGTGGAAGCGGGCAAAGCGATAAATTTCATTCATAATTTTGTTGAATTTATCACATTGCCTGGGCATTATTAATAATGCCCAATTAATCACTTTGCCCATAACATATATATAAGTATATTTTTAAATATTAAGAAAAGTCTTTTAAAAATCATCATAAAGCTAAAAGAATAAAATGAGCAATAATAATAAGAAAAAAATACCCAGAGCTTCAGGTGGGGCACCTTTCAACATATTTCGGTTTTTATTTTTTTGTGACGTAACAAATTGACGCATCCTAAAACTTTCACTTGCATATCCTACCGTGGTCTTTTGGACACATTGTGTAATTTTACCCAAGTTCTCAAGAGAAAATTAAGTAGTCCAAAATTGCGTTTTAAAAAAGGTTATCTTCAGTTGAAATCTGGCAACCGGGTGGGGCAGGTTTCAACAGCGGGTTTATTTCTAAATTTTAAAAGTTTCAATTGATTTAACTTTTAATACATTGAAATATACATTATAATAAAGATATTTTACTAGTTTGGAGTAAAAATTTCTAAAACAATTTTCCAAATTTTGATGTTTTTCTGTTTTTTGACTCAAATAAGTGTTTAACTATTTTTTCATTTAAAGTTCTTTTGAGCTGTATTACAAAAATATCTTGTTAATTTGAGTTTTTCAATCAGAATTTACCAAGGATATTCTATTTTTAATCTCTTTTAATTTATGTAAAATTTTGCTACTTACTAGTCATCAGAGAGGAATAAAATAAAAAGGTTTATTGAAATTGATGCATATATTTACTAAATGCATAAAAATAGTTTTTAAGACTCGTACAGTAGCAGTAATTTTAAAAATTGTATGTATTTTAATGTGAATAATATAAACCAATTTTTAATTTTTAGCTGTTTTTCGTTAAAAATAAATTACCTTAATAAAATAATATTATATGCCATATAAATTATTTTAAAGAGTTTACTTCAAGAAAAAACATTGCAAAATCCCAATATGCCAAGAAAACCTCATTTTTGTGGTGTTGAAACCTGCCCCACCCTAAGTGTTGAAAGGTGCCCCACCTTTGGTCCTCACTGTTTAAGGCCCCTCAAACCCTTCAAAATAAAGATATCAGTTTGAAAATGGTATACATAGAAGCAGAAGACATTAATGAATATTACATGAAAAAATCTCACACCTAAATTAATAAAAAGGGGGTAAAATCAAATTTTTTCAAAGAATTCAAAAAGTTACTTTGAGACGTCAAAATCAACTTTACTCGATTATAAAAAATTTTAAAGGTGAAACTGTGGAAATACAACGGACAAATGTTCTCATGATAAAAAGCATTATTTAACACCAGATGGCATTTCAATCAAACACATAACTAACGAGAAAACTATTTTAATCGAAAACGAAACTGTTGAAACCTGCCCCACTCTCCCCTACAAATCTTTCCAACCTGATTATATTAGGCAATATTTTTTATTTATGCATAAAATATACATAGCAAAATTTAAAAGAAGTTGAGATATTTTATTTGTGTTTTATATTGATGTTTGATTACTTTGAGCAATATAGCATCATAGTACTAGAAGCTTGCGCCCAGCTAATCCTAAAGTACCAAATGCCCTAATATTGAATTCTGTAATGGACAATTAAAGTAAACTAAACATGTCATTTTAATGTGCTAATTCAAAAATTGTTAGTTATCCCAATACTAAGATTTAAAAAACACTTGGAAACCCTGTTTTTTTTGTCAAACAAACCCACGAATTTATTGTTATTATTATTATTATATCATTACATAAACTAAGGAGAAAAAAGAACAAGACAAATCAGGGAGGGGGAAATACATATGAATATCAAATTCAAATATTTCAATGGGGGAGGAGCTTTAAACCCCTTCTTTATATATGCGGAGCTCATTGCTGCTCCAACAATTGTTCGTTTCCGTTAACGTTCCCGCTAAATATCGCCTATCACTTTATAACGCCATATATTCAAATATTGACAGACAAACTTCTTGGCACAGCTTAGATAAGGGTCAACCAGCTGCCATGTTTACCCACAGCTCAAATGATGACACACAACCATATATATATCTTATTTGAGCTGTAGGTAAACATGGGGGCTGGTCGACTCTTATCGAAGCTGTTCCCTTTTCTTATCTTTAAAGAAACTGAACAGTTATTTATCTTCTAATTAATCTATCATGTGTTCAGGGACTAATCCAGGATTTTAAACTTAACCCCCATTTTGGTGAAAAACTTACACATCCTTTTAATTTTTGTGAAAAATTAAGCTTTTTCATTATTGTGAATTTCTGAATTTCTGAAGGGGAACTATAAAATTAATGAAAACAGCATTTAATTACTTATTTTGCTACAGTTTTATAGCAAGTTAAAGACTAATTCAACAATAAATGTTCGTCTATCATTAAAAAAAAGTTTTAGAATTTTTGTGAAGGTGCCGTTTTAGCAAGTACATTTTTTGTGAAGGTGACGATAAACGGTACCTAGATTGGCCTGCATTAGTCCCTGGTGTTTAAAATTATTTAGCGAATTTTCCACTTTTTGTGTCCATTACAATACAATATAACATGGTGGTAATTTGCGGGGTAAACAAATCGAATCCGGTCTGTAACTGCAAAGTGGAAAACCTGTGGTATCCGAGTATTGAATCGATATAGCTAAATTTGGGGGTAAATATCTGCACGCCGGATTCACTTCATTTACCTTTAGCGGGGGTAATATTCCGTAATCAAGGTTTTCGCCAAACTTTGGCGATGAACATTTTATTATATGTAATAATGTTATATGTTGACGCGACTTCCTCCACGCTTTGAAATTCGATCTGGCCAAGTTTGGCGAAAACCTTGATTATGGAATCGGTCCCTTTAGCGGGTACATTAACGGAATTAAACCCCACAATTTAACAATTAGATATGCTCAGGTTTAAATCCTTCATATTATTTTTCAAGAGTTAATTTAACCTGTTTTACATCAAGTAATTTATTATTCAAACAAAATAGTTGATGACCAAACTTGGGTAAATGAAGCAAATCCGGGCTGCAGCTGAATTTAACGATTTTTTTTGTCGCCAAGTGGAAAACCGATGGCTTCCTAGGATTAATTAGTTATCACCAAATTTGGCGATGAAAATCTGCAGCCCAGATTCGCTTCATTAACCAAATCTGGAAGGGGATATGGGGAAATTAACTGAAGATGTGAGAAGAAGGTTGTGAGTCGTGTTGAATTTTGTTCATAAAAAGTGGGAAGCGATATTCAAAAGTCAGATCCGTGTTTCAACTTCTTAATAACTTTTTAGGATTTCTCTAAAAAGCTATTCAACTCGTTACAATTTCAACAAAGCAGGACCTATTTCCCTTCCCTTATTTCACAAAAACATGAATCTGCTCGAAAGAACACAATTTAACGCTTATTTTAAATTTCCAAAATTATGTGAATTTTTATAATTTCGCAAAACAAGGGCATTTCACAATAGGTTCAGACTCTCCTCGTCATTTCCAAAAGACATTACTAAAAGCAGAAGCCGAGAAAAAACTAATCTAACGACGAAGAGGGTAAACATTACCAACCATTCAAGCTATAAGCGCGAAACCTAAGCCTGACGAATCGACTGGGAAAATAAATTAACCGTAACAGTTGTACAGTAACATATAATAGTAACACAAGTTATTTTGTACAAAAGAAATAGAAAATTTGGCGTTGGACATGCTATCGGTAAGGTAAATAATGAAAAGTTTGCTTACCTGGCTTACCTAAAGAACGCCGATCTTTATACACAAATAAAGATCAAGATGGCCGATGGACATTGCCGTTGCCAGATGGTGTAATGATCGTAATAAAAGAGAGTATGATTAGTATGAACGGGTTGGTGTTCAATGACACCATTGAAAAATGGGTACGAAAACCCAGTTTTTGGCGTTTCTTGAGCTCGAAAAGAGAGACGTAATACACTTTTTATTCTTACAACACCATTAAAGGATTATTTAACACTAAATTTGTCGTTGACACCATATGTGGAGTCTATTAACACCCCATTTAATATTCCTTTAACTCTAAATAAGTGTAGAGAGGGTGTAATAATACTCTTTATTTTTTACAGTGAGACGAACAAGAATTGGTATAGGAAGGGGGGTCGCAGTTACACCGTTAAAAAGCTAGGTCCTAATGTAGTGCGAGAGCGTTACAAAAGGACGTTTTGCCAAGGCCCGTTTAACGAAAAAAAAACATAATGAAATGAAAAAATTTATTGCATGAGGTACAGCAGTATCCGTACTACTTACATCATAAATTTGATAGAAATTGAACCACTTTCTAAACCGCGGAGTTAGTTTCAAAAGTGCAATATTAATCTTTTAGTCAAAGAATCACATTCCTTAATGGTATTTTAGAAAAATGATGATCGGGGAAGGAATTTTCAATGATCGTAACATGGATCATTGAAACTGTTTGATCATTGAAAATTCCTTCCCCGATCATCATTTTTCTAAATACCATTAATGGAACTCCATTGTTTGACTAAGAGCACGTTTTAAAACTCACCCCACGGTTTAGAAAGTGGTCCAATTTCTATCAAATTTATGATGTAAGTAATACGGATACTGCTGTACCTCATGCAATAAATTTTTTCATTTCATTATGTTTTTTTTTCGTTAAACGGGCCTTGGCAAAACGTCCTTTTGTAACACTCTCGCACTACATTAGGACCTAGCTCTTTAACGGTGTAACTGCGACCCCCCTTCCTATACCAATTCTTGTTCGTCTAGGTGTACTCTAACACCCCTAGAAGTTTGTACCATGAATTAAGGACCACCCTGTATATTTTTCAACTTTACATTTTCTTTATGATGTATTTCAGGCCTCCGATATATTTTCAGAGTGCTTTATAATACTTGGGTCCTTTTCATTTCTCCGATATGATTTTAAAAAATTACCGCTGAGTGTATATTTCTGGTTAATATAGGAAAAACAGTAAGCATGTTAACAGATTAAATTTAAAATCTATTATAAATTGCTTCCTTTACCTACCATAAAAAATACTCATTATTCTGCAATAAACAAATATTTAAAAACAATAAATTTTAAGTTTTATATGTACCCCCTGAAGGTTTAGTTAATACACTTACTTTCACTATAACACTATATAACACCATATAACACTTTACGTCTGAAACATGATTCATTATTAACACACTATAGTATTTTCTATATACAAATGCATAACCATAAAAACCGCAGCTAAAATATCCGTAGTGGATTTTTCATAACATTATTTTTTTCTTAAATTTATTCTCTTTGATTTTATGTGAATCATAACCAAATTTAAAGCTTTTTAACTCTTAAAATGAACTTTTCTACCAAATTTCAAGTTAAAAATAAAATATGTAGAAAAAATAAAAATCTTCTAAATTTAGGCAAGTAAGTCCCTAAATATTCCCTAAAATTATGCAACGAGAGAGATTCACTCATAGAAAATTCGTTGTATCCCTAGGTGTGTTTATGTGATTAAAAAACATGCACAAAATTTGACATAAATTGCAGATTATTAACAGATTCGGTACAAAATCTTACAGAGCTAGTTCCTAACTAGATAATTCAATGTCCATGAATTTTACCGAAAATTCCTTAGAAATAGGTTTAGATATTTTTTAGAAATATTGTTTTTACTTTCAAAAAGTGAAATCTCAAAGTAAATTAAAAGTTTTAGAACATAAAAAATTACATGTTTCAAAGGAATATTCAATTGAATATTTTTACAACAAGCTGAAAATTGGTGAAAAGATAGAAGATAGTGCCTTGATCGATATCCCGAAATCCCCTAAAAATCCCTCTAGGGGAAAATCCACCACTTTGAAAAAACCGCCATCATCTTGGACTCTCAATTTAAGCATAGTGATACTGTAGTTTTTTCTTTACACAACAATGAAATTTCCACAAAAAATGTATTATTGAAGCCGAAAAAAATTGCAATTTTAAAGTCGAATATTTCAAAAACTATTCCAGTGATTTAAGTTAATTAGGGCTTAAAATGTAGTTTATTTATTCAATAAAAACATGCTATTACGTGTATGGTCAAAAATTGGACCGTTTGTTTGCTATATCGATTGGAGCAAAGTTTGTTTTCTTCAATTTGACCGTTTTGTCCATTCTATTTGATTTAGTTGCAACAAAACGGTGATATTTTTTAACCATAAACGTAATTGCATGTTTTTATTGACTAAATAAACTACATTTTAAGCCTAAATTTATTTAAATCGCCAAAATAGTTTTTGAAATATTCTATTTTAAAATTCCAGTTTTTTTTCAGCTAAACTGCGATTTTAAAGTCGAGTATTTCAAAAACTATTCAAGTGATTTAAGTAAATATAAGCTTTAAATGTAGTTTATTTATTCAATAAAAACATGCAATTACGTACATGGTGAAAAATATCACCTTTTGTTTGCAACTACAAGGTGTGGCTATTAAATAACGAGACTGTTGCTCCTATAAAAAAACTAAGCTTGTGACAAATTTGTACATTGCACAGTTTTTTAGCATGGAACCTTCTGTTTGAAATGTAGCACTTCCGTGTATGTAAACAAATTAGTCTGTCCGTAGTGTATGTTTATACATGAGCACCTTTCTGACTTTTGCCGGATTTCCTTTAAGAGATTAAACGCACTAAAATCAAGTTTAAAAAATTCAGATTTGATTTTAGGAGTTAGATATAAGTCCTCTGAAGTAAGTTTAAATTGAAAATGTGGATGGTTTTACTCTGGAATGGGGGATTTGACAAGAAACGTCTTGAAAGACACTGCAAATTGAGCCGTCGCAAAGTCTTCATATAGAGATTCCTATATGTATTTTGTTTCTTGTGCTTTTTTAAAGATTTTTCAATGATCTGCAAATATTTTTTCCACATTTTCATCATATTTTACTTTTTTTAAAAGTAATGCGTAAGATTTCTTCTATTTTTAAACGTTTCTAAAACCATCTTTTTATACAGGGTGGTCCTTAATTCATGGTACAAACTTCTAGGGGTGTTAGAGTACACCTAGACGAACAAGAATTGGTATAGGAAGGGGGGTCGCAGTTACACCGTTAAAGAGCTAGGTCCTAATGTAGTGCGAGAGCGTTACAAAAGGACGTTTTGCCAAGGCCCGTTTAACGAAAAAAAAACATAATGAAATGAAAAAATTTATTGCATGAGGTACAGCAGTATCCGTACTACTTACATCATAAATTTGATAGAAATTGAACCACTTTCTAAACCGCGGAGTTAGTTTCAAAAGTGCAATATTAATCTTTTAGTCAAAGAATCACATTCCTTAATGGTATTTTAGAAAAATGATGATCGGGGAAGGAATTTTCAATGATCGTAACATGGATCATTGAAACTGTTTGATCATTGAAAATTCCTTCCCCGATCATCATTTTTCTAAATACCATTAATGGAACTCCATTGTTTGACTAAGAGCACGTTTTAAAACTCACCCCACGGTTTAGAAAGTGGTCCAATTTCTATCAAATTTATGATGTAAGTAATACGGATACTGCTGTACCTCATGCAATAAATTTTTTCATTTCATTATGTTTTTTTTTCGTTAAACGGGCCTTGGCAAAACGTCCTTTTGTAACACTCTCGCACTACATTAGGACCTAGCTCTTTAACGGTGTAACTGCGACCCCCCTTCCTATACCAATTCTTGTTCGTCTAGGTGTACTCTAACACCCCTAGAAGTTTGTACCATGAATTAAGGACCACCCTGTATATTTTTCAACTTTACATTTTCTTTATGATGTATTTCAGGCCTCCGATATATTTTCAGAGTGCTTTATAATACTTGGGTCCTTTTCATTTCTCCGATATGATTTTAAAAAATTACCGCTGAGTGTATATTTCTGGTTAATATAGGAAAAACAGTAAGCATGTTAACAGATTAAATTTAAAATCTATTATAAATTGCTTCCTTTACCTACCATAAAAAATACTCATTATTCTGCAATAAACAAATATTTAAAAACAATAAATTTTAAGTTTTATATGTACCCCTGAAGGTTTAGTTAATACACTTACTTTCACTATAACACTATATAACACCATATAACACTTTACGTCTGAAACATGATTCATTATTAACACACTATAGTATTTTCTATATACAAATGCATAACCATAAAAACCGCAGCTAAAATATCCGTAGTGGATTTTTCATAACATTATTTTTTTCTTAAATTTATTCTCTTTGATTTTATGTGAATCATAACCAAATTTAAAGCTTTTTAACTCTTAAAATGAACTTTTCTACCAAATTTCAAGTTAAAAATAAAATATGTAGAAAAAATAAAAATCTTCTAAATTTAGGCAAGTAAGTCCCTAAATATTCCCTAAAATTATGCAACGAGAGAGATTCACTCATAGAAAATTCGTTGTATCCCTAGGTGTGTTTATGTGATTAAAAAACATGCACAAAATTTGACATAAATTGCAGATTATTAACGGATTCGGTACAAAATCTTACAGAGCTAGTTCCTAACTAGATAATTCAATGTCCATGAATTTTACCGAAAATTCCTTAGAAATAGGTTTAGATATTTTTTAGAAATATTGTTTTTACTTTCAAAAAGTGAAATCTCAAAGTAAATTAAAAGTTTTAGAACATAAAAAATTACATGTTTCAAAGGAATATTCAATTGAATATTTTTACAACAAGCTGAAAATTGGTGAAAAGATAGAAGATAGTGCCTTGATCGATATCCCGAAATCCCCTAAAAATCCCTCTAGGGGAAAATCCACCACTTTGAAAAAACCGCCATAATCTTGGACTCTCAATTTAAGCATAGTGATACTGTAGTTTTTTCTTTACACAACAATGAAATTTCCACAAAAAATGTATTATTGAAGCCGAAAAAAATTGCAATTTTAAAGTCGAATATTTCAAAAACTATTCCAGTGATTTAAGTTAATTAGGGCTTAAAATGTAGTGTATTTATTCAATAAAAACATGCTATTACGTGTATGGTCAAAAATTGGACCGTTTGTTTGCTATATCGATTGGAGCAAAGTTTGTTTTCTTCAATTTGACCGTTTTGTCCATTCTATTTGATTTAGTTGCAACAAAACGGTGATATTTTTTAACCATAAACGTAATTGCATGTTTTTATTGACTAAATAAACTACATTTTAAGCCTAAATTTATTTAAATCGCCAAAATAGTTTTTGAAATATTCTATTTTAAAATTCCAGTTTTTTTTCAGCTAAACTGCGATTTTAAAGTCGAGTATTTCAAAAACTATTCAAGTGATTTAAGTAAATATAAGCTTTAAATGTAGTTTATTTATTCAATAAAAACATGCAATTACGTACATGGTGAAAAATATCACCTTTTGTTTGCAACTACAAGGTGTGGCTATTAAATAACGAGACTGTTGCTCCTATAAAAAAACTAAGCTTGTGACAAATTTGTACATTGCACAGTTTTTTAGCATGGAACCTTCTGTTTGAAATGTAGCACTTCCGTGTATGTAAACAAATTAGTCTGTCCGTAGTGTATGTTTATACATGAGCACCTTTCTGACTTTTGCCGGATTTCCTTTAAGAGATTAAACGCACTAAAATCAAGTTTAAAAAATTCAGATTTGATTTTAGGAGTTAGATATAAGTCCTCTGAAGTAAGTTTAAATTGAAAATGTGGATGGTTTTACTCTGGAATGTGGGATTTGACAAGAAACGTCTTGAAAGACACTGCAAATTGAGCCGTCGCAAAGTCTTCATATAGAGATTCCTTGACTTGCGAGTTAGAATTTCTATGTAAAATTTGCCTTCGGGATATCGATCAAGACACTATCTTCACTATATTTTCACCAATTTTCAGCCTGTAATCTCGAATGTTTACCTACATTCAGTGTTATTCCTAGGATTTTTTTGGA
Organism: Tetragnatha versicolor; assembly: GCA_024610705.1. Taxonomy (NCBI): domain Eukaryota; kingdom Metazoa; phylum Arthropoda; class Arachnida; order Araneae; family Tetragnathidae; genus Tetragnatha; species Tetragnatha versicolor. The sequence goes on from JANDEH010000020.1 coordinate 8,912,106, forward strand.
GGAGTAAAAATACTCCTTGTCTTTTTTAGAAGGAGTGAAATACGTAAGTAACATAAACTGCAAATACAGATACAGATGATTTTCTATAAAAATAATTACTTATGGTGACAAAAAATGAAATAGAAAAAAATGAGTATGTTATTTAGTTTTTAACAATTAAAGAATATGTTAAATATTTGTAGAAAATATTAAACAAATTAGAAAAATTTAAAACAAATAAAAAACAAAGCAATCCAAACAAACAATTAGTAGAAAATAAAAAAGTTGGTGTTTTGAGTAGACAAAAAATATTAGTTGTTTTCGGTAGGGCTCCATGCATTTTTTAAGCTAAACCTTTGTTGAAAATTCAAAGCGTGAAAATACTCCTGGAAAGTTTTATAAAGCGTATTTCCGATTTTCAATGCGTGAAATACGCTCTTAAAGGCATTAAAATTATCTCTGCCTACATTATAACTTAGCAAAGCATTAATTACATAAAAATTAATTATAATTAAATTAAGTTTTTCATTTCTAACATTTTCATGTTTTATCTTTAAAATACGTATTATTAAACAATTTGGCACAAAAACGAACTAATAACCCTTGGTTCAGCCCTTTCTGAATGTTTTATTTTATTTTTTAATTATTTTTAAAAACGTTGATACAAAATTTTAACAAATCCAGAAAATTCATTTTCTGTATACGATTTTATTTTTTTAGAATGGATGGAACTAGCAGTGATATTCTCCCATCCCAAGTAACAAATCAAAGATATCTCTTTTGGCCTCCTGGCTCCGATGATTTAGAAATAGAAGAAGGAGGAAAATGGTTGATTTTTTTAGAAGGAGAATTTGAAAAATTGGATGGATGTTGGAAAGCTCTTCGACCACTTAGTGGTGAAAACGGGATTTTGTACAAAATACGAACCACGACCGCTGTTAACAAAGAAGGCGGTCTCATCAACTGCTACACCAGAAACGCTGAAGACAGAAGTGATGTCAGACGTGCAGCTATTGCTATTTATGAAGCTATACACATTAAGAAAAATTTATATTACAAAACGAACCGAGCTACAGAAGAAGGACGATTCAATGTTTTGGGAAAAACAAAAGTGTCAAAGTACAGGTTTTGTCCGGATAGGAAATTCTTCGAAAGAGATGCCAAAACTTCTTTTTGGATACCATTGAGCAGTGGCGGCTCGTTGCTAGAAAATTAAAAGGATAGATGCTCCAGCGCAAATTTAGATTTACAGATACGCGAAGTTAGCAAGTTGTATCTGTACACCAAATAAGCGCTATAAGCGATAAAATGTCTAATGAACCTCTCTAAACCGTACATGATAGAAAAAAATCTAGTAAAGAGAAGTCTACTAATTTTATATCACCAAGCATCGTCACCTAAACAAGGATAGTCATCATAAAGATTGTGAAAGAACGAAATTACATGATGTTTTTAAATTAAACTGTTTTCAGAGTTTAATACCGCAGTAATTTAATTGAAATGAAATTTAAACACGTTAATAAAAATATTGTAAAAAAACAAAATCTCTCTCTTTACATATTAAATATTTTTACAGCTTAAGTTTACTGAATTCAGGTGAAAAGGAAATTAAGTTAAGGCTCATTCACACTCTGTTTCACTTTCACTCATCATCCTGAGATATACACTCTTGTGACTTGCTAGTTTTGAATATAGAAAACTAAATAAATATAATGGAAAACAGAAGGAGAAAAGAGTGAAAAAGTTACACTTTTCCCTTTGAATAATTAATTCCCCCAAAATAAATATCAAAAGTTGTTAGAAAACATTTCAAACTGTCGATTGTTTACTATTTTTCTTTACTTTTCAATACATATAACTATTTTAGAATTATAATCTTTTGAAATAACTTAAATACAAATTTATTGAAGATATATCCCCAAATTCCAAACTGCTTTGGAATTAACTTTGGTGAAAAAACTGCTTTGACAAGTTCAAGGTACACCTGAATGTATTACTGAAAAATGTCTAATCACTATATCGTACCTCCCGAAGAAGACTACTCTAATAACAAAATCTAAAAGTAAAAGTAGTTTTTAATGATTCTCAGTTGTGTTTTTCAACATCCTAAAAAACTTTTGATTTTCAATTAATTCCAATTAATTAAATGAAAGAAATCTGAACACTCTATGTCATACATACAGGGTGTCCCATAAATAATGGGCCACACTTCTAGGGTGGACAGTAGACACCTAGACGAGTCAGAATCACATAGGATTAGGGGGTCCCAGACCAAATCCCAAGGAGTTAAAAATGGAGCGACACCCCAAAACAATTATTGAAAAATTCAATTTGTAGAAGAACTACTATTGGTAAAAATTTAATCATGGTCTCAAAATTTGTGGTTTAATATGATTTTTAAAATTATGCTGAAAGTTTTCACTTTAAAATTTTTTTCTACGAAAAAAAGGCAAAAAACCACAAAAAAATGTGAAAAATCTGCCAAAACTTTATTTTGTATTTGGAAATCCTTTCTTTTGATTCGATAATCTGAAAGATCATATTTTAAAACCCTTAAGTCCAAAGTTTCACGTAAATACCATCAATATTAAACGCTTGAGATTCTGTTAAAGTTTGTTTTTTGAGTGCGAAAACAGCTCCAGAAAACGAACGTTCAGGGAGAATCTACGAGTTACGGATAGATAATCGCTAACTTTCTTTTCTCTCCCAGTTTGGCGAAACATACCAAGCTCCTACAGATCGCCAAGACAGCTTGGGCGATCTGTGGTTGGCGAAAGTTGGCGAGGAATCTCGTATCGCAAATAACGGCGAGAAATTTAGCGGCATCAATCCGTAATTCGTAGATTTTCCCTCAACGTTTCTTTCCTGGATCTGTTTTCGCAAGCAAAAATCAAATTTTAATTAGATCTCAAGCGTTTAATATTGATGGTATTTACGTGAAACTTTGGACTTAAGAGTTTTCAACTATGATCTTTTAGATTATCAAATCAAAAGAAAGGATTTCGAAATACAAAATAAAGTTTTGGCAGATTTTTCACATATTTTTGTGGTTTTTGACTTTTTTTCGTAGTAAAAAAATTTTTAAAGTGAAAACTTTTTAGATGATTTTAAAGATCATATTAAACCACAAAATTTGAGAATATGATTAAGTTTTTACCAATAGTAGTTCTTCTACAGATTGAATTTTTCAATAATTGTTTTGTGGTGTCGCTCCATTTTTAGCTCCCTGGGATTTGGTCTGGGACCCACAAACCCTATGTGATTCTGACTCGTCTAGGTGTCTACTATCCCCCCTAGAAGTGTGACCCAACATTTATGGGACACCCTGTATATTCGACTGAAATGGGAGTGATGATTCACTGAATGTACAGAATGTAAAACAAAAAGACCAAATTTTAACCAGTTATTACCAGCAAAAGTGCTATATATGAACATTTTTTATCTCCGTGAAAGTAATAGGTAAGATTTTTAGCTTTCTGGATGTTCGTTTTAGAATACTTAAACAACTTTCAATCAGAATTTTTCAAATATTTTGCGCATATTCATCCTTTTAATATATTTGCAATATTCTCTAGTTTTCTTATACGCTGATTAGTCTAATAGATGTAAGAAAGTTGTAAGCCTCTAGTATCAGTTTAAAATCTCAAGTCTAAAATCATCTTTTAGAAATCTATGAATCTAATATAATAAAAGTCAATGTATGTATTATTTTTTATATTGATAATCAGCGTAAATAAAAATTTATTTATAATAAATCTATCTTAATATATGTGTGTATTTTATACAAATCCACAGTTTTATTTCGATCTGCACCAAACTTGGTATACCTACGTGAAAAAACTCAAGGAAAAAGAGGCTATGTTTCGAAGTTCTAGAACAGGGGTGGTTAACTAGCGACCCGCTGGAAATAATCCTGACAAAATTAATATTTTCTCATAAAAACTTAAATATGGGCTAGTTTAAGCCCATGTACGAACATAAAATTGAAATAATCCTCAAACTTTGATCAGTTTCATCGGTACAGGGTTTTCTAAAAATAGGACGATGGCAGGATCCACTGCTATCGGTTCCCTATTAGGTCTAATGGGCGAAAGCCTCTTAGACACTAGCGGATCCAGGGGGGGGGCTAGGGGGCTCAAGCCCCCCCCAAAATGAAAAGTTACTCTACATTTGTGCACCAAAATGAGTTAAAACCCTGTCATTTTAAGGTCAAATTTTGAAAATTTTCTGGGGGAGGACCCCCAGACCCCCTTGTAACTGTTATTACAACTATATTTTACTTAGTTTGTCAAAACGCAAAAAATATATATCCGAAATTCGAATGAGGTGCACCAATACGAGTTGAAAAAGTGGGGTTTTAAACTTAAATTTCCAAAAATTTTACGGGGGAGGACCCCCAGACCCCCCTTTTGGTAGTTGGAGCAGGATATTTCACTACCTTTTCAGTATTAATACAAACAAGAAGATTAAATTGGATTATGAAAATTCTTAGCCCCCCCCAAAACCAAATCCTGGATCCGCCACTGCTCTTAGAAGAGGAAAAAGCAAAATTTTCGGAAATAGTTAACAGTTATTACTTTAAGACTCTTGTTTGACAGTTTTTTGAAAAATTTCAACTTTTTTGTAGCAATAATTTGAATTTAATTTTTTTAACTATGTGAATCAACGCAAACGTACTGCTTTCTGTGCATCTTTTGTATAAATCGACCCAATTACTGATGCTCAGCCAACGATAGTAAAAGGGTCACGTGATTTTTACAGACTTTGCACGGCCGATAGTTGTGTAACCGGTGATAGTTAGGGTATTGCTTCTATATACAAGCATATGTCTCTTCCTCTTTCAATCAACTGCCCCTCAACTTCCACCTGTCCCCCATCCGAAATACTAGTTCCAGCGTCGTCAAAATCACGTGACACTTTTACTATCGTTGGTTTAGCAGTACTCTACTATCTATAAAAGTAAGTCATTTTAGGTCCTAATTATTGAAATAAGTATGGAAATGCATTTGGTATAATTATATCTTTTAAATCTAATATAATAAAGTTAAGTGTGTGTATATATATATGTTTGTCTTTTATACAAATCCACAGTTTACTTCCGATCTGCACCAAACTTGGTATACCTACGTAAAAAAACTCGGAAAAAAACATAGGCTATGTTTCGAAAAATTTTAATGACCCCTTGACCCTCTTTCGACCCTTTTTATGGTCATTTTGCTGAAATAGCTTTATTTCTCCACAAGAAGAGATCTATGCTTACTCCATTGTTACAAAGAAAATTTAATGCTAAACAACAAGTTTTTAATAGAAACACTAGGTACAAGTCTATTTAAAAAATTATATTAATAATTTAAAAATCTATATCAATGAAATTTAAAAGTTTTAAGTATAGTTTACCATATTTTTATGTAAGATTTTATCTAATTTTTATATTTTAAAAGCTTTATGGAATACCATTGTTGTTAAAATAGTCTCCATGGAAACGAGGATGTAAAATTAAAAGGTGATAATATTTTAGCTTTTAAGAAAGTTGGTTAACAAACAAAAAACTATTAAAACTCATTTTCAACTAAAAAAGATTGCTTTTTTCTTAATTTGCAAAATGGAATAAGCTTTAATTATTGAATAATTTCACTGAAAACGTTAATTCCTAACGATATGATTAATCAAGGGATCTAAGCATTTTAAATAATTTTAATTTAGAATACTTTTCCATGTAAATTTGGAAATCATTCAAAAATTATATTGCTTGAGAACTGAAGGAATTTTAAACAACCCGGGAACATCGGGATAAGAAAAATTAGGAACACCGGGATAGGAAAAGTTACCGGGTACACCGGAATATGAAAAAGACGCCTGGGATGATGGGTATGATTGGTAAATGCTGATTATACAAAATTAGAAATGTATTTGGGAAAACTTAAAAAAAGGAGTTTGGCTATCAAAACCAGCTTATTCCATTTTTGGAAATTTTACAGGAGAGACAAAAAACTTCTCACGTCCACAGTTCTAAAGCTAAATTAGTTTTTTAAATTTTTAACTGTAAGTATAACCATCTAGAATTCGATTCGTTTTTCATTTTCATTTCAGTTGCATTACCTTGGGCGTAATTACACTAATTAGGTTGGAATGAGCTGATTTTGATGCTAAAACACGATTTTTTATGCTTTTTTTTGTTCAATTAAGTTGTGAATTGGTTTTTTCCAGTTTACCAGTTAATATTTGTGTTTTTACGAGTTTTAAATAAATGACGTTCACTTAACTTTTTTAAATTATCTGAAATTTCTTAGTTGAGATCACAGTTTTCACTTTTAATCTAATTTTGGGTTGGAATGAGCTGGGTTTGAGCTATATCCCTTCGCCAGGTTATGAAGGACCCTCTAAACTTTCAAAATATGCTAAAAAGTGGATTTCAGAAAAATATGGAATGAGCTGGTTTTGATAGCAAACGCCTCAAATAATAAATTTATCCTCTTCACCCGTGCAAGGCCGGGCATATCAGCTAGTGTTTAATAAAATAAAAATTCTGGTATCTTTTCCTCTTATATTCGAAAAAACTAAGCTACTCGACAATAAAAAAGTGGTTAGCCTAATTTTAATAAAATGTGTTTAATGCATACTTTTGTTTTAAATTTTAGTTCTTCTTCCTCAATTTTCGATAGAAAGAATTTTTTTAATTAGAACCTGCAAAAACCTGAGAAAAAGTGTGTTTTTACAGTAATTTTATTCGAAATATCGGGGTTTTCGAGTTATCGAAGTTTGAGTTATTGTATCTAGGGAAACTTGTTTCACCAGTTTTTTTTTCAATAAATAAAAAAATACTGGGGAAAAAGGGTAAAAAGTAAAAATAAGTCTGAGGTACAGTGCATTCCCCTACTTATATTTTTACATGATTGTTTTGTGTTCTAAATAACATTTGGTAATGCAGTAAACATTTGGTTCGTACAAATAATGTGCAGTAAAAATTCCATTGCTTTTAACAGTTTTTTTTATTTTTTAAACCGACCATTCATTTATTAAACACGTTTTTGAAAATTAGGTGATATTTTTATAAAAACTAACTTTTTTTATTTTGGTTTCAGACACATGTGACTATACCTATCTTTTCCTAGATACGTATGTCAGTCACCTTCCTAGTGCGACTCCAAGGTTGTTGATGGAAGCATTGAAAAACCGCTTTTAAATGTTGAACTTTTGATAAAGCTATCATATCTTGAATCCTTAAAATAAAAAGCAACAGATAACAAATAAACGCCCTTTAAATATCAAATTTTTGTCTTATGATATAAAAAAAATATGATAAAATGAAAAACAATGATAAAATTTATCATTTCCCCTCCTTGTTTATACCAACGAAGTCAGTCTTAACAATTAAAAAGTTTACTTCGTGAACTTAAGATTGAATAAAGTTTAAATTTACTGTTGAGTGAGTAATTTATTTATTATTAGGATATTTGTCCCCAGAATTATTACAATATTACGAATTAAATCGACCTAGACCATACTCAAAGAATAAACAAATTCAAATTAAGTAAGTTGAAATGCATTCTTCCTTTTTAATTATCCTTTTAAGTCAGTTTTGTACAGCTTGTTCAACAGGCTGTGTTATATGTTACGGGCAAAATGATAAAACGGGAATTATTAATAATGCTCGAAGTTGAGGAGGGAAATGTGATAAACTCATTGCATTTATCAAAGAGTATTTATCACTTTGCCTGGAATACGTGGGCATTATTCATAATGTCTGAATTTATCACATTGCTCGTAACATACAGAGTTTTCAAACATAGGGGGGTTGCAATAATAAAGTGCTATTTCCTAAAATAATTCCCCTGGACACAACATACTTATAAATTTTAAATTTTCATTAAATAAAAGTGGAGACTTTGATTATACAGTTTGCAACTACATAGAGGTCTATCACAAAAAATGCAGAAAGAACCTTTTATACTGCCCCTGTAAATGAAAAACCCTTGTTAGATTTTTTTCATTCATCCCTTAAAGAGATAGAAAAAATTTCATTTTGTGATATCTTCAAAACTGAAGAATACATCAAAAGCTGAAATTCGCGACTTACACCACTTTATAACACCCTATTTGAGTAAAAAATAAGGTTCATTCACAAATTTAAGTTCAACCTGTTTTTACGCAATGGTTGGAATATCTTTCAAGATTAATTTGTGACGACCCCATACAAATTTAAACAAGCATTATCTCAGTGAGTTTTGAAGATATTGAGAAAGAATTTTTTGTGTCTTATTGATAATAAAGAAATTTTTTCTAATTTGGAATTTAATCTACGGGGTCCGTATAAAAAGTTATTTTCTGCATCTTCTGAAATAGATCCTCCATTGCGTTGAAACTAGTCTCATTTAAATTTTCACCTCTCGAAATGAAAATTGGCAATTGGAAGTTTGAATATGTGTCTGGTGAAAATATTTTAGGTAATAGCTTTAAAACACCCTGTTACCATTTAATTTTCTACTACTCACATGCGACTAAATCATTTAAAAAACAGAACAATATCTTCACAATCTTTATAGAAACTCAAAGCTGTGTAATGTTAAAATTTATATTCTTTTAAATGCAAAAATTAAATTATCTACCGTAAACATGAAACAAAATTTATATTTTCAGCTACGAAAAAAATACTTACATATTTAGAATATGTAAAAAGGATAAGTGAACTAAATGTATTTCAATTTTAAGCCCCTGTTAGGACTTTATAACAGAAAATTTTACAAAATATTTTATCACTTTTTACTACATTTTGTAACTCCTTTTTTATTTCTTCCGACGACTTATTATAGTCGGGCGTAAAAAGTACTTTAAAGGGGTTATTTTAATTCTCTAAAATAATATAGTATAAAAGATAATAACTGATAGGATAGTTTGCTACATTTTGTCCAGTATACACTGCAGGATAGTTTGCTACATTTTGTCCAGTATACACTGCCATCAAACTCTTAAAACGACAGTCTCAAAAATAAGTAAAAACTACTCAAATCTGAGTATGTCACGCACTCAAACAGGCTCCGATCCAAATTTACTCAAATTTGAAAACATGCATGTACTCATTTTTGAAAATGAGCAGATACTCAAAATTAAAACATCATGTAACCATTTTTTAATTCGTCCACAACATTTTTATAAAGAGGGTGCATAGTGTTACAGTTATGATGACCATATAGCCACGTTACTATGACATGGGAAGTAGACCAGTAAGTTGAGTGTGACGTCCCAACATTGTGTAACATGTTATCACAACAAATTAATGTTGCTTTTGACATATTCCAACTATCTCAATTTTCAAATATAAACTAAAAATAAGCATAATTTGAGTAGTGACTATTAAATTGTTTGAAACTGAGTATGTCTGGTGTTTCAAAATTGAAAGCATTATGGGTGGTCATATTTGAGACAATAAGTTTCATACCAAAATGAGAACATCGATTTACTCAAATTTGAAACTGTCATTTCTCTCAGTGCAGAGTAATATTTTAAGGAAAATCGGAGGCAAAAGTTCACTGCGTTTTGAACTTATACAGGGTGTCCCACGAGAAGTGGCCCAACCCCTTTAACTTTTGAACCCCTACAGATATAGTCATGAAAGTGGGGTCTAGGTATAGTAAAGTGGCCATGCTCTATCCGATGAGATAACTTTCAATGCCCTCTAGCTGAAACTTTAGGAGTTATAGTTTTTATTTTAAAAACTATTTGAGGTATGTGAAAAAAAGTCAATGACTAAGGTGTAGAGCAGCATCGATTCAGTAAGAAAAGACATCTTAATGAGAAAAATATCTTGAATAAAACCCCTAAAACGCACGCTCAATTAGGTTGATAGGTTGGTAGTTTTATTCAAGATATTTTTCTCATTAAGTTGTCTTTTCCTACTGAATCGATGCTGCTCTACACCTTAGTCATTGACTTTTTTTCACATACCTCAAATAGTTTTTAAAATAAAAATTATAACTCCTAAAGTTTCAGCTAGAAGGCATTGAAAGTTATCTCATCGGATAGAGCATGGCCAGTTGGCCACTTTACTATACCTAGACCCCACTTTCATGACTATATCTGTAGGGGTTCAAAAGTTAAAGGGGTTGGGCCACTTCTCGTGGGACACCCTGTATAATAGAACTAATAAATTTTAGATCAGGGGTTTCCAAATCGCTTCCGTCAAAGCCTTCTAAAAATGTAAGTTGCTAGATAGAGGTTTCATGTGTGGAATGCTGTTAATCATTTGGTGTTTTTTTTTCAGGATGGATACAAGTGATATTGATATTCTTCCATCCCAAGTAGCAAATCGACGATTTCTCTACTGGCCTCCTGGCTCCCACGATTTAAAAATAGAAGAAGGAGGAAAGTGGATGGTTTTTTTAGAAGGAGACTTCGAAAAGTTAGATGTATATTGGAACGCTCTACGACCACTTTGTGGCGAGAACGGAAGTTTATACAAAATAAGAGCCACGACCGCTGTCGACAAAGAAGGCGGTCTCATCAACTGCTACACCAGAAACGCCGAAGACAGAAGTGATGTAAGAAAAGCAGCTATTTCTATCGACGAAGCTATACATATACATAACGTTAGAACAATTTATTATAAAACGAATGGAGCTACAGATCAAGGACGGTTTCGTAGATTGGGGAAAAAGAAAATTTCAAAATACAAGTTCACTACGGAAAAAGAATTCTTCGAAAGTGTAACTTCTACATGGAGAAAGTTTGACCAGGTTTCCAATGCACTAGATTAGTGATTTTTACCAGCAATCAAGCTTGAAAAAATACCGAAATCTCAATGGAGTTTACTTTCATTATCTGTCCCGTTAAAAGTTATCAAGCTGATTTTGAAGCTAAAAAAACGAATTATCGCCACTCTTTATTGTTGTTATAAACAAAGTAGTATGTGGGTTGGGGTAAAATGGGTCAGTTTTAATTAACTCGTTATAAATCAAATTTAAATTGAATTATATTCGCTCATTTTTTGGTATTATAATCTTTTATCTGTTGGAAACATTTTCCGACGGTCAAAAATTTAGACTAATGAATTTAAGAACTGAAAAAATATTTTATTTTAACCGTAAATGGCGTTGTTGAAAAAACAGGGTTTACCAACTTCCAAATAATCTATATATTGTAAAAAATTACAGCAGACTTTTGTAATATTTTCCATAAAAGAAAGTCTGAGAGACATTTCAAGCCAATCAGCTTAGAAAAATATAAAATATTTTATCTTTTATAACAATATTTTGTACTTGGGGTAAAATGGGTCATAGTTAGGAGGCCTTCTGTATTAAGTAAAAACAATGTTTTTAACTTATTTCCTTCAAATATACATTGAACTGCAAACAAGTTTATTTTTTTCTCCAAATGCAGTATTTTAATTGCTATATTTGAACAATGTTCATTTACTTAGGAGTTTTACAATTTCATTAAAGTACAACTTAAAACAAATTTCTTCAGGTAAAAACGGCGTAACCGATTGCCTTTTTTCTTATTTTCATGTATATTTAGTAATAAATATATTTTTGACATCTTTTTGTAATGAGACCCATTTTACCCCGTTGGGGTAAAATAGGTCATTACTTTGATGCTAAAGTTTAACCAACTTATAGCTAAAAAATATTTGATAAAGTTAGATGAAAATGTTCTGAAGGATTGTAATGTCAAGATCCAATTGAAAAAAATCATTAAAAAGTAATAGTTTTGATGAAATAAAACTTAGAATGTGAAAGTACCTATAAAAATTGGCCCATTTACCCCAACCCACCCTATATTTTAATGGATTAGTTTGGGGAGATTTGGCGATAATTCTGTTGTTTGACTACCAAAACAGCTTGGTGAATTGGTGATTCTCCACGGGTTAGATAATGGAGTGATACACACAATATTGATTTTGGTGTCATAGTAGGGCACCACTAAAAACGATTTTTGCTTAACTTTTTGAGTTAGTCAAGGTTTTTTAAACTTCTCAAGACTTTTTTGTATATTTTCTCATAACAAATCTTAATCCCTACTTTACTCATTTTACTTTCATTCTTAAAAGCTCGTATAAAGATGTAAAAGCGTGCTTAAACTCACTAATTCTTTAACAGGTTTTACGCTGGATGCTGTATATGAAATGCTTAAGTATCTAAGGAAAGTTGTTTCACCACAGTTTATCTAATATAATAAAACAAAGTGTGGGTATATGTGTTTGTCTTTTATACAAATCCACAGTTTTCTTCCGATCTGCACCAAACTTGGTATACCTACGTAAAAAAACTCAGAAAAAAACATAGGCTATGTTTCGAAAACTTTTAATGACCCCTTGACCCTCTTTCGACCCTTTTTATGGTCATTTTGCTGAAATAGCTTCATTTCCCCTCAAGAAGAGATCTGCTTACTCCATTGTTACAAAGAAAATTTAATGCTAAACAACAATTTTTAATAGAAACACTAGGTACAAATCTATTTAAAAATTATATTAATATTTTAAAAATATATTTCAATGAAATTTAAAAGTTATGTATAGTTAAACATATTTTTATTTGACAGACTATCTAATTTTTATATTTTAAAAGCTTTATAGAATATCATTGTTGTTAAAATAGTGTCCATGGAAACGAGGATGTAAAATCAAAAAGTGATAATATTTTAACTTTTAAGAAAGTTGGTTAACAAACCAAAAACTCCCTTTCAACTAGAAAATATTGATTTTTTTTCTTAAATTTCAAAACGGAATAAGCTTTAATTATTGAATAATTTCACCGAAAACGTTTATTCTTAAAGAAATGATTAATTAAGGAATCTGAGAAATTTTAAATAATTTTTAGAATATTTTTTCCATGTTGTAAATGTGGAAATCATTCAAAAGTTATACTATTGCGCTTGAGTACTGAAAGAATTTTAGTCCATCCGGATAAGAAAACTTACTAGGAACACCGGGATAGGAAAAGTTACCGGGAACACCGGAATATGAAAAAGACGCCTGGGATACCGGGATGATTGGTAAATGTTGATTATATAAAATTAGAAATGTATTTGGGAAAACTTAAAAATGAGGCGTTTGCTATCAAAACCAGCTTATTCCATTTTTGGAAATTTTACAGGAGAGACAAAAAACTTCTCACGTCCACAGTTCTAAAGCTAAATTTGTTTTTTAAATTTTTAATTGTAGGTACAACCACTTAGAATTTGATTAGTTTTTTATTTTCATTCCAGTTGCATTACCTTGGGCGTAATTACACTAATTAGGTTGGAATGAGCTGATTTTGATGCAAAAACACGATTTTTCATGCTTTTTTCAGTTTTTTTGTTCAATTAAGTTGTGAATTGGTTTTTTCCAGTTCACCAGTTAATATTTATGTCTTTACGAGTTTTAAGTAAATGACGTAACTTTAACGTAATAAGTAACTTTTTCAAATGATCTGAAATTTCACAGTTGAGATCACAGTTTTCACTTTTAATCTAATTTTGGGTTGGAATGAGCTGGGTTTGAGCTATATCCCTTCGCCAGGTTATGAAGGACCCTCTAAACTTTCAAAATATGCAAAAAAGTGGATTTCAGAAAAATATGGAATTAGCTGGTTTTGATAGCAAACGCCTCAAATAATAAATTTATAATCTTCACCCGTGCAAGGCCGGGCATATCAGCTAGTCTAATATAATAAAATTGAATGTGTGTATATATATATATATATGTTTGTCTTTTATACAAATCCACAGTTTTCTTCCGATCTGCACCAAACTTGGTATACCTACGTAAAAAAACTCAGAAAAAAACATAGGCTATGTTTCGAAAACTTTTAATGACCCCTTGACCCTCTTTTGACCCTTTTTATGGTCATTTTGCTAAAATAGCTTTATTTCTCCTCAAGAAGAGATCTGCTTACTCCATTGTTACAAAGAAAATTTAATGCTAAACAACAAGTTTTTAATAGAAACACTAGGTACAAGTCTATTTAAAAATTATATTAATAATTTAAAAATCTCTTTCAGTGAAATTTAAAAGTTTTAAGTATAGTTTACCATATTTTTATTTGAGATTTTATCTAATTTTTATATTTTAAAACTTTATGGAATACCATTGTTGTTAAAATAGTCTCCATGGAAACGAGGTTGTAAAATTAAAAGGTGATAATATTTTAGCTTTTAAGAAAGTTGGTTAACAAACAAAAAACTATTAAAACTCATTTTCAACTAAAAAAGATTGATTTTTTTCTTAATTTGCAAAATTGAATAAGCTTTAATTATTGACTAATTTTCCCAAAAACGTTAATTCTTAAAGATATGATTAATCAAGGGATCTAAGCAATCTTAAATAATTTTTATAATATTTTTTCCATGTTGTAAAAGTGGAAATCATTCAAAAATTATGTTGCTTGAGAACTGAAGGAATTTTAATCAACCCGGAAACACCGAGAAAAGAAAAATTACTATAGGAACACCGGGATAGGAAAAGTTACCGGGAACACCGGAATATGAAAAAGACGCTTGGGATACCGGTATGATTGGTAAATGCTGATTATACAAAATTAGAAATGTATTTGGGAAAACTTAAAAATGAGGCGTTTGCTATCAAAACCAGCTTATTTCATTTTTGGAAATTTAACAGGATAGACAAAAAACTTCTCACGTCCACAGTTCTGAAGCTAAATTTGTTTTTTAAATTTTTAATTGAAGGTACAACCACCTAGAATTTGATTAGTTTTTCATTTTCATTCCAGTTGCTTTACCTTGGGCGTAATTACATTAATTAGGTTGGAATGAGCTGATTTTTATGCAAAAACACGATTTTTCATGCTTTTTTTCAGTTTTTTTCTTCCATTAAGCTGTGTGAAATTGATTTTTCCAGTTTAACAGTTAATATTTGTATCTTTACGAGTTTTAAATAAATGACATTCACTTAACTTTTTCAAATGATCTGAAATTTCACAGTTGAGATCTCAGTTTTCACCGTTTAATCTAATTTTCGGTTGGAATGAGCTGGATTTGAGCTATATCCCTTCGCCAGGTTATGAAGGACCCTCTAAACTTTCAAAATATGCTAAAAAGTGGATTTCAGAAAAATATGGAATGAGCTGGTTTTGATAGCAAACGCCTCAAATAATAAATTTATACTCTTCACCCGTGCAAGGCCGGGCATATCAGCTAGTTTTCAATAAATAAAAAAATACTGGGTAAAAAGTAAAAAATAATATTAAAAAATATATATTTATATATAATATAATATAATATATAAAGTTTATTATTATAATAATATTAAAAGTAAAAATAGGTCTGAAGTATACATTATATTCCCCTGCTTATATTTTTTCTGTGATTGTTTTGTGTACTAAAATTTGGTAATACAGTAAACATTTGGTTTGTACAAATAATGCACTGTAAAAATTCAAATGCTTTTACAATTTTTTAAATTTTTTAAACCAACAAGTTTTTGAAAATTAGGTGATATAAAAATGAAAACTAACTTTATTTTGGTTTCAGACACATTTAACTGACTTACGTATTCTTTCCTAGAAGTGCGACTCCAAGGTTGTCGATGGTAGAGAGCTTGTATACGAGAGAGAGAGGTGACAACCCGGTATAGCGCGCTGATTGGTCAACAGCGTATTCTGTTCACCGCAGGTTTCCCTCCATAGGATTAGCATCATGATTAGCATTGGAGCGAGACAAGCGGCATGATACAGTTTGGACAGAATTGGAGATTTGGACAGTTATTTTAACTGCTGGCAAGAATGCGCAGAGACGCTTTTAAGCGAGTTGTCGCCTCTCTATCTCGTATACAGGCTCTCTAGTCGATGGAAGCATTGAAAAACTGCTTTTAATTGTTGAACTTTTGATAAAGCTATTATATCTTGAATCCTTAAAATAAAAATAAACTGCTAACAAATAAACGTCCTTTAAATATCAAATTTTTGTCTTATGATATAAAAAAAGTATGATAAAATGAGAAACAATGATAAAACTTATCACTCCCCTCCTTGTTTATCCTAAATTCCTGGATAGCAAAGCTTACTTAAACTTAAGAAGTAACGTAGTTTCATTTAACACAAGTTTTTCATTCAAATTCAAATAGAAGATATATGTTGTTAAAAATAATAAAACCCCAAGTTAATAAGGGAAACCCCCTTTCTTAGAAATTAGGCTATCCACAACGTTTAGAAAATAAAAGAGAAAGAAGTGTTTTGAAGATTACAGTTAAAAGTGTTAGAAGAGGTTTGGGGTTTCTTTTCTTAAGATGTTAGAATGAAATTACAAACTAAGTTCTTAATGCATTATAGAGAGACAATTGCGGCCCTGTACTGAACATTTCTGAGATAATACTTCAACATGAAATGTTATTTGAGACACACAGCATCTATTGATTTAATTGCTTCTTTCATTTTGATGTATGGTAAATTTTTTTAAGAAAAAATAAACAGTGCTATAGTGCTCTTGTAGCCCCCACCACAAATCATTCTTTCATTTAAAAAAACCTAATAAGTTGCTGAAGCAATAAAAACATTAGTGGTGATAAAATTTAAATTATATTAATTGGAATACTCCATGAATGCTTCAATTCCAGGAAAGGTAATGGCAAATTTTAAAAGATTTAAAAATAAAACTGCTCAAGAACTTAAGTTTTTATTCAATTAAATTAATAACAATTACAAATATCGTGTATTCTAAAATGAAAATCAGGGTAAGGTGGCTGTTAGAAGTACAGCTATAGAGGAGATATAGTGATTGCGTGAGCGATGGTAAACCTAAAGAGTGGCTAAGTAAGATAGTTTCCAGAAAGACCTCCGCCACGGGATAGTATAAAGTATATCAGTCATATTCTGGAAATGCTTTCACTTCAGAATTATATGCCATGCAGTGTTGCCAATGCGTGCATTCCTGACGCCGTGTTTTTTCGCCAATATTTTTTAAGAACATTTCACAGTGGTATTTCGACAAAATTATTGACATAAATACTCTCTCCTTTTCTAGACAAAAGCAACGCATTGAAGATTGTACATTAGTGTTACCGAGGTACTGCTCTCCACCTCTTTAGCTCGTCTCTCTCATAAAAACAGTTCCTAACGGTATGCAGGTACTGAGAACCTCTACTTCGACTATCTGCAATATTTTTACTGTAGTACATAATGTAATTGTAATCAGTGACTTCTCGAATAGCATCAGCAGCTCTCCACACTCCTTCCACGTCGTTGCAGTCTTCGGTGAAGCAAGAGATCATTCCCTCTGGTCCGTCGATCGAGGTCGTGGCTCTTATTCTCGGTAAGATGCCTGCATCGCAGAGGGGTGTCAAAACTCTCCAATAACGATCCAGCAAGTCGTAGTTTCCGTTCAGAAAAATAAACCATCTTCCTCCTAGATCAAAGGAACCAGGAGGCCAGAAAACGAATCTTGTATTGGTTACTTCGGAAGGGAGAATTTCATTTTCCATACCTGAAAAAATAAGATGCAAGTCATAGTCACTTATAACTATACCCAGTACGTTACCGTATGATTAATGTCCATTGTATTTGGAATAGGTGTAACAAGATCCCACACACACTTTCCCCTTTCTGTTTCTATGGTTAAGATAAATCTATGGTAGTGGTATCTATGAGGTAATTTTTTTACAAGCTATTACTACGTTTCGAGGAAAAACACTGCCAAGGCAATCCTGTTTTTTCCTGCTGCTAACTAAGTTTGGGGCTTAACTTAACTATTTGAAGTTAGAGTTGCTGCTTGGTTGAAGTTAGGCAGCTGCTTTAAATTAATAGGAGGCTACCGCCCCCGGCTCGCTTTCACTCACCAACCCCCGGGAACAGCAGACACAGCATAAGATTTCGCCTTTATAATATATCCGGGATTGATTTAATCGCTACTGGAAAATTTTTCTCTTTATGGCAATATCAGACTCTGAATCAACATAATCTTCAAAAAAGGAGGATTTTTTTTAAAAATTTGTAATGAGGGAAGTGAGTGCTTCTTTCAGTCCTAGAAAAATCATTTTGAGTAGATTGATCCCAAACAGTCCTCATTATGGAAGGAAGGTAAAATGAGGCCTGTACTGGGTCCTGTGCATTCCAAACAAAACTAAACCCAAGATTATCAAGAATATTTTTTATGCATAAAGTCCAGTTATATACTGGGTTGGTAGAGAATTTGGAGTTAAAAAACAATTTATTATAAAAAAAAAATTTGTATATCTAAATTCTGGTAACCTGACCATTTTTATCCAGTATTTTAGAATTAATTTAACCAAAGTTACTGAAATCGGAGGGCGACCCAGTTCTAGTCTTAAAATGTAACCCGTGGTGTTTCTGGAAAGCGTGAAAAGCTTTTTAACGAAAAAGCAAAAACACTCTTCTAAATACAACTATACCCTTTTCTAAAGCCTGCCTGTTCTTCATAAAGCAAATTTCTCTGGATTAACCATGTGTTAAGTCTGCAGTTTAAAATTGAAGTAAATATCTTACTAATTACAGGCGTTAGAGAAATTGGTCTATAATTTCCTGGATTGGCCGGATCTCCCTTCTTAAATACAGGAAGAATTAATATTTCAATCCAATTAGCTGGGAAGCGTTCCGACTGAAGTACTATATTATTGAATGATTCAGTGGAGATAACGGATTGCATCAGTATTTAGATATTTAAAATATTCAGGTCTAAGGTTGTCATACCCAGGACTTTTATTGTTTTTAAGTTTATTGATGTCATTTTTAGTCTCTTTGATTGAGATAGTTTCATCCAGTATATGAAAGTACAAAACATCCAATTTCTCCTGCTTTCTCACGACATAACTGTCCCATAATGTGATTCACCAGCTCCAACGGTTCCCAACTTTGACGTCTTTATTAGTGATGGGCAGGTATCGATACCAAATACTTAAGTACTCGATACCTATAGGTATCGAGTGTATTCGATACCCACAAAAGTATCGATACTTTATTGACATATTTCGTTTTAAATTTTTCAATGAAGTAATCTTTATAATACCTACTGTAGATCAAACGCAGCCTGTTTCCGTTTTCATTTTGCAACGCTCAAACCCAAGTCGTTATCATCCGCGAGAGAAATTTGACGCGGCTAGGTTTTTCCCCCGCCAAATCCTTCGCCTCTATCCACCTCCAGGCCCGTAGCTACGGGGCTTTTTGATGGATCGCTTTCAGTTTTTTGAATATTAGTCTGATTATGGATAGGCCCTAAAAAAATTGTCCCTTCAGGTTCATTTCCCGACATTGAAAAAAAGTACTCGATACCTAAAAGTACTCGATACCTATAAGTATTCGATACCAAAGTATTCGATACCTATAAGTATTCGATACCAAAGTATTCGATACCTAAAATTATCGATTTTGCCCATCACTAGTCTTTATTGGTGAAAAGTTCACCCGGTCAGTTTTTTCCACCTCTGAAACTCAAATAGGAGACAAAAACCATAAAATCTATCTTCACTTGTAAAACCCTCCTATAGGGAGTTTATACCGACACCCATCAGGTCTCCGAGATCAAAATCCATCTGGATGAAACTTGGTATTGAAGGGTTTGGAGGGATGGCCTTTCAGAAATCCTCGTAATAATTGGGGGGGGTTCCCATTGAAAAAAAAAGTAAGTTTAATATGAAGAGCACCCCCTAAAGTCTTGAAAATTTCACAGATTAATACTTTAAAAAATGAAAAATGACACCTCATCGGTCTTCCTAACCCAAGTGGTGCCCCAGAAATCGAAACTGCGTCGGTTTTTTCCCCAACTGTACAACCATAGAGTATAGATATAGTGGTTGCAAGAGCTATAGTAACCCTAACGGGTGGCTAAGATAATTTCCTGAAAACCGTCGCCACGGGATAGTATATCAGTTATATATATTCGGGAAATACTTTCCCTGACGAAATTATATGCCACGCAGTATTGGCAATGCGTGAATTTTTGATGTCACGTTTTTTTGCCAATATTTTTAAGTATATTTCACAGTCGTATTTCGACAAAATTACTTACATAAATACATTGACAACGATTGTACAATATACTAGACAAACCCTTAAGTTGAACCTAAAACGTCACTAACAAACAAAGTTTGAGTGAAACGAAGAACGTCAATTTTAAAATATGATTATTTCGTTAAACCTTTAGGGATATAGTGTCTTTTTATCACGATTCGCGTCTCTAATTACCTCCTATCAACCCAACAGGCTTTGTGTTTACTCACTTTCTCCTTCCGCGTAGTGACGTACTGGGTTCTGGACATGTTGCTGTGAAGTATAGGGTTGCAGAGGTACTGCTCTCCACCTCATTAGCTCGTCTCTCTCATAAAAACAGTTCCTAACCGTATGTAGATAGTGAGAACATCTACTTTGGCGATTATCATCATACGCAGCATTCCTCTTTCTTTCTCTCTCGTCAAATTCTACATTATTTTTCAGGTAGTACATAATGTAATTGTAATCAGTGACTTCTCGAATAACATTAGCAGCTCTCCACACTCCTTCCACGTCGTTGCAGTCTTCGGTGAAGCAAGAGATCATTCCCTCTGGTCCGTCGATCGTTGTCGTGGCTTTTATTCTCTGTAAGATGCCTGCATCGCAGAGGGGTGTCAGAGCTCTCCAATAACGATCCAGCAAGTCATAGTTTCCGTTCAGAAAAATTTTCCATCTTCCTCCTAGTTCAAAGGATCCAGGAGGCCAGAAAACGAATCTTGCATTGGTTACTTCGGAAGGGCAAATTTCATTTGCCATACCTGAAAAATTAAGATGCAAGTCATAGTAACTTATAACAATACCCAGTACCGTATTTACATATGTCCATTGTGTTTAGAATAGGTGTATGAATATGTGTTAAGATCCCTCACTTTCCCCTTTCCTTTTCAATGGTTAAGGTAACTCTTGGTTTTATTTACACGTCAAGCTAGTTCTACGTTTCCAAGAAAAACACTGCACAGGCAAACCTGTTGTTGCCTGTTTCTGCCAAGACATTATACAAGGGTCTAGTGAAACTAAAGCCCTGGATAGCAAAGCTTAAGTAGCGATTCACTTTTATGTTGCCGCTTCCGATTTTGATTGGACGTTCACAGTCACGCATGTAAATAGCCGCCATTATGGGTTTTTCAAGCTCCGAGCCAGTGCGATAGATTTTCATACGGAAACACCTTTGATCATTTAATTTGCGATTGTATAGTTATTAAAGATGCCAAGTTGTTATGCTTTTGGGTGTACAAATAATTGAACCGGTGGCTACAAGTTCTATCGATTACCTAATGGGAAATTTTACGAAGGAAGACGAAAAGTCTGGCTGCATAACATCGGGAGAGAAAAGTGGAAACCAAATGACCACTGCAAAGTGTGTGAGGTAAGTTTATAAAAATTATTTAATTCTATTTATCCAGGCTAAGATTCCGTAATCGGGCACCATCGCCAAGAAAAGTCGCCAAGATATTTGGCGACTTTTTTCAAAATCGTCACAATCAAAATGGCTGCCGAGAATAGGCAATTATAGAATTTAACAACAGAATTTAACAAACCAAAAAATCCCTAAATATAGCAGAGAAGCTTTGCGGAAGACTCCTTTTATTATTTTTTTTAGTTATCTCCATTTTCTGATTGTTGCATTTCAACTATTGCAACTCCGTTTCCTCATAGCGGACTTACGGAAAAAACCCAAAATGGCGGACGATTTGAACTCATGTCGCTACTTAAGTAACGTAGCTTCATCCAGGGCTTTAAGTGAAACAACAGTCGTCACCGACTACATGGATTGGATTGAATTGGATTTTGGTGACATACATTTTCAGACTTGTAATTAATAATTAATAATAATTATTGTAAAAAATAAATGCAAAAGTTCAAAATTTCCGAAAGCGAGTTTATGGTTGGTTTGTTGGTTGGTGTGGGTTTTTTGGTAGTATTGTAAATATAGTAATGATTAGGTTGTCACGTTGCCACTATGACAATTATAAATATAAAAATATCAATTTATTATTTAAAAATAAGATATAAATTAATTATTCATTATTTTTAAATATAATTAAAACCGTTCGAACAACAACAAAAATAAAAATATTGTTAAAAATAACTCAAAATATATTTTTTAAATTCGTGTTATAAATAAAAAGATGATTATTTAATGTATTTGAATAATAAAAAACAAGTGAAATATGTTTTTAATTGTTTTAAAATTCATAGTTTCTTGCTTTGTAACTGCGACCTTATCCGAAATCTAAAAAAATGGAAATATTTTAAAATTGAGATTTTTTTTGAAAAATCGAAGGGCCTACTCGGAAATCCGGAAAGAATCTGGACATTTTGATACCTTATACGTTAGGGTGTCTCATTTTTTCGAACTTTGGAAATCTTATCGGGCCCTGTCCCAAAAGGTTTCCTATTGGCACCAATAAACTTCCCTGAAATTTTTAAAGTTGTGGTACAACCCTTACTATTGCCTCAAAGCGGTTGAAGTTACGAGAAATGCCTGGTCTAGGCTGCAGCGCTAGTTTTACTTCATAACGCAACCTATTACGCAACTACTTGCTTTTGCTTACTTTTTTTATACTATTTTTAGACTGTTTGGATTGAGATATTGTAATAATGCATATAATACATGCCTTTAATATGTCACAGTTTTTTATTGCACTAAAATATACACTTCCTACTATGTTTACGCTCCATGATAATTTTATAATCCTTTAGCTAAAGTAGTCTTATCTGTCGTAGAAAACTTAGCGCGATATTTATTGACAGTTTGTAGGAGATTTTACTTCTGTGCTTCAGTTTTCAATCTAGGGAGGTACTCATGGGTTAAGGCCACTCCTAGCTCTGCGACATCATTAGTGACCGCCAAGTTGCCTACAGACCTGAAAACTTGCAGGTAATAATGTTTTAGTATTTGTAACAACTTGAGAGGGGGGCATCTGGGAAATTCGAAAAAAATTTCCCCTTAGACTTTTGAAACACCCTAATTTATCTTCTTTCAGAGAAGCAACCCACTCCTACTTTCACCTAGTGTTATGGAATGTTTACATTCAAGATACGAATAAAATATGAAACCGTAGAAAAAAGAATTTTATCTATCATGCAGTAGATGTCTAATTAAGTTTTTTCTTTCAGAAGTAGTTTTTATTACTTTTTCAACGTTTCCTTTGGATCTTAATGCCATTATTGGAATGTTAACCTCTGGTTTTGGGGTATTCCCATGAAATCCAAATCTTTTTTATTTGCTAAGTTTGATGTTAGGGAATATTCGGTCAACAGTGACAGTTTTTCAAGGTCATTGCGATGCGTTAGTGTTTTAGTGGAAGAGGTTGCTTGCCTCTCATTATAGAGATTTCGCCCTCGTTGAGGCAATAGTTAGAGTGAACAGAAATAGTTTTAATTTTGCAACTGGCCTTCTTACACCGAAAGGAAACTTTTTAGCTAATGGCCCGATCACTTTTCAAACTTAAAAAAAAACGCACTTTTTGAGACACCCTATTATACGTGTCATTCGGTTCAGTAATTAAAAAGCCTTTCTCTGGAAACCGTTCACCAAAAACTTTTTTTAGAATAGAGAGATATCTTAAGGTTTGAAAAAACCCATTCAATAATGAAAAAGTCCAAATTTAAAAAAAAACTTTAATTTAAAAAATATCTTAAGGTTTGAAAAAACCCATTCACAATCTTGAAAGAAATCTATTCAAAAATTTAAAAAAACACTAAAATTTAAAAGAATCCTCTTATTTTTATAAACTTTTAACTTTAAACGTCCTAAATTTTGAAACTTTATTGAAACCTGGTTAAAACCCACTCAACTGCAGTTCTTGGTATGTTATTTCATTAAATGTTTTTCTCCTACAGGGTGATTCTGAAATGGTCCGCCAAACTTTGAGGGGTGATAGTACTCATCAAGACGAACAAGAATTGATGCGGAAAGGGGGGTCGCAGTTACACCGTTAAAGAGCTAGGTCCTAATGTAATGCGAGAGCGTTACAAAAGGACGTTTTGCCAAGGCCTGTTTAACGAAAAAAAACATAATGAAATGAAAAAATTTATTGCATGAGGTACAGCAGTATCCGTACTACTTACATCATAAATTTTATAGAAATTGGACCACTTGCTAAACCGTGGGGTGAGTTTTAAAACGCGCAGTATTAATCTTCTAGCCAAAGAATGGAGTTCCATTAATGGTATTTAGAAAAATGATGATCGGGGAAGGAATTTTCAATGATCATACATTGATCATTAAAACTGTATGATCATTGAAAATTCCTTCCCCGATCATCATTTTTCTAAATAGCATTACACTAATGTAAAGGAACTCCATTCTTCGGCTAAAAGATTAATATTGCATGTTTTAAAACTCACTCTACGGTTTAGTAAGTGGTCCAATTTCTATCAAATTTATGATGTAAGTAGTACGGATACTGCTGTACCTCATGCAATAAATTTTTTCATTTCATTGTTTTTTTTTTCGTTAAACGGGCCTTGGCAAAACGTCCTTTTGTAACGCTCTCGCACTACATTAGGACCTAGCTCTTTAACGGTGTAACTGCGACCCCCCTTTCTATACCAATTCTTGTTCGTCTTGATGAGTACTATCACCCCTCAAAGTTTGGCGGACCATTTCAGAATCACTCTGTATATTAAAACTGTCAAAATCTTGATTTTTCTTGGGTCCAAAATGTGGGTTTTTCACATGGGTTTTTTTGAAATTATTTAAAATGAAAGATTTTTTATTGCATACATTTGCAAAGCATAGAAATCAGGGTTGGACTCTACTGAGCCCCTCTCACGGGACGGCACGCGGACGCGAGTAGAAAGAAAATGCTAAAAAATTAATAATGTTTTATACCTCTATTTTCTTTTAAAATTTAAAAAAACAAGTTACAGTAGAACCCCGATTATCCTGGAGTGGATTATCCGCGAGTGCCAAGAAGAAAAATTTTAATGATGAGACCAAATTATAGATGAGATTATAGAGATATTTTAGATGAAGAGCAAATGTTTCTGCTGTACTGTACATATTTTAAAAGTTTTACATATCATGTTTTTTTACAATAAAACCTAGTTTTTATGCTGAAATATTTTTTTTCGTGTTTACACCACTTTTCAGTCTTTTTTCGGGTTATCCGCGATTTTCACTATCCGCGGTACCCTTGCCACCCAATTCCGCCAGATAATCGGGGCTCTACACTGTATATTTAAATAATAACTCATTCCACATACCGAAGATGAATAAAACTGGGGAAATATAAAATGAAGATATTTTATCTCAAGGAACTTATTCATGAAGATAAATTAAACATATTAGGAACAAACCCCCAATTTATTTCTTTTTTACTTGAAACGCGCAATGGGCGCAACTCATTTAAGAGCTCGGAAATGTTTAAACTTTCTTAATTCTGCAAATAATTTATCTATTTCAATCTCCATTTCATTAGCCTCTCAAACATGTCCTATTTTTTCTGTTTAAGCAATAAATAATTTCATTTGAATGCAATCGAAATCTAAAAGAAATAGTCATAACTGTCATAATAAATACTTCAAATACACCCTGATATCCAATAAATGAAAAAAAAGGTTATGAAACCTATGTATGAAACTCGGAAAACACGTGTTGAAGTTTTCATTAGCTAAGTAAGAGAAAAAGACCACAGTTCTGATTCACATTACTTATGTTGTGATTGCATAATGCCTAAACCTTGCTATATTTCCGAAACAAAACGTCAGAAATTAAAAATATTTTATGGGAATGAAGGCAAGATGTTCTTTTAGGAATAATTTCAATGAAAAAAATATAGGGAGAAATCTCTAGTGTAAATAAAAAATACTGATAGTACGAGGGTTGTTTTTTAATTAACTTCCGTTTTTCTTCTGAAAAAAAGTAGTAGGAATTTTGAAACAATTTTGGTGCAGGTAGTTAGATACATCCTTCAGGTTCAATTTGCCACCTTACTGAATAAAATCGGACAATTTTTCTATTTTTTATCAATTTTACAAGCGCGCTCCTCGAACTATTTTCCCGCCAACCCATAGAGAATTCGGCAAGGTGGCAAATTGAACCTGAAGGATGTGTCTAACTACCTGCACCAAAATTGTTTCGAAATTTTTACTACTTTTTTTTCCAAGAGAAAAACGGAAGTTAATTAAAAAACAACCCTCGTATAAAGTTTTAATCGTGTATCACATAAATATGAGATGAGGATTGGTTTTTCTGAAAGGTATTAACGTGAGGAATACGAATCCGGTTGTTGCCAACCCCAAATGAGGAGCTGAGAGTCAGAGTGGACCGAGTGGACCAACCTTAGCAGCTGTTATTTCGAAAAAAACGCTTTACAAAATTGTAGTAATGTCTTTTTTTTTAGGTTAGTATTTAATATTTAGTTCTGATCTTCTCGTGATCAATAATTAGAGGATCCTGTTGAAAGTCTGAATCAGAATGGAACAAGTGGCTTGATCCATTCAGGTATTAAATTTTTGTGCGATTTTTATTGCTAGATCAAACGAAAAAGTGATGCTATCTTGTGGGAACTAAAAAAATGTATTGTTTTCTAACTTAAATCAATAGATGTCTGTACATTAGGGTGTCCCTTGTTTGGGCGTTTTTTTTAAAACTCGGGGAAACTTTTGCTCCACCCCCCAATTTTTTTCCATTTGGTACCCTAAGACTGTGTGCAAAATCTTAAATCGATCAGATAATATTAACACGTGCCCCAAACGGCCTAAAGTTAGAAAAATTTGACTTTTTTCTAATTTTTTTGAAAATTTTTAAAAATATGTTTAAAAAATCTGTTTCCGAATAATAGGGCTCTAACAGATTTAAACAATAATATTTGACCGTTTTTCATTGCTAGTTAGGCTAAAATGCCCAGTTTGTAACCTAGTCATCAATCAGAAAATCATAAAATTTGTCCATTTTATACTGAGAATAGAAGAATCAAAAGGCAGTGGTAAACGGACTCAAAACCGCAAAATTCCATGGTTAAACACCATTTGTAGACCATATTGATGTGGATATAAATTTTTTGGAGCTTAAATTAATTATGGGTAACTTAATTATAGACGCCATATTGGATTGCATTAAAACTAAAAAAATTCTGGAATAAAGGTATGGGCATGTTTGATATCGGGTAATGGGTTTTTGAGGTTTCTAAACTCAACTAAGACAAATAAATTTATCTTAGACAAAGCTCTTTACGCAATTGTAAGGGCCAGCATATATCCTAATACAAGTGCAAACCATGTTTTCAGAACTATAGATATGGTAATAAATTCTAAACACATAAAACTGGCAAGAGAAATTCTGGATACAAGTTAAAAAACAGACTTCAGTGTGTCCACGAGTATTTTATTCCATAAGTTAATTGAAAAGCTGAAGTTGATACAAAATTAACCCACTCTTCATAATAATTGAGTTATACTATCAGAAGGTAAGCACCATGTTTATAGAGACTGTTCTTCCTATTTTATCATAATTTTATACATTAACATAAAAATACCAGCAGTTCAACATATTAGTGTGTCATTAAAACAATTAAACACTGTTATTTTGTCCTTGGCTGTAAAAATGTTAAATATTAACTACAGTTTTTATAACTCTTCGACTTTAACCTTAGTTTTTCTTCGCACTGTCAACCTTTCATCAGTAAACGTCCATGAAGAAGTACTAAGGTTTCGAGTAAATTTTTCGTGAAAATTGTTTATGGAATTAAATTATTTTAAAGTGTCAGAGCCTTCTTTGAGAATATAGAGGTAAGAAACTTTGAGCAAAGAATAGCTGACTTACAAAAAACTTTAAAGAAGGAATGATTTTAAGAAACTGTTGATAATATTTATATTTAAATATCCAATATAAGTGTCTTAGGTTTTAATGACTCTAATTTGTTGAATTGCAGGTATTTTTTTATGTTGACGAATAAAATTATGATGAAATAGAAGAACAGTCTCTATAAACATGGGTTAATTGCTTACCTTCTGATAGTATAACTCAATTAATATGAAGAGCGGTTTAATCTTGTACTTTTCAATTAACTTACGGAATAAAATACTTGTGAACACATGGAGTCTGATTTTTAACTTGTTTCCAGAATTTCTCTTGACAGTTTTATATATTTTGAATTTATTAAAATATCTATAGTTCTGAAACCATTGTTGCAAGATCTGCTGGGCCTTATAATTGCGTAAAGAGCTTTTAAAAGTTGTCTAAGATAATTTTATTAGTCTTAATTGAGTATAGAAACCTCAAACACCCATTACCCGATATCAAACATGCCCATACCTTTTTTTAAGAATTTTTTTTAGTTTGAATGCAATCCAATATGGCGTCTGTAATTAAGCAACCAATAATTAATTTGAGCTCCAGAAAATTTATTTCCAATCAATATGCTCTACAAATGATGTTTAGCCATGGAATTTTGCGGTTTTGAGTCGTTTACCACAGCCTTTTGATTCTTCTACTCTCAGTATAAAATGGACAAATTTGATGATTTTCTGATTGATGGCTAGGTTACAAACTGGGCATTTTGGCCTAACTAGCAATAAAAACGGTCAAATATTATTGTTTAAATGGGTTAGAGCCCTATTATTCGGAAGCGTATTTTTTTAACATATTTTTAAAAATTTTCAAAAAAATTAGAAAAAAGTCAAATTTTTCTATCTTTAGGCCGTTTGGGGCACGCGTTAATATTATCTGATCGATTTAAGATTTTGCACACAGTCTTAGGGTACCAAAAGGAAAAAAATTGGAGGGTGGAGCAATAGTTTCCCCGACCTTCGATTTTAAGGGACACCCTACAGTACATTCTATTGAAAAATAAAAAAAACGATTTTTCATTTTTTGTGGGTTGGTCCACTATGGCTCTCGGCTCCTCAAATATTGTGAGGAGGGGCGCTGCGGGGTTCAAAGTTGCGGATCTCGCTTCAGAAAAAAAGCGATTTCTCTTATATTTATCGCAATATAAAAATTGTTTCTGGCTTATATATTAATTTATTACATATTCGAATGCATTAAACGCCCATGGCGCATTATAGTGCAGCCGGTAAATCCGAAAAGCGAGAAATCCCAAATACATTTACTGTAAGCCTGAAAAACATCAACAAGAATTCCAATGTCGGTAAATTTTTTTTTCCGCATTGCGAACGGAACACGAGAAGAAGCAAACTTTGAGGGTGAGCGCGCATCAGGATTCGCCGACGCTGCGAATCCAAAAAAAACTAGCAAAAAAGCCAAATTTAACTCAATATAAGGACCAAAATTGAGAAAATTGTAAGGAAAGGGATTAGTAGAGGAATCTGGTTTTAAAGTAAATAAGACACTATTGTAAAAAATCGTTTACGTCGCGAGTGTTTTACGTTTTCACGGATAGTTATGTGGACAAAAACGCAAAATCCTTAATATTTTTCAAATCATCCGTAAATACGTAAAACTAAAGAACATTCGTAAATATTATGGACAATCCTTAAAAGTTGGCAAGTATGTTAATGCTGCCTTAAATAAGTGTAACTTATTTATTGAAAAATAATTTAAAAAAAACAATGTATTCATTTTTAAATAATATTTAGTAGTGTTTTTTTATTCTAAAATTTCTCTTGGGAACATTATGCGTACAATTTGATTGGAATCGGGAAGTTCCGAGATCCTAAAGACAGCAAAATCTTAAATCACATTTCTACCATTGCTTATAGGCTAGTGATGGGCAAAATCGATAATTTTAGGTATCGAATACTTTGGTATCGAATACTTATAGGTATCGAATACTTTGGTATCGAATACTTATAGGTATCGAGTAGTGATGGGCGATTCAACTCTTTTGCAAGATCAGATCTGAGTAACTCACTCCCCTTAAGGAGTTAACTCTTTAATGTAACTCAGTAACTCCCAAAATCTATATACATAAATGAATGTTCATCTGATTGTAAGTCCGTTTTAGTTTTAAACTTTTCGAACCTACATTCACTTTAAACCATACCAGAAAGCTACTCGCTCCCAGAAAGTTTCCTGAAGAATAATAATTTGAAATTGAAGCATCCCAATAATTTTTTTGGTCTATTTTCGGCTAAAAAAAACCCGTATTTCATTCCTAAACCATGACATCATGGCAAAACCACCAATTGTTGTAATTAAAGATAATATAATATTAATTGTTGAAGGTATAACATCGATTGTTGTAGTATGAACATAAAAATGCTCCTTTTTACATCTATGGACTGGCGAAGCCCGTGTCTAGCGCGTCAGCGCTAGTATTATATAACTTCTTAATCTTAACTACGTACATACATCAACTAAAAAGTATGCCGGAAAAGTCATTCAAAAAATAAAAAGCTTTTATATTGAACTGTAAACGAAAACGGAAATAAACCTTTAATATTTCGCCTACTGGGAAAATTTTTTAACAATTTACTAACAAAAACCTACCTACAAAACAGAAGAAAGAGGGAAAGGAAATTCCCCAGTAGGGGAAACGACCGTAGAACCAAATATTCAGACACTAACACATCAAGTTTAATATATTAATCAGCAATATAGTCAGGGTGCCAACTCGAAAAGTGTGCATTGGAATGTGTATGGAATTTTATGACGGTTTCTGATAGATTTGATGGTGTAGATATCAGAACCGATTGATGCCACTCTGCAAATATTGAGCATTTTTTATAAATCAAGATGGCGTCCAAAATGGCCTCCATTGAAATCAATACTTTTGAAAATTAAAATATAGCATGCAATACATCATAAATATGGTATTTTTTGGGTCAAAGAAACGATATTTAACATTATTTTTTACTTTAATTAAGTTTGGAATAGGTTTTTTAGTAAAACAAACAAATTTCATTGAAAAAGCAGGATTTTTTAACACTGTGTTTTAATGTTTATAAATTCATATTTTGCATAATTTTAAAATAAATTGGATTTAGAATAATTACAAATTACAGTAAAACACTAAAAGGAGTAACTAAGTAATAAAAGAAAATAATACATTGCTTTTATTTCATTCAGAATATTCTGAATGAAATAAAAGCAATGTATTATTTTCTGTTATTACTTAATTACTCCTAACATTTCTTCCAGATACAGTCGAATCCGCTTAATGTGATCGCATTTGTCCGATATTAAACTGATAACATTATCCGATTGATAACAATAAGCGATTTCATATAAAAAGTAACAAACAGTGTAACTAGATTATTGGCTTTAATATTAAAATTATGTAACCGTAATTAATGTTTTCAAAACAACTTTACACTATTTGTACTTGACAACTTAAAATTTTTAGGGTAAAATATATAAGAGTAGTCCAAGTAGTCTAATTATTAAAAACATATAATTGCTTACTATGTATTTTCGTTTATGTTTGCACTACACCTATGCGATTCCGCTCATAAATTTGTTTTCTTTTGACTTCAAGAGAAGATATCATCGGTATTTTCAAAATTTTACAAAGAAAAGGATCAGAAACATAAATAACCACTAAAATTCATCTGAATTTCACTAAACTAGAAAAAAATCTGATCAGAAACATCTGCAAGGCGCCGATGATGATATCCAATGACAAGCATGGAGTCGCCCCCCCCCTTTAAACAATTTTCCCTTAATGTATGAGGTCGGAGAACATGGAATGTTTTATTTTAAGACAACGATAGATTAAGATTTCAATTTCTAACAATCAAAGAAAAGAAACATAACAGCGCAACTGAAAGCGGGCGTTTTTTAGGGGATATGGACAAATTTCGATAACATTAAGCGGCGTGTTGATCCATAATTGATCACAATAAACGATGTGTTTTACATTAATTACATTAGGAATGATCGGGACTTGTTGATTTCGATAACATTATCCGATTGATAACATTAACCGTGATCACATTAAGCGGATTTGACTGTAGTACATATGTACCATCTGGAAGAAATAGCGACAAAACCAAGGAGAAATTACGAGTCAAAAAAGTATCAAATAAATAAACAAACAACAAATATTAATATCAAAGAAACTAATTTTTTTAAAAAGGGGTGGGGGCAAGTGGAGTAGGGTCCACCAAAATCTCACCAAAAGGGAGGGAGCGGTCCCAAATTTGGGAAAAAACACCATGTTATTTATGGACGTCTTCCAAGGAAATTAAAGAGATCCCTTCATTCTTATCTTCTTCGTATAGAGTAGAATACGTGGTAAATATGACGGAAGCAGAATTCTTCTTTGGAGAAAGAAAATAGGACACGTCCAGTTTCACCACCTTCTCTTCAGACTCTTCCACCAACAATACATGAGTGTTTCGCACTGAGTGTTAAACGGGCTCACTTTCAAGTCGGGCTGCCAGTTTGTCGTCATCTTAAACAACTATGATGGATCCAACACTATTTGGATGGCAGAAAAAAAGAGAAGGAGATTATACCGATTTCAATACCTTCCAATACTGAATATTAGAAGTGTCTAAGTGCTCCTCTCTTCAGAACTGAGGACCCCTGTTCAACTATTAGATATGACTATCATTCCAGTAACATTTCCTGCAGCTTTACGAGTATATGTCATTGTTACAAAGAAGAGGGGAAATTTTGCAAACCTAACACAAAACTTTTGGAGATTTTGAATGAAAGTGAGACGGAAAGAAGTTAGATGTTTTTTTTAAGATACTACAGATTACTCTTAGATGATTTAAAATTGAATTGAAACTTTTATTTAGGTAGCTGGAATTGTTTAGATAATAATTAAAATGTTTGATTGAAATAATTGCTATTAAATGTTACTTGCGTATCAAAGACAAAGCATAGTATTAAATTTTGGATTATACATGGTTTCTTTAAAAATTTATGAAAACTGAACAAAGAATGGTTAAAATTCAATCAGGAAATTATTTATCATACGTAATTTGTTAACTGGATCATAATATTTTTAGAAAAAAAATCAGCTCCTCCAATATCAAATAAACAAAGATCTTTAGTAACCAAATTACAGTTCCATCCTAATTATTTTCAAAATAAAGGTATTTCAAATAATTTTAAACTTTTTTTGTTTAAAATAAATGTTTCCCTATTAAAAAACAAAAATAATGATACCCCACATGCTATATTTTATTAAAGGTAAATCGAAAATACTATTTTGTGGCTACCATGGACGCCATCTTGAATTCCTCAAAATGCTCAACATTAACGAGGTGGCATCAATCGGTTCTTCAATCTAGACATCATAACCTATCAAAATCAGCAATAAAATTTCATACACATTCTAATACACGGTTGACCCCTTTTTTGCCATTTGGCACCCTGACTAATACTAGGTATATTTCAAAAGAAAAAATACTCACTTCAAAAATAACCACCTATCTTACAATTCGAATTCAGGCATCCAATCCAATTTAATCCGCGAACATTCTACTGCAAACTTTAACTATTCTAAATTTACTGGAAAGTAATGGTCACCAGAATGAAAAACCAATACAATTTTTCTAATAAGTAATTTAGTTTTAATCACTCATTCATCTAAAAAATGGCGAGTTTGAGACAAAAAACACGCTAAGAGCAGAAGGTTTTGGCAAGACGCCAACGTTATCGGAAATGAACTACAAACCTTCCTTCCCGCCCATTGAAGACACCATCATAGCTAGAGGTAGACAAGAATAGCTCGTGTTTCAATTCTCAAAAATCAGTTGAAAATTTAATTTTTAAATCCAAATCAATCGCCTCGTTAATCAAATAAAACACTGCTAAACCATTAAAATATTAATTTATACAGCAATCCTTTCGTTTAAGATCAAATATTTTTTATTAACAACTAGTATTTTAATTAAAAATAGCTGTCAGAAGTAGTAAATGTATGCCTTTCAATAATGGCAGCTCGTTTAACGAAATTCATCTTTTCGCAATCTTTTTTAATCGTCGAAATTTTTAATGGAATATCTAAATATTAAAGGATTATTAGAACTTGATAATCGTGAGAATATAAAACCATAAATATTTTTTTAATTGTGTGCAGCAAATTTTGTCAACCTAAACATTGTGATTAAGACAATGTATAATCACGCTCACAGTGCCGTGTAGAAGAGGTGTATAATAAACAATCATGGCCTCCAAAAATCGATCTTAAGAAACCGCTGGGAGTGAGGAATTAACTCTTATGAGGAATTAACTCTTATGATCCCTGGGAGTGGGATTGTCGGAGTGGGAAGACCGATCTGAGGCCATCTGCTCCCAATCCCAGCTCTCGTGGGATCAAAGGAGTTGAGAGCACACAGCAAATAACTCCCAAAGAGTGGAGACTAGGAGCAAGCAGCTCTTTTAACTCTGTCAACTCCTAAAAGGAAGACGTAATTCCTTCGGTTCTTCTGATCAAAGTGGGTTGTTATGGCAACGGATTACGTAGGCGCTTCGCTCGCTCGCTCATAGCAGATGATAATCACCGGCGGCCGGCGGCGTGCTGCCATCTAGTGTTTCTTGGAGGTAATATCACAAGGATTTCAAGGTAATACCACAAATTAAATCTTAAAAAGGTAAATTTTAAAAAGTACAACTGAGCTACCACTCTTTTTTCCCCACTCCTTGATCCTTCACTCAGTTTAAGGAGTTAATTCACTGAGTTAACTCCTCAAATAATCGCCCATCACTAGTATCGAGTACTTTTAGGTATCGAGTACTTTTTTTCAATGTCGGGAAATGAACCTGAAGGGAAAATTTTTTAGAGCCTATCCATAATCAGACTAATATTCAAAAAACTGAAAGCGATCCATCAAAAAGCCCCGTAGCTACGGGCCTGGAGGTGGATAGAGGCGAAGGATTTGGCGGGGGAAAAACCTAGCCGCGTCAAATTTCTCTCGCGGATGATAACGACTTGGGTTTGAGCGTGGCAAAATGAAAACGGAAACAGGCTGCGTTTGATCTACAGTAGGTATTATAAAGATTACTTCATTGAAAAATTTAAAACGAAATATGTCAATAATAAAGTATCGATACTTTTGTGGGTATCGAATACACTCGATACCTATAGGTATTGAGTACTTAAGTATTTGGTATCGATACCTGCCCATCACTATTATAGGCTTGCAATTTATTAAGCTACAAATCAAATACAAAATGTAATGTGGGCTAAGAAAGTTTGAAATAATTCCTACTATACCTTAAAATACATGTTATACTCACTGTTTTGTAGACTTGATGCACTTAATTGATTTCGCTCTGAATTAAATACAATTCCTAGATTTTAATTCCACACAAACTATGATACTACAGAAGTTAGCGACAAGATAGTTAATATCAGCTACCCAGCTTCTGTTACTATGCACTCTTTATGATAAAAAAAAAATAAAACAAAAGCTGTTATCTTAAAGTTTGATGCGATATGATTTCAAAAAAATTTAATGCAATATGCAGCTACAGATTATATCAGAGTTTAGGGAATTTTCCCATTATAGTTATCATATTCAGCAGTCATACCATAGATTTTATGACTTCTTCCACTTCATGACATATTTAAAAAATATTTTTACGATTTTTGATGTTTTAAAAAAATATCACAACCCAGAAAAGTAAGGTTAAAGAACAGTGCGACTATGATTTCTAAAAATTAATATACCAGCAACTGAAAAGAGTTGTAAAACTCCATTTTACAGGTAAACTCCATATTCAATATTTTATGAAAAACTATGAAATAAATACTCATAACTTCACCTTTATTTTTTATGTAAGATATGTGTATACCAGAGTGCTAAAGCTTATTGTAGCAATTTAAATTTATGACTTTCGTACTATTTGGTGTGAAACAGAGGTGCCATCTCTAAAAACTTTCTGGTACATTTCCTTTTCTGGAGTTATCACATATAACAATTCTCTTTTTATAGTTTTATAAAACATAACGTATGGATAATCAACTCGTCGATATATTTCTTCAGCTACCTCCCAAATGCGTGTCATGTCTTTACTGTTAGAGGTATAGACGTATAAAAGCTTGACACCATTTTTAGAATTTTCGCCAAGTTCGTATTCGAATAGCCGTGGATGTTCTTGATGTAGCTTTATCAAAATTTTCTTGGCTCTAGAGGCTTCGGTTTCGCCGTATTCATCTCTGACATCATCATCGCACTTCAGTATCCAGTTTCCTTGGGCCCGACAATAAGCACGCTTGCTTGGATTCTCACCTTGTTCGAGTCCTAGAAAAGTTAAAAATATAAGCTCGCTTATACTATGTTCGCACAGGAAAAATTGAACTAGTTAGGCTTGTAGGAAGTGAGGAACCCGAGGAACGGTTGGCAACGGCACGAGGGTCACGTCATCGGATACGTCATTAGCTAAACGTCAGAGGGCTGGCTGCACGAGAGGTGTTAGAAGCTTCGAAGGAATTGAGAGAAGGCAAAAGACGATCAAGAGCTATACGGCAGACGGCCGTGCTAGGAAGTCTGATCGATACGCTGGGAAGGAACTCGGCAGACGGCCGATCAGGTCAGAAGGAATACGGCAGACGGCCGTGCTGGGAGAGAAGGATTGAGTTTGGGTTTTAGCAGATCAACAGTTTTAGCCAGACGTCGTTTTATCTTGTTCATCACTTTCGTTTTTTAACTTTTCTACGTTCTGTTTAACTTTTAATAAAGCTTTGTTGTTAAGCTGAGTGTGCCGTTTCTTGCCCCAGACCACCGATCTACTACAAGTGGGGGCTCGGCCGAAGGAGTTTAATAACCTCGACAGAAGAACCGGATGATAGGAGAGTTCAGGTGACGGTAAGCTGGATCGGAAGCTGAAGTGATCTTTTGGGAAAGGCAATCCTGCGTGGAAGTAAGTGCTTTTGTGATTATGTCGTATTTATCGAGAGCTAGGAAAGGTGATCTGGTGAAATTGGTGATAGAACTGGGTTTGAACCTACCTGATCCGTGTACGATCACGAGCATGGCAGGAGTAATTCTGGGTTTAAAAAATTACGACGAAAATGTTTGCAAGGATATACTGAAAACTATTGTAGTGGAGCGGGAGGAACAGGATCAGAAAGACCGCGATCAACTTCAGCGCGAGCAACTCCAAAATCAGAGGGATCAAAGGGAATTCGAGTTAACTAAATTAAGACTACAGGCTGATACTAATAGACAAAGCACATCTACTTATGAACCCGCTAGAGATCTATCCAAATTGATGTCGAAGTTTGACAATAAACAGGACATTTCCCTATATCTCTCATTATTTGAAAAACAGGTTCAAAGGATTGAAATTAAGAAGGAGGATTGGGTCACTTATTTGGTGGGACTTTTACCTTTGAATATAGTAAGTTTTGTCACTAGAGAACCGGAAGAAAAGGCAAACGATTATGATCACATCAAGAATATTCTACTTAAACGATTTAAACTCACACCGGAACAATTTAGAGCGAACTTTATAAACACTAATAAAGAGGAAAGAGCGTCCTGGAGGGATTTTGCTTTTGATCTAAAAGTGTATTTTGACGAGTGGGTTGGTGGTCTGGGCATCAGGGAGTTGGAGGATCTGAAGGAGCTTATGATAGTGGACCAGATCAGGCGTAAATTACCATCGGAAGCCAGAAACCATTTTTGTGACGTGTTGCCGTCAATCACTAAGATCGAAACTCTAGTCTCAAAATTGGATGACTTTTTCATTACCCGACAGTTTCTCCACAGAGATAGAAATGAGGCGAGGTCCCAAGACGTGAGAGAGGATTTTAAATACCAGGGTAATAGAGACAATTCATGGAATAGGCCGAAATTCGGTGATGGCCGACAGGGAGATGCCTATTATTGTTTTAAGTGTTTGGAGAAGGGTCACAGGGTGATTCAATGCAAGTACAGAGAAGAGGGCGTGCGATGCAGACGTTGTAGGGTTTTCGGTCATAAAGAGAAGGATTGTGGAAACAAAGAAGTTAAATTGAGTCAGTGCAGTGTCGATAAAAAATTCCGCAAAGTAATAAAGGTTGGAAATAAGGAAGTGGAGGCCTTGATTGATACAGGGAGTGATTTAACCCTGATTTCGGAGGAAGTTTATGGGGAGTTGGGTGGTCCGGAGCTGAATAATAACAAAGTGTCGCTAACGGGTGCGGGAGGAATCACGATAGAACCGATTGGACATTTTAGAGATAAGATCCTAATTGATGACAAGTGGATGCCTGTCGATATACATGTGGTAAAGGATCTGGGCACAAGCATGATTTTGGGAGTCGACGTTTTGTCCCAGATGGAGATGTCTTTTTCTCAGGGGCAGTGTGTGGTGAGGGAAAGTGCTAGTGTGGGTGTTGTGCAGCTTCGTCGGCGACGGACTTGGAATCCCGGACTCTGAGGGTTCCGGTGTTACGTCTACGGCAGCAGACCATATCAAACCATGGCCAGAAGGTGATGATTGGGACTTGTTGAGACTTTGACTTTGTTTTTTCTCTTTTTTTCGTTTTTTCTAGAAGTGCAGTCGGGGCGCCTGCAGCATCAGGATGGCCGAGCTGTAGGAAGTGAGGAACCCGAGGAACGGTTGGCAACGGCACGAGGGTCACGTCATCGGATACGTCATTAGCTAAACGTCAGAGGGCTGGCTGCACGAGAGGTGTTAGAAGCTTCGAAGGAATTGAGAGAAGGCAAAAGACGATCAAGAGCTATACGGCAGACGGCCGTGCTAGGAAGTCTGATCGATACGCTGGGAAGGAACTCGGCAGACGGCCGATCAGGTCAGAAGGAATACGGCAGACGGCCGTGCTGGGAGAGAAGGATTGAGTTTGGGTTTTAGCAGATCAACAGTTTTAGCCAGACGTCGTTTTATCTTGTTCATCACTTTCGTTTTTTAACTTTTCTACGTTCTGTTTAACTTTTAATAAAGCTTTGTTGTTAAGCTGAGTGTGCCGTTTCTTGCCCCAGACCACCGATCTACTACAGGCTTAAAAGAGAAGTTAAGATATATTAACTTAAACTATCTTTTTTTACCCGTTCACACTACAACTATCTTAAACCCAGATGACGCTACGAGTAAAAAAATGGCGGCCGTCCAAGAACTTGTCTCTAATTCTGAACACTTCACTTAAAACGTTTTATCCCTTGGACTTATACTTTCAGAATATCAATTTTTCTTCTTGTGTTGTCCAATTTGTTTATACCGAAATGTATTTAATTTCGAAAATATTTTTCATTCCTTTACGGCTGCGCCGATGTGATATAAAAAAAAAGATGGGTGGTAGTTTTGTTTCTTTTTATTCTTAGTAGACGGAACCATAATAATTTAAACTCGTTTAAAGACTTGAAAGAGTTTGGGGAACTCTTAAAGTTAAGACAGTTTATCTTCGCTAAACTAGTTTGAATATAACACCAATTTGTTCACACATACTTTGCTTAAACTAGTTTAACTTTTTATGTGTAACGTAGTATTACCCTCCAATCTTTACAAAAGTGGCAGTTATTACAGGTAGTTTATCTCATGGGAATAGCGTGGAAATTTCACAATTTATTCCATCAAAATTTAAGCAAAATGACCATACCATAGGGGATACTAGAGATATACCTACTTGATCCCCAATTCAGTTTTTAATTTTTTTTCTCTGCTGCAATTATCAGATTTCAGAAATTTTTGACGTGAGCAATGGTATGCTATTCCTCTTACCAAATAATATTTTTATATGAAATTAATCAAATAATTTTTGAAATATATTTTTTTTTATTTTTCACAGAGATTTTGGTTATGTACAATACTGGAAAAAATAAACGACTCAGACCCTATATCTCCAGAACGGCTTGTGATATAAAGACAAATAAGGTATCATTTTTCATGGGGATTTGAAGTATTCTATATACAGAAAAATTTTCAAGTTCTTAGGGGGTCGTCTTCATATTATTGGTCCCCAAATAAAGTTAGGAATGGGGGTTGAAGTTTGTCTCATTTACGTTGAAATCTCGTTTTTTACGTTGAATTCTCGTGCGGGGTTGATGGATGTAAAGTTCAAAATCGAGAATTCAACGTAAAGAACGATATTTCAAAGTAAATTCGACGAACTTCAACCCCCACTCCTGGCTTTGTTTGGGGACCAAATGACATGAAAATTGGTTTTGGGGGGTTTTAGTTGGTGGTCTTTCAGAATCGGGAATAATCTTTGATGTCGCCCATAGGAAAAACAAAAGTTGGTGATTCGTTCAATATGAAGACGACCCCCTAAGACAGTGGTGCCCAACCTTTTTATCACTAGGGCCAATTTGCTTTTGAAGATTTATCTCGCGGGCCACACAAACACTTTTAAGGATTTTTCTAAAAATGAAGAAAAATTACAAACCCCGTTTTCCATGAGAAGTTTGCATCTGTTTGGAGGATACTAGTTTCTTTAAATTCGGCTCCAAATTTTTAACACTTATCATCCTTACAACCGAATTAAGATGATTATCTGTTTCGTTTCGTAATGTCTCTTGATATTATGTTCTTTAAACACTTCCACAATCTCCTTACATATATGTTTCCTTACATACGGTTTATTTTCTAGCTGAATGAAGAAATATGAATTTGTGTCCACTTTTCTTGAAAGTTTCAGCATTTGGAGTGAATCTTCAACTTTTTACGATCGGTCATCTTTTCGTGAAAAATATTTATCCAATGGCAAATTCCCCGTGTATAGAAAAACTAAAACAGAGAATTAAAAAAAAATATTACCGGATGTTGAAGAATTCCTTTTTTATCATCTTTTTTTAGATGGAAGTGCCATAATATCTCGCACGATGTCGTGGTTTTCTTGGAAGATTTCTGAAAGAGGTTTTTGTTTTTAATATTAACGAGTCCGCGGGCCACATGGATCAGCCTCGCGGGCCACATTTGGCCCACGGGCGGTAGGTTGGGCACCACTGCCCTAAGAACTTGAAAAATTTTCTGTATATAGATATACAATACTTCAAATCATGAAAAATGATACCTTATTTGTCTTTATATCACAAGCCGTTCGTGAGATATAGGGTCTGAGTCGTTTATTTTTTCTAGTATTGTACTAGAAAAAGTCTTACTGCCTTAATAATACTTATCAACCTAAGCAAAAACCTCAGTAAGGGTATTGTTGTTAACGTGATGAAGAACTCAATGAAAAAAATTTCATGAGAATATCGTAAATATTCGAGTTAGATAAGGTAAATGTGGTGGGTATAGTGGACACTTTAATGAAAATTTTTGCTTACATTCTCAATAATTACCTACCTATTTGCTTGGAAACGGTTATCATCATATTTTTAGGTTAATTGGATCTTCTAATTTCGATTTTACCATTAAAAATTTTAATTAGATTGGGTAAAGTATTTTTAATTAATTCTTAAAAAGTACTCCAAATTGCATCTATAGTGGCCACATAGATGTAGCTGTTGTTTCTATGGTGGACACCTCTTGCATCTACAGTGGACACCTCTCTTTTTCTGCCTATATGAGGGGTTTATGCATGAAACTGAGCGGTTTATGAATGAAATTGAGGGTTTTTTTTTGATATAGTCGTTTAGTTCTAATTAAATCTTCCTTCCCAACTAAATGTATTTTTGATCCAATCAAATTAGCTTTATTTAAAAAATAGTTTTCGGCCCAAAGCCTATGCTGTAGCTCAGTGGTGCCCAACCTTTTTTTTTACGAGGGCCAATTTGCTTATGAAAATTTATCTCGCGGGCCACATAAAAAACACTTTAAAAAATTTTTCTCACCATAAAGAAAAATTACCAGTTTTCAATAAAATTGCATCTCATCTGTTTGGAGGATACTGGTTCTTGTAAATTCGGCTTCTAATTTGTAACACTTATCCTTAAAACTGAATTAAGGTGATTATCTGTAAGTCGAGATCCAACACTAGTTTTTGTTCTTTTCAGAACAGATAATGTTTGTTCCAAAACACAGTTTGTCCACAGTCTCCTTACATATAAGACACAATGGTTTATTTTCTCGCTGAATGAAGAAATATGAATTTGAATCTGATTGAATCTTCAACTTTTTACGAAATTTGGTTCTAAAAAGATCCTTATAAACTG
Organism: Tetragnatha versicolor; assembly: GCA_024610705.1. Taxonomy (NCBI): domain Eukaryota; kingdom Metazoa; phylum Arthropoda; class Arachnida; order Araneae; family Tetragnathidae; genus Tetragnatha; species Tetragnatha versicolor. The sequence goes on from JANDEH010000020.1 coordinate 8,953,928, forward strand.
AATTCAAATGGCTAACTGATACTGAAAAATATTTATCCAATGGTGAACTCTCCATATCTAAAAAAAAGAAGAAAGAAAAATATTTTTACTGGATGTTGAATTCCTTTTTTATCATCTTTTTTTAGATGGAAGAGCCAAAATGTCTCGCACCATTTCATGGTTTTCTTGGAAGATTTCTGAAAGTGGTTTTTGTTTTTAACATTTAATGAGTCCGCGGGCCACATGGATTAACCTTGTGGGCCGTAGGTTGGGCACCACTGCTGTAGCTGATTTGAGAGGAATTTAGCAAGTAACCATGGTTCCCGAAGTCAGAATGAAACCAAATTAATACTAGACTAATTTTAAAGCACAATCAACAGTTTATGAAGAAATATTTATTCAAATTAAATATTATTTATGTTTGTATTAGAAGCCATTGCTGTGGCCACTATTGGAAAATCTAAGATTATGTGTTGGTAAAGTGGCCACCCCAATAAATCCTCGTCCGAGTCAAAATTTTCAAATAAATTTTATTCAGTATCATTTTATACACTCTTCTTTATCTTAATATAAATTTTAAAGTCAATCAAACCGTAATAAATACAAAAAAATCAGTTCCGACATACCCGTTTCCTTACGCGATTCAATAAGCAAAATCAAATTTCAGTCACTCGGCCGATGTTGTTATTTTCGAATATTCAAATATCCTTCCCATGTTGATCTGTGGTATCGGTGGTAATTTACCAGCTAACCTGATTGCACAATCTACTATGCCTATGAATTTTGTCGTTGTTTGATGCCTCTAACTCGTTTTATTTAAATTAATCAGCTAGGTGGCCACTATTGGTACAGTGTCCACTATACCTACATTTACCTTATCCCTTTTATGATATTTATACAAAACATTCATTTTCAATAATAAACCATCGAAGGTTGTTCATAGAACAAATTACTCAGTTATTAAAGATAGTCTATACTTTAAAATTACAATTATTTTAATTTTCTCAGTAGCATAGAACAGTTATACTACATTAATATATCTGCCTATTGAAAAGTTTTCCTCGCCACATTCGGACAATCAATTCTTGAGCTAAAACAAAAAGATTGAGCAAGCCAAGCGTTGATAGTTTTTGTGTACCACTTTAAAATTGTTGTTAGGTATCAAAGCTCTTCTAATTGATTTTGGTACACTTCTTTCTAAGAGATCAAGTATCCCTGAGAGTATCATTTTGAGACCCTTTGGGTTACACCCAAAGAGCGTCGGTACTTGCAAAATTCACATAATTTTCAAAGAAAAATACAGTTTAAAAATTGATGTCAAAATTTCGGGGAGGGGGGGCGGGGTTAAACACGTACCTCATCTTGAATACTCATCTACTACTACTAACCTCCTACTACTGCTACCTCATCTACTACTAACTAGAGGTCTTTTAAAAATGAGCGGTGTTTGTTCTACAGCAGAATTTTTAAAAAAGATAAAATGAGAAAACTTATTAATAAATTGAAGATATCACTTACCTTTTTTCCCCTTGTCCTCATATTTGTCAGCTCCAGTATCCATCTTCGAATTATGAATTGATAACATATCGTACTACAAGACCTTTACTTGCTTCCTCTCTATTTTATTTTACCTAACAAATCCGATGTAAATGTCTAAACTTGAAAGACTCTTTTAATAGCGAATGTTTCAGAAACGAATTATTTGCCCGTACTTCTTATTGGTTATCATTGTGTGATGGTGGTTTCAAACTACGTCATCAAAAGTTTCGGTTCCTCTTCTAAGCTAAAAGCAAATACTTTTTTTTGCTCATGAATATTTACTGTTATTGAAATGCGATGAATAATGATAAGAGAACATTCTTATTTTATTTCGCTGATTCCAGTCCTATTAGGGGACATCCATAAATTACGTGAGGTGTTTTTTCCAAAATCTAGACCCCCCCCCTTGGTGAGATTTTGCTGGACCCCCCACGTGAGATTTATCTACAACCTTTAAAAATAATTTATTATCCTATTCGTTGGCATTTTGTGCTTCATAGCACCCAAAACTGTTTCATTATTAATGATGTGGGGGGAAAGGACATTATGTTATCATCAGGTTTTCTTAAAAAAAATCACGCGAAACTATTTAAAATTTTACAATTAAGTGTCTTTTTGCGAGTTTTTATAATTTAGAAAGTTTGCTTCATTTTTTTTAAATAAATATAATTCAAATACTATTAGTTTCAAAGACTACCTGACTATTTTATGTAAAGTGATTTTTTATGCAAACAAATTAAAATTTAATCTTTTTGAGAGCTAATATAAAATTTCAGAAAAACCAGATGATCTAATAATTAAAAAGGTAAAGTGTTTTTGAATCTAAAAAGCGGGACATTTCACTGAAAAAGGGGGCTTATATTTTTTATCAGGTGTTCATTATTTCAATGAAACGGAAGATTTTAAATCTCATATGGAAAATATTTTGCATGAAACACACTCATAAACTTTTTGTTTCAGAAGGGAGTAAATCAATGCCATTCATCAACACTAATTTCTAGAGCACCTAAGGTAAACGGTTTTCTAAATAATTTTGATTTATGATGGCTGGTTAGTATAAGATCCTAAATTTATTTATTTATTTCAGACAAAACAGACCTTTCGGTCCAATTACATTGTCCAAAACAGAACAAGTCTCAAAAAAGAACACTCAACAACCATCAAAAGCCAGACAACATGAGCAAAAGAACATAATAAACAAATGCAAAAATCAGAAAATTAAGGACATGCAGATTTGTTAAAAAACTGAAAAAGACATAGAAAAAATATCCAAACGATTAATAGAGTGAGCAAAATTTATTAATATAAAAATTCTTATCTGTGACAGTCCTAATATTAGTTCCAAAAAGTTTTAAAGATTTATTTCTTGCAGAATGCCTTGGAACTATTATAAAAATATTTTGAGTTAAAGTATTGCTGTCAATGTTTTTATTTAAAAGTTTATGAAAAATAACCTTAACAAGAATTTACGCCTGGATTGCAGATCTTGAATTTTAAAATTTTCTCTCAAAATTAGGCTTGGCATATAAGTATTACAATATGCATTATCAGTAAAAAACAAGTGTCTTAAAAATATTCTGAACTTTTTCAATTATTTTAATATAAATATCATAATGAAGATCCCAAACTATACAAGCATATTCTAATTTAGATCTAACTAAGTAATTGAAAATTGAAATTTTTGAAGCTGAATTAAGTTCCCTGCATGCCCTTAATATAAAACCTAAATTCCTGTAAGAAAATTAAACAATATTTAAAATATGTTCAGAAAATGAAAATTTACAGTCATATTTTACACCAAGATCAAGAACACTATTGCACACACATCTAGAGAAAAAAAAATATTATCAATACAGCAGTTATGGATTAAATTTGAATGCTTATGCGAAAATGACATGATAGAACATTTTTTGTAATTTAGAAATAATCGATTTACCAAACACCACCTGTTCAGTGATATTAAATCATCCTGAAGATAGATGTAATTATCAAGATTATAAATGTGCTTATAGATTTTTGCATCATCAGCAAACAAAAGGCATTTGGAATAATTTAAACTCTCTGGCAAATCATTAATAAACAAAATGAACAACAATGGTCCCAAGGTTGAGCCCTGGGGTACCCCTGATGAACGTCAGAAACAGGTAAAAATAATGTAAAAAATTTAAAAATCCTAAAAGAGTAGAAATTACTCCAAAATTGAGATTTTTGCATTTTCTAGATATTTTGACCCTTTTGCTGTGGCTAAAGGTTTCCTTTCACGGAAATTGAATTTTAAGGGGACTAAAATGGCTCATTGCTGAACGTATTGTGCCCAATTAGAAAATGTTTCGGTAATATTTGGTATTTTTAATTTTTTTCTGTAAAATACGTGTTTATTTACGATTTTTCAAAACTTTAGTCCCCTTGCGGCGGTAAAATATATTAATTGATAGGTCAAATTTTAGGGTGATCCTGTTTCGTCTCCTTGTCAAATATTCTCCTGTTTCATCCCCTCGATAATTTACGACTGTTTCTTAGTGCTGTTTCGTCTCTTCCTTCAAATTTGGCGCAATAAATAGAGTTTGGCTTCAAGAAAATGTTCCGCTCCCAGAAAGCCGCATTAGGCCGATATCCGTCCTTTTTCAATAATAATTTTGAATTTTAATAATTCATTGATTTAAATACTAATAAATTAATCAGTTATATTGGAAAAAACTAGTTAATATTCATAGATTATGTTATCCCCCACTTGCTCAGGTTCTAGATCCGCCTCCTAGTAAAATAATCCATTCACTATGTATTTAGGAACTAACCCAGTTTTGCATTTAAATTCATTCATTAATCAGTAAACACTTTAAAAAGAAAAACTAATGGATGATAATTTTAGTAATATATTCAAGAAAAAACTGAAGCTTAACTATTAATATTTCACCTTTTAGCGGTTTTATGCCAATTATGGTAAACTAAACACCCAGGGGATCTAACAGGAATAACCAAAAATGCTTTTAACCCTAAAGGGATGAAACAGAACAATTTTAGACAAGGAGACGAAACAGGACTAAACCAAATTTTAGAACTTTGTTTCTGACCACAAACGGCAACTTCCGCGCAGTACGTTTAGTCCACTGAAAATAGCGAAAAAAAGGGCCGAACCTCGGACAAATTGCAATAAAAGGTTTCTCAACGGTTTTCACTTAGGAATGACCTCAATAATAACATACTAAAAATCGGCCAAAATCAGCCGGGGGGAAGTTTAATTTTTTTAAAATTTTAAAAAAATGGCCGAAAAAAAATTAAAAAAAACCCAAAACAATAATATAGACATGTGATACATGTTCATAGGTTACTTTTGAGTTTTGAAACCGAATATTGCCTTTAGTTTTGAAAAAAAAATTGAAATTTCAATTTTTAAAATTAATTTGAAAAATGAGCTATATGAAAAAATTAAAACCCCCCTAAAAACCTAACAAAAACATCAAAAGAAATAAATCCAACGGTTTTCATTTAGAAATGACCTAAATATTAACATACTAAAATTTAAAAATTTTACGAGTTAAAGAAGTTAAATTTTTTTTCAAATTTCCATTTTTTTTGCGAAAAATGCATTTTTTTTTCAAATTCGTGCCAAAATCTTTAGAGGCTTTTGAAAAGGTCATTTTTCGGTGGATATTGTCCACAGATAGTTATATAATGGAAAACCGGTGGAATTGACCCTCATTGAATTAGTTAATTATTTTAAATTCTGATGTAAATATGCCAAAGTATTACCTTTTTTCACTTTTTACTACATTTTACCAATTTCAAAATTTTAAATAAAATAATTAACTAATTCATTGAAGGTTAATTTCACCGGTTTTCCATTATATAACTATCTGTGGACAATATCCACCGAAAAATGACCTTTTCAAAAGCCTCTAAAGTTTTTGGCACGAATTTGAAAAAAAAATGCATTTTTCGCAAAAAAAAATGGAAATTTGAAAAAAAATTCAACTTCTTTAACTCGTAAAATTTTTAAATTTTAGTATGTTAATATTTAGGTCATTTCTACATGAAAACCGTTGGATTTATTTCTTTTGATGTTTTTGTCAGGTTTTTAGGGGGTTTTTAATTTTTTCATATAGCTCATTTTTCAAATTAATTTTAAAAATTGAAATTTCAATTTTTTTCAAAACTAAAGGCAATATTCGGTTTTAAAACTCAAAAATAACCTATAAACATGTATCACATGTCTATATTATTGTTTTGGGTTTTTTTAAATTTTTTTCGGCCATTTTTTAAAAATTTAAAAAAAATTAAACTTCCCCCCGGCCGATTTTGGCCGATTTTTAGTATGTTATTATTGAGGTCATTCCTAAGTGAAAACCGTTGAGAAACCTTTTATTGCAATTTGTCCGAGGTTCAACTCTATTTTCAGTGGACTAGTTTTGATTATTCAAACTTCGTTTTTTTCGCTCCACCCTATTAGACATGTTTAGAGGACATGTTGGAATTTTTGGTTGGACATGTTAGAGTGTCATAAAGAACGCTAAGGAAAATATTTCATTAAAATATCTTCAATATTCGAGAAGATAGTAGCAAGTTAAAATATCACTTTTCAGGCCTTAAAAGAGAAAAAGTTAAACAATTTGCTAGTTTCTTTTAAGTAGTAAAAAATAATTAAAATTTGTCTGAAAGCGGAATTTGAATTTAGCTTAAAAATGCAAAAACTACATGACAACACCGTAAATCTTGCATATTTGTAAATTTCTTCTTTTTTGAGCCCTAAAAAGTGCAATTTTTCACTTGCTAACTCTTTCAATAGTGAAGATATTTTAATTATTTCATTATTTTTGTGCATTTTTTATGACATTACAAACAATTTTCAAAAAAATCTTTTATTCTATCTCCCTTAGTTTTTTTTATCAATTTTAACTTTTTATTTCGCCAATAGGAGAGCTGAAGAATGAGGGAAATCATCTCAATGAATTAATTCTCCATGGTCACTTACCTAGGGGTAGACCTTACTTCCATGACCCTAGAAGACGTTGGTTTCAAATAAAAGCCGTGAAACGGACTTTTGAAACACCCTGTATACATAACATACAAAATCTTAAAACTTATAAATCCTCGACTAAAATCCACTCCCCTCTAACGCTAAGTCTATAGAACTCTCTTTCCACAGTGTAACAAAATGTTGCTTTGTCAGCAATTGGTTTATAGTAAATTATGTAAGGATATTCTATACTGTTTCTTATTGCTTCTGCTAACCTGAGAACGCCCTCAGTATCTCCGCTGTCTTTAGTGAAGCAGTTGATACTTATACAATTTCTACTCGAGGTACTACAAGATCTTCGATCTGGATGTCTCGAGAATAAATATCCTTGGTTTTCATACAATGATGTAATATTTCTCCATACGATTCCTGCTTCGGTATGTCCAGACTCGTCAACAGTTTCATCATCACATGTAAAGAACCAGTATCCTTCCACCTGTTCCGAACGGGAGGAAGGATACTGAACGGGCGGTTCGTCCCGTTTTCTCCAATTCGAACAATTAGACCTTCCTAAAAAATTATAAAACTTCACTTTTTGTGAACCTACAAGCATTTTCAAAACAATTGTTAAAATATGCACTCAAACCTATTGGGTGGGTTGGGGTAAAATGGGTCAATTTTAAGGTACTTTCTCATTTTAAGTTTTATTTCATCAAAACTATAACTTTTTAATGATTTCTTTCAATTGGATCTTGACATTACAATCCTTCAAAACATTTTCATCTAATTTTATCAAATATTCTTTAGTTATAAGTTGGTTAAACTTAGCATCAAAAGTAAATGACCTATTTCACCCCAATGTGGCGTAAAATGGGTCTCATTGCAAAAAGATGTCAAAAATATTTTTATTACTAAATATATATATTAAAATAAGAAAAAACGCAATCGGCTAAGCCGTTTTTATCTGAAAAAATTTGTTTTAAGTTGCACTTTAATGAAATTGTAAAAGTCTGAAGTTAATGAACATTGTTCAAATTTAGCAATTAAAATACTTCGTTTGGATAAAAAAAATAAACTTGTATGACAGTTCAATGTATATTTGAAGGAAATAAGTTAAAAACGTTGCTTTTACTTAATACAGAAGGCCTCCTAACTATGACCCATTTTACCCCAAGTACAAAATACTGTTATAAAAGATAAAATATTTTATATTTTTCTAAGCTGATTGGCTTGAAATGTCTCTCAGACTTTCTTTTATGGAAAAATATTACAAAAGTCTGCTGTAATTTATTACAATATATAGATATTTTGGAAGTTAGTAAACCCTGTTTTTTCGATGACATCATTTACGGTTCAAATTAAATATTTTTTCAGTCCTCAAATTCATAAATCTTAATTTTTGACAGTCGAAAAAGGTTGCCAACAGATTAAAGAATATAATTTAAAAAATTAGTGAAAAAAAATTCAATTTAAATTTGATTTATATCGAGTTAATTAAAACTGACCCATTTTACCCCATGACCCACTTTACCCCAACCCACCCTATACTTTTTGGGAATCAATCATTAATTAATAAACTTGGGTTCTTTTTACAGAATATAAAAAATGGGCATATTTTTTAACTGTGATAATCAGTGTAGTTTAAGTCAGTTCTATTAATGTTAGGAAAACATGTGAAACATAAAAAAACGTATAATGAAGCAAAATATAACTATGTTGAGTTGAAAAGTAAAGAACTCAGCTAGTCCGAACTGTATACCAAACCTTACACCTTGATTATTGATTACCTATTAGCAGATACTGTAATCTAATTTCAGGATAATACTTACATTTATCCCTTTCAATACGGCAAAAAAATCCGTTTAGTGTGTTTCATTACCGCGGGAAAAGTTATTTTTCCACCAAGTGTTTATTACGGGGCAATTCTACGGATAACTGACTGACATTTTTTAAGAAAAACACTTAGTATTTTGTAATTTTCTTCCCAAAAATAAATGATAAAAAAACACTTTCCACCCAGTTTATTACTTTCTTGTTAGCTTAATCTAATGGGACAACTAAATTTTTAAAATATGTTTTTATTTATTTTTGAAAAATTTTAAACAACATGGTAACTGACTGACTTTCGTGAAACATTTATGTGAAACATTTACATCGACGATTATGTATAATTTTACATAAATAAAAATACCCAATAGAGTGTGAAAGTGAATCCATCCCACCCAAACCTCATGAATGAAAAATTTGTAAATTTAACCTCATATAACATGGAATAAAGAAGTTGGAATAAATAGTGAATTAAGAATCACTAGCGCCCACGCTTTTATTTTTAGTGATTAGAAAATCAGTTTTTTTACTTACCAAAAAGTTATTTTCTAATTCCCAATAAATTATTTGTCAAACAGAAAAAATTATTTTTGACTTTTTAGAACACTTCAATAAAAGCGTTTTTTAAATAAATCTTTTTTTTACTTATTTTATTTTCTACTTTTTAGTCATGGTATTTTTTAACAAAAACTCACAAGAAAAAATTTATTTATTTCAACCATATTTATCTTATGTTAGGATGGAATTTTAGTTTCATGCATAACAAAAATTTTTTCACTTATCTGACAAAGTAGAAAAATCCTCTGACGACTCAGCAGGACAATCAACTCCAAAATTTTTAATTAAAATCTATTTAATATTGCTGGGTACGTTATAATAACAGAGCTGAGCGGGAAATATACTTCGCACAAAGAATATACTACCTCGCATCCGCTCACTCGCCGATGAAATCCATCGATATCAAAAAGATTCACAAGAAAAAGAAAAGCATTCAATAAAATAAAATAAAAATAACCATTCGTAAGCCCAGACAAAAATAAAACTCAGAAAGAGTGTGTTTGTATGAAGGAGCAAACAGTATTATCCAGTGTTTTCAGAAGTCCATAAATTATAAAAGTAGAATATTTTTCTTCTCTCGCGATTCCTCGTGATGGGACACCAATTTTCGGCGATTTCTCGCTCTTCTGGCGATTTCTTTCTCGCGGTTATTATCTTAAAAATCGCTAATTATCTTAATTGGAAGGTAAGAAATCACGTTTTGAAGATTGAATATTGTAGTCGTATACCCTAATATATTATCTTACAGGTTTTGGGAGCCATTGGCATAACGGAAGTGTCTCAAATTTGAATTAAACGGATAATTAAAAACACTCGTTGATTACCTTAATTACGGAGGTTTTGACTAGTTGATTACTGAATATTGCATCTTCATCGGGTTAACACCATGGTGCAAAGTTTCAGAACTTTATATCGTTTGGAAGTGCCTGAAATTTTAATGTACAAGAATTGTAAAATTCAAAAAGTGATTAATCGTCTATAATTATAGTAATTACTGGGCAATTCTCGTTTTGACTTTTGAATATGACGAAGTTATGCCTATTACACAATTATGCACGTTTTAGGGGGCATAGACTTTTGGGAAAGGTCTCAAATTCCGGTTTTTCTGTTAATTAAAAATACTCGTTAATTAACTTAATCCTTTGGTTGATTGACTAAATAATGGTTGGATATTAGAGTGTCATGAGGGTTACACCGATGTGTAAAGTTTCGGGGCCCTAACATATCGGGAAGTGCCCGAAAATCGAGTTTTAAAATTCCACCCGTAAAACGCCGCCAAAAGCAAGTAGAATAAAAGCGTTTAAAAATACATGTATGTATGTTATGTATATGTTACCGTTAAAGTATATAATGCAGTTATTTCATAGAATACCTAGTTATTCCATGAAATAACTGATTGTGTCCGTTAAAGTGTGTAATATGTTATTAATTTTACACTTTAACTAGTTATTCTACGAAATAACTAGGTATTCTATAAAATAACTAATGATAGACAGTTAAAGTGTAAAATAAGCAATTTATTTAAAATGAAATTAAACTAATGATATAGTAGACAATTAAAATGAAAAAAGAAGGAATTTATCTACTTTATGCAGCGTATAAATGGTATTTATGGAAACGTACCATAAAATCCTTTTTTACAACGAGGATTAATAAAATGACACTTGGAATTACAATTAATTAATTCCCTGTGGCCTGGAATAGTTCATAAATGCAGTAGGTAAATGGAAGGTAAATGTATTAGTCGTGCGAGATATATGATATAGATTATTTTGATTCTACCCCTAAATCCCGGCACCCCAAAATCCCGACAGTGTCGAAATCCCGACAGGTCAAAATCCTGACAATCAATTGCCCGGCATGTAAGTTGCCAGATAACTCATATTGGTCTCTAATTTTAAGTAAGGGCATTCTATTTAAGTTTTATGTTGCTTGACCACAGGTCAAGATTTCTCTTTTTGGCTAAAAATCAGTGTAAAATAATGATGAAGTTGGTAACTAATATTTTGTATTTCCTATATTTATATAGCATGTCTTTTTGGTTCGGGCTGACCATTGGTCAATCCAGTTAGCTTTTTGGTACTGCTATTCTTTGGCAGTGAAGTAGGTAATGTGGGGGCTCAAACCAAATGCCTTGAGACGAGTAACATTTTGATCTTGACCACTGGTCAATATATCTTGACCAGTGGTCAATCCAGTTTTTATCGCTGTTTTCAGCTGTTCCAACCTTCTCATTTTGTCTCGCTGTTATTTTTTTAGGGGGGGGGTCCCTATCCTTGTGTTACTCCCATTTAACCATTGATAATTTCTGAATTTTTCGGCTTAATAACTATTATTTATCTGGGAGCCTCTATAACGGCATAATTAGCTGGTCAATAGTCATAGGAACATTTTTCGCTTAAACACAAATTAAAAATTTGGTGTCCTATTATATTGTCAGTTTTGGTTAAAATATAAAGTCAAAAAAATTCAACAGTTACCAACGGTCCAATGGGAAAACACAAGGTCAGGGACCCCCCCTAAAAAAACAGCGAGACAGAAAGAGAAGGTAAGAAAAGCTGATAACAGCGAGAAAAACTGGATTGACCACTGGTCAAGATATATTGACCAGTGGTCAAGACCAAAATGTTACTCGTCTAAAGGCATTTGGTTTGAGCCCCTACATGACCTACTTCACTGCCAAAGAATAGCAGTACCAAAAAGTTAACTGGATTGACCAATGGTCAGCCCGAACCAAAAAGACATGCTATATAAATACTAGGAAATACAAAATATTAGTTACCAACTTCATTATTTTACACTGATTTTTAGCCAAAAAGAGAAATCTTGACCTGTGGTCAAGCAACATAAAACTTAAATAGAATGCCCTTACTTAAAATTAGAGACCAATATGAGTTATCTGGCAACTTACATGCCGGGCAATTGATTGTCAGGATTTTGACCTGTCGGGCAAGTGGCTTTGTCGGGATTTCGACCTGTCGGGAAAGTGGCTTGACGAGATTTCGATCCTGTCGGGATTTTGGGGTGTTGGGATTACAACCTGTCGGGAAAGTGGCTTGACGGGATTTCAATCCTGTCGGGATTTTGGGATGTCGGGATTTCGACCCTTTCGGGATTTTGGGGTGTTGGGATTTTAACCCTGTCGGGATTTTGGGTTGTCGGGGTGTCGGGATTTCGGCTCTGTCAGGATTACGGCTGTCGGGCAAGTGGCTTGTCGAGATTTTGACCGGATACCGATTATTTTACACTTTAACGGGCTGCAAATCGTTATTCTATGAAATAACTAGTTAAACCATGAAATACAAGAGAATTATACGCTTTAACGGACACGATCAGTTATTTCATGAAATAACTAGGTATTCTATGAAATAACGGATTTCATACTTTAACGGTAACATAAACACTGAGCCTAGGAGCATCATTATCATAAAAGGCTCCGAGACGGGACGGTCAGAATGTGGATTTCCCCTCATATCTCGATCGTCCGGTCTTTAAATTTAGTTCAGGGTTGGTTATATAAATTTATAATTAACTTTTAAATTTGAAAATTTATAATTTTGTTAATGTCCTTTAAATGATACGTACATACTGATGAATTCTACGTGAATTCATGCTTTGCCGACTACTTGATTTCGTTCTCTAGTTTTTATATGCTACTTGAGTTAATTAATGAAATTAAATTATTAAAATTTGTAAAACTAACATAATTTTTTTAAACATTATTGCAAAGTTGGTTTTAAAACAAAAATGCTATTTTTATGTTCATATTGTTATTAATACCTAAGAAAAAAATCAGAATTATTGCTATTTTTCATAAATATTATTTAGTAAAATATATTTATAGTAGCATTGCTGAAATAATAAATAGTTGATGTAATTTCCGAGTGAGATCAAATATCCCTCTGCGTGGGATCGAGTATCCCCACATCAAGGGATGATCCCTATCCCCATGCAAAAAAATTATTTGATTAATCATATAAAAATTATTTGGTGAGAAGGATAGCATACCATTGTTTATATCAAAAATTTCTGAAATCTGCTACTTTGCAACAGAGAAAAAAATCAAAAACTGAATTGGGGATTAAGTATCCCCCAGTCTCCCTACTATACTTAAACCTTTGAGTGGAGTTTTTTAGCATATTTGAAAAATCGTACTGCCATGTAATGGGAAGAAAAAGGCAATATTTAGGTATAAGAGCTTTTATATTATCCATAAACCACCCTACTTTTATTATTTTTCAAAAATTTGCATTTATAGGTCTCACACTTTTCTATTCAACAATCTCTATTTAAAACAAAATTAAAAATTCCACATAGTAAAGAATTCAACTAATACATTAAAACTTATAATTAATCTATATAGTTGAATCATACAACAAAATATATATACTTACTCGTTTGACGACTTGATGTATATCCCTGCTTTCGCTCCAAACTAAATGTATTATTGTTCCAACTCATGTTTTTCAAACTACTAATAATGAAATGGTGCTTTGCACTGGTGAGATATTTAGGGGGATACCCTTTTGCTCAATTTATAGGACTGACAGATGATAAATCGCATTTTATTGTTTTGCATACCTCACAAATGAAAAAAAAGCCTATCTGGTTGGATAAGATATACAACTGAAATCCAGGAAACAATTGTATTGATTTTTTTCAGCGATGCAACGACAATTACACGTCCGGAAAAAACCTTTTTATAGAGATATTAGGGTTTATTTACCTGATGCTTTTAAAGATTAGGGCGAATAAAAAATTAATAAGTATAAGTATATTAGGGTGGTCCTTAGACTGAGACTGGGGGGCATGGAAAATTAAGAAAGGCTTTGGTGGGCCATGGACCGAAAAAGGTTGGGAAACACTGTTCTACATTCTATAACATTGAAGATATATCATTTTTACACATGTTCGAAATACATAAGCTCAAGTCTTTTGCCGCTTTTTGGCGTCATACAGATAATTTGTCTGTAATATTTTTTGTGTATTTTTCGTGTTCTATTTTTTCTTTTGTATTATGTACCCAGACAATGTATGAAACGCCCGCATTCTATAGAATGCCTATGCATTGTAGTATATAATGCCTGTTGTTTTTTGTTTAGGCATTATATAAAATGTCCGCGTCCCAAACTTTACAAGTGACAAGCATTTCGATTTCATTATGGTCCGTAAAATATTGAGATATCAGTTTTAGTTAAATAATGATAGAAACCCACACAAAGCTGTCTATTTTGATTTTTAATTAAGACAAAAAATACTTCAACACTTCAGAAATATTCGACATTAGAAGAAGAAGAGTAACAATGACACAACATTCCAATCGGCTCGGCATGAATTGAATACCCCATGATCATTCTCTTATTTAAACATTTACAAAACGATTCTGAATACCAAAATAAATGCTAATCACACTAAAACGACAGAAACTTGCTTAAAATTCCCTCGAATTTATACAAAACCAAACATCTTCATATAAATAATTCTAAACTGTACAAAATCTTTACGATAACAATACAACAATAAAATGTAGAGGAAGTTGGTGATATATGATATAGTTTTATATCTTTGAAAACCTAATAACATTATGTTAGAGAAGAACGTTTTTCCCCAGTCACCAGCGTTTCATAGGCGACCAATCTCCAAATCCTTCATCAAAAATATCTTCGTCAAACCCTCTGGAATCTATTTCCGGGAATTTCCTCTTTTGGACAGTTTCTGTTCTTCCGTTGAGGTTCAGTGCCCCAAACTTAGGGTTCAGTTTATGACCGTCCAGCTTGAGATCAAGTTTCTTAGCGAGATATAGGATGCGTGGCAACGAGAAACGTGCATGCTTCTCGTCAAGGTAGTCAGCAATTTCCTCCGGAGGCAGAGAATTTGTCGGCAACTCCCCGAGAGATGGCGCCACTAAATACACAAAAGCTGTTAGGATCCATAAAGGAAATTTCAGAGTCATCCTGCAAGAAAAGTGTGATCATAAAATAGTATACCACCTCATTTTAAAATAACTTTTTGCAGGAGGTAAAATTGTTACAATTTATTTTTAAAACTAAGTGCATTCATTTAAAACAAAACATCTTATTTTTTTTCGTAGTTATTTATTTTACTATTTATTGGCTTTCATCAGTTTTCTAATATCCCTTCCATTTTCCTCAAAGGAGAAAAATCGAATTTATCAAAGCATTGAATGTGCTTTAGAAAAATTCTCGAGTAAATTTCAAGAAACATCTTTAAAGACTACTAGGATGAGATTATTTATTTAAAGGTTCTGTCGTTGTTCTCTTTTATTTCCCTTTTCATCAATTTTCTTTTATACTCCAAAGAAATATACGCGTAAAACGTTACAGTTCCTCCTATAATATTTTATATTTCAGAGAAAGCACTTTAACTTTATCATCAGATTTCAATGGAATCTTTGAAAGACCTTTTTAATAATTAGCGCTATTTTTATTTCAGGACATTTTATAAAAAGACAAACTCAATCTTATTTAAAATTAGAACTTTTTTTAGAACAATCTTTTAGAAAATTAGAACCACATCTGATTGAGAAGGAGAAGTTAAGCACCTGTGGAGGTTATAAAAATATATTAGTTAAATTTAAATTTGGCTGTAAAATCTGTTCATTTTCAAGTAAAATCTAAATTGTTAAAATGTAAAAGTGTAATGAACAGTAAATTATATTGCTCGAAATAAAGCATACTAGGGAGTATAATTTTTCCCATGTATAATTTTCTATGTGTTCTTTAAAGAAATATCATTAGTAAGAAATGTTTTTACTATTTTATGAATTTAAGCCTCTGTATCTGTAGTACCCCAATCGTTACGAGTTTTTTAAATGAAGTCGGTGAAGAAAAAACTCTTGATTTCTGAAGTGTTTATTTTATTTTCCAAATATATTAACAAAGACATCCCTAAAAAGGGTAAGCACCTGAAAAACCAATACAAGCATTCTCTGAACGCTTTCTTGCAAATATTGATTCAGAGGAATGTAGTGTTCGGCAACTACTGGTCAAAAAGTAGTTAACTAACAACTACCAACTAGTCTGGGCAAAAGTAGTTGTAACTACTAGTTAACTACTCTTTCTTGGAAGTAGTTGTAACTAGTAGTTGATTATTTCCCAAAGTAGTTAACTACTAGTTAACTAGTCTATTTAATTTCATTAGATATTTTCCCCCAAATTTTCGATTACTTTTTCTTACCTATAGCAAAAATATCATGGCTAAAGATTCGCCAATTTTTAATAGGTATACAGGTTTTTGGTGTCTGAAAGTTTTCTAAGTTGTATTTATATTAGTCAGTACAGTGTCGTATATAAGGGGGGTAAGGGTTCTAAACCCCCTTAGCCTGAACAACAATATTTTAAGCACAAAATTGGGCCGTTAACTTTAAGTATTGCCTTACTAATGTTTAATGCAGGAAAAACATCTAGAATCCTCGTAAACCTAGCCTAAAATCGCTTTTCAAAGTGCTGGAATTTCCAGAAGAGAAAACCCTGAAATTCCTAATTTCTAGAAAGGATTTCACTTTGCTTCCCCGGCATGGTCTTTCGTTCTTCCGAACACTTTTTAAGCATGTTAAACTTGTAATTTTTCTCAGGGACGAACACTTGGACCCAGGGGCGTCATTTCAGTTGGGGGGGCAAGGAATTTTTTTAAATGGGTCTGAATCACGCTGAAACTATACTTTTTTTGGGGGGGTGCCTCAACTTCATTTTTAAGGTATCCCCTAACGAGCACCTTTATAGGTTAAGGGGGTAGGTGCACAACTTTCGACCAAAAAACATATTTTGAAATTTTTGTATTTTCGTTAAATATTACATTTTACGCTTCAAACGACACCACAATTATTACTCTACGCGGAATAGAAGTATTTTTAATTATTTTTTACGGAAATAATTAAAGCACTACTAGTATGCAAGATTCTTATTAAATTTCCATTTTTCTCAAAACTGAATTTTGTACGATAAAAGGAACATTTTCTCAAAATCAATTATAGCAAACAACTTATAACTTGGTATCATTATTAATGACGCAGTCACATACTTTAACACAGGGGTTCTCAAAAAAGTCCTTTAAACTGAAGTTATAGCATAAAACATCATGAAATTTCAGTCTTTTTGAGAAAAAACAGTTAAGTTCATTCAGATAATATTTAAAAAAAAATAACCAGGCATAATAGCTCTAAAAGCTCATGTTAAAGTATGCAATACAGTTCAGGAAATACTCAGAAAAAAATTTGGGAACTTAAATTCCGTAGATTTTTTAAAAATGTACCTTAAAAATCATCCTTTTTAACATTACGGAGACAGGGATTTAGAAACGTGCAAACCCCCGTAAGTGTTAGAACACTGAAAATTAGTATTTGAATGATATTACATATAATGTCAAAATTTGACAACGTGAACTCCAATAAAAAATGGGGGTTCACCCCCAGGAAATTTTTGAAAATTTGCCTTTTAAAGTAGTGCTTAAGCTCATTTTGAGACCCTTTGGGCTGCATCCAAAGAGAACAATTTCTTGTAAATCACAGAATTTTCTAGGGAAAAGAGTTGTAAATAAACGTCAAATTTTATCAATCTGGGGGGCCTCCCCCTGAAATTTTTAAAAAAGATTCCTCTTTAAACTCGTTTTTTATCTCTTTTTCAAACTCTCTGCGGAGCACTAAAAAGGAAAATCTTCTTGTAAGCGGCAGAATTTTCAAGGGGAAAAACACTGTTTAACAGAGGTCAAAATTATAGAGGGCGGCTGGGGGTATGCCCTTGAAAATTTTTTGAAATTTCTCTTTTAAACTAGTGCTTTATCTCTTTCAAACTCTTTGGGGAGCTTGTAAAGGGAAAAGCTTCTTGTAAATGGCAGAAGTCTAAGGAGGAAAAATCTGTATAACCACCGACGTAAAAATTTTAGAGGGGGGCTGGGGATTCTCCCCTGGAAATTTTTTTGAAATTTAACCCTCAAAAGTAGTGTTTAACTTTTTTTGAGACTTTTTGAGTTGCACCCAAAGCTCCTTGTGGAAGTTACAGAATTTTCAAGGGACTTGCAGCTATTTTTCACATAACAGTGGAAACCTTGGGTGGGGGCGGTTGCCCCCTCCCCTGCCCCCCTAATTGACGCCCCTGCTTGGACTCCTTCTAAGCATTTGGAAGACAGATTATGTCTGTAATGAAAATTGGCGGGGATGAAAATTAGTGAAATTTTTCACTTCCAAACGTAACTTCTATGGTAAAGATGAAAAATTCACTTAGTGTTCATCCGTTACACTAACTATAGTTTTAGTTAAACTTTTTGAAAGCGTCTACCAACCTGATATTGCTTTAAGAAAAAAACTACATGTGTTAATTGGAAAATTTTTCCTCTCCTCCCTCCTCCTTCTATGATAAGATGCATTGAAGCTATGATTTTACTAAACAGAGCACAAGATAAAAAAATAAAAAGGAAACCACAACTTAAAGGGTTGCATTTATATGTCAATTGCTGGGATGAAATATATTTCAAGGTTGCCAAATATGAAAATGTATCACGAAATATGGCATTGTTAGTAGATGTAATTTATAATTTTTAAAATTTTGATCTTTCAATATTTTTTGAAGTAGTTGAACTTTTTGAAAGTAGTTGGAACTAGTAGTTGGTGAAGAAAGTAGTTAAACTACTAGTTCAACTACTCTAAACCAAAAGTAGTTGAACTACTAGTTAACTAGTAGTTGCAACTAGTAGTTAACTACTTTTCAACTACTTTTAGTTAACTAGTGCCGAACATTAGAGGAATGTCATTGTAAGGGTTTTGAAACTTCAATACAAAGCAATGCATTTAAGGTATAAAAACCTTAGGAAATACTAATTACACTCCGTTTGGAACTCAACTCATAGTCATGCAATGTAAAACTATGTAAATAATTCAGAAGTATTTTTGAAAACCTGTTTAAATATTAGAAAATGGGCAAAAAAATATTTTTGGAAATACTCTGATCGAGGAATAATTAAATAATATCTGCACATACAGGGTGCTTCAAAAGTCGGTTCACGGCTTTTATTTGGAACTAACGTGTCCTAGGGTCACAGAAGTAAGGTCTACCCAGTGGCGGATGCGGGGGGTGACACTCTGGAAAGTGCCCCCCCTTGGACACCCAAAAAGATTCTCAAAATGATTAAAAACCCAACTTTAACAGGTTTAATTTCAAAGTTTTCTCTGGCGGAGAACCCGCATACCCCCACAGTATCAAAATGGGGTATTCACAGTGTTTATTTTTAGGAAATCCCCAAAATTTTGACATTTTAGGTCAAAAAGTAAAGGTAATAGTGTTGAAAAATGCCCCTTAGACTTAAAACTTTTCTAAAAATGAGTTAAAACCCTACTTTTACACGTCAAATTTCAATTTCTTTTCTGGGGAGGACCCCCATACTCAATAGTACCACAAGGGGATCTTGTCTGGAAAAGTGCCCCTCCTCTTGGAGCAGTGCTGGATCCGCTCCTAGGTCTACCCTAGGTAATTGACCCTGGAGAATTCATTGAGATGACTTACAGCGCCCCTAGCGACGAAATAGAAAAGTTAAAAAATATAATTTAAAAACTATAGGAGTTAGAGCAAAAACCTCTGAAGAGTTTTGTTGTCAACGTTATGAAGAACTCCCAGAAAAAAGTTTCATGTAAATAAAACTTGAATATTCGTGGAGATACTAGCATGTGAAAATAGCACTTTTTCAGACCTCGAAAAAGAAAAAGTTGGTAAAATTGCAATTTTTTCAGTTGTATTATAGAGTTTTGTGTTTTTTTAGTTGAATAAAGGCAAAATTTAATCAAAAAATGGAAAAAAAAACTTGCAAATTTGCGAACGTTTTCTTTTTTGAGGTCTGAAAAAGTGCTATTTTCACATGCTAAAATCTCCGCGAATATACAAGTTATTTTCATGAAACTTTTTTCTGTGAGTTCTTCATAATGTTGATAACAAAACGTTTCATGGGGTTTTTGCTCTAACTCCTATAGTTTTTAAATTAATTTTTTTAACTTTTTTATTTCACAGCTAGGGGTGCTTTAAGTCATCTCAATGGATTCTTCAGGCTGCCTTACCTGGGAAGACCTTCCTTCCGTGACCCTAGAACACGTTGGTTCAAAATAAAAGCCGCGAAATGGACTTTTCTAACACACTGTATAATAAACCGACTACACTGTATGAGTATTTTTTTATATTTAATGAATTAAAGTTTTCAAAGTTTTACCACCATGCATAAAACTTTAATTTATGCAGTATGTCAATAAAAACAATTACTTTTTAATGAAACTGATGGATATATTTACCTGGATGTTAGATCTGTAAAATACCTACTAATAGTAACAAAAGATCATTGATTTTGAGTAATATTTTCCCTTATTTAAAAAAATAGTTATTGTCATAGAGAAATTAAATATTCCTGTTCGTATATATTTTTTAAATTGTTTTTACTGTCTGTCCATCACAAGAAGAGCTATGGACGTCGCTAGTTCACATAAGCAGTCATAAGGCTTTTTTTTATTTTTGTTTTTATGATCTAAGAATATAATAACATAACAATACAAATTTTTGATTTTTCATGATCGTTATTCGTGATCATGATCTCGAAACTTACGATTTATCATTCGACACCATTCCACTGCTCATGTTAACTAGCCACAGCTAGAGCTCTTCTTGTGATAGACAGACAGTATATATATATTCCGCTGACGCTTTTGCATTTGTTTGTAGCAAAAAAACGTTTTTGGTATCGTAATTTAAACACAATATGCTGAACCCAAATAAATTTACTTATCTCCCTAATAAAAGCACCATTTTTATTTACTCAGTATAATAACTGAAACATTTCACGACCCCATATATCTTTCTTCCTCCTTCATAAAATCGTCCAGAAAATGACATACTCTTCTAAATTGTTGTATCCTCTTAAACACCGTTGCAAATAATAATCAAATGAACCAGAAGCTTGTTTCCACTTTTATGTACTACCAGTTCAGTTAGATGTAAGCTTAAATGCTTCGCCGCTTAATAGCCTTAGTATCCCACGAGTTATTGAATTTCTCTCTAATAAATTACTGTTTAAATCATTTCTAGTGGGAGAGGGTAATTACACTTATTGAAATGATCTGGTATGCGGGGAGCCAAATTGTTCCCTAATAAAATCTCAGAACATATCCAAATACACTTACCAAAATTAGACTTAAAATTGATTGCTTCAAACTAGATTATTTATGCATTAATAAGAAGATTTGTTTTCTGCTTTGTAAGTTTATATTGTGTTAAAGATATGTAAAGCAGTTAGAGAATTCATAACTTATTCTCAAATGTTAAGTCTTAAAGTTTTATAGTTTTCAAACGATTATTTATTGATTTAAATACATTTAGGGAAAGTACGTGATAAGAACAAAAAGCAGAACTTTTATTTTCGATGTTGAAAAACGGACTAGCATTTTCTTTTCTTTATTATATTTTTAGATATTTTAGATAGTATTGTATAGTGTAATAATTATGATGTTAAAAAATAGCGTATCTTTAACTTAATTCTTATAAATTTTGTACTTACCTATTGATGGAATATAAGGTTATGAAATTTGAGGAATAAATTTTTTGTACGAATACTAATAAAACATGATGTTATTTTATATAGGGTTATATATATAGGGCCAGTTATATTTATTTTTAATTAAAAAATCTCAAAATGACATTTTTTAATAATCAGAATATTCTGTTCAAACTTAGCCAAACTACGTTAAAGCCGTTTATATTAAGCTTATGATTGTAAATCTTCAAAACTTTATCATTTACCACACCTTTTTATACTCTCTTATTATTTACTCTATAGAGTTTATTAACTTTAGAACTTAACATTAATTTTGAAAGAAAACCTTGAAATGTGGAAAAAAAAATATTATATTGAATCTGAAATCTGTTCCATTTAGTGCTAGGTTAAATAAAAAATAACTAATACAAAATATTTACTTTGCTTTTTTTTGTGTGCTTTATTTCCAGAAATCGCTTTAATTTCGAAAATGATAAATTTTGAATATCAATAAAATAAATAGTTTTTTATCCCAACCAAATTGACAATACTTTCTACTTCAGAAGTAATCCATAGAATTTTTTTGTATTTTACTTATATGTTTTCAATATTCCAATAAATAGGAAAGAAGCAAATTTTATTAACTTCTTCACAATCAATTTTACCACTTTTGTTTTATTCAATTTCAAAGTGTAATTTACAATTGGTAACATTAATAAACAGCATGTCTACTGTCTACTTTTGAACGTACTATTTGCGTAACAAATTCCAAATGTAGCCTGTAAGAGCTTTTACCAAAGGGAAACAAATCTTGATTCCATTATCATGTGACTCCATTTATGAACCTTTCTTAAGCCTTGCTATGCTTTCTTTAGAGATAATACCAATGAGGCAGATTGCTTCGACTCCACAGAGATCACTTAAATATCAGTGATAAAGTAAATAATGTCAAAGACTATCCTAGTCGGATATAACGAAATATAGTTTTTCCATCAATAGTGTTCTTTTATATCAATCAATCAAATCAAATACTCTATCAAGACTTTTTATATTTTATTTTAGGAATACGAATTATTTATAACAAACCTTTATCAAAAGTACAAATAATGATAGAATTTTTCTTATTTATTATGTTTAAATTCGCAAGAACTTATAATTATTTTATTTAAATGGTCTCAATTCCATGATTCGTACATAAATGTTTATCAACTCTCTCTATCTAATTCATAATTACTTTTAAACTCTCAAATATTTTTATCCTAATACTAACTGTTTTTTTATTTAAAAATCATAATCAACTTCCACACATCAAAAGACTTTGTGTGATTTAGATTTTTGTCAAACGAGTTTAGTTTAATTTATAGCTAAAATTGTGTGTACATAGAAAACTGTGTTAAAACCATTTTTCTGAGGTTAACCGTTGTTGAGGAACTCGCATAGATTATAGAAATTTATAAACATAACGTAGCAAAGAGTTCTTCAATAGGGTTCAAAAGATATGTTGAAAATAACCCACAAATAACTGATATTTTAGCTTAAACATCCATAAAAAAATGAAAAATAAAACAGAAAAAGTAAAGTAGAGTTAAATATAAAGAAATATTTGGTCTCCCTTTTAACGAATACCCGATAACGGCCCGTGAGTACTTTGCAAGCCATCCAATTATCTAAGCGAGTTTCTGGAACGCGAATATTTCAAGAGATGAGAGCACAGAAGGGTTAACTGTACCCATAACGCTCCGACAAGAAAATGGTGGTAGTAGCTGCTTTTGAGGGTGTAGGAATTTGAGGTTGACCACATTGCCGTGTAATGCGATTGTTAGGCCTTATATGCTAAGCAAGGAGTGAAGGCGTAAATTTTAAATTGGCGATTGAATGGCTATACATATTTGTTCCAAATGTTGTGGTAAAATTGCGTTTGAAATATATCCAGGTATCCATAACAACTGCTGTGATTTAGTTAGGAGATTTATTTGATTTATGATGGACAACAATCATTCTGGGAGGTAGTGAATAAGATAATTTTGTTATTTCTGCATTACTTTTAAAGTTTCTGCTAAAAAAATCTGCTTGTATTTTATGAAGAAAATAATATGTTAAGAAAATTGTTTCATAAAAACGTTTCCCCATTCAGTCGTGATGGTTTTGTGTGAATTTGGAGGAAAGATACTTTGTAATATGAACTGTTTTAAGCATAATTGAATTATAATTAAAAAATATTTTTTTTCGTTTTTAGATTTCTATAGGAATATAATACTAGAATCATGTAATACATCATTACGAAATAACTAGTCCTCAACCAGAGTGATTGATATATTAGGTACAATATATAATTCAGATAATTTAAAAAATTCTTATGTTTCTGCAAAAAAAATGAGCTAAAACTGTTTAAAAATCTAAACAGCAGTTCTCTTGAAAATGAAGTATACTGTGTTATGTTAGTTTTAAAATTCCTAAATCACATGAAAAAGTTGACATGCCCAATCGATTTGTATCGATTTGTATGCAACAATGAATATTTCCAAGGTCACAAGCCTATTATAATATTCAATACATAATTCATTCATATTCATAGGAATCTAATTGAGCCACTTCTTTTATAAAATTGCATACGGAAAGTGCGAATACTGAAGTATGCAACCAAATATAATAATAATCTGGCTGTGCAGCATAGATAGTTTCGATGAACTGGATTAACAGGGTTAAAATGCCCTGTGTATAATATTTTCTTTTAAATCTTCTAAAATTGGGGTTTGTTATTTTAAAGGCAAATTATTGAAACCTGAAATAGTGTTCCCTAAGTTATTTGCAATCTTCAGTTTATATATTCACAACAAGTATTACTTCAATATCCTGTCTCATGCTATATATGCTGATACACAAACAACAGAGAGTAATACTTAATTTTAAGATTAAACTGACATTAAATTTTCAAATACAAATAGTAATGTTGAAAATACTAATAAATAAATCATAAGTTAAAGTACAAAAACTTGTTAATGCTAAGATTTTTCAGAAGATAAGATAAAAAAACTATGATTTTTGTTTAAAATTTTATCTCAAAAAAAGTCATACGATTACCAAACTAGAGAAATCAGGCTCCTATTACAGTTATAAAAAGTTTGGTTACCAAGACTAAAAAATAATATAAAAAGTTTGGTTACCAAGTTACTTTTGATCAATCTATAAAAGTACCTTATTCCATTGCATTATCAATAAAAATGTTTCATCTAATCAGAAGGAATTGGTACCTAACGCTTAGATGTGGATAAATCCATGAAGCAATTGCCATTACTACGAGCTCGTTAACTGAGACTGCGATCACTTTTAAAACACTGTGAGGGATTAGGTTTATTTGCCATTTGCTAATAGGCTGAAAATAAATATCTGGGTTTAATTTGTTTGGAAATTAAGAACCTATATAAAACTTTTTCCATTTGCAGTGAAATAAACTATTATTAAACCTGGGGGCTAGATAATATAAAGATGACCATAACTTAAATACACAAAAGGTAAATTTTAAACTTTAAATACAAAACGAATTTTGTCATTGTGTTATACTTTTATTTTTTGAAAAGCATAAAACATCCAAAAACATAAAAATTTTTGTAAATTTCTATAAGGACGCGCTTGTACTACTCTCCCAAGATTACCTCGTTATTAGTGAAACTTCCTATCCTCAAGTCCAAACTTTTCCAAATAATGAATTACTTTTCTTTGAGATACTAGGGAGCTACCGCCCCTTGCTCGCTATCGCTCGCCAACCCCCGTTAACTGCTGTCGCAGACACGTTTGAACCGCTTCGCAATTCCTCACAAAACCCTGCTCACTGCACTTACTCACTTTAAAAAACATTCTTAAAACAGGGTTAGTACTTCTCCGGGGTATTCTTTCGAAAATGGTGAATATACATTCAGTAGCGGAAATTTAACAGTTCCTTTATGGTAACATTAATAGGCGGGTCGCCTTATAATTCCAAGTAAATTAACAACAGAGCAATGTAACATTCCTTTACCATTTCCCCAAGGTAATGTTTTTTTCACAGATCCATTAAGAAGCACTGGCATTATGAAATAAGGTGTCACATTTTACTACCTTAAAAAACATACTTGCAAAATAATATAAAAATAATAATAATTGTAAAAAATAAATGCAAAAGTTCAAAATTTCCGAAACCGAGTTTATATTTTGTTATAAATATGGTAATGATTATATTTTAAAATTGAGAAATTTTTTAGAAATTCTAAAGGCACTTTGCACATCCTCAAAAGAATCCGGACAGTTTGATACCAGATATGTGTTATACGGATCAGTAATTAAAAAGCCTTTCCCTGGAAACCGTTCACCAAAAACTTTTTTTTAGAATAGAGAGATGCACAACATCTAACGTTTTCTTGTGAGTGATTTAAACACTGGGCGAGGGAGATCTGCACAAGCAATGTTGATTTTGTAAATTGAACCTTTTAATTCCATCTCACGTGCTCTTAGTTTAAACTTAAAAGATTAATTACTTTCTTGTTCTTTACCTATTGACTACTATGAAAATTTAGATCGAAAAGTATCAATCAATACACAAAACAAAGTTTTTGGAAAAAAAATTTAACGATTATATTTCAAAAATCATTGCTTCAAATATTACAGTAATATATCATAATAAATGTTTTTCATTTGGTAAGTATTTGTAAATTTTTTTTAAATACCAGTTTTAAAATAAAGCAGTTTAATGCAAAATTTCATCGTGTAATGTTCAATTAGGTTACCGAAATTATATTTTGCCCATCTCATGCTTTAAACATAAGGATTAATGTTTTAATTCTATGAAATTAAAATAATTTTCCTAGGCACATGTAATCGCTGTACATTATGCTTATAATTATTTCATTTTAAAAGCACTCATGTATATATTTTATTTTATCATCTTTTAATAGCTTTCCTTTCCTTTTCTCCATTTTTTATCGTCATCACGGCTTATCAATGAATTTCATAAAGTATAATAAATTAAAAATACCTTTTCACATAAATATTCTTACCTGCCCCATCTAATAAATAATATTTTAAAGACCAAAACTGTCAAATTTCAATTTTTATCAAAAACTTCAAATTTTCCCTGAATTCTCAATACAATAAAAAGTATTCAGTTTAGCCCTTTTAGTAAAAAAAATTATGATGGTGTTGGGAAAATATAATACACTACTGTTCATAAATTAAGGACGGAACTGTTTTTTCAACATAACACCTAGTGAAATTATTTTTCATCAATGAAAATTATACCAAGAGATGTTCAATGGGTGGGAATACAGGGCCCGAAAGCAAATTTTCTCTACCAATATTTTAAGGGGGTAAATGGACCCTCCATTGATAATGGAGTCCCATTACAATTTGGAGCTGTGGCAGAAACGTCTGTGTAAGAGGTATTTTACCGAAAACTTTATGGTTATTGTAATGAATATGATGTAACGTAGTGAAGAAGAAGACTAGTTAAATTCTGCGGCGAAGTGAAGAGAATCTCTTGCCTGTTTATAAATGCTTGTGAGCCTAAGCTCGGGGGGCTGTCCCGAGATCGAAGCGGCGGAATAAACGTTAGTTTGGTTTTACTTGGTTGGCTGTGTGTTAGTTTTTTTGGGTAGACTTCTTTACAGTCTGTTGAATTGGTGGCAGCTAGTGGATGAGAACCTACGGTAAGGTGTTGATTAGGTTTATGAGGATCTGAGCTTTTGTATTAGAGTGATAGATCAGGAGGTCGATAGTTTGGATTTTCCAGTTGTGGATTTCTGTTTGCTTCGGTTTTGTAGAATTGGGTTACGGTAGGTGGATTTGAGCTTTTGATAGAGGTTTGGATACTTGAGATTGTGTTTTGGATTTTGTGAAAGTTGGATTACAGTGATTGGATTTTGGATTTGGGTTTTGATTAGGTCAGGTTGATCTGATATTGCAAGTTAGTAGTTTGAATTGCGTTTCGAGTTGTTCGGTTTTGAATGAATTTTGTTCTGATGGTTGGAGGTTTCTAATTATGGCTTTTCTTGCAAAGGGTAGGAAACGGGACTTGGTTAGGGTTGCGGAGGAACTCGGTGAATCAGTGGAGGCTTCAGATACGATTCCGGACATTAAGGCTGTTATTAAGGGTAGCAAATGTTATGAAGAAGAAGAGGTTAAGTTGATTTTAGAGCGAATCATTGGAGAGAGGGAAGTGGAAGAACGGGATACACTTCGAAGGGACCAGGAAAGGATCAGACTGGAACATGAATTAGAAGTAAAAAGATTAGAATTGAAAACGATTGAATGTCAGTCTGGGAGAGTAACGGAAACTGGGGTAGAGCAGGCTGGTAGAATTCCGCTAGCACAGATCATGCCTAGATTTGATGAGAAAGGAGATGAAATGGGTTTGTTTTTAATAAATTTCGAGAGGAGAGCTAATATGGCTGGGGTTCCTAGAAAAGATTGGGTGGCTTATCTGTTGGGCGTTTTACCTGCTGAGCTGTCTAACATGTTGGCCAGGGAATCGCCAGAGGATGCTAACAATTACGATGTGGTCAAGAGTATCATTTTGAAAAGATACAAAATGAATAGTGAAGAGCTGAAACGGAGCTTTTATCGGCATTATAAATCATCGGAAAAGTCGTGGAGACACTACGCCCATGAACTGAGTGGTTATTTTGCCGAATGGATCGGGGATCTGAATATTCAAACCTTCCAAGAACTTAAGGATTTGATCATAACTGAGCAACTTAAGTTTCGGGTACCAGCTGATGTCAGGGAAAATTTTTTGGAGGATTGGATTAAGATGAAAACGCCCTATGATCTGGCAGAGAAGTTGGACGAATACGAGAGCCTCAGACGAAGTTTTAGACGGGAGTTTCCTAAGAGGAATGGCTACGCGGTTCAGGGAGGACATGGAGTTAGACACAGGGCTGGAGAAGGTTCAAGGGATTTCAAGTCTGGGTTTCAAGTCAAAAGAGATCATTCCAATGACAAATATGTTGAGAGAGACTTCGAAAGAAGAAGACAGCCACGTTGTTATGAATGCGGATCTTATTCGCATCTTCGACCGCAATGCGATAAGCTAAAGAAAAATTACGAAGTTGTGGCTTCAAATGAAACAGACAAGATCGGACTTGATGACGCTCTGGCACCTTATATTAGTACGGGTAAAGTCAACGGAGTGGAAATGCCAATTTTGAGGGATACTGGCGCAAGTCTAGACTTGATTTGCAAAAAGTACGTGCGCCCTTCAATGTTTACAAATGAAACCGTTTGGATTCGCACACCGTTGGAAGAACATCCTGTATGTTTGCCTTTGGCTGAGGTGGAATTGGATTGCATCTACGGCCATGTGATTACGAAGGCTGCTGTGTTAAGAGATTCCTTGGATCATGGAAGATACCTCTTGGGGAATAGGACAGCTGCTCTTTTGGAGGAATCTGAAAAGAACTCTGACGTCAAAGTCTACATGGTCAACGCGGTTGAAACGCGAGCACAAAGGCTGAGATCTGAAAAGAGTGAGCCGGGATTCGACTCCGAAGAATCAGATGCGATATCTGAACAGATCATCGACCCTACTGTGGAAGATAAAGTTTTGCCAACAGAGTTACCTGAAATTCCTGAACTAGATCTTGTGAAGATGTCAAACAAAGAATTTATTGATGAGCAAAAGAAATCTTTTGAACTGAAAGACTTATTCGAGGAAGCTGGAAAAGACTCTTCTAGAAAGGCTAAGTACATTGTGGAGGATAAACTACTATTTTATCAAAAAGAAGACAAAGATGGCACAAAACGAAGGTTGCTTGTTGTTCCGGAGAAATATCGAAGAAATCTGATGAAAATTGGTCATGAAGGAACGGCTGCTCATCTAGGAACAACAAAGACAAAAGATGTGTTGTTTAAGACATTTTTCTGGCCCAACTGCTACAAGGAAGTAGAAGACTACGTTAAGTCCTGCGACAAATGCCAAAGAGTGGGTAAACCACATGACAAACAAAAAGCTCCATTGAAGATTGTTCCGGTCATCACAGAAATCTTCACGAAAATTAATGTTGACGCTTGTGGACCTTTGCCCAAGTCACCGTCTGGAAATCGCTACCTGATCACGGCCATATATGCATGTCATCGAAGTACCCGGATGCGATTCCTGTGGCAGACCTCTGCTCGACGACTGTGGTGGATGCGTTGCTCCAGATATTCAGTAGGATGGGATTTCCGAGAGAGCTTCAAACGGATCAGGGCACGTCCTTCATGAGTGCACTTACCTCGGAGTTTTTGGAGAAATTTGGGATAAAAGTTGTGCGGAGTTCAGTGCGTCATCCTCAAAGCAACCCAGTGGAGAGAATGCATCGGACTTTAAAGCGAATTTTGCGCGTCTTGTGCCTCGAAGCCGGATCAAGTTGGGAGGAAATCCTACCTGGGGCTCTTTTTGCGCTTCGAACTGTGACCCATGACAGTACAGGCTTCTCACCAGCTGAATTAGTACACGGTAAGAATTTGAGAACTCCTGTTATGTTGTTGTATGAAAACCTAACAGAAAAAAGCAACGAAGAGATTAGTGTAGTTGACTATGTGTTTAACCTATTGAATAGAATGAAGTATTGTCAAGAACTAGCAGTCCAAAACATGATTGATGCAAAGGAAAGACAGAAACTGTGGTATGATCGAAAAGCTGTGAAGAGAAACTTTAAGATCGGCGACCTTGTTTTGATCGTGGCTCCTTCAAGGCCGAATAAATTATCGGTGCAGTGGGTAGGACCAGGTGAAATCGTCCGTCAAATTTCTGAGACCAATTATGTTGTTAAATTTCCTGAAAGAGATAAAACCCATGTGTATCATGTAAACATGATCAAGCCGTACTATCAAAGAGCCGAAAATATCAATCTCTTGAGCTTAGAAGAAGAAAGTAAAGAGGGAGACGAAGAAATTCCAGTTTTGGATTTAGAGTCTGATGTCCCAGAGATGTCTGCAGTTATGAAGGATATTCAATTGAATACCAACTTGTGTCAGACCCAGAAGGATCAACTTAAAGAACTTTTAGTTGGATATTCCAGCATTTTTTCAAATCAGCCTGGGTGTACTCAGATGGCAGAACACGACATTGAATTGGAAACTGAGAGACCAATTCTGGCAAGACCTTACCGGATGTCCCCTCGACAAACTGAGATTTTGAAAGCAGAGGTGGAAAAGATGTTGGCATTAAAAGTCATCGAACCGGGTGAGTCCGATTTTACTTCCCCTTTGATTCTTGTCGAAGTACCTGGTAAAGATGCTAGACCGTGCATTGATTACCGTAAATTGAACAAAGTTACTAGAACTCAATTTTTTCCTTTGCCAAATATTGAGGAATTGGTTGAAAAGGTATCGGCTGCCAAATACATAACTGTTCTGGATCTCACCAGAGGATACTGGCAAATCCCTTTGACTGAACGTGCCCAAAGGTATTCAGCTTTTGTTACAAATTTTGGAACTTTTAGACCCTTAAGATTGCCCTTTGGATTGAAAAATGCGCCTTACTATTTTAGCGGATTAATGGCGAGTCTTTTAAAGAACTGTGAGGATTTTTCTGTCCCATACTTGGACGACGTCGCAATATTTTCTAAAACTTGGGAAACTCATTTGGATCATGTGGGAGTAATCCTTGAAAAGTTAAAATCAGCTAGACTGCATATTAAACCATCTAAATGCCAATTTGCTTGTGAATCTGTAAAGTACCTCGGTCATCGTGTCGGACAGGGTCAAAGAACTCCCGGAGAGTTGAAGGTTTTGGCTGTTAGGGAATTTCCTAGACCAACTACGAAAACTGAGATTAGATCTTTTTTGGGTTTAGCAGGGTATTATAGAAGATATATACCCGGGTTTTCAGTTATTTCTGCACCCTTAACTGATCTTTTAAAGGGAAAAACCCGTAAGGATGTGGTAGAGTGGAATGAAGCTTGCCAAAAGGCATTCGATGAATTAAAAAAGAGACTGTCAGAAAACCCCATTTTGTTTAGCCCTGATTTCACCAAGCCATTTGTCCTGCAGTGTGATGCTTCAAATCTGGGGATTGGTGTCGTTCTTTCTCAAATAAATAATGATGAAGAACATCCGATCATGTATCTGAGTAAAAAGTTTACCGTGGCAGAGCAAAAATACAGTACTATAGAAAAGGAGTGTGCCGCGATCGTTTTTGCCGTGCAAAAGTTGAGGTGTTATCTTGACGGACCTCAAGGGTTTGTGATCCAAACTGACCATAATCCGTTAGTATGGTTGGAAAAAAATACTGGAACTAATCATAGACTTTTAAAATGGGCTCTTACTTTGCAGCCATTTAATTATGAGGTTATTCACCGCAAAGGGAAGCTTCATTTAAACGCAGATTGTTTGAGTCGCATCCCATAAAACCTATTTTCTACACCAAGTATGATGTGATGTAAATATACCTTATTTCTAAGTGTAATGAAGAACTGTTTAATCTCTCCTTATAGGTAAAAGAAGCTACCAGTTGAATGAAGAGAACTTTTAATTTCTATTAATGTGATATTTACATTTTACAGTGACTTTTTAATAACTTTATTATTTTAGACTTCTTTAAGAGAAAGATTTTTTCCAGGAGAATTACTTCAGTAAGAAATGAACCCCCCAAAATCATTGTTGATGTTTTAAAAAATATTTTGTTGTCTACTGTAATCGTTTTAAGTTTTTTAGGTGAAGCTAAGACTTTTCTCGCTTTACATCAAGAAAAGTTTTTGAGAGGGGAGGAATTTAGTCTGTAAAGTAGTGAAGAAGAAGACTAGTTAAATTCTGCGGCGAAGTGAAGAGAATCTCTTGCCTGTTTATAAATGCTTGTGAGCCTAAGCTCGGGGGGCTGTCCCGAGATCGAAGCGGCGGAATAAACGTTAGTTTGGTTTTACTTGGTTGGCTGTGTGTTAGTTTTTTTGGGTAGACTTCTTTACAATGATTACTCCTGAACTCAGTACATATTTTTAAAAGCCTGTGTTACCTTTAAATGGTATTTTTTATGTTTTATTGATAGAAATCGGTCTAATCATCATTTTTGGCAAGTTTTAGCTTCTGGGTCATTTTTGGTAATTGGTATCTTACCGTCAACCATGTTTTTAGTAGTTCTTACATGTGCTAGATTATGTTTAGGTCTGGAGACCCTGAAAGTAAATTATTTCTTTCAATATCGTGACTTTCAAGAAACTTTGAGATAGCCAAATTGTGATTTTGTGCAACTTTTTCTCTCATAAAGAGAAATTCTTGATCTGAAATTTCTTCTAAAAGAAGCGAATGGAACATGAGAACCCAGGCACGTGATCGCAGATATCAGGGAAAATTTTTTTTGTGTATAGGGAGTGTTGAAATGTCTATAACAGTAATAGAGTATCAATGGAGAAATTATATATCTTAAAAACTCATTTCAAAGGTAATGGAGATATTTTTACAACTATATGTTTCTTTTTAGGTATGTCTACGTCCATAAACACTAAAAAATACTTTTTTTTCAAACATTAATAACAGATGTCCTTTCTGTGAAACTATACAATTATGTTGTGCCGTTTGAGCACCTCGTATACACCGCAGATATTTTCACTGATGTTTGCTATTGGGTACCTGTGTTCTCATGTCCCATTTGATTCTCTTAGAAGAAATTTCAGGTCAGGAATTTCTCTTTATGAGAGAAAAAGTTGCACAAAATCACAATTTGGCTATCTCAAAACTTCTTGAAAGTCACGATATTGAAAGAAATAATTTACTTTCAGGGTCTCCAGACCTAAACATAATCTAGCACATGTAAGAACTACTAAAAACATGGTTGATGGTAAGATACCAATTATCAAAAATGACCCAGAAGCTAAAACTTGCCAAAAATGATGATTAGACCGATTTCTATCAATAAAACATAAAAAATACCATTTAAAGGTAACACAGGCTTTTAAAAATATGCACTGAGTTCAGGAGTAATCATATTCATTACAATAACCATAAAGTTTTCGGTAAAATACCTCTTACACAGACGTTTCTGCCACAGCTCCAAATTGTAATGGGACTCCATTATCAATGGAGGGTCCATTTACCCCCTTAAAATATTGGTAGAGAAAATTTGCTTTCGGGCCCTGTATTCCCACCCATTGAACATCTCTTGGTATAATTTTCATTGATGAAAAATAATTTCACTAGGTGTTATGTTGAAAAAACGGTTCCGTCCTTAATTTATGAACAGTAGTGTAGTTAAACAAACCTAACTTTTTTTACTTGATTTATCTAGACAAAAAGTATGCTAAGCAATATCACTATTTTTTCACTTAAATAGCTAAAAATTTCAGTTGTTTTTTTACACGTTAACAAAAGAAAATTAACTGCTTGGTTTTTCTTGCAACAAATAATTTCACATTCATAGATTTCTTTTAAAAAAAATATTATTTTCCACGTAATCAAACTCTATAATATGTTTAATTGGAGTAATATGTTTGCCTTGTCTTATTTAATTAACATTAATTTTTTTAACAGAACGCATATTTTTTCTGCATACATTTATTCTGACCTTCTTTTTAATTCAGGGATGGATATTTTTAAGAAATAGTTCTCATCGCATGTATTTTAGATTATGAACATCAATTATTTTCGGTAGTACTTTATGAAAATATGAAATATTTCATTTGATTAAATATACAGGGTGATTCTGAAATGGTGCGACAAACTTTGAGGGGTGATAGTACTCATCAAGACGAACAAGAATTGATGCGGAAAAGGGGTCGCAAATTAGTTTTAAGGGGTGAAACCCCGGGGTGAAAATTTGCAAAAAAAACTTGCATATTTGTGCAGGAAGAGACACAATTGTTCGATTCCGTAATTTTTTTACATCAAAATAATAAAACTTGTCCTTTAAAGTCATTTTAACCGTAACTTTTTCAGGAAGTTATCTTTCGTAGCGAAAGATTTATTTCGGTCAGTCTTCTTTTTAGTGTATGTTCAACCAGATTTGGCAACTAATTAACCATTTGGCGTAATTTTTTTCCGATTATTATTTTATCGTTCAAGTGGTAACTCAGTACCAACAGATAATTTATGATCTCAAAATCGAACACTTATAATCCCAAGATTCTGGGTTATGTCCTAATAAGTTATAAGAGAACTGTGATGTCTAGAAAGGGGGTCGCATTTTTTACGTTCGCGTACTTAGCCTAATCATTTTAAAATAAGACAGAGGTTTTTCGATGACGTTTTTAATTATTTTAAGTGAAATAAAAATAGTTCTAATATTTTAAAAAATGCGGTAATCATGCATAAAACACCAATGTGTCATAAAACACCAACCAACCAACCAAAAAAATGTATTTGGCGATCACTGATTGGAGACTTTTTTCCCTGCCGAATGCTTATAATCCGAATCCGGGGGCTTACTGATTCGAATAGTAGAAGTTTTAGTAGTTAAAATATAGAGGACGGATAAAGGACGGAATCGAACAATTGTGTCTCTTCCTTCACAAATATTCAAGTTTTATTGCAAATTTTCACCCCGGGGTTTCACCCCTTAAAACTCATTTGAGACCCCCTTTCCGCATCAATTCTTGTTTGTCTTGATGAGTACTATCACCCCTCAAAGTTTGTCGCACCATTTCAGAATCACCCTGTAGTATTAAGTTTAAGAAGAAGAACATTTATTTTGAAAAAACAACAATTCATACAAAATTAGACACAAAAAAACAAGAGATATTTGAGTTGCCCAGGAGTCAAAGACCCATATGGGCAGCCTATAGAAAATTATAATGAGATTACAAATTAAATAAAAAATACATATAAATTAAAATTAAAATAAAGAATTGAATGTGATATCGCAGAGCAAGCTTCAGATTTACTTCCATAAAATAAAGATCCGAATGAGCGTTTAATTACATTTTTCAAAAAATCTTCGATATTTTCCATTGTGAAAATGTAGATCTTTAATAATTTTTTAAACTTGGAAGGGAACTTCTCATATTTTAGATTTTCGGGTCAAGTGTTAAAGAGTTTAGGTGATAAATATACGTAGTTTTAATGGAAAATTCCATTTTTTGCTTTAGGCACTAGATATAAATGTTTTGAACGTAAATTATAATTTAAATTACGTAAATCAGAGCTATTATCTTGTTTAAATAAGCTGTTTGGTCAATCAATCACTATGAAATGATGAAAACTAATGCATCTATAATACTCGTATTTTTAACGCCCTTTGGTCAGTCCATAATTTGAAAATTAGCCACGACATATGCCAACCCTGAATTAACAACTTTTATATCTGACGCTGACTTTATTTGTACTCGTCGGGTAACTTTCTAACTTCATAGCAGTTAGATATAGGGCTGATAGGGAACATCTATCACGCTTAGTTGAGCTCAGAGCTGGCAGCCCTGTGGCCAGGCATGATTTAACTGTTAGCTAATCTGTAAGCATATCAGACACGATATTGTCATCATACTGTGCTGAACCCTAAAGTGGTCAGACGTATACTATGATGCTATCGCCTAGGCCTCGCACTGAATCTAGACACCTCACATAGGGGGAAGTTAGTTACTGTTATTAAGGTTAGTTACCACTACAGGAGTATTAGTTAGGCATTCAAGTTGTTTCAATAAATCAGTCCTAACTTTACACTGAGAGATTCCCTGTAGGTAGTGCATTAAAAAAATGATTAATAACTATACTTCAACTCTACGGGCCAAAGGTGTGAGATAATCTCGGCAGTAAAACGTACGTTGTGACCTCCGGTAAACAATCGAAAAAGGTTTACGGAAAGGTCTTCGCAGAATAAGATGTTAAAATTATTCACTCTGGGCATTCATGCATGTATCGAGAAATAATAAAATTATTAAGTTTTTATTGAATTATGACGCCACATAAAATTCAACATTGAGATTGTAATTCTCTGAGCATTAACTCCAGTCGAAAATCTTTTTTTGAAGAGTTTAAAAGGACTTGCTAAGCTAAAAAGACTCGCCAAGATAAATATTGTAAAGAGACTTGACGTTTCTGGTCAACCTTACAATTTGAAAAAACTCTACTTGGTTTTGTTAGCATTTCAATTTTACGATTGATTTTTATGATTAATAAACTATGTATATAAGCTCTGAAAAAAATAATTGAAATTATAATGTATAAGAACGTTTTAAGAGTCATTATAGCACTAAAATTTCTCTTAAGCTGAATTCCCATGGGATGCGGATTTTGTAAATTCGCGAGCGAAATCCGCCAGCGAAAACCGCTCGCTGTTTTTCAAGGATTTTTTCCCTAGCTCTTTCGCCCGATCTGTTTCTTAAACCGCTCACTAGATGTCGCTGGCGTTTGTTGACTTTTGTATTCGCGCCTATAACTTTAAACTTCTAACAACTTTATTAAGTTTTAAAAGCCTGTATTTTTCATTAAATTAGTAGTATCCACCAAAATTAAATCAATGCTTAAATCATTACTTCTAATATTTTAAAGTTTATTCATGATAAGAATGATGCACTGATTATGACGAGAAGCTCCAAGGTGAAAATGTTTCATATCGTCGTGGAAGATGCAATAGCACATCTAACATTTGAAGCACCTTTAGTATTCCAATCCTCTTTCTCGCCAAACAGTTTTCGCGACTTCGTTTGGCGGTTTTAATATGGCTGTGCTTTTCTGTAAACCAAAATTTTTTCAAAAATTGATGCTTAGATATCTGATTACTTGATCAGGCTCCGCACCTAAAAGTATTAAAAGCATTTTTAAAACATCTTTATAGCTCTAGTAAGCCGTGATTTAACACATTTTCACATTGGTCAGAAAAAAGTTGCCGATCTTTCTTGATCTGTCAGTATTTATTTAGAGAATCAATCTCGATCAAACCGTTTGAGAACGTGAAAGATATTAGTTTATTTTTAGTGCGATTTTGTTTTGACTATTCCTCCGAATATTATTAAACTAATTTAAAAAAGATATTACTGGCTCTTTGATCATGAGTTACTTTTTTATTACATGTACCCATTTTTCCTTTAATTAGCTTTGTAAAGTTCCCAAATAAAGCATGCTTTATTTTATGTCGTGGTACCTTACCTGCTACAAACTTATTGTGATTAAAATGTAAGTAAAATGTATACAGTTTTGTAATTTTTTATACTTCTATGATTTGTTTTTGGTTTATACACCGATACGAGACAAGAAAAAAAATTTCCCATAAGAATTGCATTGAAAATAAAGTAATCAAACAATTAATTCTGATAACAGAAAAAGTGCCTATTTACAAAAAAAAATATTAATGTGTATTTTATGTATCTATGATTTGAGACAAAATTAATAGAAATGATGGACATTCTTTTCTGAAAAGCAGAAAAATGCTCGATATGGGCAAGAGAATAAGAAATTATATTAGCAAGCGATGTTCCGCAGTAGTCACCCTCTCAAGTATTACCCGTACCTTCAAGTGCTTAACTTCAGTGATGAATAAATGTGATAGTGTTGGTTTACACTCGATTTAAGCAGCAACCATACGAAACCATATTTGGCTATTTATTTCACTGCCAATTGACACAATCGACAACTACTTCAAACTGTGTCTTTTTCCGATGTTAGATGTGCTGTATTGCATCTTCCACGACGATATAATACAAAAGCTGTTGTATGAAACGGAAGTTATTTTAATTAAGAACAAAAAATGAAACTAATTATCTCACTGAAAATATTTTAAAAAGAGCTCTATCAATTTATTATTGTATTTTTGTATTTATATTTAGACATGCATACTTAGTTAATACACCAGTGAAAATGACTGACACTCTTTAATAAAATATAGCAAAATTAACTGAACTTGCAAGTGAATCGATGATTTCAAATTTTTTAGTAGTAAATTTAGTAGCAGTTGAGGGGTAAAGCTGTTAATTAACAGATATCTCCTTCATAAGTAACTAAAGTTCTACTATTCAAATTCATAAAGAAATTCTCTTTTTATTAATCAAGATAGAGCAACAAAAATATTTCGTTTTAAAATTCCAAACTTTCTACTTTTACTATTTCAGTCCAGCTTTAAAGGAAATAGAATCAACACTACACAATACCTTTTTGAAACACCATTGTTTTACAAGTATAATTTTCAAAAAGAAATTATAAATATTTACCTTTTCTTCAAAAACTTTTTAAAGTTTTATTTGATACGTGAATTTGCCTGCAAATTTCTTTTGGCATTTTACGATGAATAAAAGCATTTCGTAGAGTGCTTTTTACTATGAGAGTCAGAGCAACAGAAAGAAAAAAAATCTCTGTATTTTAGTACATAAACCGCTCACTGAATGCAGTATGCCTTTCTAGTTTCGAAGTCTCTTACTGAAACTTTTACCATCAATACATAAACAATGAATCAAAATCTTAAAAAAAATACCATGAAACATGAGAAAAGGCTCTTAAAAACAGTTTTGTATTCATTTTGAGACAAGTTTGACCCTCGCGGTATCCAACATTTTTACTGAGTTCGTAAAATATAACTTTTAAGCTTACTAAAGTAAAAGTCCTTGAAAAACATAGTTAAAATTTTTTAGCTTAGATCAGTAGCAGAGAGTTAAGGGTTTTAGAAAAATAAATAAAATAAATACCAATTTTCCAAACATAAAATTGGATGGATAATTTTTTATAGGTTCCGTCTGTTTTTATAAGTTTTATAGATCCAAGTATTTGAAAAAATTATTCAGATTTGATTCATCATATTAACTTCCAATTTAATTACATTTGATTTAATTTTTGAAAATTTCAAACAATGATCATTTGTATGAATCTGAATTTTTTGATCTTTTTAATAGTAAACTATAGGACTAAAATTTAGCTCTTTGTATAACACATTAGATCTGTACTTTGAAAGAGGGCATTTTCACAAATAAAATTCACTTAGTTTTGAATTTCACCTGGTATGTTAAGTTTTAATCTGTATGTAAATTTCAGTAAATACGCAAGTGTTAAACCCGAAAAAGGAGTGAACTAATCTTAACTTATTCATCAGAGCTTAAGGAGAATGACAATAAAATTTTAAAGCTCAAAATGGTTGCCAAGAAAGTTTTCCCATTTTTCGTCATTTTTTAAATATTGTGATGTTAAACACTTAATATTTTAACCGCTTAAATTATATGTAATTTTAATTAACAGAAAAATATTTTTTTTATTCTAAAAGACATTTTTCTGTTTATTTCTAAAAATTTCTAAACTGTCTGTTTAGTACAAATGTTAGGTTCATTTCAGTCACTTTAGGAATTGTAAATTTATAAGTTTGGAAAAAGGGAACTTGAAAATCTTAACTAAGCCCGACTATGTTTTTATTTTAAATATAATATTTAACTGCTTTATTAATAATTCTAAAAGAAAAATAGAGATATTTTACTAAACATTTCAAGATTGGAGTTAATGATAAAAATAGCTTAAGTAATAACATCGCTCAATAAAAGCAAAACATTATTATAATTTTAAACCTTATTTGTGTTTAAATATCATTTAAAGGATAAAGCGGGTGGAAGTTATAATCTTACAGAAAAATTGCGTAATTTCTACGTTTTTTTTGTAGCCTCAGAACTTAATTTTCTTAATTCGTATGTAAAGAAAAGTACTTAGAATGAAATAACCACAATTCGTGGCAAACAATTAAACTCTTCGAGGGTTGGAAGTTTTCCAAATATTATAAACATTGTTTAAATATAAAAGTAGAGGTAGTGTGTAAAACTCCTCAAAAATATACTTCTTTAAAAATGTTAATGGTGAGAATCAATATTAATGCTCAATAATAGTATTTGTCTTCGAGTAAACGAGAGTTTTTAGAGCAATATTTGTGAGTAATTTTCATTAACCAAAAATTTAACGCTATCCACGAAAGTGTAAGCACGGAATTTTATTAAATAAGAATCCTATTTAGTTTTAAAGGCAAAGGTTTAGGTGTTCTTTGATATCAGGTTGTGGTAGATAATTTTTACACCAAATGCTAATGCCTTAATATCTATCATTAGCTTTCACAAATCGGGTTTTTTTATTATTATTTCAGTTTTAATTTTTCTAAGGATATATACTCAAGGACTAAAAGTATTAAAAAAGGCTTAGCCCGTGAACACAGAGTGGAATAAAGGAAGAATTTTTTCAAAATTTTTTCAATCCCAACTACACTGTAAAAAAACTGTAGACCAAAAAAAAAAGTTTGAATGAAAAAACAAAGTTTCATTAAAAATGACTTTATGTTTACAGGTATATTCCGTCATGTAACATTCCCACCGCACTTTTATGTCTATTTATTTATTTTTGTTAAAAAAACACCCAACATGCTTTGGAGCCAAATACAAGTTTCAGTTCGTGGAGAAAGAAAGATGTTCGGATAATTTCTACATTTACTGAATCCTCGTTGGAGCAGCGGTAGCGTGCGTGCTTAGCATGCGGTAGGTCGTGGGTTCTATCCCCAGTCATTATTTTATTAAAATTTCAAGAAAATTACTGTGAGGCAACAGAAAAAAACTGTAGCTCACTTAACATAAAGTTTATGTTTAAGTTCTGTTAAGTTTACCTGTAGGTTACAGCTTTTTTCTGTTTACAAGATTTTTCTGCTTACAAAACTTTTCTGGCAACTTTTGCTGCCAGAAATTTTCTGTTTTTTTACAGAATTATTTTTTACAGTGTACTTTAAGTAAAAAATCACACAATAATTTTAAATATCGCATTGAATTTTTGATATTTAGATTCCACTTCGAAAAATTAAATTGTTGAAAATTATTACATTGCTTTGTGCAATGCAATATTATGTGTTTCTTGAATTTTATACTATTTATCCAACACTTTTTTATTGCTGAACAAAAGCTTCAATTTTGTAATAATATTGAATACCCCTGTTAAGAATATTAAATTCAGTCTGAGAAATTTAAATTTTTCTTGTAACTAATAGGTATCAACAATGGTTTAGTATTTTAATTACAAATATTGCCTTCAAAATTTTTTTTAATGTTATTAAATAATTCGTAAAAAATAGCTATTATTGGGATATTTTATGCAACCACATTGAAATTTTAAAAACAAAGCACATTAAGTTAATGTTTAATCTGAAAAACATGTAATCAATGTTTAAAAAAGCTGATATCTATCTGAATATGATACCCTCAAAATATCCACGAAAGTTTCTCGAAGTTCAAGCGATAATAGAGGAATTTAATTTTTTTGCCCATACTGTTATTAGTATAATTGGGTATATAAAAGCTCATTTTTAAGTAGATTCAATTTTACGAAGCTAGTTATTTTATTTTGCATACACTTTTCTCAAGACTTAAATATCTTACATAGAGAAAATTAAAGTTCTTGTTAACTTTGATATCTTTACATCTTTAATCTTCAAAGAAATTCAGTTTTCATAAAACTTGGGATGAACATTTTATAAAATGTCGTCGGCTATCATAATTTGATTATTATCAGAGTACTGTTTCTAACACCAAACATTTCAATGATATAATATACT
Organism: Tetragnatha versicolor; assembly: GCA_024610705.1. Lineage (NCBI taxonomy): Eukaryota > Metazoa > Arthropoda > Arachnida > Araneae > Tetragnathidae > Tetragnatha > Tetragnatha versicolor. Next base: position 8,995,732 of record JANDEH010000020.1, read on the forward strand.
GATTATAATGACTATATGATTGTTTATTAAACTATATAAACATATAATTATTACAAATACAATTTTTGAGAGGTAAACGCTGGGCCGAAGATATCATTAAAACTTCTATTATCTTGTTCTATTTAAAAAATTAAATATGTTCCTATATTCAAAACCAAATAAAACCAATAATATACAAAACGGACAGAAAAAACCTTAGCAAAGATTTATCAGGGGTTATAATAAATCATGTTACAGGTTTCATATATTTAATTACTAGCAATTTTTCCAACTTATTCCTTTTATTTACAAATATCTCAATCATATTTTTACCTTATATCATTAGATAAAAGTTACAATCAAAGTTTACCCAACTGTTTCCGAAATCCTTATTGCATCACAAGAAGAGCAATATTTGTCTTAGAATTTTTAAATTTCGTGTATTATTCAATTTGATTTGAATATATTTGAAATCGATTTGGAACGTATGTAATAAGGAAGAGGTGTCCCTTTTAACATAGAATTCCTATTCATAAAATTCTTGGGTTCTTTGAAGGAAAATTACATTCAGGAGTTGTAAATGAATAAAACGTCAACGTAAAATGATGAGGTATAAAAGTTTTAAAATGAAATATCGGAAGACCCAATAATATTCCTTACATTTCCTACTTTTATTTTTAAAGCGGAAGTGAAAAACAAATTTAGGAAGGAGAAGAGTGAAATGTTTACAGTTTTTATAGTGGTCCTCTTTTGTTATAAGTGCAATACATCCGCTATGTCAGCTGGTTTGCAGTTGTCATTTCTAGCATACGCTCTAACACCATTCTAAACTATAAAAGCATTTTGAAAGGGAATCTAAATGTTGTGCGACTACACGTTGGCAGGAAAGCTTCAATGCCAGCAGTTTTAAAAGAGACTAGTTTCTGGCAAATAATTCTATTTGAGGTTTGAGTGCGTTTATATTCAGTTTGTGAAACACACAGAAGGATGTGAGTAACTGTTATATTTAACATCAAGCAAATATTATGCATGTCGGAGGAATGTGTCAAAATGTACATTTACCATATTGAAATTATTACTTTTAATTTATCTTCATCATACTAGTTGATCTACAGAAAACTTCATGGACAAGGTTTTGGATATTTTAAATAAGTATAACAAGTTCTATGAAGTTTCTCTATTGTATTTTATAGTTTAGGATGTATGATTTCATTTAAGCGTTATAATTCAATTTTATCTATAAAATAGCAACGTTCAAATATCATTCTTTCAGGAAATGAATAATAAAAAAATTAGCCATTATAGCTACTATCCTATTAAACTCTCTAACGTTGTAACATTAGGGTGTCTTAAAAAAAACTTTTTTTCGAAAAACCTCGCTCCCCCGGGCTTTTCCCATTCCTTTTGGTCCCAAAAGATAGTGTGTAAAGTTTCAGCCCCTAAAGTTAACTCTAGGGTTTGCCTGTAGAGCCCCAAAGTTTGAAAAAAGTGGAAAAAATGACGTATTTTCAGAATTTTTAAAAATTATATTTTCAGAGTGATACTGCAATAAAACTGGTTCAAATGTGTCATTTAGGACTTATTTAGATGGAATATATTTATTTATGTGTACTAACTGCACCCTATAGCCCCTATAATTTAAGATTAAAGCGTACTACTTAAGGACGTTGCACTCGCCAAAGCTTATAATGCACTACCGGTGGACGAAATTAATTAAATTTGAATTTCTTCGAAGGAACTCCCTCAAATGATGCCATTTGATGCTAAATTGATATTATAAATTATAAAAACCCTTGAAATAACAATAATGAGGTCTTCCATTGAGCTTTTATTGTAAAAAGTGATTTTCTTCAAAATTTCTCTTTTCCAGCTGATCAAACCCAAAATTTATATTTAAAATGATGGTTGTTGTACTTTTTTAGATACCAAACATTGAAATCTTTATAGGGGTTTCATTTTTAAGAAGTAGAATTAAATTTTAAACCGCACAGATCGGAAATGACATGGAGCATTCCTATACCAGATGTGAAAATTGATTTTCTTTTTTCAAAGTTAGGAAAATAGTTTAATGCTTGTGAATCTTGGTTGAAATGTTAAAGAAAGCAGTTTTTAATTAAAATTTTCCCCTAATACGTTAAAAGGAAGTAATTTTCCAAACTTAAAAAAAAGAAAATAGATTTTAACGTCTGGTATAGGAAATATCCATGTCATTTCCGATCTGTGCGGTTTAACATTTATTTCTACTTATTAAAAATGAAACCCCTATAAAGGTTTCAATGTTTGGTATCTAAAAAAGTACATCAACCCTCTTTTTTATTATAAATTTTGGGTTTGATCAGCTGGAAAAGAGAAATTTTGAAGAAAATCACTTTTTACAATAAAAGCTCAATGGAAGACCTCATTATTGTTATTTCAAGGGTTTTTATAATTTATAATATCAATTTAGCATCAAATGGCATCATTTGAGGGAGTTCCTTCGAAGAAATTCAAATTTAATTAATTTCGTCCACCGGTAGTGCATTATAAGCTTTGGCGAGTGCAACGTCCTTAAGTAGTACGCTTTAATCTTAAATTATAGGGGCTATAGGGTGCAGTTAGTACACATAAATAAATATATTCCATCTAAATAAGTCCTAAATGACACATTTGAACCAGTTTTATCGCAGTATCAATCTTAAAATATAATTTTAAAAAATTCTGAAAATTGGTCATTTTTTCCACTTTTTTCAAATTTTGGGGCTCTACAGGCAAACACTAGAGTTAACTTAGGTGGCTGAAACTTTACACACTATCTTTTGGGACCAAAAGGAATGGGAAAAGCCCTGGGGAGCGAGGTTTTTCGAAAAAAAGTTTTTTTAGAGACACCCTATTGTAACATCCTACTACTATTATAATTGTGAATGTTTGTCTGGATGTTTGTTACTCTTTCACGCAAAAACTACTGAATGGATTTTAATGAAATTTTACCATAATGTAGCTTATACATGAGAATAGGACATGGGCTATAATTTATAAAGAGAAAATCAGTCCTTCATTCTTTTTTTCCCGTTTTTCCTGCTTTTTTTTCACTTATTTTTCCGTGTTTGAAAACCTGTTTTACCAGTCATACAACGAGTTAAAAATAAAACATTGTTTCAAATGAGACACAGATCACTAGACTTTTTCATTTACTAGATCTTTTATTTTAGTTTTAAACACTGGTTTTAACACTGTTGTTATATAGCTCAGTGGGTTTTAAATTTCTTAATTTGTTCACTACATATACTAATTTACTAGACTTTTTACTATGGTTTCAAATTTTTTATTTTATAAAGGCACCAAGATATTAAACATTATCAGGAACATCGGGATGGAAAAATTACCGAGAACACTCGGACAGGAAATTTACCATAAAGACACCCAGAATACCGGAATATAAAAATTACCGTAAACACTGAGGTAGGAAAATTACCGGGAACGCCGGGATTAGAAAAATTACCGTGACCACCGGGATAAGATTACCGGGAACACTGGGATAGGAAAGAGGCGCCTGGGATACCGGGAACACTGGGATAGGAAAGAGGTTCCTGGGATACCGGGATGATTTGTAATATTGCTAATTTACAAAATTATTAATGTATTTTAAGAAATATTTTAAAAAATAAATTTATACACCCCACCCGTGCAAGGCCGGGTATAACAGCTAGTCAAGAATATAATTTGAATTTTTTTTTCAAAAGAGAATTGCAGTAATTTGTAGTTCGTATGCATTGCATTCCCATGAAAGTTTATAGGACCAAAAATCATTTGTATTGTAATTGCATAATCTAGAATAATTCCTACTCTTTCAGCTTCGTGTTTCATAGCACGCAAACAGAGCTTTAATAGTAAATGAATAACATCGATTCTCCAATTTCTCCTCTTCGTAGAGTAAGTGTATGTTGGGAATTTTCAGCATAATTAAAACATGATCGTCGTAATCCTCGTGAAACTCTTTAAGGAAAATATATTTTACTAAAATAAAAAACTAAATTACAGGGATACCTTCGAATAACAGGGAAACACAGAACCCTAAACAATTTTCCCATCCATTAGAGATCGGAACATTTTATTGTTCGTCGTATTTTATTATCAAGGTTTTAGAATATACGAAAATATTAATAAAGTTTTAAGTTTAACAGTTGGATACAACAGTTTCTGATGAAAGTAATTGATTCATATTACATTTAGGTCTAACTTAATATAGATTTTATTATTGTGTCATAAAACAATATCAGAACCAAACAAACTTTATATAGGAGAAACAACCCCCTGAAGTCTTAAAGGCTACCCCCTCCAATTAACTAATTATATATCTACAATGCTACAATTATCTGCATTTAACCCCAAGTTTTACACGGAGTTATGAAATTTCATTTACACTTTTTAGTCCATTTTATAAACGTAGTTGGATTTTTTTTATTTCGTTATTAATTTTTATTTTTTGAGTGTGTGAAGTTTAGAAATAGACGTAAACGATTCAGAGTGTTTCAATTCATCTTGAAAAGGAAGTGTGACGTGATCTTTTAAAAACTAAAGAATCTCACAGGGGGTTTTTTACTAAGAACATCAATAAGAATTTCCAATATAGGGACTCAAGGCAAAACCCTTAAAAACCCCTGGGGTACAGGGGAAACTTAACCAAAACAACGCTTGACATTCATAGTCATTCATTGAACTAAGTGTTAATTCTAAAGTTTCTAGTTCATCGGGAACTTAGTTAATATCGATTTCTATATCCCACACTAACCGATAAAAAAGAAAGCCATCTAACAATAACGTGGTAATAAAATCGTACCATTTATTAAAATGTTTTCTTTGTAATATTTTAAAATTTATTTAATTTTAATGTTGTTTATTTTTTAAGAATCGTGATGCTTTCTTTCAA